>JASPKZ010005273.1:0-1200000 GCA_030220185.1 Diploptera punctata | reverse complement strand
AGTTTATGCTGATGATGTAGTAGTGTTTGGCGATAGCGAGGAGATACTAAAGACCAACACGTATACACTAAGAAATGGGGACTGGAAGTAAAGTGAAGTGATCCCACAACAGGCCCGGAGGCCCTTGGGGTAGTAGGAAGTTAAGGCTCCCACTTTTTCTAGACAATCGGCACTTTACGTCAGCCGGGTTGTCAGCCCTGCGTGACGGCCGCCTTTACCCCCAGAACAAGCGTCTGGTACTCATTTCCGTTAGAGGCTGAGTCGACCCCAGGGTCATAGTGCCGCCAGAGGGTTTGGGTCAGTTTAAAAATCCTGACCCAAACGGGACTTGAACCCTCGACCCTCCGGCTTGTAGCTCAGTGTCTTAACCACTACGCTACGGCGTGCCCCCGGACTGGAAGTAAACATCAGTAAAATGAAATATATGGTCAAAGTTAGAAATACATTATTAATGGAAATGGGCAGCTAATGACAAATGACGGAAATTTTGATCAAGTGTCTGAAATCAAATTCCTAGGAACAATAATCACAAATAGGAATGAGATGCACAAAGAAATTAAACATAGGCTCAATTCTGAAAATGCGTGCTATTATGTATTACTGAGACTCTTGACGTCCCAACTCCCCTCAAAAAACGTTAAACTGAAAATATATAAAACTGTTACATTACAAGTTAAAATATATATGGTTGCGAAACATGGACTCTTACTTTAAGGGAGGAAATGAGATTACGAGTATTTGAGAATGAAGTTCTTAAGAAAATATTTGGACCAAAGAGAGATGAACAGACCGGTGAATGGAGAAGACTACCTAACATTGAACTACATGGTCTTTATAGGAAGCAAGATACAATAGGAACAGTTACGTCTCGTAGACTGCGATTGACAGGATATGTGGCACGAATGGGGACTGAAAGACGTGCATGGAAGCTTCTTGTAGGAAAGCCAGAGTGAAAACGCCCAATTGGTAGAGCAAGAATGAGGTGGGAGTATAACATTAACCATGATTGGAGGGAAGTAGATTATACAAGGAATGTTTTGAAAGCATTAGCTCAGGATAGGGATATATGGAGAGCTTATGTCCACGTGGCCATGAACCTACGGGTTCGATAGTACCAGTAAGTAGATTAGTTAGGTACCGAAATTGACTATGACAAAAATGTCATATATATAACTTATTTATTTATAAACAGGTTTACAATGTAATAAAGCACCTTCCTGTGCCCAAACCTATATTTAATCTTCTTTCTCCATTCTTATGTATCTTCCCATTCCAATCCTTCAAGACCTATCTCCTTCATACTTCTTCTTATATCATCCATCTATTTAAATCTTAGGTCGGTCTCTCTTTCCTCTCTGAGGTGGAATCCATTCCAAAGTTTTTCTGGGTAATCTTGTCTCTGGCATTCTACGTATATGACAAAAAAAAAATATGTATATATATTGTGTCAACGTTCTAGCGGTCATGGTTTTTATATTTTTGTAATGCAAACTTAGTATATATCAATCATTTAAGAAAATAAAGTTCGGATTTGTTAATCAGCAAAATCTCATCGTTAAGATTGGATTTCATCTCAAGCGAAGATAAAAAAAATATTGATTTATTATTGTTACCATTATAATCATTATTATTATTATTAATCGGCCGCGGTGGTTTAGTGGATATGTTCCTTGCCTCTGATGCCCAGGTCGATGGATTTTTTAAGGATATAAAAATCCAAGGGACAAGTCCTCCGGGAGGGAATTTATGCCAGGGTGGGTCCCGTTCCCGAAAGTTCTCAGGCTCGTAAAAGAATCACAAGCCTGAATAAAGAGGTCTCTCTGCAAAATTTACCGAACATTCTCATTGTAATAACGTTGACCATGGACCACTCACTGTCATCTATACGAAAACAAGTTTAAGTAAATTAGTATGGTTGAATTTTTTCCCTGTAGGGGGAGTACGCCTAAGTCTCACTGAGGAACACAAGGGAATACTGCTAGTATTATTATTATTACCATTATTATCATTATTATTACTATTATTACGATTATTATTATTATTATTATTATTATTATTATTATTATTAAATTAAATTAAATTTCTGCGACGAACTGCAGGTTATAGCCTTCTAGACCACCAAAGTAATTCAACAATAGCCAGAGAGTTAAACATCGTACCTATATCTGAATACCTCCAAGAATATAGAAACAATTGGCTAGCCCATATTCAGCGCATGGATCGTCACAGAATACCAAAACAAATTCTTCACTACATTCCTCGAGCCAGAAGATCTGTGGGTCGACCTCTTCGGAGATGGCGGGAGACCGTAACGGGCCACTGGGCCTAATACTTGAAAGGACGATGATGATGATGATGATTATTATTATTATTCTATAAAGGTATATTAATGAAGCACAGCGTATGATTTGTGTATAATTTGTAATGAGTATGTAGTTGTCATGACTAAATGATAATTCCGGATGGAGAAAATTTAATATAATTGTCTTTGGTTGCGATGAACTAAACACTGTATGTAACATGAGCATTGCATCACTGGTAATGAATGAATGCACCCTTATATAGCTAGTGGAACACGTGTCCAGATAACAAGTAAAATCCTTAGAAGATCGAATGACTCGTAATTCGATATTTCCGACGTGAAAACTTACTTTATTTCATACGGTGTCTCGTTTTAATACTCGACGATTTTATAAAAGGGCCGAATAATTGAAATTTAAATTAATACGTACACTCAGGGACATTAAAACATCTTGTATATGGCATCAATATTTATTTACTTACTTACTTACAACTAGCACTATCGAACCCTTAGGTTCATGGCCGCGCGGACATAAGCTCTCCATACATCCCTATCCTGAGCTAGTGCTTTCCAATCATTCCCTGTATACTCTACTTCCCTCAAATCATAGTTAATGTTATTCTCTCACCTCATTCTTGGTCTATCAACTGGGCGTTTTCCCTCAGGCTTTCCTACAAGAAGCTTCCATGCAAGTCTTTCATTCCCTACACGTGCAACATGTCCTGCCCATCGCAGTCTACGAGGCTTAACTATTCTTATTATATCTGGCTTCCTATAAAGACCATGTAGTTCATTGTTATGTAGTCTTCTCCATTCACCTGTCTGTTCATCTCTCTTTGGTCCAAAATTTTTCCTAAGTACTTTATTCTCAAATATTTGTAATATCCTTTCCTCCCTTAAAGTAAGAGTCCATGTTTCGCACCCATATAGTATAACTGGTAGAATAATAGTTTTATATATTTTCAGTTTAACATTTTTTGCAAGGAGTTGGGACATCAAGAGTCTCTGCAATGCATAATAGCATGCATTTCCGGAATTGAGCCTATGTTTAATTTCTTTGTGCACCTCAGTCCTATTTGTGATTATTGTTCCTAGATATTTGAATTCAGCCACTTCCTCAAAATTTCCCACATTTGTCATTAGCTGTCCATTTCCATTATTTAATGAATTTCTACGTGTGACCATATATTTAGTTATATTGATATTTACTTCCAGTCCTAAATTCTTACTGTTACTCACTAGTGTGTGCGTGTTATCCTTTAGTATCTCCTCGCTATCTGCCAACAATACTACATCATCAGCATAAATTAACAGCTTATTATTACCATTGAGCTGTAAACTTTCCACATTCTCTAAATATTTAATGACATGCTCTAGTACAAAATTAAATAGTAGAGGAGATAGTGCATCTCCTTGCTTCAACCCATTCTGGATTTCAAAAGTGTTCGAAAACTGTTTGCCTACAGGCACCCTACTCTTTGAGCCATTTAGACACATTCGTATAAGTTTAACTAACTATTTAGGAATTCCGAACTCCCTCTTAATTGAATCATATGCTTTTTTGAAGTCTACATATGGTGATGTACAGTACCGTTATATTCCCAATTCTTTTCTAAAATCTGTCTTATACTAAAAATGTGATCTGTTGTAGACCTGTTTCTTCTAAATGCACATTCATGATCTAGAATGTCATTAATATAGGGAGTAAGTCTGCTTATTAATATATTTGTTAGAATTTTGTACGAAGTTGAAAGTAATGCGATGCCCCTGTAGTTTGTTGCAATCAGTTTTATCTCCTTTCTTATAAATTGGTACGATAATTGATTCCTTCCATTCATCTGGAAGAGCTTTTTTCCCCAAATCCTACTAAGCAACCAGCGTATATTGTCCATCAATTTTCCTCCCCCTGATTTTATCAGTTCTGCTGGGATCTCATCTGAACCTGATGTTTTACACATCTTCAATTTTTCAATCGCCATTTAAACCTCTAATGCACTTGGCTCTGCGACTAGCATTTCTGCTGTCTGTAAATTATCCTCCTCAATGTCCTGTTCTGTATGTACATTTAATAGCTAATTAAAGTAACTTTTCCATCTATTTAATATACTCCTGGAATCTGCAATCATATCCCCAGTTTCGTTCCGAATTATGTTTGTTCTAGCCTGAAACCCTTTCTTCTCTATACTAATTCCCTGATATAATTCTCTAATGTTCCTATACTTTGCATTAATTTCAAGATCATTAATCTTCTCTCTCAAATATTCCCTCTTTTTACTCTTTAGTAACTTAGTGGTTTCCCGTCTAATACTACCCAATTGCTCTAAATTTACTTCATTTGGCTCATATAACCATTTCATTTTTGCTAACTTTCTTTTCTTTACAATGTCGGCACATTCCTCATCAAACCATTTCTTGTTTTGCCTCTTTTTTAAACAACCAATGCTTTCTGATGTTGACAATTTAATAGTATCTCTTATAGCCTCCCATTCTTCATTTTATATCAGTTTCTTCTTCCTTTGCCACATTGTCATCTGAAGATTCCAGTACTTCAAATCTATTAGCAATTTGGTTTGGTATTCTTGCCGCATTTCATCATTTTTCAAGTTTTTTAATTCAAATTTTACAGAATCATCTTTAGCGTTTGTTCCTCTCATAAGCATTAGCCGTTGCCTGATTTTCACTCTGACCAGATGATGATCCGAATTGCAGTCTGTCCCTCTAACTGATCTAACATCGATGATGCTACTGTGCCAGCGTTTATCCACTAATACATGATATATCTGGTTCCGAGTTTCTCCATCTGGGGACGTCCAGGTATATTTATGAATATCCTTACGCTGAAATGTTGTGCTCTTAACAATGAGATTCTTTGATGTGGCAAATGTGACTAATCTAATCCCGTTGTTGTTACTATCTTCATGAAGACTGAATTTGCCTATTGTTTGTTTGAATATATCTTCCGCCCCACTTTTGCATTAAAATCTCCTAAGGCAATTTTCATATGATATGGTGAAAGGCTATCAAATAATCTAATTCTTTATATAACTCATCCTTGATCTTGTCATCTTTATCTTCTGTGGGGGCATGTACATTTACAATTATAAAATCATGTCGTTTACCATTTAGAATTATGTATGTTACCCTATCACTAACAAACTTAATACCTCGGATAGCGGATAGGATCCTCCTTCTGACTAAAATACCCGTTCCAAATGCAGGTGTTTCTGCACCCCCGTAGTATAATGCAAAGCTTCCTGATTCCTGACTACCTTCTCCTGGCCACCTAACTTCCTGTAAAGCGACTATATTCAAGGGCGATTTATCTAATTCCCACGTTAATATCTCTAGTGCCCCGCTATTGTATAAAGTCCTAACAATCCGTGTTCCTAGGAACATGTCCCTGTGTTTGAGCCTTTGGCATGGGTTCCCTGAAGTAGTCCCATCCTGTAGAACTGAATGGGGGACTATTTGACCTCCGGAAAATTTTACCCCAGTAGAACCCATGTCCGCATTTCTTGACGGTTGTATTTTTACGGTGAAAGATCGTCACTCTTTCGACCAAGGTACTTTATTCGTCTGGCTTATCACCTTCGACCAGTCCGGCATGGGTAACCCTATCGGCAGCAATGCTACCGCCGGCATAGCTCTCAGGATCATTTAAGCACGCAAGCCACTCCACCACGACAAGGTAATGATACCATGGAGGGGCATCAATATTTACTTTTTTTTTTAGTGTTCATAAGGCAGCATGCTCCACTACATTTTCTACAGTACTACATGCCTTGGTTTACTTTTGGCAATGTTAAAAGATCTCTATCCTGTTTATGTGTGTTTGGTATTTCTGACTAAGATTTTATAATATTATTATTTTTCTGATTGTAAACTGTGAAGATATAATTCCCATTTTCGTTTCCTTAAAATATAATTTTGACCTATTGTGACGATAAATTATCCTAATTAGTTACGGTTCTTATTTGTATTTCGAATATTGCTTTCTACAAAGGCAAGTTATGATTCCTTTTCACATCTATAATAGCACTGGCCCACACTAACAAGTTATTATTAATATTTACAATTGTTTGATACTGTCGTTACTTAACCTAATTGGTTATTATTCCAATTTGCATTTACTTAAATTAATATATTCTCCATTACTATTCCTAACAAAATATGGTTCCTATTTACACTTAAGTTGACTAATCCTACCAAACTATGATCTATATTTATAGGCTAAAGTAATATTTTGTCCATTACTAATCTAAGAAGATTTAGTCCCTATTTGTACTTAAGGGACTATCTAATCTAACATTTTATGAATAATTTGCACTTCATTAATTAGTGCACTGTCCATACTAGTTCTAACAAGTTGTGTGGTTCCTATTTACACTTAGAGCTCTAGCTAATCCTTACAAGTCATGATCAATATTTATACTTATAATGCCAACTAGTTCTATCAGTTTATAATTTGCACTTCCTAAAATAAACTGTACAATTAATGTTCTGTTGTGTTTTTTGAAGTCTCTGCTAATTGCAAATTTGGTGAATTGTTTAGTATACTTATTAGCTAATTTACACTTATCTATGGGTCATCTTTCACTACCTCTATTTACAAAATTTATAAGGGGTTTAACGAGTTTCCAATGAATCGTCCCTGTGGTACTCCAACAATCTACAATTTATAAACTATGGTAAACTGCGTAGTCGGAGGAAATCCTTCCAATTTATATTATTATTATTATTATTATTATTATTATTATTATTATTATTATTACTGTTATTATTTATTAATATTACTATTATTATTAATTAATATTACTGTTATTATTAATAAATATTACTATTATTATTAATTAATATTACTATTATTATTAATTAATATTATTATTATTGTTATTATTATTGTTATTATTATTATTATTATTATTAATGCTACTTACTTACTTACTCACTTCCTTACTCACTTACTTACTTACTTACTTACTTACTTACTTACTTACTTACTTAGTTACTTAGTTACTTACTTACTTACTTACTTAGTTACTTACTTATTACTTACTTACTTACTCACTGGCACTATGGAACCCTTAAGTTCATCGCCGCGCGGAGACAAGCTCTCCATACATCCCTATCCTGAGCTAATGCTTTCCAATCATTCCCTGTATAATCTACCTCCCTCAAATCATAGTTAATGTTATTCTCCCACCTTATTCTTGGTCTACCAACTGGGCGTTTTCCCTCTGGCTTTCCTACAAGAAGCTTCCATGCAAGTCTTTCTTTCTCCATACATGCAACATGTCCTGCCCATCGCAGTCTACGAGATTTAACTGTTCATATTATTTCTGGCTTCCTATAAAGAACATGTAGCTCATTGTTATGTAGTCTTCTCCATTCACCTGTCTGTTCATCTCTCTTTGGTCCAAAAATTTTCCTAAGTACTTTATTCTCAAATACTTGTAATCTCTTTTCCTCCCTTAAAGTATGAGTCCATGTTTCGCACTCATATAATATAACTGGTAGAATAATAGTTTTATATATTTTCAGTTTAACATTTTTTGAAAAGAGTTGGGACGTGAAGAGTCTCTGCAATGCATAATAGCACGCATTTCCAGAATTGAGCCTATGTTTAATTTCTTTGTGCATCTCATTCCTATTTGTGATTATTGTTCCTAGGTATTTGAATTCAGCCATTTCCTCAAAATTTCTCTCATTTGTCATTAGCTGTCCATTTCCATTATTTAATGAATTTCTACATGTGACTATATATTTAGTTTTATTGATACTTACTTCCAGTCCTAATTTCATAGTGTTACTCAATAGTGTGTGCGTTTTGTTCCTTAGTATCTCCTCGCTATCGGCCAATAATACTACAACATCAGCATAAACTAACAGCTTATTAATACCATTTAGTTGTGAGCCTTCTTCATTCTCTAAAGATTTAATGGCATGCTCTAGTACAAAATTAAATAGTAGAGGAGATAGTGCATCTCCTTGCTTCAACCCATTCTGGATTTCAAAAGTGTCCGAAAACTGTTTGCCTACACGCACCCTACTGTTTGAGCCATTTAGACACATTCGTATAAGTTTAACTAACTTTTAAGAATTCCGAACTCCAGAAGGATACTATATAACTTCTCCCTCTTAATTGAATCATATGCTTTTTTGAAGTGTACATATAGTTGATGTAGGGTACCATTATATTCCCATTTTTTTTCTAAAATCTGTCTTATACTAAAAATCTGATCTGTTGTAGACCTGTTTCTTTTAAATGCACTTTGATGATCTCCTAGAATGTCATTAATATAGGGAGTAAGTCTGCTGACTAATATATTTGTTAGACTTTATACGAAGTTGAAAATAATGAGATGCCCCTATAGCTGTTGCAATCAGTTTTATCTCCTCTCTTATAAATTGGTACGATAATTGATTCCTTCCATTCATCTGGAAGAGCTTCTTTTCCCCAAATCATACTAAGCAACCAGTGTATCTTGTCCATCAATTTTTCTCCCCCAGATTTTATCAGTTCTGCTGGGATCTCATATGAACCTGATGCTTTATACATCTTCAATTTTTCAATCGCCATTTCAACCTCTAATGCACTTGGTTCTGCGACTAGCATTTCTGCTGTCTGTAAATTACCCTCCTCAATGTCCTGTTCTGTATGTATATTTAATAGCTGATTAAAGTAAATATTCCATCTATTTAATATACTCTTGGAATCTGCAATCATATCCCCATTTTCATTCCGAATTATGTTTGTTCTAGCCTGAAATCCTTTCTTCTCTATACTAATTCCCTGATATAATTCTCTAATGTTCCTATATGTTGCATTAATTTCAAGATCATTAATCTTCTCTCACAAATATTCCCTCCTTTTGCTCTTTAGTAAGTTGGTGGTTTCCCGTCTAATACTACCCAATTGCTCTAAGTTTACCTCATTTGGCTCGTGTAACCATATAATTTTTGTTTGCTTTCTTTTCGTTACAATGTCGACACATTCCCCATTAAACCATTTCTTCTTTTGACTTTTCTTAAACAACCAATGCCTTCTGATGCTGACAGTTTAATAGTATCTCTTATAGCCTCTCATCTCGTCACGACCCGAATACCTATTTATAGAAATTAGAGCAAAAATGCAGAAATGTTTATTAGGAGTAGTTTATAAGCCCTTGATTGTCGGTCACCTGCTTGACATTGAAACAGTTCTCTAAAATCTGATACCATCTCATGAACATGTAATTGTACTAGGAGACTTCAACACTAACCTATTAGCCACAAATTCTTACAACACTATACAACTACACACAATGTTCCAGTCTTGCAATATGACAATACTGCTTTCAGAACCAACCCATCATACTAGCTGTTCTGACACACTACTAGACTTACTTATAACAAATTCTCCTCAAAAAGTTATAACTAGTGGACAGATAGAAGCTCTAGGCATCTCTGCACACGACTTAATATACATTGAATATTCATTACTTTGCTCTAAACGTAGACCTAGACTTGTAACATACAGAGACTTGAAACATATAAATAATGTCCAATTAATTGATGACGCTGCAAAACTACCTTGCAACAACATATGGACACTTTGGACTGTAGACGAGAAAGTTGAAACTTTTAATGACATGATTTTACAATTGTACGACAAACACGCACCTATCAAGACTAGACGTATAAACAGACCTCCTGCACCCTAGATGTCTGATAATATCCGCTTGCTTATGACTGAGAGAGACGCAGCATACAGTAAATACAGGAGGAATAAAGAACTGACAGACTTACAGACATACAAACATCTGAGGAGTAAAGTCAACCAGACTGTCAGGAATGCAAAACTTAAATATGCCTATACTATTATTACACAATCTATGTCCAACTCATCTGACATGTGCAAAAATTTAAAATCAATAGGCCTCTGTCAAAATAAATTACAGGTAGAAACAGCTGACCTACCACTGGATGAGTTGAATGACCATTTTACCCGCCTCTCTGCTGACAACATCTCACAACACAAACAACAGACAATAGATGAACTAGTGTCATATTCCCAACCCACCCGAGACAAATTCTTTTTTTCCTATATCTCACCTGATGACGCCAAAAGATCAGTATTACGTATTAAATCTAAAGCACAAGGAATAGAGAATATAACAATAACTCTGCTACAAAAAATAATTGGCATTATTCTCCCAACAAAAACCCACATTGTTAATGCCTCTATAATGACCGGGACCTATCCCAGACTCTGGAAAATGGCTCTAGTTCGCCCTACACCAAAAGCAAACACTCCCACAACACTCGATGATTATAGACCAATCAGTATTCTTCCCTGTTTATCTAAAGCACTGGAACACATAATACACTCACAGTTAACAGACTATCTCACCACACACGACTTACTTGATGAGCATCAGTCTGGTTTTAGAACAGGACACCATACAAGTACTGCACTACTTGACATTGTAGAGGACATAAGAGACTCAATGGCCATAAGCAAACTCACCGCAATAGTCCTACTCGACTACAGCAAAGGCTTTGACACAGTAGATATAGACTTAATGCTAACGAGACTAAAGATACTACATCTGTCGGAAAACTGGCTTGATTGGTTTCGATCTTACCTCACTAATCGTCAGCAATCAGTTTCTGTTAATAATCGCATTTCTTCCTGGCGCTTGGTGAGGAAAGGGGTACCTCAAGGCGGCGTCCTCGCTCCTCTTCTCTTCTCGATTTATATTAATGACGTGACCAAGAAACTACAAAACTGCAAGAATCATCTTTACGCCGACGACTTACAGATTTATACACACTTTAGGCCTGACGAAATTAATGAATATATTGACAAAGTAAACACTGACCTCAGGCATATAACTTTATGGTCCAGACAATATGGGCAAAACTATATGTAAACAAAACTAAAGCAATTATTATCGGACATCCAAGGCTATTACATTCCATAAACAATGGCTATATGCCGGCTGTCATATTAGATAATGAACAAATTCCTTATACCGACGTCGTTACAAACTTGGGACTTTACTTAGATTCTAATTTAAATTTGCATGTGCAAGTAAAACAAACATCTAAAAGGATCTTCTCCATAATGCATTCCCTAAAGCGACTTAAACATTTTCTTCCTACAACTCTTAAAATAATTTTAATCCAAACTTTAGTGATGCCGCATTTTGACAACTGTGACGTTCTACTAACTGACATAAGTGACGGATTGTCGGACAAACTGCAGCGTGTCCATAATATGTGTATCAGATTCATATTTAATGTTCGAAAATACGATCACATTTCTCCATTATTCCACGAATTGTCATGGCTACATCAAAAAGAGAGAAGAAAATCGCACTGTCTAATTCTCTTATTTAAGATCCTACATACCTCGATTTCCAATTATTTATCATCCCGTTTCCAGTATCTGTCCTCAAAACATAACTTAAACACAAGATCACAACATAGTCCCTTGCTTAATATACCGCAACATAGGACATCACATCACTCCATGTCATATACCATCTTCACTTCTCGCAACTGGAATTCCCTACCACAAGAAATAAGGGGCTGCGGGACATTGGCATCTTTTAAAATAAATCTAAATTTATATTTGCCCTAACCTCGACTTCATTATTACCCAGTGTAAGGTATACATTTATATTAATTGGTGTTTGTCGTATAATTTATCATATTTATATTATTATTATTATTATTGTTATTATCGTAAGTATTATTATTGTTAATATCCTATAAAATGTTGTTTGTACATGACATATAAATTGCTACATTTAATGTATCTTTAACTGTTTATAATTAGTATAGTACTTTTGTAATCCAGAATAGGTTGAAGCAAGGAGATGCACTATCTCCTCTACTAATTAATTTTGTACTAGAGCATGCCATTAAATCTTTAGAGAATGAGGAAGGCTTACAACTAAATGGTATCAATAAGCTGTTAGTTTATGCTGATGATGTAGTACTGCTGGCCGATAGCGGGAGATACTAAAGGCCAACACGCACACACTATTAAGTAACACTAAGAAATTAGGACTGGAAGTAAATATCAATAAAACTAAATATATAGTCACACGTAGAAATTCAGTATATAATGGAAAGGAACAGCTAATGACAAATGAGGGAAATTTTGAGGAAGTGGCTGAATTCAAATACCTAGGAACAATAATCACAAATAGGAATGAGACGCACAAAGAAATTAAACATAGGCTCAATTCTGGAAATGCATGCTATTATTCATAGCAGTGACTTTTGATGTCCCAACTCCTTTAAAAAAACGTTAAGCTGAAAATATATAAAATTATTATTCTACCAGTTATATTATATGGGTGCGAAACATGGACTCTTACTTTAAGGGAGGAAAGGAGATTACGAGTATTTGAGAATAAAGTACTTAGGAAAATTTTTGGACCAAAGAGAGATGAACAGACAGGTGAATGGAGAAGACTACATAACAATGAACTACATGGTTTGTATAGGAAGCCAGATATGATAAGAACAGTTAAGTCTCGTAGACTGCGATTGGCAGGACATGTTGCACGTATGGGGAATGAAATACGTACATGGAAGCTTCTTGTAGGAAAGCCAGAGGGAAAACGCCCAGTTGGTAGACCAAGAATGAGGTGGGAGAACAACATTAACTATGATTTGAGGGAAGTAGATTATACAGGAATGATTGGAAAGCATTAGCTCAGGATAGGAATTTATGGAGAGCTTATGTCCGCGCGGCTATGAACCTACGGGTTCGATAGTGCCAGTGAGTAAGTAAGTAAGTAAGTATATCTGTGTTTGTCAAATATTTATTTGTATTTGTGCTGATTGAATGGAAGAGAAGGCCTTATGTTCTTAACTCTGCCAGAATAAATAAATTATTATTATTATTGTTATTATTATTATTATTATTATTATTATTATTATTATTATTATTATTATTATTACTATTATTATTTATTTATATCAGTTTCTTCTTCGTTTGCCACATTGTCATCTGAAGATTCCAGTACTTCAAATGTATTAGCAACTTTGAATTGGGATTCTTGCCGCATTTCATCATTTTTCAAGTTTTTTAATTCAAATTTTACAGAATCATTTTTAGCGTTTGTTCCTCTCATAAGCGATAGCCGTTTTCTGATTTTCACTCTGACCAGATGATGATCCGAATTGCAGTCTCTCCCTCTAACTGATCTAACATCGATGATGCTACTGTGCCAGCGTTTATTCACTAATACATGATCTATCTGGTTCCGAATTTCTCCATCTGGGGACGTCCAGGTGTATTTATGAATACTTATGCTAAAATGTTGTGCTCTTAACAATGAGATTCTTTGATGTCGCAAATGTGACTACTCTCACCCCGTTGTCGTTACTATCTTCACGAAGACTGAATTTGCCTATTGTTGATTTGAATATATGTTCCCGCGCCACCTTTACATTAAAATCTCCTAAGACAATTTTTATATGAGTTCGGGAAAGGCTATCAAATAAGCATTCTGATTCTTCATAGAACTCATCCTTGATCTTGTCATCTTTATCTTCTGTGGGGGCACGTATATTTACAATTATAAAATCATGTCATTTACCCTTTAGAATTATGTATGATATCCTATCACTAGCAAACTTAATATTTCGGATAGCGGATAGGATCCTCCTTCTGACTATAAAACCGTTCCAAATGCAGGTCTTTCTGCGTCCCCGTAGTATAATGCAAAGCTTCCTGATTCCTGACTACCTTCTCCTGGCCACCTAACTTCCTGTAAAGCTAATATATCCAAGGGCGATTTATCTAATTCCGGCGTTAATATCTCTAGTACCCCACTATTGTATAAAGTCCTAACATTCCATGTTCCTAGGAACTTGTCCCTGTGTTTAAGCCTTTGGCATGGGTTCCCTGAAGTAGTCCCTGCGCGAAGAACCGAATGGGGGACTATTTGACCTCCGGGAAATTTTACCCCAGTTGAATCCATGTCCGCATTTCTGGACGGTTGTATATTTACGGTGAAAGATCATCACTCTTTCGTCTGGCTAATCACCTTCGACCAGTACGGCATGGGTAACCCTATCGGCAGCAATGCTACCGCCGGCATAGCTCTCAGGATCTTGAAGATTTAAACTTTTTCTCACTAATACGTAATAAATAAATAAACACATACATGTAAAGCTGTATTATCTTTTATTACATACATTTATATCATTATTATTAAAACTTGGTACTGCACACACAATTAAATTTATACCGGTAGCTAAATAGTGTTATAGAATTTACGAAGGCAGGAATGGTACTTAATAAAATGTAAAGTAGACGTAGATTACGAGACAGGAGTTAATTGTTATAGGATGTATGTTTCTAAAATACAAATGAATAAAAAAACATTGTCGAGTGATGCGAACTCTAGCTCTCATATGTTTAATTTTGTTGTAATTAGTTAAACTACCTACACTACTCGAACGTCTGATATTAGTCGTCTAAACCTGGTTGTCGTGTTTATTTTTACACTATGAACGAGAATTGCACTTTGTTTGAAATGTCGCAATTTGAGTAATATTGCATTTGTCGAATACACGTAAATATCTAGAAACATGTCAGTTTCACTGTTCTTTAACTATTTAAGACGATTAATACCAAATACAACGTATTAAAAACTTTTAACAATGCATTACCTCGTGAACCACAGCTTTAGCTATTCGTACATGTGTAGTTGGTCATAGCAGGGACTCTGCGTTTTGAAGCCGATCATTTTTTTTTTCTAATTGAATATTGCTCCATAAGTTTACTCTTACATTAAAGAGGAAAGATTGTAAATCTGTGCCAGTACTCCACCGACACTCGTGTCATCGGATATTGAGAATTGCGCACGCGATAATTGAATCCAGTTACTTTCTTTACTTTTCGGATTAGACACTTATCCTAAATGAGATCATATCTGATCCAAGTGAACTTACTGGTATTTTTAAAAGGGGGGTGCGTGTTAAAACTCTTACCGGTTTCAAGTGTATTTCTCAGAAAATCAAAATACATATGTGGCTAGAAATTAAAAAAAAAAGTTAGAAAATTTCTCGTTTGTTTCAATTTAGCGATATATGAAAACAAAATACAAAGATAATTAAAAATTGGGCATTAATGCATTAAGCATAAATTCCTTTAAAAAATGTGGCACCGATAATGACAAGCCGGTACCCAAAACCAACGCGTACGGTAATAGGCCTAATTCCAGAAATATATGTGCAAATAAGCGCGCTCGGACAGTTTGGAGCGATATCTAACGAGTCTGTGTCAAATATGAGTATGAAAGTGGATTTTGTTGCTACGTAATGAGATGGAAATCACTATACACGATTGACATTTTCACGAAATTAACTGCAGCACCCGACAATGATTATATTTTTTTGAATAAATTTAAGACTAGTTATAATATAAATTATATTATTTTAAAATAATATACCATCACTAAGTTTTTGATACAGATGTACTTCGTCAATATATTAACGCTACATAATTATGAGTTTTAAAATCAAAATACGTCAAATTTCAAATTTGAGAGGCAACTTTCTGGTCTGGATGTATGTTTAGTACACCCAGAGATGTTAAGTCTCAAGAATGGAAACAAAAACCAAAGTTTAAATTTACGCTTTCTTGTAGTTTTAAATTAAACACTTTTCGATCAATTTGCTGCAATAACATTAAAAAACCGATAGCAAACAAATGTTGATTAAACGTGAATTCGCTATTTTATGACAATAGGACTAGTATTGGGGTATGCCATTTTGTGTAACCTCTTTCATAACTTGTGTTGAATTAAGTAATAACATTGATTAGATGATAAGCAGGCACATAGTCCTACCTGAACAGACGTATTTTTTTCCTTCGTGTGTACAAGTCTCAGTGATACCAGATCCAATAACATTGTCATCTCTGTGTACAGGAATATTGAAGTTATTCCTTCTTCTTCTTCTTCTTCTTCTTCTTTCTTTCCAGGATTAGGTCAATGCGACCTGTTCCGGTCTCAAGTCCATCGTTTCCTTGGCCGTCCCAAAGATCTTTTTCCATGTGGTTTTTAGGCGTTGATTGTATCCATTGAATATGTCCGGGTTTCGTATTCGCACTTGAGATTTCTGAGTGATAGTTTTGTTTTTACTTGGGTGGGTTACCAGCCCCAACCGCAAAACCCTCAACCTGGAGGACCAGAGTTTAATTTCCGAGTTGTCTTTCTCCTAGACAGACTGCCTTACAAGGCTACAGAGCTTTGTCTGCCCCGATCATCTGGTATTATGGCGCCAGAAACTCGCCATTCACCCTCCATATTCAGTAAAAAAAAACAGCCCCACCACGTGAAGGTAGATGGAAGGGTTTGGTAGAGAGAGGCTATATTTTGCGCTATTTGGAGCCTTTTTGTAGAGTCTGAGAGCTCATCCTCAGATCCACCCCAGTCATTCTCTACCCTTTAGGGACCGAAAGCTATATAGCTACAGACTGTATTGTAATATAACGAACATATTTTAAGCAATCAAAATGTATCATACACAAATACAAGGGGTTTTCAGTAAAATATTTTTGTACATTAATTTATTAGTGAATTACTTTATGATAGCAGTTATTGGTCTCATTCTCACGCAATGCATATGGGAGCTGAGTGGAATAACCTTTTATTTTAATAGACTATATTTTTTTATTTCATTGTCCGTTGTTAACACAAGTTAAATTAAAAGAAACGAAATTAAATAAATGTTTTTATTGTTAACACACAAGGGAAATTTTTCAACAATTGAGGGGAATATTATGTATTCTAATAAAAAATATTGTTTCATATAAGTGTACTGTGATAATATCACCTTTCAATAAGCTGGCGTGTGCGATCTTTGACCAATCCTTGATGCCCATTTGTCTCATATGCTTTATGACACCATCAAGTCTTAAGTCTGCCAAATAATATTGTGGAGAGTGTTAGTGATTTATTCATTATTTTGACAACAATTCTTTAATTTCGCATTCTATTAAGATGTTAAAACCACGCTGCTATTTAAGCTATAATAAATTTAATAATGGTTTAATTTTTAAATAGCTGATTTAGTTGCACATAATGTTTAATTTTGCAGGAGTCAGATATTCGTCTAAAAATATTCCTTTCAAATACTGTACTAATAACTTTTGTTGGCTGGATTCTTTCAGTACCCAGCACTATTGGCCTTATTATTGTTGTATACAATCTCAGTTTTGGTCTTTGTAAATTAATTAATTTTTTAATAGTGAGAGATTGACAAAATTTGTTTTGTTTCCTTGCCAATTATTTTTAATATCTTATTCTGTAATAGTATTACTATTTACTATGGGACCTAAGTATTAGTGATTTTACTTGCACCACATTTACTGATTTTCAGATTTTCTAAGTCATTCGTTCTGGAACATTTTAACTATTTTGTTCATTGATAAATACACCACATTACTCTAATTGGTCTTTTAAAGTCTGGAATGTTATTTATTTATTGCTGTTATTAATATGTCGTCTGCTTATCCAGTGCTTTGCTCTAGTCGGGTAGATATATCATTCCTTAGGTCTATTTATTTTAACATTACGTCTACTACCATAGTAAATAAAGTTTGCGATAGCGAATCTCCCTGTTTAACACCAGAATTCATCACTTTATACATTTGTATGATATTTACCGTAAAGGTTTCATACTGCTTAGGGGCCTACCTATAATGTTTTTATTCCAACTTAAATTTATGATTTAATATACGACGAAAATGAAGTAGGCCCTATATGGTAATAGGAGATAAATCAAAATAGCTGTATTATTTTAGAAGACGGACATTGACAAATAAAAGCATGTGATGAATACGTATATTTTCGTGAAAAATAGTGTAGATGAAAGTGATGATGCTCAAATTAATGAGAGGATAAATAAGGGCAAATCTGCAATATTAAAATTAAATTATGTACTTATGGTTCCAGAATATACGTTATAAAGCAAAACCGAAGTTTTTAAGGGCACCCATTACTTATTTGGGTTAAAAAATAAATTTTCTTTTAATTTTTGCTTACAAAATCCAAAAATATCTATTTTTTTCTATATCTAATATTATTTTGTCGAATGTGGACATATAAACCAACCCATAAAAATTGATTCTTAAAAATGACGTCTATGTGTTCTGCTAATGTACACATTTTTTGTATTTTTCATTTTCCCTTAACTTGTATTTTTAAATATTTTCGTACACTTTTCTCTGAAGCTATGAAAGATAGGACAATGATTTTTTGAATGGATATGCAGTTTAAAGAGCTGTATAATAATAATAATAATAATAATAATAATAATAATAATAATAATAATAATAATAATAATATAATAATAAGGTAAATTTATCTTTGTGCTATTGATAGTAATAATACTTTTTTTAATAATACTTTATTTATTCTGGCAGAATTAAGGCCATAAGGCCCTCTCTTCTACTCAACCAGCACAAATACAAATAAATATTTGACAAATCTAGATATACACTATACTAATTATAAACAGTTAAAGATACAATAAATGTAGCAATGTAAATGCCATGTACAAACAACATTTTATAGGGTAATAACAATAATGATACGATAATAATAATAATAACAATAATAATAATAGGCCTAATAATAATAATAATAATATAAATATGATACATTATACGGGAAACACCAATTAATATATATACCTTACACTGGATAATAATGAAGTCGAGTTTAGAGCAAATATAAATTTAGATTTCTTTTAAAAGATGCCAAAGCCCCTTATTTCTAGTGGTAGGGAATTCCAGTTGCGAGAAGTGAAGATGGTATATGACATGGAGTGATGTGATGTCCTATGTTGCGGTATATTAAGTAAGAGACTATGTTGTGATCTTGTGTTTAAATTATGGTTTGAGGATAGATACTGGAAACGGGATGATAAATAATTGGGAATCGAGGTATGTAGGATCTTAAATAAGAGAATTAGACAGTGCGATTTTCTTCTCTCTTTTAGATGTAGCCATGACAATTCGTGGAATAATGGAGAAATGTGATCGTATTTTCGAACATTAAATATGAATCTGATACACATATTATGGACACGCTGCAGTTTGTCCGACAATCCGTCACTTATGTCAGTTAGTAGAACGTCACAGTTGTCAAAATGCGGCATCACTAAAGTTTGGATTAAAATTATTTTAAGAGTTGTAGGAAGAAAATGTTTAAGTCGCTTTAGGGAATGCATTATGGAGAAGATCCTTTTAGATGTTTGTTTTACTTGCACATGCCAATTTAAATTAGAATCTAAGTAAAATCCCAAGTTTTTAACGACGTCGGTATAAGGAATTTGTTCATTATCTAATATGACAGCCGGCATATTGCCATTGTTTATGAAGTGTAATAGCCTTGGATGTCCGATAATTATTGCTTGCGTTTTGTTTACATTTAGTTTCAGCCCATATTGTGTGGACCATAAATATATATGTCTGAGGTCAGTGTTTACTTTGTCAATATATTAATTAATTTCGTCAGGCCTAAAGTGTTAGAAATAAGAAAAAATGTATGCAACATTTTTAACAAAAATGTTTGATCTTCGAATTTTTTAAAAATAAATCACAATCCATATCTGAACACAAGCAAACATTATTATTGTGAAATGTACAATAGCATACTAAACTTTGAAAAGAATTGGATAAGAGCTTTTTGAGAAAATTGTACCAAGGCAATACTTTTAAAAAGTTGGATTTTTTGTTTTAATTTTATTGTATTTTTAATTACTCGTGAAGAATTATGTGTAAAAACGTAACCAGAGTGCCATCATGTTCAGGAAAAATTATTTAATACTTACTTACTCACTGGCACTGTCGAACCCGTAGGTTCATGGCCGCGCGGACATAAGCTCTCCATAAATCCCTATCCTGAGCTAATGCTTTCCAATCATTCCTGTATAACCTACCTCCCTCAAATCATAGTTAATGTTGTTCTCCCACCTTATTCTTGGTCTACCAACTGGGCGTTGTCCCTCTGGCTTTCCTACAAGAAGCATCCATGCACGTCTTTCATTCCCCATACGCGCAACATGTCCTGCCCATCGCAGTCTATGAGACTTAACTGTTCTTATTATATTTGGCTTCCTATAAAGACCAGGTAGTTCATTGTTATGTAGTCTTCTCCATTCACCTGTCTGTTCATCTCTCTTTGGTCCAAAAATTTTTCTAAGTACTTTACTCTCAAATACTCGTAATCTCCTTTCCTCCCTTAAAGTAAGAGTCCATGTTTCGCACCCATATAATATAACTGGTAGAATAATAATTTAATAGAATTATAAATCGTGGTGTGAGACAAGGCTGCCCCCTATCCCCAACACTCTTTGCAATTTATATCAATGAAGTAATATGTTGCTGGAACAAAACATATAAATTTGGAATAAGAATATCAGAAAATAGAAAATTAAACACCCTATTGTTTGCAGATGACCAAATAATAATAGCAAATTCCGAAGATAATCTACAGAAAGGTCTGTATGAACTTAACAAAATTACAGAACAATATGGATTAAAGATATCTACAGAAAAAACAAAAATTATGGCATTTCAAGGTGTAGATCCTGTCAGAAGTAAAATTGTACTGGACAATAAAATTTTGGAGCAGCTGAATAATTTTATATATCTAGGATGCAATAGCTCATATGAAGAAGAAAAGGATGTAAATGCAAAAATATCTAAATTTTTAAGAATTTTAGGGTTAATAAATTCTATCTTCAAGCCACAGTTAGTCCAAAAGCATTCAAGACTGAAAGTGTATAAAACACTGGCTCTTCCAACTCTTTTGTATGGTAGCGAAGTATGGACATTGAAACAGAAGGATATACAGAGACTTAGATCTGCTGAAATGAGATATCTTCGGAGGACTGCAGGATACACACTACTAGATCACAGAAAAAAAATGAAGACATCTTAGAAGAATTACACATGAAATCTTTAGAAAACAAAATTTCTGATTATAAGTCAAGATGGATACAACATATTCATCGAATGGAAGATCACAGAATACCCAAACTAATGTTAAGATATCAACCTGCAGGAAGAAGAAGACCAGGACGTCCACTCAAAAGACTTCTGGATGGTGTTTCTCTTGAGGCCGAAACAGGTCAACAAATGGCCTAAATTCGTGAATGTATGATGATGATGATGAATAATAGTTTTATATATTTTCAGCTTAACGTTTTTTGAAAGGAGTTGGGACATCAAAAGTCGCTGCAATGCATAATAGCATGCATTTCCAGAATTGAGCCTATGTTTAATTTCTTTGTGCGTCTCA
This sequence comes from Diploptera punctata, assembly GCA_030220185.1. Taxonomy (NCBI): domain Eukaryota; kingdom Metazoa; phylum Arthropoda; class Insecta; order Blattodea; family Blaberidae; genus Diploptera; species Diploptera punctata. Next base: position 1,178,373 of record JASPKZ010005273.1, on the reverse strand, counting down.
TTCCTACTTGTGATTATTGTTCCTAGGTATTCAGCCACTACCTCAAAATTTCCCTGATTTGTCATTAGCTGTCCATTTCCAGTATATACTGAATTTCTACGTGTGACCATATATTTAGTTTTACTGATATTTATTTTCAGTCCTAATTCCTTAGTGTTACTCAATAGTGTGTGCGTGTTGGCCTTCAGTATCTCCTCGCTATCGGCCAGTAGTACTACATCATCAACGTAAACTAACAGCTTATTGATACCATACAGTTGTAAGCCTTCCTCATTCTCTAAAGATTTAATGGCATGCTCTAGTACAAAATTAAATAGTAGAGGAGATAGTGCATCGCCTTGCTTCAACCCATTCTGGATAACAAATGTGTCTGAAAACTGTTTGCCTAGACGCACCCTACTCTTTGAGTCATTTAGACACATTCGTATAAGACTAACTATCTTTTTAGGAATTCCGAACTCCAGCAGGATACTATATAACTTCTCCCTCTTAATTGAATCATATGCTTTTTTAAAGTCTACATATAGTTGATGTGCAGTACCATTATATTCCCATTTCTTTTCTAAAATCTGTCTTATACTAAAAATCGATCTGTTGTAGACCTGTTTCTTCTAAATGCACATTGATGATCTCCTGGAATGTCATCAATATAGGGAGTAAGTATGCTTACTAATATATTTGTTAGAGTTTTGTACGAAGTTGAAAGTAATGAGATGCCCCTGTAGTTGTTGCAATCAGTTTTATCTCCTTTCTTATAGATTGGTACGATAATTGATTCCTTCCATTAATCTGGAAGAGCTTCTTTTTGCCGAATCATACTAATCAACCAGTGTATCTTGTCCATCAATTTTTCTCCCCCTGATTTTATTAGTTCCGCTGGGATCTCATCTGAACCTAATGCTTTACACATCTTCAATTTTTCAATCGCCATTTCAACTTCTAATGCACTTGGCTCTGCGACTAGCATTTCTGCTGTCTGTAACTTATCCTCCTCAATGTCCTGTTCTGTATGTACATTTAATAGCTGATTAAAGTAACTTTTCCATCTATTTAATATACTCCTCCCATTTTCATTCCGAATTATGTGTGTTCTAGCCTGAAACCCTTTCTTCTCTATACTAATTCCCTGATATAATTCTCTAATGTTCCTATTTTCTGCATTCATTTCAAGATCATTAATCCTCTCTATCAATTATTCCCTCTTTTTACTCTTAAGTAGCTTGGTGGTTTCCCGTCTAATACTACCCAATTGCTCTAAATTTACCTCATTTGGCACGTGTAACCATTTCATATTTGCTAGCTTTCTTTTCTTTACAATGTCGGCACATTCCTCATCAAACCATTTCTTATTTTGCCTCTTTTTTAAACAACCAATGCTCTCTGATGCTGACAATTTAATAGTATCTCTTATAGCCTCCCATTCTTTATTTATATCAGTGTCTTCTTCTTTTGCCACATTGTCATCTGAAGATTCTAGTATTTCAAATCTATTAGCAATTTTGATTTGGTATTCTTGCCGCATTTCATCATTTTTTCAAGTTTTTTAATTCATATTTTTCAGAATCATCTTTAGCATTTGTTCCTCTCATAAGCGATAGCCGTTGTCTGATTTTCACTCTGACCAGATAATGATCCGAATTGCAGTCTCTCCCTCTAACTGATCTAACATCAACGATGCTACTGTGCCAGCGTTTATCCACTAATACATGATCTATCGGGTTCCGAGTTTCTCCATCTGGGAACGTCCAGGTTTATTTATGCATATCCTTATGCTGAAATGTTGTGCTCTTAACAATGAGATTCTTTGATGTGGCAAATGTGACTAATCTAACCCCGTTCATGAAGACTGAATTTGCCTATTGTTGGTTTGAATATATCTTCCCGCCCCACTTTTGCATTAAAATCTCCTAAGACAATTCTCATATGATATCGTGAAAGGCTATCAAATAGGCATTCTAATTCTTCATAGAACTCATCCTTGATCTTGTCATCTTTATCTTCTGTGGGGGCATGTACAACTGACTACTTAAATATGTTCACTAAATAATAAGGGAAATAAAAAAAAAGCTTAAAACCCATAAAAACAATAAATAATTTAAAGATAAAGGTATTATAATAAGTTCCAGTATAAAATCGTGAATGTATTAATTATTAATGTAAGTTAGAGTTAGTTTTTTTAAGTATTTTACAATTATAAAACCATGTCGTTTACACTTTAGAATTACGTATGATATCCTATCACTAACAAACTTAATATCTCGGATAGCGGATAGGATCCTCCTTCTGACTACAAAACCCGTTCCAAATGCAGGTCTTTCTGCACCCCCATAGTATAATGCAAAGCTTCCTGATTCCTGTCTACCTTCTCCAGGCCACCTAACTTCCTGTAAAGCAACTATATCCAAGGGCGATTTGTCTAATTCCCGCGTTAATATCTCTAGTGATTGGTGACATAATTTTCATGTACATAACTTCAGCATAAGCTAAAACAAAATTGTATGTTGCATATTTTTAAACCAAATTGTAAGGCAATTAGTACCGGGTACCCTTAATAATATAATGAGGAGTACATTGGCATACGGTGCGGAAACATGGGAATTAAAATCTAGATAATAAATAAATTAAATTCTGCTGGAATTTATGGAAGGTATAAAATAAAAAACAGTGTAATTAAACAGAATGTGAATATTTAGAGTTCAGTTGTGGTTTTTATAAAAATACAACACATTAAATTGTAAAATGAATGACAAAACAGATTCCCAAGAGGAAAACTAGAATGGGTGCCAATTGTTAGAAGAAGAAGAGGACATCCAAAAATAACGTGGATTGATGGTGTTTTGAGCAGCATGAGGCAGAAAGGATTGGCCGATGGAGATTAGAGTAAGAGAGATATGTGGAGAACAATAAAAGAATAGATAAATAAAACTTATATAACACAAAAACCGAAACGAATTTCAAATTTAATTTAATTTATATAATCTAAGACTAATATTTTTTTTATTATATACAACTTTCCTTGTTAGAGGATTGCCTCAAGGACAAAGATAAACAGACAATTCATTTTTGGAATTGATGAAATACATTTTGTAAATACAAAATTTAATTAGTTTTAATGATGATTAGGAAAGGAATTCCAATAGAAATGAAATATCATTACTCTCTTAGTCTAAAAGCGCAAGATTTATAACGAAGAAAGCAGTGAATGTTTAGTTTTTATTTTTAAAAAATATTTTTTTTATTTTAGATCTCAGTTCGTTCTATGATTTGATATCTTGTCAGCGCAATTTGTATAGTAATGGATTAATTCGAGCAGAAACATGCGCACTTTTAAACGAGAGTGAAGGTGTTTTCTGATAGTTTGTAGAGAAAACATGTCACTCGATGTTAGTGTGGCATTTTCAAGAGAGTGGACAGTGGTAACCGACAACTTTACAAAGGAAATGGGATCAAAAAGAGTAATCAGGCTAGTTAATCGAGTTAAAAGAAGTAATTGGTATCGTCCTTTGTATACCAACTGGAAGTTTTCCCTCTGGTTTTCCCAAAATAAGCTTCCATGCACGTCTTTCATTCTCCATTCGTGCCACATGTCCTGTCCATCGCAGTCTACGAGACTTAACTATTCTCATTATATCTGGCGTCCTATAAAGACCATGTGATTCACTGTTATGCAAGTCATCTCCATTCACCTGTCTGTTCATCTCTCTTCGGTCCGAAAATTTTCCTAAGAACTTTATTCTCAAACACTCGTAATCTCCTTTCCTCCCTTAAAGTAAGAGTCCATGTTTCGCATCCATATAATATAACTGGTAGAATAATAGTTTTATATATTTTTAGTTTATCGGTTTTTGAAAGGAGTTGGGGTGTCAAAAGTCTCCGTAATGCATAATAACACGCATTTCCAAACTTGAGTCTATTTTTAATTTCTTTGTGCATCTCATTCCTGTTAGTGATTATTATTCCTAGGTATTTGAATTTAGCCACTTCCTGAAAATTTGCCTCATTTCCATTTCCATTATATAATGTATTTCTATGTGTGACCATTTATTTAGTTTTATTGATATTTACTTCTAGTCCTAATTTCTTAGTGTTACTCAGTAGTGTGTGCATGTTGGCCTTCAGTATCTCCTCGCTATCGCCCAATAGTACTACATCATCAGCATAAACTAATAGCTTATTAATACCATTGAGTTGTAGGCCTTCTTCATCCTCTACAAATTTGATGGCATGCTCTAGTACAAAATTAAATAGTAGAGGAGATAGTGCATCTCCTTGCTTCAACCCATGGTGGATTTCAAAAGTGTCCGAGAACTGTTTGCCAACATGCACTCTATTCTTTGTGTCATTTAGACACATTCGTATAAGTCCAACTTTTTAGGAATTAATGTAATTAATGTAAATAAATAAATAATAACATTAAATCCAAGTATATCGACGTGTATATATATTCTAGTAATATGCCTATAAATCGGCCACGGTGGACTAGTGGTTATGCTCCTTGCCTGTGGTCCCTAGGGTCGCGGGTTCAAACCTGGCCGGGGTCGATGGATTTTTTAGGATGGAAAAATCCAAGGAGCAAGTCCTCCGGGAGGGACTTTAAGCCGTGGGTCCCCAGTCTGAAGATTTTCAGGCTCGTAAAAGATCCTTAAGCCTGAATGAAAAGGCCACTAAGCAAAATTTACCGAATTTCCCCGTCCTAGTACTACCTTGGTTTTCTAGATGTATGAGGCGGAACGCTGACCACGGACCACTCAAATGACATCTATACGAAAACAAGTGTAACTAAATTAGTATGGTTCAAATTCTTCCCTGTAGGGGGAGAGTGCCTAAATCTCTGTCAAGGGAAACATGGGCTTACAAGAAGAATATCCCTGTAAAACATGTAGTCAATATACCCATTTCACCAATTAAAAATTAAGAGTCAACATGTCTCTACAGCGAAGCTGTCATTTTCAAGACTAAACATTGACTAAAGACAAACATGGTATATAAATAAAGATTTTTCCAATTAAAAACAAACTACTGTACGTCACATGACGTAGTCTATTACACGTAACAATATGACATAATGAAACTAATAATCTTTTCTATCAATTAAAGACAATAGGGTGCTGTATGGAATACGGCCCTTGTCTTTATTCATAATTTTTAACGAAATTATTCATTTATTCATTTACCATGTTTGTCTGTAGTCTGTGTTTAGTCTTAAAAATGGCAACATCGCTGTTGAAACATGTTGGCTTTTTTAATTTTTAATTGGTGAAATGGGTATATTGACTACATGTTTTACGATTTTATCACCAAGAAGATCGTTAGTTTATTAAATATCCCTATACTTATAAAGAGTTTTCCTGGGGTTCTTGAATAATATACCAATTTGTATTTAGGTATTCCCTCGACCATTAATGTAGTTGTACCGGTATGTCACTCTTTCCTCAGGGGAGCTGTTTCTTATCACTATTTTTATAATCGTGTAACAATTTCATAATAGACTATTTTTATTTATATTGGAATTTCATCAATTTAAATTATTCCATAAACATAATTACGTTCACTTGACTTACGTAATTTGAAATTTTCTATTTCATACATTTTTTTAAGTTATTTCACTTAACGCATATGTAAAATAAACTTTTATGTGGTGAACATTAAATGACGTCGATGGTTGATCGTATTCTTGTAGACATCTCCCTTCTTCCTTTGTTGTAGATTATCATGTCGTAATAATTTGTCTGTAACTTCAGCATCTATTGTTTACCACAACAATATATGTGACGTATCATTGTTACTCCTCTCTTTGATGTTACAAAAAGTATTCATTATATTTTAACATTATGCAATAAATAATATTTAGTTTCAATGTATTTGTATCATTATTTAAATTAAAAATTAAATAAATAGAATCCCCAAATTATTATTAAAATAAGGATAACTTTTCCGGTTATATACTCTAGTGGAATTATAATTAAACTCTCTTAACTTCGTCACTGTTCATTAAACTTGTAATATCCTCGAATGACAAGAATCTTACTTCTTTCCAAGTAATGAATACTTACCAACCCTTCAAAATATGTAGATGGTACAGCATTAATCGGCAGGTCGATCTCAGAATTCTAAGAAAGTTTTAATAAATTTGAATTGGAAGGAATTAAAATAGGATTGAAAGTAAACATAACGAAAACAAAATATATGATTGCATCTAGAGATAAAAATAGATGGGTACATTGTACTCAATTCAGAATAACACTGTTGATAGAATTCGGAGTTTTAAATATTTGGGTTCTATAATTAGAGACAATAATAAAATGACAGAAGAAATAAACGAAATACTACAAATCGGTAATAGATGATATTGGGCTTTACTCTCTCTTTTGAAACGGAAGAAAACGTTTACAACAGTAATTAAACCACTGGTAACATACGGAGAAGAAACTTGATGTTTGTTAAGGAGTGAAGAACTTAAAATTGCAGCATGAGAAAGAAGATATTATGAAAGATTTATGGGTCTAAATATGAAAATGGAGAGCGGAAAAGTAGAGCTAATGGAGAACACTGTGAATTATATGGAAGTCCCTAAATTATGGGAACAATTAAAATTACAAGACCTAGATGGGTGGGACATGTAGAAAGAAGTGAGGAGGAAGTCAGAAAGAAAACAGAGGAGGATATGAGGGAGTTGGGAATAAGGGGATGTAGGAGAAAGATGCAAGATAGAAGAGAATGGGCTTTGATAGCAGAACATACTCTGGGCCTTCATGGACCGTAACGCAATGGAGATAGATAGATAGATAGACCCTTCAAATAGGGAATATATTTAACAGTAATGATGGAACCCGGTCTCCGAAAGTCTATTTCGTTTTAAAGTTCTTAACCAAGTTGAGGAAGACGGCTCCGACCAGACACCGGTACTAATTTCTTTATTCTATATTATGAAAAAAGTAACAGTTTAGAAAGTTAAAATTCAATCATATCCTAGATTTAAAATATTTATATTCGACAATAATACGGCATATACTATGGCATTCAAGTATAACATCACAAAAAATGTATTTGTATTATTTTTTTAATTACGAACTTCATTTATACTCTCTTGCCAAGTCCTTGGAAGATGGCGCACTACATCTGCAGCACTATTTCTGGAAATCTCTCTCATCTGATCAATCTAGAGCTTTATGGATATCAACTCTTGATTGTAATCGAATATCTCGAAGAAGTTATTTAATCTTTGAGAATAAGTTGTAGTCACAAGGGCTCCTCTCTGGTGAATTTGTTGGACGTTCGAGTACTTCCCAAATCTACCTTCTAAACAAATTCTACTGAACATCTCTTGGGTCGGTATTACTTTCTATATGTGAGAAACGGTAAACGTATTAACAAAATATTGCTATTTCAAGACTCAATATTACAGATTTTTACAACAAAGGCTGCTAACAACATTACAAGATTACAATGGTCACAACATTACAAGATTACAATGGTCACCACTAAGATCACTGATACACAACATTATTGTCATTATCCTACTTATCGAATGCCCTGGTAGATATGCACTTTAAATTTAACTTGCATGCTTATTGTAAGTCTTTATGCACTGATTTGAGATCATGATCTACTCACTATGTTTTTAAACTTTGAAACAGAAGACAACAATTAAGATTTTGTTTTTAAATATTAATTATGATTGACAGATGACGTTATCTCTGTATTATCTAATGTTTCTATTGTTTTCATTTTCTATTGTCAAGTTTAGGCCTACTGGGCCACTATTGGTAAGTTTGTTAATACGAAATCACAAGCGAATTGTTGACATTCAACACTTACATGCATTAACTATTGTAAATTGTCCACCGCTGTGCTCTCGAGCAAGCGTTCTGACTTGTCATGCAGCGGGCCCGGGTTCGATCCCCGGTGGGGACAAGTTTCCTGGATGAGGATTTTTCGGGTTTTTTCCTCAACTGCAAGACAAATGTTAGGAAACTTTAAGGTCTAAACGGTCCCCGTACATCATATGGCCTTACTAATCATGATTCATAGTAGCCTTAGTTTAATTTTAGGATTAAGGACTCTCCTGGCGCACCACTATCATTATGCATCATATCATCGGGGCAGCGTAACCCTACCTTCCAGGAGCGTCAACCTCAGAAGTGTGTTACAATACGCCAATGTCATGCGAGGGTAACATAAATGTGGAAAGACAATCTGGGACATTGAATAAAAGAAAAGTAAATTGAGTCACTTACTCAGTGAGTCAGACTGTGAATATGACTTGATTTGGTTTTAAGCAAAACGCGGTACTTGGTGAACAAATTAAACAATAAATTAGTCCTATGTTAGTCAGCCAGAACAATAGTAAAGTCATGTGAAAAATAGTTTTCAAGTACAGTAGTTACTTGAGGCGATATATTGCCTCATTCATTTAAATTAAATAAAGTAGGATATCATGTAACTAAATAAATTATTCTTAAATGTGTGTTTGTTCTGTCCAATGGAGAGTCTATCTGGTGCGAACTGACTATCCAAGGGAAATTAATATTAACTTCCCATCCCATGTAATGGATACAAAGTTTACAATACGGCCGGCAAAATAGCTTTTCCAATCAATTACAGAATAGGCACATATACCGACGAGCCGTCTGCAGTGTGTAAGAGACCATGTACACTCACACTCCAAGCGTGATATCATTACTGTATGCATTCATTTTGGGCCTTTACGAATAATAATAATGATATTAATATATATATATATATATAGATAAATCTTCGGTTGATTAATGTCTTTTACATCGTCCGATACCTAATAGCCAGTTATGTCGGTCCATCCATTCTCCTGGTTGTAGGTGTTTCTCATTCATGTATAAATATATTCCCTGATTCCAGGAGGTTTTAGGTGTTCTTCTGTCTCGTCTTCCCTCAGGTTTCCATTTCAAAACACATTTTGGTAGCTGATCCTCTTCCTTTCGTTAGACATGTCCGTGCCATATTAATTGCTGAGCTTTAATATAATCTAAAATTACCTCTTGAATATTCATTTTCTCCCTTATAACTGAGTTTCTAATTTTTTTCTCTTCTTGAAAACCTTGCTGCCCTTCGTATAAAAACCGAATGGCATGATATTAATAATAATAATAATAATAATAATAATAATAATGATAATGATAATAATAGGCCCTAATATGTATTTATTTAACAGATTTCACAATGTTTCACATCGTTTTCATACGCCCAATTAATCCACTGCCATTCTCTTCCACATCTTTCTGTCATTCCAATCTCCATCGTAGAGTAACGTTTCCCTCATACTGCTCAAAATACCTCAATACACGTTGTTTTTGGCGGTCCTCTCCTTCTTCTTCTATTTCTTCTACTAAGTGGCATCCATTCTAATAACAATAATAATAATAATAATAATAATAATAATAATAATAATAATAATAATAATAATGTTAAACTAATAATTCCATAAATAAAACAATTATTACCCCAATTATTTTAAATTAATGCAAAACACGGTGCATCATATTGAATGAAGATAAAAAAATTGAGGATGAAGTTCTTAAGACAATTTTGGACGAGAAAGAGACGAACACACAGATGAACAGAGGGCACTAATAACAGTGAACTAACTAATCTCTAAGGGAAAACAGATATAATAAGAAGAGTTCCTGTAAACTTCAATGACTAGGTCATGTGGCACGAAAGAGGAATGAACTTATTGTGGAAAAGAACAGAGAGAAATATCCTAGTTGTAGATAGAAAAACTATAGGGAAAGATCCCAGTACGTAGGCCAAGAACAAGCTGGGAATATAACGTTAAACATGAATTAAGTGAAGTGAATATAATAGCTTTAGATTATGAAAAGAGAGTACATGTCTGCGCGCCCTTAAACCTCCGGGTTCGATAGTGTTCACTATTTTCTTATACAGTTATACTGCTAATAATAATAATAATAATAATAATAATAATAATAATAATAATAATAATAATAATAATAATAATAATAGTAATACTAATAATAGTAATACTAATAATAGTAATACTAATAATAGTAATACTAATAATAGTAATACTAATAATAGTAATACTAATAATAGTAATACTAATAATAGTAATACTAATAATAGTAATACTAATAATAGTAATACTAATAATAGTAATACTAATAATAGTAATACTAATAATAGTAATACTAATAATAGTAATACTAATAATAGTAATACTAAAAATAGTAATACTAAAAATAGTAATACTAATAATAGTAATACTAATAATAGTAATACTAATAATAGTAATACTAATAATAGTAATACTAATAATAGTAATACTAATAATAGTAATACTAAAAATAGTAATACTAAAAATAGTAATACTAATAATAGTAATACTAATAATAGTAATACTAATAATAGTAATACTAATAATAGTAATACTAATAATAGTAATACTAATAATAGTAATACTAATAATAGTAATACTAATAATAGTAATACTAATAATAGTAATACTAATAATAGTAATACTAATAATAGTAATACTAATAATAGTAATACTAATAATAGTAATACTAACAATAGTAATACTAATAATAGTAATACTAACAATAGTAATACTAACAATAGTAATACTAACAATAGTAATACTAACAATAGTAATACTAACAATAGTAATACTAATAATAGTAATACTAATAATAGTAATACTAATAATAGTAATACTAACAATAGAAATACTAACAATAGAATATACTAATAATAGTAATACTAACAATAGAAATACTAACAATAGTAATACTAACAATAGTAATACTAATAATAGTAATACTAATAATAGTAATACTAATAATAGTAATACTAATAATAGTAATACTAATAATAGTAATACTAATAATAGTAATACTAATAATAGTAATACTAATAATAGTAATACTAATAATAGTAATACTAATAATAGTAATACTAATAATAGTAATACTAATAATAGTAATACTAAAAATAGTAATACTAAAAATAGTAATACTAAAAATAGTAATACTAAAAATAGTAATACTAAAAATAGTAATACTAAAAATAGTAATACTAAAAATAGTAATACTAAAAATAGTAATACTAATAATAGTAATACTAATAATAGTAATACTAATAATAGTAATACTAATAATAGTAATACTAATAATAGTAATACTAATAATAGTAATACTAATAATAGTAATACTAATAATAGTAATACTAATAATAGTAATACTAATAATAGTAATACTAATAATAGTGATACTAATAATAGTGATACTAATAATAGTGATACTAATAATAGTGATACTAATAATAGTGACACTAATAATAGTGACACTAATAATAGTGACACTAATAATAGTGACACTAATAATAGTGACACTAATAATAGTGACACTAATAATAGTGACACTAATAATAGTGACACTAATAATAGTGACACTAATAATAGTGACACTAATAATAGTGACACTAATAATAGTGACACTAATAATAGTGACACTAATAATAGTGACACTAATAATAGTGACACTAATAATAGTGACACTAATAATAGTGACACTAATAATAGTGACACTAATAATAGTGACACTAATAATAGTGACACTAATAATAGTGACACTAATAATAGTGACACTAATAATAGTGACACTAATAATAGTGACACTAATAATAGTGACACTAATAATAGTGACACTAATAATAGTGACACTAATAATAGTGACACTAATAATAGTGACACTAATAATAGTAACACTAATAATAGTAACACTAATAATAGTAACACTAATAATAGTAACACTAATAATAGTAACACTAATAATAGTAACACTAATAATAGTAACACTAATAATAGTAACACTAATAATAGTAACACTAATAATAGTAACACTAATAATAGTAAACACTAATAATAGTAACACTAATAATAGTAACACTAATAATAGTAACACTAATAATAGTAACACTAATAATAGTAACACTAATAATAGTAACACTAATAATAGTAACACTAATAATAGTAACACTAATAATAGTAACACTAATAATAGTAACACTAATAATAGTAACACTAATAATAGTAACACTAATAATAGTAACACTAATAATAGTAACACTAATAATAGTAACACTAATAATAGTAACACTAATAATAGTAACACTAATAATAGTAACACTAATAATAGTAACACTAATAATAGTAACACTAATAATAGTAACACTAATAATAGTAACACTAATAATAGTAACACTAAAAATAGTAACACTAAAAATAGTAACACTAAAATAGTAACACTAAAAATAGTAACACTAAAAATAGTAACACTAATAATAGTAACACTAATAATAGTAACACTAATAATAGTAACACTAATAATAGTAACACTAATAATAGTAACACTAATAATAGTAACACTAATAATAGTAACACTAATAATAGTAACACTAATAATAGTAACACTAATAATAGTAACACTAATAATAGTAACACTAATAATAGTAACACTAATAATAGTAACACTAATAATAGTAACACTAAAAATAGTAACACTAATAATAGTAACACTAATAATAGTAACACTAATAATAGTAACACTAATAATAGTAACACTAATAATAGTAACACTAATAATAGTAACACTAAAAATAGTAACACTAAAAATAGTAACACTAAAAATAGTAACACTAAAAATAGTAACACTAAAATAGTAACACTAAAAATAGTAACACTAAAATAGTAACACTAAAAATAGTAACACTAATAATAGTAACACTAATAATAGTAACACTAATAATAGTAATACTAATAATAGTAATACTAATAATAGTAATACTAATAATAGTAATACTAATAATAGTAATACTAATAATAGTAATACTAATAATAGTAATACTAATAATAGTAATACTAATAATAGTAATACTAATAATAGTAATACTAATAATAGTAATACTAATAATAGTAATACTAATAATAGTAATACTAATAATAGTAATACTAATAATAGTAATACTAATAATAGTAATACTAATAATAGTAATACTAATAATAGTAATACTAATAATAGTAATACTAATAATAGTAATACTAATAATAGTAATACTAAAAATAGTAATACTAAAAATAGTAATACTAAAAATAGTAATACTAAAAATAGTAATACTAATAATAGTAATACTAATAATAGTAATACTAATAATAGTAATACTAATAATAGTAATACTAATAATAGTAATACTAATAATAGTAATACTAATAATAGTAATACTAATAATAGTAATACTAATAATAGTAATACTAATATAGTAATACTAATAATAGTAATACTAATAATAGTAATACTAATAATAGTAATACTAATAATAGTAATACTAATAATAGTAATACTAAAAATAGTAATACTAAAAATAGTAATACTAAAAATAGTAATACTAAAAATAGTAATACTAATAATAGTAATACTAATAATAGTAATACTAATAATAGTAATACTAATAATAGTAATACTAAAAATAGTAATACTAAAAATAGTAATACTAAAAATAGTAATACTAAAAATAGTAATACTAAAAATAGTAATACTAAAAATAGTAATACTAAAAATAGTAATACTAAAAATAGTAATACTAAAAATAGTAATACTAAAAATAGTAATACTAAAAATAGTAATACTAAAAATAGCAATACTAAAAATAGCAATACTAAAAATAGCAATACTAAAAATAGCAATACTAAAAATAGCAATACTAAAAATAGCAATACTAAAAATAGCAATACTAAAAATAGCAATACTAAAATATAGCAATACTAAAAATAGCAATACTAAAAATAGCAATACTAATAATAGCAATACTAATAATAGCAATACTAATAATAGCAATACTAATAATAGCAATACTAAAAATAGCAATACTAATAATAGCAATACTAATAATAGCAATACTAATAATAGCAATACTAATAATAGCAATACTAATAATAGCAATACTAAAAATAGCAATACTAATAATAGCAATACTAATAATAGCAATACTAATAATAGCAATACTAATAATAGCAATACTAATAATAGCAATACTAAAAATAGCAATACTAATAATAGCAATACTAATAATAGTAATACTAATAGCAATACTAAAAATAGTAATACTAAAAATAGTAATACTAAAAATAGTAATACTAAAAATAGTAATACTAAAAATAGTAATACTAAAAATAGTAATACTAAAAATAGTAATACTAAAAATAGTAATACTAAAAATAGTAATACTAAAAATAGTAATACTAAAATAGTAATACTAAAATAGTAATACTAAAAATAGTAATACTAAAAATAGTAATACTAAAAATAGTAATACTAAAAATAGTAATACTAAAAATAGTAATACTAATAATAGTAATACTAATAATAGTAATACTAATAATGTAATACTAATAATAGTAATACTAATAATAGTAATACTAATAATAGTAATACTAATAATAGTAATACTAATAATAGTAATACTAATAATAGTAATACTAATAATAGTAATACTAATAATAGTAATACTAATAATAGTAATACTAATAATAGTAATACTAAAAATAGTAATACTAAAAATAGTAATACTAAAAATAGTAATACTAATAATAGTAATACTAATAATAGTAATACTAATAATAGTAACACTAATAATAGTAACACTAAAAATAGTAACACTAAAAATAGTAACACTAAAAATAGTAACACTAAAAATAGTAACACTAAAAATAGTAACACTAAAAATAGTAACACTAAAAATAGTAACACTAAAATAGTAACACTAAAAATAGTAACACTAAAAATAGTAACACTAAAAATGGTAACACTAAAAATGGTAACACTAAAAATGGTAACACTAAAAATGGTAACACTAAAAATGGTAACACTAAAAATGGTAACACTAATAATGGTAACACTAATAATAGTAACACTAATAATAGTAACACTAATAATAGTAACACTAAAAATAGTAACACTAAAAATAGTAACACTAATAATAGTAATAACTAATAATAGTAATACTAATAATAGTAATACTAATAATAGTAATACTAAAATAGTAATACTAAAAATAGTAATACTAAAAATAGTAATACTAAAAATAGTAATACTAATAATAGTAATACTAATAATAGTAATACTAATAATAGTATACTAATAATAGTAATACTAATAATAGTAATACTAATAATAGTAATACTAATAATAGTAATACTAATAATAGTAATACTAATAATAGTAATACTAATAATAGTAATACTAATAATAGTAATACTAATAATAGTAATACTAATAATAGTATACTAATAATAGTAATACTAATAATAGAATACTAATAATAGTAATACTAATAATAGTAATACTAATAATAGTAATACTAATAATAGTAATACTAAAATAGTAATACTAATAATAGTAATACTAATAATAGTATACTATAATAGTAATACTAATAATAGTAATACTAATAATAGTAATACTAATAATAGTAATACTAATAATAGTAATACTAATAATAGTAATACTAATAACACTGGGGAACAAAAAAATATTTTTTTCTTGGTGCCTGAAATTTTTCACCTGATTCTGGGTATTTCGGCACTGCTGATTCCAAAAATGTCATCCATTTTGTTGCAGCAGCTCTAGTTTGCAAGATATTGATGATACTGCTCTTATGTACCACCATTGTAAATCGATTGTTTGCATAATACTAATTGATTTAATCCAAGTTATATTCATGTTGTTGTTGCCGTTTGCATATGTAATTTACTAATTTGACAATTGTTTATCCTTTTTCTAGACTGACATGGCTTCAACACGAAGAAATGTGTGAATAATCCTGATGTGTTTTGTTTTCATCTGTGGGGAGTACACATTCACTCAACAAAGAAAACCTATAACTGACTTTGTAAGAAGAGCTATTTGGCCTATTTCAAAGTACAACTGGGAGATCAAGATAAGCCTTGGGCACCTCACATTGTATGTAAAACGTGCACAGAGCATCTACGACAATGGACAAATGGGAAACGGAAATGCTTGAAATTTGGGGAACCAATGATCTGGCGAGAACAAATTAACCATAGTGATGACTGCTATTTTTGTTCATCAATGTAAAGGGCATCATAGCAAAAACCGGAATAGATGGGTATATCCCAATCTACGCTCCGCAAGACGCCCTGTTCCACATTCAGAGGAGATACCTGTTCCAGTTTACCAGTCTTCCAGAGTCACCAGAAGAAGAGGATGATTCCAACTGAAAGCTATTCTGAGGAAATGACAGCGATTTCCCAGGACCTTCATCAGTTTCATCCGGTTTTAGTCAAGCGGAACTGAACGACCTCATAAGGATCTAAGTCTTCCAAAGAAGTCATCTGAGTTGTTACTTCCAGGCTGGCAGAGAAAACAATGTCTGTTACCGGGAACAAAGGTCACAGTCTATCGCAAAAGAGAAACAGACTTCTGCCATTCTTCACAGTAGAAAATCAATTTGTTTTTTGTATGAATGTTGAAGGACTGTTAATGAAGCTGGGTGTAAGAAAATACACACCAAGTGAATGGCGGTTATTTATAGATAGCTCCAAACGCAGCCTAAAATGTGTTCTTTTGCATAATGGGAACATATACAGGTCAATCAATCCCAATTGGTCACTCAGTTTCTATGCGTGAAAATCAACATACAATAGCTACAGTGCTAGAGAAGATCTCTTACCGTGATCACCAATGGGGTAATGTGTGTCGATCTCAAGATGGTGAATTTTCTTCTAGGACAACAAGGTGGGTACACCAAATACCCATGCTTTATATGTTTATGGGACTCTAGAGCCAAAGATCAACATTGGGTGAGAAGGCATGGCCTCTTAGAGAAAGCATGACCGTTGGAGAAAAAAACATCGTTTGCAGAACCTTTGGTTGACAGAAACAACATCATCCTTGCCACCACTGCATATTAAACTTGGTTTATGAAACAGTTCATCAAGGCGTTGAATAGAGATGGAACATGTTTTGGCTACATATGTACAAAATTTCCTGCACTGAGTAAGGAAAAATAAAAGCAGGTATATTGGATGGACCACAATCCGCCAACTTATTAATGACCATCAATTTCAAGACTCAATGAATGATACTGAAGCAGCCGCATGGTCTTCGTTCTGTATGGTAGTGAAGAATTTCCTGGAAACTATAAGTCTCCTATAGTGATGAACTAGTGGAATAATATGCTCACTGCTTTTTTGTCACTAGGTTGTAACATGAGCATCAAATTACACTACCTACACAGTCATTTGGATCGATTCCAGACAATCTTGGAGATGTAAGTGAGGACAGGGTGAGCGTTTTCACCAAGAATTAAGTACAATGGAAGAAAGGTATCGTGGACGGTGGGATATACATATGATGGCGGACTACTGTTGGAGCATCCACGAGAATGTCCAAGATCATTGCATCGGAGGAAATCACAGAAACGGGGATTCTGCGACCTGATGGAGGAAAATTAATGATTCTAACGAGACTAATGTGTAAATAAATTATGGTAGTTTATATAGATACAGTTGTTTCATGAAAAAGAAGTATTTGTTCTTTTGTATTAATTGTATGCGAGTAATATAGTTGTATATGTGGACCAGTATTTTTGGAACTGTATATAATTTGAATAAACTCTATCTCAAAAACTAGAGCTGATAGGACGAAACTGAAATCATCTTTGGAATCAGTGACCCAAATATACCCATAAATAGGTGAAAACATTAAGGCACCAATATCACTGTTCCCCAGTGTAATAGTAATACTAATAATAGTAATATTAATAATAGTAATACTAATAATAGTAATACTAATAATAGTAATACTAATAATAGTAATACTAATAATAGTAATACTATAATAGTATACTAATAATAGTAATACTAATAATAGTAATACTAATAATAGTAATACTAATAATAGTAATACTAATAATAGTAATACTAATAATAGTAATACTAATAATAGTAATACTAATAATAGTAATACTAAAAATAGTAATACTAAAAATAGTAATACTAAAAATAGTAATACTAAAAATAGTAATACTAATCCATATTTGGTTCGTCTTCCGGGCTTATAGGCCGTGGTCTGGTTGTCTTCTTACTCGACGTTTCATCTACTGCTGCGGTAGACATCATCAGGAGATACTGCGTGCTTTCTGTGAACTCCTCAACAGTCGGCTGCAGACTGGTGGTAGGTCGTTGGAAACTGTCTCTCTGTTTATAGCTAAACCCCGGGTGGAGGGGAGGTTTTCTGCGCGCACCGAGTTGTGCGCTGTATTGACGTGTGCCGAAGTCATAGGCTTCGTTGTCGTGTTAAGCAGTGCTGGGATCCAAATTTTGTTTATCTTCAAGGATTCTTCTTTTTTGTTGAAGGAATTTTTATGTTTGTATATTTCTATGGCTTCTCTGTATAGTCTGGTGTAGTAATGTGATGTTTGTGATAATACCTGGGTATCTTCAAATCTTATAATATATTGTTGGTTGTTCATACAGTGTTCCGCTACGGCCGATTTTTCATTTTGTTTTAACCTGCAGTGTCTCATGTGTTCTTGTAATCGTGTGTTGATCATTCTCTTTGTTGTACCGATGTACACCTCTCCACAACTGCACGGGATACGATATATACCGGCATGACTCAAAGGATCTCTAGTGTCTTTGGCTGGGCGCAGTATATTGCTGATTTTTGTGTGTTGTTTGTAGGTTGTGCTATGTTGTATTTCTTTAATAATCGTCCAATTTTCTCTGTAGTTGTTTGATATAAGGTAGGTAAACCTTACCATTTATCTCTTCCTTGTTTTTCGTTTCGGGCCTATATTTTCTTTGGATTTATGGCTCGACGAAAATCTGTTTTACTGTATCCATTGGTAAGAAAAGCTGCATGGAGATGATTGATTTCTTCTTGCAGATACTGTGGTTCCGAAATCCCTTTGGCTCGTTCAAACCAGGGTTTTTATTATCCCGCGTTTTGTCTAGGATGGTGTTAGACTGTTTGTGTAGGTATCTGTCTGTGTGAGTATTTTTCCTGTAAACCTTGTGTCCAAGTGTCATGTCTTGGTTTCGGATTACCAAAACATCCAAAAAAGGTAGACTGTTGTCATGTTCCTTTTCCAGGGTGAATTGGATGCTGGGACAAATCCCATTTATGTGCTTCTTGAAGTTATCTAGTTCCTCCTCACCGTGTTCCCAAATGACGAAGGTGTCATCCACATATCTTAGCCAAACTGTGGGTCTTAAGGTAGCATTCTCCAAAGCCTGTTTTTCAAATTTTTCCATGTAGAAATTTGCTATGACGGGACTTAATGGACTTCCCATGGCCACGCCGTCTATCTGTTCGTAGAATATACCTCTCCATTGAAAATATTTTCAATGGAGAGGTATATTCTACGAACAGATAGACGGCGTGGCCATGGGAAGTCCATTAAGTCCCGTAATAGCAAATTTCTACATGGAAAAAATTTGAAAAACAGGCTTTGGAGAATGCTACCTTAAGACCCACAGTTTGGCTAAGATATGTGGATGACACTTCGTCATTTGGGAACACGGTGAGGAGGAACTAGATAACTTCAAGAAGCACATAAATGGGATTTGTCCCAGCATCCAATTCACCTGGAAAAGGAAACATGACAACAGTCTACCGTTTTGGATGTTTTGGTAATCCGAAACCAGACATGACACTGGGACACAAGGTTTACAGGAAAAAATACTCACACAGACAGATACCTACACAACAGTCTAACCACATCCTAGACAAAAACGCGGGATAATAAAAACCCTGGTTGAACGACCAAAAGGATTTCGGAAACCACAGTATCTGCAAGAAGAAATCAATCATCTCCATGCAGCTTTTCTTACAATGGATACAGTAAAAAACAGATTTTCGTCGAGCCATAAATCAAAAGAAATATAGGCCCGAAAACGAAAAACAAGGAAGAGATAAATGGTAAGGTTTACCTACCTTATATCAAAACAACTACAGAGAAAATTGGACGATTATTAAAGAAATACAACATAGCAACAACCTACACACCAACACAAAAAATCAGCAATGAACTGCGCCCAGCCAAAGACACTAGAGATCCTTTGAGTCATGCCGGTATATATCGTATCCCGTGCAGTTGTGGAGAGGTGTACATCGGTACAACAAAGAGAATGATCAACACACGATTACAAGAAACACATGAGACACTGCAGGTTAAAACAAAATGAAAAATCGCCGTAGCGGAACACTGTATGAACAACCACAACATATTATAAGATTTGAAGATACCCAGGTATTATCACAAACATCACATTACTACACCAGACTATACAGAGAAGCCATAGAAATATACAAACATAAAAATTCCTTCAACAAAAAAGAAGAAACCTTGAAGATAAACAAAATTTGGATCCCAGCACTGCTTAACACGACACGAAGCTTATGACTTCGGCACCACGGCAATACAGCGCACAACTCGGTGCGCGCAGAAAACCTCCCCTCCACCCGGGTTTAGCTATAAACAGAGAGACAGTTTCCAACGACCTACCACCAGTCTGCAGCCGACTGTTGAGGAGTTCACAGAAAGCACGCAGTATCTCCTGATGATGTCTACCGCAGCAGTAGATGAAACGTCGAGTAAGAAGACAACCAGACCACGGCCTATAAGCCCGGAAGACGAACCAAATATGGATCAAGACGCCGGCCGTGAAAGTCTACAATTATAGTAATACTAATAATAGTAATACTAATAATAGTAATACTAAAATAGTAATACTAAAAATAGTAATA
This sequence comes from Diploptera punctata, assembly GCA_030220185.1. NCBI lineage: Eukaryota > Metazoa > Arthropoda > Insecta > Blattodea > Blaberidae > Diploptera > Diploptera punctata. Next base: position 1,157,551 of record JASPKZ010005273.1, on the reverse strand, counting down.
CTAATAATAGTAATACTAATAATAGTAATACTAATAATAGTAATACTAATAATAGTAATACTAATAATAGTAATACTAATAATAGTAATACTAATAATAGTAATACTAATAATAGTAATACTAATAATAGTAATACTAATAATAGTAATACTAATAATAGTAATACTAATAATAGTAATACTAATAATAGTAATACTACAAATAGTAATACTAAACATAGTAATACTAATAACAGTAATACTAATAACAGTAATACTAATAACAGTAATACTAATAACAGTAATACTAATAACAGTAATACTAATAACAGTAATACTAATAACAGTAATACTAATAACAGTAATACTAATAACAGTAATACTAATAACAGTAATACTAAAACAGTAATACTAAAAACAGTAATACTAATAACAGTAATACTAATAACAGTAATACTAATAACAGTAATACTAATAACAGTAATACTAATAACAGTAATACTAATAACAGTAATACTAAAAACAGTAATACTAAAAACAGTAATACTAAAAACAGTAATACTAAAAACAGTAATACTAAAAACAGTAATACTAAAAACAGTAATACTAAAAACAGTAATACTAAAAACAGTAATACTAAAAACAGTAATACTAAAACAGTAATACTAAAAACAGTAATACTAAAAACAGTAATACTAAAAAACAGTAATACTAAAAACAGTAATACTAAAAACAGTAATACTAAAAACAGTAATACTAAAAACAGTAATCTAAAACAAGTAATACTAAAAACAGTAATACTAAAAACAGTAATACTAAAAACAGTAATACTAAAAACAGTAATACTAAAAACAGTAATACTAAAAACAGTAATACTAAAAACAGTAATACTAAAAACAGTAATACTAAAAACAGTAATACTAAAAACAGTAATACTAAAACAGTAATACTAAAAACAGTAATACTAAAAACAGTAATACTAAAAACAGTAATACTAAAAACAGTAATACTAAAAACAGTAATACTAAAAACAGTAATACTAAAAACAGTAATACTAAAAACAGTAATACTAAAAACAGTAATACTAAAAACAGTAATACTAATAATAGTAATACTAAAAACAGTAATATACTAAAAACAGTAATAGTAATAATAGTAATACTAATAATAGTAATACTAAAAACAGTAATACTAAACATAGTAATAGTAATAATAGTAATACTAATAATAGTAATACTAAAACAGTAATACTAAAATAGTAATACTAAAATAGTAATACTAAAAATAGTAATACTAAAAATAGTAATACTAAAAATAGTAATACTAAAAATAGTAATACTAAAAATAGTAATACTAAAAATAGTAATACTAAAAATATTAATACTAATAATAGTAATACTAATAATAGTAATACTAATAATAGTAATACTAATAATAGTAATACTAATAATAGTAATACTAAAAATAGTAATACTAAAAATAGTAATACTAAAAATAGTAATACTAAAAATATTAATACTAAAAATAGTAATACTAATAATAGTAATACTAATAATAGTAATACTAATAATAGTAATACTAAAAATAATAATACTAAAAATAGTAATACTAAAAATAGTAATACTAAAAATAGTAATACTAAAAATAGTAATACTAAAAATAGTAATACTAAAAATAGTATACTAATAATAGTAATACTAATAATAGTAATACTAATAATAGTAATACTAATAATAGTAATACTAAAAATAGTAATACAAAAATAGTAATACTAATAATAGTAATACTAATAATAGTAATACTAAAAATAGTAATACTAAAATAGTAATACTAATAATAGTAATACTAATAATAGTAATACTAAAAATAGTAATACTAAAAATAGTAATACTAAAAATAGTAATACTAAAAATAGTAATACTAAAAATAGTAATACTAAAAATAGTAATACTAAAAATAGTAATACTAAAAATAGTAATACTAATAATAGTAATACTAATAATAGTAATACTAATAATAGTAATACTAATAATAGTAATACTAATAATAGTAATACTAAAAATAGTAATACTAAAAATAGTAATACTAAAAATAGTAATACTAAAAATAGTAATACTAAAAATAGTAATACTAAAAATAGTAATACTAAAAATAGTAATACTAAAAATAGTAATACTAAAAATAGTAATACTAAAAATAGTAATACTAAAAATAGTAATACTAAAAATAGTAATACAAAAAATAGTAATACTAAAAATAGTAATACTAAAAATAGTAATACTAAAAATAGTAATACTAATAATAGTAATACTAAAAATAGTAATACTAATAATAGTAATACTAAAATAGTAATACTAAAAATAGTAATACTAATAATAGTAATACTATAATAGTAATACTAATAATAGTAATACTAATAATAGTAATACTAATAATAGTAATACTAATAATAGTAATACTAATAATAGTAATACTAATAATAGTAATACTAAAAATAGTAATACTAATAATAGTAATACTAATAATAGTAATACTAATAATAGTAATACTAATAATAGTAATACTAATAATAGTAATACTAATAATAGTAATACTAAAATAGTAATCCTAATAATAGTAATACTAATAATAGTAATACTAATAATAGTAATACTAATAATAGTAATACTAATAATAGTAATACTAATAATAGTAATACTAATAATAGTAATACTAATAATAGTAATACTAATAATAGTAATACTAATAATAGTAATACTAATAATAGTAATACTAATAATAGTAATACTAATAATAGTAATACTAAAAATAGTAATACTAAAAATAGTAATACTAAAAATAGTAATACTAAAATAGTAATACTAAAAATAGTAATACTAAAAATAGTAATACTAATAATAGTAATACTAATTATAGTAATACTAATTATAGTAATACTAATTATAGTAATACTAATTATAAGTAATACTAATAATAGTAATACTAATAATAGTAATAACTAATAATAGTAATACTAATAATAGTAATACTAATAATAGTAATACTAATAATAGTAATACTAATAATAGTAATACTAATAATAGTAATACTAATAATAGTAATACTAATAATAGTAATAATAATAATAGTAATAATAATAATAGTAATAATAATAATAGTAATACTAATAATAGTAATACTAATAATAGTAATACTAATAATAGTAATAATAATAATAGTAATAATAATAATAGTAATACTAATAATAGTAATACTAATAGTAGTTATACTAATAGTAGTAATACTAATAGTAGTAATACTAATAGTAGTAATACTAATAGTAGTAATACTAATAGTAGTAATACTAAAAATAGTAATACTAAAAATAGTAATACTAAAAATAGTAATACTAAAATAGTAATACTAAAAATAGTAATACTAAAAATAGTAATACTAAAAATAGTAATACTAAAAATAGTAATACTAAAATAGTAATACTAAAATAGTAATACTAAAAATAGTAATACTAAAATAGTAATACTAAAATAGTAATACTAATAATAGTAATACTAATAATAGTAATACTAAAATAGTAATACTAAAATAGTAATACTAATAATAGTAATCTAATAATAGTAATACTAATAATAGTAATACTAATAATAGTAATACTAATAATAGTAATACTAATAATAGTAATACTAATAATAGTAATACTAATAATAGTAATACTAATAATAGTAATACTAATAATAGTAATACTAATAATAGTAATACTAATAATAGTAATACTAATAATAGTAATACTAATAATAATAATAGTAATACTAATAACAATAATATTAAAATTGTAATGAAATGTATAGACTACATAACAATGAACTACATGGTTTTTATAGGAAGCCAGACATAATAAGAACACTTAAGGCTCGTGGACTACGATACGCAGGACATGTGGCACGAATGGGGAATGAAAGACGAGCATGGAAGCTTCTTGTAGGAAGACCAGAGGGAAAACGCCCAGTTTAGACCAAGAATGAGGTGGGAGAATAACTTTAGCTATGAGTTGAGGGAAGTAGAATATACAGGGAACGATTGGAAAACATTATCTTAGGATAGGGATGTATGGAGAGATTGTCAGGGCGGCCATGAACCTACGGGTTCGATAGTGCCAGTGAGTTAGTTAACTATTATTATTAATAATAAATAGTTACTATTATTAATATTATTATTTTCATTATTTTTATTATTATTTTTATTACTTCTATTATTTTTATTTTTATTATTATTTTTGTTATTTTTATTATTATTTTTATTATTATTTTATTACTTTTATTACAATTATTATTATTATTATTTTATTACTTTTATTACAATTATTATTATTATTATTATTTTATTTTTTATTTTTATTATTGTTATTATTTTTTATTACTACATATCCCTCTTTGTGGAAACAAGCCCTCGTACGCCCACTGCCTAAAGTTAAAACGCCCTCAACCCCGAACGACTTTCGACCCATTAGCATTTTACCTACCCTTTCAAAAGCTCTGGAACGATTAGTCCACAAACAACTGACTGACTACCTAAATGAATACAACCTTCTAGATCAGTTTCTGTCAGGCTTCAGGACAGGACACAATACAAATACCGCTCTACTAAATATTTGCGAAGACATACGCGAAGCTGCTGATAATCGAAAACTTACCATTCTTACATTGCTGGACTTAGTAAAGCATTCGACACGGTAGACTTGGACTTATTGTTGCATAACTTAAAAACGCCTTACTCTCTGATAGTGACACGCAATGGTTCAATTCCTAACTTCATGAGCGCCAGCAATCTGTTGTGGGAAATCGTGCATTATGTTCTTCTTGGTCCTTCTGTAAAGCTGGGGTTCCACACGGTTCAGTGCTTGGACCTTTGCTTTTTTCAATCTACATATAATATTCATCCATATAATATTCATGCGAAGCCGCCTGGTGGCCCAGAATCCTACTTAATTTAAAAGAGCTTGGATGCCCCAATAACCTGTTTAATTTAACTAAAAGCTACTTCACAGACAGAACTGCCACACTACAAACAAATACTCGCAAAATAACAAAAGAAGTGAGTAAGGACTGTCCACAAGGGTCCTGCTGCGGGCCAGGCTTCTGGAATGTAATGTACAATTCTCTGCTCAACCAGGAATTCTCCATCCATTCCAAAATTATTGGTTTCGCGGACGACCTTCTAGTTCTCACTCAAGGCAGCAGCAATAAGGAAGCTGAAAACTTAGCAAATTCTGACGTTAAGAAAATTGAAACTTGGGCAAAAAAACAAAATCGAGTTTAATGACAGCAAATCAAAAGTTCTGCTAATGACATTGAGACGAAAATCTGGCAAAGGACCTATTAATATCTACTTAAATCACAGGAAACTTATAGAAACAACAGAACTGAAATATTTAGGTATATTTTTGGATCAAAAGCTCAATTTCAATAAGCATATAGATTACATATCCGGGAAATCACTTCTTCTAACAAATATGCTGAGCAAAACAGCAATGGGGTCTAGGCCATTAAAGCTCTAAGGACTATTTACAATGGAGCAATCGTACCTATTCTAACATATGGATCACCAGTCTGGGAACATGCCATAATAAAGCAAAAGAACTTACACAAACTTCAGAGAGTTCAGATATTAATAAACGTCAAAATAGCCAAGGCTTACAAAACACTGTCCTTTGAAACTTCATGTGCAATTGCTGGTGTCAAACCTATTAACGTAACTATTAACGAAGCAACACATGGAATGACACTAGACGGCGTGGATTTTGACATGCCACTCCAAAAAAGTACCTGGCCCCATCCAGCCGACAGAATAACCATAGAGGATATAAATAAAAACAATATGTATAATCTAGAAATATACACTGATGTAAGTAGGATACAAGGCACAGTTGGAGCAGCAGCAGTATTCTACAAATAAGGTGTATTATTACACAGAATTAAAGCCAAACTGCACGATAAGTGCTCCAACAATCAGGTTGAACAGATTGCAATTTTAAAAGCATTGGAAGCCTTACCCGAAATGGACATCATGTAATGGGAAAGAAATATCGCCCTTTTTACGGACAGCTTAATAACATTAGCTTTATTAAGAAACAATTCCAAGCATAATTTTCTAATAAGAGAAATACACAACAAACTCAGAAGCCTTAAACAACAACAATGGGTCATACATTTCTCATGGATCAAAGCGCACGCAGGATTCATCGGGAATGAGCTAGCAGACAAATATGCAAAAGAAGCTGCTCTTGAAAACAGCACAAACCTAGTATACACCAAACAACCCAAAACCTCAATCGTGAGTGCTGTGAGGGAAGGACTTCAGCAAGGGCAAAAACAGTGGAGCAACACAACCAAAGGCTCACAATTGCAACAGATTCCTTCCTTCTGGTCATCCTCAAGAATGAAATTAAAACATCCCCTATTAACCCTAGCAACAACAGCAATTATAAGCGGACACGGTTAACCGAAGGCAGGATTAGCGGCGATAGATGATTCCAACTTGTTACTGTCTGCAAGAGGAAACAATACGTACAGCATACTTACTCTAAGCAGGTGTACCAAACCTACTGAAAACAATGCGACGGGATGAAACTGGCGATGTTTGAAATGGAAAAAGAATCACCATGGCGACAGTCAGGAACCGGCAGCAGCAACCAATATCAAGACACCTAAAGCATTTTTCCAAATTTATTAGAATCATGGACTTTAGCACCCTACAAACAAATTGTATCACCATACAAACTTTGTATATATTGTAAATATTGTATTACCAAACAGGCAGATATAAGATTAAGTTAAAGTAATTAACAACATGTAAACAAGAACTATATTGTCAAATTAATCTGATGTAAATACAAATATAGTATGCAGTATTACGCTATGTAATGGGGCATACTGAATAAATCCAATTAAAAAAAATAATAATAACACTGGTCAACAGTGATTTTGTATTTTCATCTGCTGATTCCAAAAATGAAGTCAGAAATTTTCCATCACCCACCATTTTTTTGTAATTTTGAAAATAATTATTTTCCTATTATTAGCATTTTTGGTATATAACATGATGATTAGAAGGATTATTTTACATTTATATTTAATTTCATTGTGCCAACAATGGACTTACAATGTTTTTCGATTGTTGCCTTGAATTCATAACTTACAACAATGACATTCTCCTACAAAATTGTGATTGTATGTTTTAAGTTTGCAGTTGAATAGAAGCTTTCTTAAAAGAAAGAAGCTAATTCTGTGCTCACTTCCGTAGTGAAGTTAATTGTGATAGAAGTGTATTGTAAAGACTAAGTAGTGTATTGTATTGTAATGTATTGTAAAGAGAAGAGTAAAATTGTATTTGTATAAGAAATATGTATCGAAAGTGTGTTAACGATAGAAACAAGTTCTGTTTCGTGTGTGGTGAGCTCACTTTCAAAGCGCAGAAGCGAAAGTTTACTCCTGTAATATGAAGAGCTCATCACTGTTATTTTAACAACAAAATAGACCAGAACAAGATATGGGCCCCGGAAATCTCTTGTACCAAATATGTAACACTATTAACTGGTTGGTTGAAAGGATCCCGTCATATGCCTTTCGCAGTCCCAATGATATGGCGCGAACCTAAGGATCATTTGACAGACTGCTACTTCTGCTTGACAAATATATCTGGAATAACTTCCAAGCCAAGACATACCGTTAAATATCCAATGTTAGATTCAGCAATTCGACCGGTACTTCATGGGCCAGGTTTACCCATACCAATTCCACCAGATCGCTTAACAATGATTGAAGAACTTTCTGATGTTCAGGATTTACAGAATGATTCAGATTTTGCGGAAGATGATGCTATAAATGAAACTCATTTTCTAACACAGGAGGATTTAAATGATTTGGTTCGGGATCTTGGTTTAATCAACTTTTATAATATTCATGACGTGTTCCGTTGAGGTTTATTCATTAATATAAAATTATAGAATATTCACCTGATAGGTCCGTCTCCTCAACTTAATTAATCATTTAACTGTAGCGCTTTCGGGACTTGTCCCATCATCGGCAGGATTCAAAACTGGTGTTTCACTGAAGATCTGGTAGAGGGGGTTGCATGTATTGGGTTCGTTTTCGTTTATCAGGCTGTCGTTGTGAGCTGCTTTCATCATTTCCATCTCTTCGAGTACGTGTATCTTCGCTGGATTATTTTCTCTGTGCATTACTGTTAGGGTGTTTTCATATTTAACATGCGATGTCCTTCATGGATAACGTGTTTTGCATAGCTTGATTTCCCTTCTGCGTGAATGAAGTCTCGAAAATGTTCTTTGAATCTGATGTTAAAACTCCTGTTTGTCCTTCCAATATAAAATTTGTTGCAGTCCTTACATGTCAGTTTATAAACTCCTTTGCTGTTGAAAATGTTATTTTCTTCAATCTTATTGTTTATTATGTTGTTTAATTTGTTACTGGTTCTGTATGCTATTTTTACGTTTTTATCGGCTTTCTTTAGTGCGTTGGCTAATTTTGTCGTTTCTTTTCCTGTGTATGTAAGTGTTATCCATGTTTTCTTGTTGTTGTCAGATTCTTTTTCTAGTTTAGTTATGTTGGTTATGTTGTTCTTCCGTTTTTGTTTTTTTACGAGCTTATCTATGAATTCTATGAACTACATTAAGTATATGGCAAAAACCAATGGCTATAATGAAGAATTCGTAGATAAGCTCGTAAAAAAACAAAAAAAGGAAGAACAACATATCCAACATAACTAAACTAGAAAAAGAATCTGACAACAACAAGAAAACATGGATAACACTTACATACACAGGAAAAGAAACGACATAATTAGCCAATGCACTAAAGAAAGCCGATAAAAACGTAAAAATAGCATACAGAACCAATAACAAATTAAACAACATAATAAACAATAAGATTGAAGAAAATAACATTTTCAACAGCAAAGGAGTTTATAAACTGACATGTTAGGACTGCAACAAATTTTGTATAGGAAGGACAAACAGGAGTTTTAACATCAGATTCAAAGAACATTTTCGAGACTTCATTCACGCAGAAGGGAAATCAAGCTATGCAAAACACGTTATCCATGAAGGACATCGCATGTTAAATATGAAAACACCCTAACAGTAATGCACAGAGAAAATAATCCAGCGAAGATAAACGTTCTCGAAGAGATGGAAATCATGAAAGCAGCTCACAACGACAGCCTAATAAACGAAAACGAACCCAATACATGCAACCCCCTCTACCAGATCTTCAGTGAAACACCAGCTTTGAATCCTGCCGATGATGGGACAAGTCACGAAAGCGCTACAGTTATATGATTAATTAAGTTGAGGAGACGGACCTTTCAGGTGAATATTCTATAATTTTATATTAATCTTGGTTCAAGTAAAAGCAAGGCAGAATTACTTGTTTCAAGATTGAAAGGATGAAAGCTACTGCAGGATGACACCAAAGTAACTTTTTGCCGCAATCGCCAAAGGGAATTTGAGGATTTCTTTTCTAAAGTGAAGGACCTAGTTTTCTGCAATGATGTTGAGAATTTGTTCCATCGCAGTCACTGGGTTTGATCTAAATCTTAAAATCTGAGGATTGGCCCGGTTTATTCATAGACTCCTCGGAAACAAGTTTGAAAGGAGTGTTACTACATAATGGAAACATATATCCATCCATTCCTTTAGCACATGCAGTTGGTATGAAGGAATATTACGAGAATATGAAGCTCTTACTATCCGCTATAAAGTATGACAATTTTTCTTGGCAGATATGTGTGGATTTGAAAGTTATAGCCATCTTACTTGGGTTACAGCTTGCTATACTAAATTTTGCAGCCTCTTGTGCAAGTGGAATAACAGAGATAGAAGTAATCATTATATTAAAAAGAACTGGCCAAAGAGAAAGTCACTTAATCCAGGACAATAAAATTTTCTTCGCCAACCACTTGTACGTTCTGAAAAAAATCTTATTGCCTCCACTACATATTAAACTATTCTTGATTAAAAAAATTGTGAAAGCAATGGATCGTGATGGCAGTGCATTTCTCTTCCTCAAAAATAAATTTCCAAGTATCAGTGAAGCTAAATTGAAAGAAGGGATATTTGTTGGCCCTCAAATAAAGGAACTGATGAAAGATACGCAGTTTCAGAACAAGTTAAATATGCAAGAAGCAGCTGCATGGCAATCTTTTAAAAATGTTGTCTCAAATTTTCTGGGGAACTTCAGGTCTGATAACTACAGAGAACTTGTCAATGAGATGATTGAGAACTACAAGATAATGGGATGTAATATGTCTTTGAAAATTCACTTTATGCACTCCCATCTTGATTTCTTCCCTGAAAATCTAGGGGCTGTGAGCGACGAACACGGGGAGCGCTTCCACCAGGACATCGCGGAAATGGAAAGGCGCTATCAGGGTAAATGGTGTCCAAATATGTTAGCAGACCACTGCTGGACACTGAAGAGGGATATTCCTAAAGCGACGTATAGCCGAAAATCCAATTCACATACATTTTGGGTGAGCAAATATAATTTCAGCTAAGATATAATATATTGTAACATATAGACACGAAAAATGTTTTTCATGTGATTACTCGGAAACCCTGGGTCATGGAAAAGTTCCGTAAAAAGGTCTGAAATCAGCACAAAAGTGTAAGTTAGAAACACACATTTTCTCCCTTGTAACATAAAAAATTTTAAATTTAGTTGGCCAGTGTAATTATTATTATTATTTATTATTATTATTATTATAAATATTAATATTAATATTATAGAGGAATCAACGTAATGAATGTTTTTAGCCGTATATATGGAAAAATAATCAAATACTATTTGCAAGAAAATTATAAACATAAGGAGGATGAAGTACAAGCAGGCTTTAGGTCCGAGAGACCTACAATTGATCACACATTTGTGAAAAGACGAATAATAACAACCAACAAGTTCATTTCACATTTGTGGATTTAGAAAAGGCATATGACACTGTACCTTTACAAAAGTTGTGGGAAGCATTAGAAGATATGGCCATAAATTATACAATTATTAATGCAATAAAAAATTGTACAACATGCTGTATCTAACATTAAAATTGGAAAATATATATCAGAAGAAATTAAAGTAACAAAAGGCCTTCGTCAAGGTTGTAGCATATCAGCAACATTACTTAAGATACGAGTATTTATACATAAAGCACTGTCAAACTGGAGCAAAAAATATTCAGGAATGGGAGTACCAATTGGAGATGGATCAACAGATACAATATATACACTGTCATTTGCGGATGACCAGATAATAATTGCTCAAGAATATGAAGACATGGAATTTATGTTCAGATTATTATTGGACGAATACGATAACTGGGGTTTGAAAATAAATTTGGTAAAACCCGTTCCAGAAAGACCTGCATTTGGAACGGGTTTTTTAGTCAGAAGTAGGATATCATAAATAATTCTAAAGGGTAAACGACATGATTTTATAATTGTAAATGTACATGCCCCCACAGAAGATAAAGATGACAAGATCAAGGATGAGTTCTATGAAGAATTAGAATGCCTATTTGATAGCCTTTCACGATATCATATGAAAATTGTCTTAGGCGATTTTAATGCAAAAGTGGGGCGGGAAGATATATTCAAACCAACAATAGGCAAATTCAGTCTTCATGAAGATAGTAACGACAACGGGGTTAGATTAGTCACATTTGCCACATCAAAGGATCTCATTGTTAAGAAATCAACATTTCAGCATAAGGATATTCATAAATACACCTGGATGTCCCCAGATGGAGGAACTCGGAACCAGATAGATCATGTATTAGTGGATAAACGCTGGCACAGTAGCATCATTGATGTTAGATAAGTTAGAAGGACAGACTGCAATTCGGATCATCATCTGGTCAGAGTGAAAATCAGACAACGGCTATCGCTTATGATAGGAACACACGCTAAAGTTGATTATGTAAAATATGAATTAAAAAACTTGAAAAATGATGAAATGCGGCAAGAATACCAAATCAAAATTGCCAATAGATTTGTAGTACTGGAATCTTCAGATGACAATGTGGCAAACGAAGAAGAAACTGATATAAATAAAGAATGGGAGGCTATAAGATATACTATTATATTGCCAGCATCAGAAAGCATTGGTTGTTTAAAAAAGAGGCAAAACAAGAAATTATTTGATGAGGAATGTGCCGACATTGTAAAGAAAACAAAGCTAGCAAAAATGAAATGGTTACACGAGCCAAATGAGGTAAATTTAGAGCAATTGGGTAGTGTTAGACGGGAAACCACCAAGTTACTAAAGAGTAAAAAGAGGAAATATTTGAGAGAGAAGATTAATGATCTTGAAATGAATGCAAAAAATAGGAACATTAGAGAATTATATCAGGAAATTAGTATAGAGAAGAAAGGGTTTCAGGCTAGAACAAACATAATTCGGAATGAAAATGGGGATATGATTGCAGATTCTAGGAGTATATTAAATAGATGGAAAAGTTACTCTAATCAGCTATTAAATGTACATACAGAACAGGACATTGAGGAGGATAAGTTACAGACAGCAGAAATGTTAGTCGCAGAACCAAGTTCATTAGAAGTTGAAATGGCGATTGAAAAATTGAAGATGTATAAAGCATCAGACTCAGATGAGATCCCAGCAGAACTGATAAAAGCAGGGGGAGAAAAATTGATGGACAAGATACGCTGGTTGCTTAGTATGACTTGGGAAAAAGAAGCTGTTCCAGATGAATGGAAGGAATCAATTATCGTACCAATTTATAAGAAAGGAGATAAAACTTATTGCAACAACTAGAGGGACATCTCATTACTTTCAACTTCATACAAAATTCTAACAAATATATTAGTAAGCAGACTTACTCCCTATATTGATGACATTCTAGGAGATCATCAATGTGCATTTAGAAGAATCAGGTCTACAACAGATCAGATTTTTAGTATAAGATTTTAGAAAAAGAAATGGGAATATAATGGTACTGTACATCAACTATATGTAGACTTCAAAAAATCCCTCTTCAATTAAGATTCAATTAAGAGCGAAAAGTCATATAGTATCCTGCTGGAGTTTGGAATTCCTAAAAAGTTACTTATACTTATAAGAATGTGTCTAAATGGCACAAAGAGTAGGGTGCGTGTAGGCAAACAGTTTTCGGACACTTTTGAAATCCAGAATGGGTTGAAGCAAGGAGATGCACTCTCTCCTCTACTATTTAATTTTGTACTAGAGCATGCCATTAAATCTTTAGAGGATGAAGAAGGCCTACAACTTAATGGTATTAATAAGCTGTTAGTTTATGCTTATGATGTAGTACTATTGGGCGATAGCGAGGAGATACTAAAGGACAATACGCACACACTATTGAGTAACACTAAGAAATTAGGACTGGAAGTAAATATCAATAAAACTAAATATATGGTCACACATAGAAATACATTATATAATGGAAATGGACAGCTAATGATAAATGAGGGAAATTTTGAAGAAGTGGCTGAATCCAAATACTTAGGACAATAATCACAAATAGGAATGAGATGCACAAGGAAATTAAACTCAGACTAAATTCTGGAAATGTGTGCTATTATGCATTGCAGAGACTCTTGATGTTCCAACTCCTTTCAAAAAACGTTAAACTGAAAATATATAAAACTATTATTCTACCAGTTATATTATATGGATGCGAAACCTGGACTCTTACTTTAAGGGAGGGAAGGAGATTACGAGTATTTGAGAATGAAGTACTTAGGAGAATTTCTGGACCAAAGAGAGATGAACAGACAGGTGAATGGAGAAGACTGCATAACAGTGAGCTACTCGGTCTTTATAGGAAGCCAGATATAATGAGAACAGTTAAGTCTCATAGATTGCGATGAGCAGGACATGTTGCACATATGGGAAATGAAAGATGTGCATGGAAGCTTCTTGTAGGAAAACCAGAGGGAAAACACCCAGTTGGTAGACCAAGAATGAGGTGGGAAAATAACATTAACTATGATTTGAGGGAAGGAGATTATACAGGGAATGATTGGAAAGCATTAGCTCAGAATAGGGATGTATGGAGAGCTTATGTCCGCGCGGCCATGAACCTACGGGTTCGATAGTGCCATTGGGTAAGTAAGTAAGTAAAAACATTTTATATGGGATGTGGAGCCGAAACCGAAGATTTGATATTAGAAGATGAAAAGGGGTTTATTAGAGGATGTGCAGAATTTGAGTATCAGGGAGTAAAATTAGGTAAAGAGGATAAACAAGAAAGTGATATTAAGAAGAGAATAAATAAAGGTAGAGCAATAACAGCAATAATGAATGGAGTCTTATGGAACAGACATATAACCAGGAAAAATAAGTTACAAATATATAATTCAATAGTGAGGAGTACTGTCACATATGGAGCTGAAGTTTGGAAATTCAACAAAAACATAGAACAAAAACTTATGTCGATGGAAATGGATTTCTTGAGGAGAGCAGCAAGATGTTCAAAATTAGACAAAATAAGAATTACTGTCATAAAAGAAAAAATGAATATTGGTTATTCAATAGTAGATTATATACAGTATAAGTAATTAAATTGGTATGGGCACGTACGACGAATGCAAGAAAGATTACCCAGGAAAACATTGGAATGGTGTCCACCTGGAAGAAGGAGGAGAGGAAGACCTCAAAACTCGTGGATGCAGGAAATAATAACTGGAATGAGAGCAAGAGGACTGGAGGACATGGGTTGGATGGAGAGAGACGAGTGGAGAAGAAAAATAAAACTTTAGGCACAGAAAGATATCTAAACATTAAAATTCTGTATATAAATACAATTATTTTTTTATTATTTTATTATTATAATAATAATAATTATTATATTATTATTATATTATAATTAATTATTATTATAATTATTATTGTTTTATTGTAATTATTATTTTATAATAATAATAATAATAATAATTATTATTATTATTATTATCATCATCATCATCATCCGGTATCATGGCAGCTAAAGCCGTCTTCCGGAAACCAAACGCCATTCCTCTCTATCCATCCACTGATCTTCCTCCATATAATAATACTTACTTACTCACTGGCACTATCGAACCTGTAGGTTAATGGCCGCGCGGACATAACCTCTTCATACATCCCTATCCTGAGCTAATGTTTTCCAATCATTCCCTGTATAATCTACTTCCCTCAAATCATAGTTAATGTTGTTCTCCCACCTCATTCTTGGTCTACCAACTGGGCGTTTTCCCTCTGGCTTTCCTACAAGAAGCTTCCATGCAAGTCTTTCATTCCCCATACGTGCAACATGTCCTGCCCAACGCAGTCTACGAGACTTAACTGTTCTTATTATATCTGGCTTCCTATAAAGACCATGTAGTTCATTGTTATGTAGTCTTCTCCATTCACCTGTCTGTTCATCTCTCTTTGGTCCAACATTTTTCCTAAGTACTTTATTCTCAAATACTTGTAATCTCCTTTCCTCCCTTGAAGTAAGAGTCCATGTTTCGCACCCATATAGTATAACTGGTAGAATAATAGTTTTATATATTTTCAGTTTAACGTTTTTTGAAAGGAGTTGGGACACCAAGAGTCTCTGCAATGCATAATAGCACGCATTTCCAGAATTTAGCCTATGTTTAATTTCTTTGTGCATCTCATTCCTATTTGTGATTATTGTTCCTAGGTATTTGAATTCAGCCACTTCCTCAAAATGTCCCTCATTTGTCATTAGCTGTCCATTTCCATTATATACTGAATTTCTACGTATGACCATATATTTAGTTTTATTGATATTTACTTCCAGTCCTAATTTATTAGTGTTATTCAATAGTGTGTGCGTGTTGGCCTTCAGTATCTCCTCGCCATCGGCCAGTAGTACTACATCAACAGCATAAACTAACAGCTTATTAGTACCATTGAGTTGTAAGCCTTCCTCATTCTCTAAAGATTTAATGGCTTGCTCTAGTACAAAATTAAATAGTAGAGGAGATAGTGCATCTCCTTGCTTCAACCCATTCTGGATTTCAAAAGTGTCTGAAAACTTTGCCTACACGCACCCTACTCTTTGAGCCATTTAGACACATTCGTATAAGTCTAACTAACTTTTTAGGAATTCCGAACTCCAGCAGGATACTATATAACTTCTCCCTCTTAATTGAGTCATATGCTTTTTCGAAGTCTACATATAGTTGATGTACAGTAAAATTAAATTCCCATTTCTTTTCTAAAATCTGTCTTATACTAAAAATCTGATCTGTTGTAGACCTGTTTCTTCTAAATGCACATTGATGATCTCCTAGAATGTCATCAATATAGGGAGTAAGTCTGCTTACTAATATATTTGTTAGAATTTTGTACGAAGTTGAAAGTAATGAGATGCCCCTGTAGTTGTTGCAATAAGTTTTATCTCATTTCTTATAGATTGGTACGATAATTGATTCTTTCCATTCATCTGGAAGAGCTTCTTTTTCCCAAATCATACTAAGCAACCAGCGTATCTTGTCCATCAATTTCTCTCCCCCTGATTTTATCAATTCTGCTGGGATCTCATCTGAACCTGATGCTTTATACATCTTCAATTTATCTATCGCCATATCAACCTCTAATGCTCTTGGCTCTGCGACTAGCATTTCTGCTGTCTGTAACTTATCCTGCTCAATGTCCTGTTCTGTATGTACATTTAATAGCTGATTAAAGTAACTTTCCCATCTATTTAATATACTCCTAGAATCTGCAATCATATCCCCATATATTAATAATAATAATTATTATTATTATTTTATTATATTTATAATAATAATTTTATTATAATATTATTATTACTATTATTTTATAACAATAATAATAATAATAATAATAATAATTTTATTATAATTATTATTATTTTATTATTATTTATTACTATTATTATTATTTTATTATTATTTATTATATTATTATTATTATTATTATTATTATAATTATAATACAGAGACTTAGATATGCTGAAATGAGATATCTTCGGAGAACTGCAGGATACACACTACTAGATCACAAACAAAATGAAGACATCTTAGAAGAATTACACATGGAATCTTTAGAAAATAAAATTTCTGATTATAATTCAAGATGGATGCAACATGTTCTTCGAATGGAAGATCACAGAATACCGAAACAAATGTTAAGATATCAACCTGCAGGAAGAAGAAGACCAGGACGTCCACTCAAAAGACTTTTGGATGGTGTTTCTCTTGAGGCCGAAACAGGTCAACAAATGGCCTAAATTCGTGAATGTACTATGATGATGATAATAATAATAATAATTATTATTATTATTATTATTAATCTCTGGTTTCACATTCACATGTGCTATTTCTGTAAATTGACTATTATCAGGCCAATGTGACTTTTGATCAAGGTATCAAGTCTCTCAGCGGTTATAACTGATTTCCTAAACGTAGAGATGCTATTTATTGTAGCTGCTCAAATTCCCCATGATTATGGATGAGTAACGGTTCCACACTGGACGAATATCCACGAGAAAATTATCTTCTCATACTAGACAAAATTCCATAAGAAAATTCCTTCCCCTGTGCAAGTGATTAGTCACTCGTCCTCCAACTCTGGGTCATGAGTTCGTTCGCCACTCGGCCACTCCATGTTGGGTTCGTGATAGATAAATTGGAACAAGGCCTGGGTTTATTTTTTTTTAGGTTTTCCCGTCTTCCATGCTAATAACTTCATTCCTGCACTTCACAAAACTGATCCATTTCGTTTCATCTGCCATGTGATGATTCAACAAGCCTGGTTAACCAGTATCACACACTTGAATAATAGGGGCTTTATCTCAACTCATTTCTCCAACTGATATTATTCTGGATATGAGATAGAGGGTTCATATGTACTATAATTTTGTAATTGGTCTTTCAGCGGATGTCATTGAGGAATGGAAAGAGAGAAAAATTGTCTCACGCGACAGAATAATTTAAGAATCCAATAAAGACAGTTACTTGTATATTTTGCACCCTTACGTTTGAAATGTGTTAGAGCAGAGCCGCCCAAACTTATTTGTATCGCTGGCGAATTTGAAGAAACATCAAAACGAGCCATAGGCACTAATCCCTGCCTTAGGCCTAATTATAGCTGTTGTGAATTATTATTATTATTATTATTATTATTAATTCTAGAAGAGATAAAATAAGGAAGAGTGTAATTAAAACTTCAATTGCGAATTTCACGAATAACAAACAATTAAAATGATATAGTCAAGTGAATAAAATGACAGATTGCCAAGAAGAATACTAGGTGCCACTTGATAGAAGAAGAAGAAGAAGAATAAGAAGAGCACGGTTAAAAATAACGGAGATTGATTGTGATTTAAACAGCAAGTGGGGGAAAAGTATTAGACGAAGGGGATTGGGATGACAGAGATGTGGTGTAAAATGACAATAGACTAATTGGTCTCATGAAGTTGTGAAATATTGTGAACTTGCTAAAATATATACATTATTATTATTATGAATATATTATTATTATTATTATTATTATAAGTGTGTTTTAATTTGTTTCTTTTATTGTTATGACGTTATAACATATTTAACAAGTTTTTATTACTTTACAGATAGACTAATATTATAGACCTAACCTTAGCATATTTTATTTTAGTAGAATGCCACAGGCCTACAGGGGCCGGATACTTAGTGATGGATCACCTATCCAGCCCGCGGGCTGTTGTTTGGGCGTTCATGTGTTAGAGGAAATGAGTAGCGGATGGACATTAAATTGACGCGACGTGTAAAACATAGCAGTGAGGTTCTGTAACGAATGATAAATTGATGTTTACATATCCTCCACTTTTAGCACGTAAAAGCATGTAGCAGAAGAAAGCAAAAATGCGAAAATGTAAAAAGAAGATTAGATTCTACTATGAAAGACATTTTTCTCGCGTCACTTTACAGTTTTGGTAACCTTGTAACAGCAAAATGTGAGTGAAGAATTGCTATTCACTGTGAGGGCGATACGGCTCGCCATCGATCACCACGTAGAAGAGAAACATACATCCACATGATGTTTTGCCATGTTTTCATATTATAAATATATTCTTGGCTTCTGTTCTTGTGTTTCATTTCTCAGGACGAATCAACTTGAGAACAGGAAACAACAGTAAAGAAAAACCTAGATACAATCATTTGATTTATAACGAGTGTTGATAAATTATACCTTATGTTTGCTGATGACACACCAAGTAAACTCATATACATGTATATATACATATACTAGCTAAAACCCGGCGTGCGCTGCTACGCTTAAACAAATGAAAATTAATGTGCTTTTAAGTTTAATTGAATTGGTAAAAGGAAAAATAATGATAAATTTATATTTTTTAGATACCCCGTGCCGTTGTCCGGGAATCTACTTATCCCGATCTTCTTGACATAAATGAGCTGAAGTGCGAAAATTAATGTGTTGTATGTTTAGTTAAATAAGTCAGAGGAAAAATTTATATTGTAATTATGTTTAGATACTCCGTGCTGTTTACTCGGCGTTGTCCGGGAATCTGCTCATACCGATCTTCTTGACATAAAAGAGTGAAAGACAACAATTAATGTAGTTCTTATGATTGGTTGAATCAGTAAAATGAAAATTAATTATAAATGTATATCGTAATTATTTTAAGGTTCCCCGTACTGATTACCCGGTGTTGCCCGAGAATCTACTTATCTCGATCTTCTTGGCATAAATGAGCTAAAATACAAAATTCGTTATTGTGAGTTATCCGTAAAAAGAATACCCGCCATGTGCTGCTATGCTTACACAGGAATCTACGTACTTGTCTCGATCTTGTTGGCATCAACGAAAGACAAATATGGTTATTGTGAGTTATCTGTAAGAGATAAACATATGCTGTCGCGGACTTTTTTGTAGGGCTTTTTGAGATATTCAATTCTTTGTATATTAATTTTGTGTATTTGATATTGTTTAGGCAGCGTAAGCCATTTAAGCGTCCAAAAAGCTACTTTTTCACGTTTTTCACTGCAAAGGGTGATTTTTAAGGGTGTAGGAGTTGATTATCACAATTCTACTATAGCCTATGGTCATCCCGGGAATCTCCTGAAAATTTTGCAAAAAGTCCCATCACAATCGGATCAACGGTATGGCCGCGCATAAAGTACAAACAAACAACATATATATATATATATATATATATATGTTATAATTAAATGTTTAACTTTGAGCAATGCAAGCTTAATATGGTATGATAAGAAAAATAAATGCCTGGGCGGGATTCGTACCCGGAACTCTTAGTCTGTACCTCAGCGTGTTATCCGTTACACCACCAGGCGAATCCAATTCACACACTTATTTTTCTTATATATGTATTATATTCTCCATTATTACTAGATGTCGCGAGAACTCGGTCTTCACTGCCATCTAGTAGCTGACTATAACAAGTAAGCAAATTAAAAATAAGCAAATGAAAAATAAGTGTTTGAATTGGATTCGCCTGGTGGTGTAACGGATAACACGCTGAGGTACAGACTCAGAGTTCCGGGTTCGAATCCCGTCCAGGCATTTATTTTTTTTATCATACCATATTAAGCTTGCATTGCTCAATGTTAAACATTTAATTATAACATGTATAAAGCGTCACTGCTATAAAGTAAAAATATTCTCTTTAATTTGCTTACTTGTTATAGTCAACTACAGCCTTCCAGGCGCTCCAACCTTAGAAATAGGTTACAAGTGTTCCATTCCAGGAGAGAATACCAGAAATGTCGTAATGACTGCAAGGTGGCATTGATTAAAAAATATATTAACTCTGAAAAAAAAAGTGTTGTTGATATCAAACATTTTCGGGTCTTTTAGTAGCCCAATGTTTATTTTGAGAATTATGTGTATATATATATATATATATATACACTCAAGCATTCATTTTTCTTTTCATATCATATATATATATATATATATTATATATATATATATAGAGAGAGAGAGAGAGAGAGAGAGAGAGAGAGAGAGAGAGAGAGACAGACAGACAGACAGAGAGAGAAAATGAGTGAATCAGTAATCAAATACTTACTCTTACTTACTCACTGGCACTATCGAACCCGTAGGTTCATGGCCGCACGGACATAAGCTCTCCATACATCCCTATCCTTAGCTAATGCTTTCCAATCATTCCCTGTATAATCTACTTCCCTCAAATCATAGTTCATGTTATTCTCCCAACTCATTCAAATTATTTACATTTTTTATAAGAACAACCAGTTCGTCACGCAGCAACTGAGTAAGCTAAGAGAATTCCTGATAAAGCGGAATTTATCGTCGTGTTTTGCTGTTTACGGAAATCGTGTGTAATTAGAGAAAACAAACATGGCGACTGCTATTTTTAATTTACAATTTTCAAGTAAAACCTCACTTCTATGGATCGGATGTTGCTGATATTTAGAGAGTATGTTTTTCGTTTTATTTCAATGTCATATGCTGAGTATCGTTGTAAAAATCTAAAACTTGCGACCGCTAGAGCGATTTTTACATTTTCGTTTCTGGTGAACTATAACTCCACGGCGCGAGTGGCCTAGAAGGCCTTTGGACTACTATCCGACTGCTGACCTCACATCTATATCTGTTAATCACAGAGATGAAAGATAATCTAGTCAGTGTAAGGATGACATATGATCAGTATGTCGGATCCCCCAGCCGTTATAACTGATTTTCTCAACATGTAGTCGCTACTTATTGTAGCTACACAAATTCCTCCCGATGCTTGGTGGGCACCGGTCCCATACTGAATGAAATTCTGTGATAAAATTCTTCCTCCTTGGAGACTCGTGCCATTGACTTCTGCTTAACATCCACTCCTAATTATCAGATTTTTTTGGTTGACGAACACGAACTTTTTTCTTAATCGATTTTTATGTAATTATGTGGAAACGAACATTGCGGACGCTAGAGCATTAACAGAACCACACGCACCTATACACACACAATCACACACACATAGGCCTATATGTATAAAGCGTCACTGCTATAGGGTAAAAACATTCTCTTTAATTTGCTTACTTGTTATAGTCAGCTACTTAGATGGCAGTGAAGACCGAGTTCTCGCGACATCTAGTAATAATGGAGAATATAATACATATATAAGAAAAATAAGTGTTTGAATTGGATTCGCCTGGTAGTGTAATGGATATCACGCTGAGGTACAGACTCAGAGATCCGGGTTCGAATCACGTCCAGGCATTTATTTTTCTTATCATACCTTATATATATCGAAATGGAAGAAAAATTAAATTAAACTTGGATGCTGGAATGTTAGAGCGATTAATGGGAAAGGGCACATTACAGACGATATGAGGAAATATAAAATAAAGATCTGTGCAATCTCCGAGACGAAGAAAAAAGGAAAATCGATTACTTAAATACAAGACAACGTATACAAACAAATCCAAGCGTGCCAGAGAAGGTGTTGGTATTCTGATAACAAGCGTGCCAGAGAAGGTGTTGGTATTCTGATACATGGAAGTTTGAAAGATAAAATAATCGAATATAATTACTTATCAGAATGAATAGTTACAGTAAAATTCCAAAATGCACCTAAAATGTCACGATCGTCATCATTTATGCACCAGAGGAAGGTGAACCAATAGAAGAAATTGAAAAAAAAATACAATACCCTTCAAGAAAATATAGAGAAAATCAATGACATAGAAAACATCATAATGGTAGAAGATTTTAATGCAAGAATTGGGAACATGCCTCTACCTGGAATAACATACAAATATAATGAAGAAACTAGAAACAAAAATTTTGAACGATTGTTGCAATTCTGCGCGGAAACTGGAATGAGAATTAATAATACATTCTTTCCTCATAAGGTTCAGCAAAAGATAACTTTTCAAAACTCTCGTGGTCAATCTTCAACAATTGATTATATACTTAGGAACAGAAACATAAAACCACAAAACATTTTGGACACCAGAGTATTTCCATCCACTGAGATCGGAAGTGATCACAATCTTGTGGTAAGCCAATTCAGATTTAACATCCAATTAAACAAACAAAAACAGGAAGACAAGAACACATAAAAAACAAATGAAAATTCAAAGTAGAGTTACTTATTGATGATTCAACAAAACTACTCTATCAGAACAGATTAAACAACAAGTTATCAGAGATGGAACATTGTGAAGAAATTTTTGAACACAAATGGAACATGCTCAAAACTGCTATAACTAATTCGGTAAAAGAATCATTAGGTACAAGAAATTCTGAACTGAAACATGTTCGACGTTGGACTCCTTGGTTTAATGAAGAGATAAATGAACTGATAGAAAACAAGAGAAAACTACACAGGAGATGTTTACAGACAAGGAATGAAAATGATTACGATTAATTAAAAAAAAGAAAGAAAAGAAACCAAGTAGTATCAGCAATTCGGAAAACAAAACAAGAATCTTGGGACAAATACTCTCATAAACTGGATTTTGATTTCTATGGTATGCAGAAACAAATATGGAGGTTCATCAGGAACCAGAAAAAATATATAAACGAATATGTAAATTTGTGCAAATTATCAAGAGAAGAATGGGAAAACTACTTTAAAGAACGGGAAAATACTGAGAACCCACATCTAGAGAAAACTACAAATAAAGATGCATGTCAGATAAGCAAGGAAGAATTGGAAAAACAAGTAAAAAATTGAGAAACAGAAAATCAGCGGGTATAGATAACATCCAGAATGAATTAATTAAATACGGAGGAGAAAAATTACATGAAATTTACAATTTATTCAACACCATATGCAATAGTTGGATAATACCCAAATGATTGGAAAAAAAGTATTAGAATCCCAATTTTGAAAATGGGAGATAAAAACAATCCAAGAAAACTACAGAGGCATCAATCTATTATACACAATACTGAAACTACTTCACTAAAATTATAGCAGATCATTTATCGAATACATTACCACTACTAGATGAATGACAAGGATTTCGGATAGGAAGATCATGCACAGATGCCATTTTTATATTAAAGCAGACTACAGAAAAAGCTATCGAATTTAACATCTTAGTCTTCCTATGTTTTGTGATCTAGAAAAAGCATTTGATCGGGTACGATTAAATGACGTACTCAACATATTAGAAAACAAGAATGTATCTAAAAACCTCATCGCAATCATCAAAGAAATTTATTCAGGAAACAGTACAACTATCAAATATGGAAATAGTAAATCTAAATAAATTTTAGTCCAGCAAGGAATATGACAAGAAGACTCATTAATTTCCATATTGTTTACACTAATAATGGATGAAATCATCAAAGAACTAAAAGTCGAAGTTAGAAAAGGGATTAAAATATGTAACAAAGAGATGAAGATAATAAACCATGCTGATGATACAGTTCTAATTGCACAAAGTGAAGATGATTTACAAATGCTATTGCACAAATTTAGAATCACTGCAGCAAAATATAAGATGAAAATCTCAACAAATAAAACCAAATCAATGGCAATATCCAAGGACCCACGACGTGTTAAATTAGAAATAGAAGGGAAAAGTATAGAACAGGTCATGAAATTAAAATATTTAGGAATCAATCAACGAAAGAATCTGCATAGAATGCGGCTTTTGAGGCGGCTACTATGCAGTTCTATCGACACTGTAAATTTTGTCGACATGGGTTATATTTAGGAATAGAAATTAATGGCAGCAACAGAATTACAGATGAAATCCTCCATCAAGCAAATAATGCAAACAAAATATCGGGATGTTCAAACAATACTGTTTGGAAAAATAAAAATTTAAGAATAGATACAAAAGTAAGAATTTACAAATCTGCCATAAGACCAGTTCTAACATATGGTTGTGAATGCCGAACGGAAACTAAAAAAACAAAACAAATCAATGAAACAACCGAAATGAAATTTATAAGGAAAATCATAGGAAAATCGCTCAGAGAGAAAATTCGCAGCTCTGTTATTAGAGAAGAATGTGAAATTGAACCTATAAACCTCTGGATAAATGATAGAAGACTAAACTGGAACGATCACATAGATAGAATGGAGAACAGTAGATTAGTGAAGAAAGTACGTGACTGGACACCTCAGCAGAAAAGGCCTTTAGGAAGACCAAAACTACGATGGAAGGACGTCACCATAACCCGGGCCTGTAGTGAATGAACACGCAACAAGCTGCCAGCTTTCATGCGTAGAGGAAGGAGAAGTAGAAGAAGAAAAAGAATATATATATACATACATACATACATACATTTATTTCTGTTTTATTCTTACAAGGAAACTGTCAACACTGCATGCCGAAATCTACCTTGACATTTCTCCCAGAGAAGCGTTGTCATGTACCTAGGCCATGTCCAAAAAAGTATCTGTCGCTTTTAACTATGAGGCACAGGAACTAACACTAATAACTTATCCATCTAACATTAATTTGCCCATTTTCTTACCTAACTTATCCATCTAACATTAACTTGCCCATTTTCTCCCTAAGTTGACCAAACTTACATTAACTTGCCCAACTGACATTAACTTGCCCATTTTCTCACCCTGGCTTCCTCATTAATTTAGGTAGACTCACGGAAAATAATCCAGTTATACTCGTATGTGAGCAGACATGTTGGCAATTGGCTATAGTGGGAACATGTGTTATCATATTGGCCAACAAGACGCTAAAAGTCACTTGTTCTCCGATCAAATATTCACTGATAGCACGGTGGCATAGAATAGCCCAATATTACAACAGAACTGCTATATTTTTAGAGTCATGTGCAAATGCAGTGCATAGAGAAGGTTATGAAACTCGCTAATGAGAGAATAACTTTTGTCTACATCATTTAGGCCTACCATTGCATCAAGTCACACTTCTGACTGCTTTAAGTAGTCTGGGAATTTAAGAGTGTAAGTTTCTGTTTAGGCTATAAACTAGAATTGACCTAACTGCTACTAGAAAATTTTACGCACTTATTGCGCAATTACCAAAATTCTGTTACCCAAGAATGCGTCAACTAAGCAAATTCCTCAACGAGTATAATTTTTGGTTCGATTTTGCTGTTTTACGCAATATCTCTTTCTTTTGTTAATTAAATTCTAGCCTATGCTGGACGGTTA
Source organism: Diploptera punctata (assembly GCA_030220185.1). NCBI lineage: Eukaryota > Metazoa > Arthropoda > Insecta > Blattodea > Blaberidae > Diploptera > Diploptera punctata. Next base: position 1,131,437 of record JASPKZ010005273.1, on the reverse strand, counting down.
CATTGCGATATAGCAAATATGGTGGCTGCTACAGCGATATTTTTAAATTTCTGGTAAAGCAACACTTCTAATTGTACGATTTCACTGTTTTTTTAAATACCTTCCTCGTTTAATTTGCATAGTTTGTATTGTTATTCGTTGCGAAAAATCGAAAATTGTTCCGTAGACCGAATTTTAAATTTTCATTTAAAATGAATTCCTATTCCTAAAGTTTCGATTTTGTCTTCTTCTTCTTCCGAATGCAGTATTGGGTGATGATGCCCATTCTGCGACTACAAAAACTGATCTTTCCATCGGTTGATGGGTCTTCCGAGGTCTCTTTTGCCTTTAGGGTTCAGGTGGTAAATCATCTTTGGTAAACGGGAATTTGACATTCTCTGGACGTGTTGGAACCATTTAATCTGATAATTTTGTATATGTTCAACCATTTCCCTACTATTCCACTGCATCCTTATCTCATCACTTTTCATTCTATCCCTTAATGTTACTCCAGTTAGTGATCGGAGGAATCTCATTTGTGAACTATTAATGCGGGATTTATCTTTTGCTCGAAGTGTCCAGCATTCACTTCCGTATAGTAAAGCAGGTTTGGCTATGGCATTATGAAATCTCAATTGGATTTTGTTTATTAGCGAACTCGAAATTTTTTTAAATCAGATTGCTATATGTTAGTTTTCGGGGGAAAAATGTGGTTACCACAGAGTTAATAACTAATTAATTCACGGGCACTATCGAACCCGTAGGTTCATGGTCGAGCGGATATAAGCTCTCCATATATCCCTGTCCTGAGCCAATGTTTTCCAATCATCCACTGTATAATCTACTTCCCTCAAATCATAGTTAATGTTATTCTCCCACCTCATTATTGGTCCACCAACTAGGCGTTTTCCCTCTGGTTTTCCTACAAGAAGCTTCCGTGCACGTCTTTCATTCCCCATTCGTGCCACATGTCCTACACATCGCAGTCTAAGAGACTTAACTGTTCTCATTATATCTGGCTTCCTATAAAGACCATGTAGTCCATTGTTATGTAGTCTTCTCCATTCACCTGTCTGTTCATCTCTCTTTGGTCCAAACATTTTCCTAAGAACTTCATTCTCAAATACTCGTAATCTCCATTACTCCCTTAAAGTAAGAGTCCATGTTGCGCATCCATATAATATTCATGCATAGTGTTCTGCCCAAGAGCAGGTCTTTCACTGCAAACTCAGCATTCTCCACTCATTCCTTAACTAAGCTTTCCACTTTATATATGCATACAAACCATTTACTTTAATATTGTCTATCATCTGATGTCTTTTTCTGCCTCTAACTTTCTTTTCGTTGACCATTCCTTCTAGGGCATCCTTCAGCAGGCAGTTTCTTCTTAGCCAGTGGCCAATTCAATTTATTTTCCTCTTACTTTATGAGTTCCAGCATTGCTCTTCTTTCACCCACTCTGTCTAGCACATCTTTATTTCTTACTTTGTCTGTCCATTTTATACGTTCCATTCTTCTCCGCATCCACGTCTCAAAAGCTTTCAGTCTCTATTCCTCATTCCGTCGTAATGTCCAAGTCTCTGCACCATACAAAACTACACTCCACACAAAGGCACTTCACTAGCATTTTCCGTAATTCTTTTGCCAAAGGTCCGCAGAAAATGCTTCTCTTCTTGTTAAAAGCTTCTTTTGCCATAGCTATCCTCTGCTTTACTTCTTGACCGCAGTTCATGTTACTATTGATAGTGCAACACAAGTATTTGTAGCTCTCCACTTGCTCAATGGCCTCATCTTTAATCCTGATGACTATCGTCCTTGGTTTCCATCCGATAATCATGACCTTCGTCTTATTTATATTTATCTTCATCCCATAATCCTCGCACTTATCATTTAGCTACATCAGCATGTTCCTTAGTGTCATTGCATCTTCTGCTAGCAAGGCCATATCATCAGCAAATCTTATGCACTTTATTCTTCTACCTCCCATGTTTACGCCTCCTGTATTGTTGAAGCAGTTCTTCATTAGATCTTCCAGGTAGATGTTGAAAAGAGTAGGTGACAGAGGACATCCTTGCCTTACCCCCCTTCCAATTTCTTTCCCTTCTGACATTTGTTCTCCTATCTTCACTTTTATTCACTCTTTCATATAAAAAATTACTTATGAGCCTCCTCTCCTTCCAGTTCACGCCAATTTTTCTTCAAGATCTTCAGGAGTTTATTCCAATTTACTCTGTCAAAGGCCTTTTCCAGGTCAACAAATACTGCATAAACATCTTTATCTTTTTCTATATATCTTTCTCCTATTGTTCGTATCAATCCAATTGCATCTCTTGTACCCTTTCCCTTCCAGAAGCCAAACTGTTCTTCTACCAAATCGCTTTCCATCGTAGAACGTAAACATCGATTCAGTATTGGTAGGATAATCTTTGCAGAGTGTGATATCAAGCTGATAGTCCTGAACTCCTTACATTTATTTGCATTGTTTTTCTTTGGTATTGGTATTAACACTGTCTCAGTAAATTTTTCGGGCCAATTACCTTCTTTATATATCTTGTTGCATAAACGCAGAATTTCCTTATCTCCATCACCAAAGCATTTAACCAATTCAATGGGGATTCCACCTATTTCTGTTGCTTTCCCATTTTTTGTTCCTTAATTGCTAGTTCAACTGCATCAATCAGAATTGAAAATCCTTTTTCATCTTCTGATACATCTTCTTCATTTTCTATATCCAAGCTAGCCGGACGATGTCTTGTCTCAAATATAATTCATAACTTAGACTCAGGAAATAAATGTCTAGGAATTTTCTTATATCTCCAAAAAGCCTTTGATACAGTAAATCACAGCATACTGCTGGATAAATTAGATAAAATTGGCATTAAAGGAACCGCTTTAGAACTATTTAAATCGTATTTAAGTAATATAACCCAAACAACAAAAATCGACGATAAATACAGTAGTATACGTAATATTAATATATGTGTCCCTCAGGGGACTGTTTTAGGACCAAGTTTATTCCTTATTTATATTAATGATTTACTCAATATTAACTTAGCAGCATTTTTTGGTTCTATATATGCATATGCTGACGACACGGTTGTCTTATTTTCCGGCTCTACATGGACCGAAACCATACATAATGCTAATAAAGGAATCAATGTAATTAAAGAATGGCTAGACACAAATTTACTTTCTTTGAATATCTCAAAAACTACATTAATTCCTTTTTCTTTAACATCACGCGGTATATATGAATTTCATTCAAACCCCAGTCACAATATTACAATACACAATTGTAATAACGCATATTGCACATGTCCATCCTTGAGAATATCAACACAAGTGAAATATCTAGGTATTATAATAGACCAATATTTAAGATACGACAAACACGTTTCCTTGCTGTGTAACAAACTACGTAAAACTATTCACAAATTTATCATCCTTCGATTATATTTACCAATGTATGTATTGCGAACTGTTTACTTAGCTCTGGTTCAATCGATAATCCAATACGGAATATTAGGTTGGGGTGGAATCGCAAAATCTATTCTTTCTCCCTTAACATCACTACAAAAACGAATCATAAAAATCTGCTTGCAGAAACCTTTAGATTACCCTACAAATTTAATTTATTTAGAATTCAACGTGCCAAATATTAAACAAATATTCAAGCATACATTGCTTACTTATTTTCATAAAAATAAAAACGAATTTAAAGAGCACAATCGAAGTTTTTACAAAATACTACTTATTTGCTACATGTTCCAAAATTTTATACAACTTCTGGATCTAACCATAGTAGATATCTAGGACCCAAATTATATAATAAATTAATTAGATCCAATCCAGAACTAAGTAAACTAAACACAGCTAGTTTTAAAAAAGCAATTAAATTAATAATTTTTAATTAATTAAGTGAATAAAATTAATCATTTGAATATTTTAAAATAATAAATATAAAGCATCTATTTTTGCTTATATTATTATAAATCAATATATAACTAATTACTTTCTTCTGTATTATTGGTTATAATCCATTACATTATATGATTTATATTATTTTATGTATATCATTCTGCATTCCATTAATTCTCTTGTTAGAATAAGTCTTATTCTCAATACATTATTATTTTTTATTTGTATGTGCCATAATTTATGTAAAAATTAATCTGGCCCCAACTTTAAATGTATATATTCTATTTGTATTATTCATGTAACTGAACTGCGCCCGAGCACGAGCACTTGCTCATTCGGGTGTCAATAGTGTATATAACATTTATTTGTAAATAAAATTTATTCTTATTCTTAAAAAAATATATAGCTCTTCTACATATTTTCCCCATGTATTTATAATTCCCTGTTTGTCTGTTATTTCTTCATTATTTTCGTCCTCAATCAGCCACATAGTTTTCCTGCTCTTCTTTCCATAATCCAAGCCTTTAACTTCCTGGTACATTAAATCATATTTTTCTTTCCTCTCCAGATTCCCTAGTTCTTCACATTTCTGCTACATCCATTCTTCCCTTTGCTTGTCAGTTTCTCTTCTATGTTCGTTGTTTAGTTTCCTGTAGTTTATTTTGGCTTCTTCTGTATTACTATTTTTCCATTTTCTTCTTTCTTCCATCTTCTCTAACATTTTTTCTGTGACCCAAGGTTTCTTAATATTCTTGCTCTGTTTGTATCCTATTGTTTCGTCTGCAGCTATCTGTATAGATGTTTTCAAATGACTCCAGTGTTCCTTGGTATTGGCATATGAGATTTCCAAGATAGAGGCTTTCTCTTGAAAATGTTGTTGGAATTTTCTCCTTTCCTCTTCAGTTTTAAGTTTCTCCAAGTCAAATTTCTTTGTTGCCTGTCTTCCTCTTATCTTCTTCAGGCAAATATCTACTTCGCCTATTAGTAAGACATGATCCGAATTGATATCTGCAGCAGGTTGTGTCTTCGCATTTTTCAAGCAATTTCGGAAAATTTTCTGTATCAGTATGTAGTCGATCAGGTATCGTTTGTTGTCCATAGGGCTTATCCATGTGTATCTTCTTCTTTTATGCTGTTGAAACATTGTATTTCCAATTATCATAGAATTCCTTTTATAGAAACTCACCAGTGATTCGCCTCTCTCATTCCTTTTTCCTAATCCATATCTTCCAACTGTACTTCCTTCCTGTCCTTCATCAACTATAGCATTTCAGTTACCCATTAGGGTAACACATGCCCCATTCTTCTCTCTCTCAACAATCTCTTCTATCTTGTCATATCTTTCCTCCATTTCTTCATCTGCTAACCCACTATGGGGCATGTAAATTTACACTATCAGCAAGTCCACTTTTTTCCTTCTAATCTCACCACTATCATCCGATTATCCACAAAACGCACTGATATAACTTTTTCTTTCACACGTGGTCCTAATACTACACCGACACAATGATTTCCTTTAGAATCACCACTGGAATAAAACATTCTAAATTCATCACTCACTAATTCACTACTTTGTTCCCACCTCACGTCTGATATTCCCATCACATCCACTCTGTTTCTTCTCATTTCGTCCCTTCAAATTTTCCAGTTTCCCGACTTGGTGAAGGTTTCTCACATTCCAGGCTCCAATCCTTAGTCTTCTTTTCTTCTGTTGTTTTGACTGCATGATGTTTCCTTCAAACGTATCCCCCTTCCAGACATCCGAATGGGGGGATAATTTACGCCCGGAGTCTTTTACCGTGGAAAGACTCATCATGCCATGTTTGCAGCTTTACTAGGGATATATAAGTGTGGTAGGTTTCAGTTTCTTTCCTCACCCCACTCTCTCTTTTGCATCTTAAAATCCTACAAGATCTTAAGAAGGTCCGGAGGGGCTCCAACTTGGAGGTGAGGAGAGTGGATATAGCTAAGTTAGACCCTCCGGACTTCACCGAAATTCACCCGAAAGGTAAAAAATCAGTTCCATCAGGATTTTTGACCAGATCAAAGATCCGAATATCCCAATTAGCCTCTACCCCCATATAATATAACTGATAGAATAATAGTTTTATATATTTTCAGTTTAACGTTTTTTGAAAGGAGTTGAGAAGTCAGTAGTCTCTGCAATGCATAATAGCACGCATTTCCAGAATTGACCTTATGTTTAATTTCCTTGTGCATCTCATCATTCCTGTTTGTGATTATTGTTCCTAGGTATTTGAATTCAGCCACTTCCTCAAACTTTCCCCCATTTGTCATTAGCTGTCCATTTCCATTATATAATGTATTTTATGTGTGACCATATATTTAGTTTTATTGATATTTACTTCCAGTCCCAATTTCTTAGTGTTACTCAGTAGTTGGCCTTTAGTATCTCCTCCGCGCAACACAGAGTTAATATCATATATAAACTTTTAATAGTCATTATCAATGTCAATTAGGTAGAATCGATACTTAATTTTCTTTTATTTTTAAATCTTCTCTCGAGAACAATCTCAATAGCTTTATTCCTTCTGAAAGTAGTATTTTTATGACACACACATTACAACAAATTCCACGGCGCGACAGCCCTATCAGGTCATTGGCCTACCCGCGGCTGCTGGTCTCACATCCACATGTGTTATTCAGAGAGGTATACGAACATGCAGCCAGTATAGGGATGCCATGTGGTCAGCATATCGAGTCTCCAATCGTTATAACTGTTTTTTTCTCAAACTGGAGCCGCTACTTATTGTAGTTACTCAAATGCCTCACGGTCCCACACTGACTGAAATCCCTGGAGGCAATTTCTTCCCCCATGGATACTCGAACCAGCACAAATTCAGTAGCTCTGCGCCAAGGTATCTTGCCTTAACCGCTAGGCTACGGCGCGGAATATTCTAATAAATTATGCTATATCTTTAAACTATGGTTACATACTATACAGTAATAAGCACAATTAAAAAGTATGGACTTTAACAGATATCTCAATAATAAAGTCGACATCCGCTCAGTTTATTTCTTTATTTTATAAGTGTATTTCAGTCTCCCTTTTTTTCTTTAAAAAAATGAACGCCATTATATTTAGTTCTCTGAAGTCAAAAAAAAAAAAAAAAAAAAAAAGAAAAGAAAAGATTGTAGTAGTCAAGCAAGTCAGCTGTCTTTGTTTTGCCAATTTTCCCTAAATATCGTAAATCTAAAACTTCTCTTTTACTTAACTGCAGTTGGTGCGGTCGGGTGTTTCATGGAAAGTTTCACCTTGTTCAGACCTACAGAAATAACTTGAGATATAGGGTTAATACCACATGCACATGCGCACACATGAGTAGGGACGCACACAAATACACATATTATGTACAATGTAATCATTCTAACATCGAAATAAAGAAGCGTTATTGTTATGATATAATTATTCTCTTAAAATTCTCATTTGTTATAGAAGCCGCACGCTGGCAGTCAGACCGATGCACCATTGCCTCTCACGATTGAAAATCATATATAAAAAAGGAAATAATGTTTTTTGTGCCAGGAGCCCGCGTTTATGTCACTAAAGTATTAAGCTTGAGGTATAGGGGTATCGGGTTCAAATCCCGGTTCAGGTGTTTATTTTTCTTTTCATATATATATATATATATATTCCTTTCCTAAGTGATTCAATTTGACCAGGATTTCCAACTTTGTGTATGAAAAATCCAAACCAATAAAGATTTTAGACTCAATGCTTCAATTTCATTACTTTTACAATAACCTTGCGTGTCCATATTTTACTTAACACTGTAAGGTTTTTCACGTCTATAAAATAGCATTGCTATTGTGGAATTATTCTTACTAGTAAACATATATTTTATGTGAGATTGATTTATGAGTTAATTCGTTTGAAATAAGTAATAATTTAATTTGTTTCAGTTACACTTTGCCAAGAAAGAGGGCGTCTGATTTATGAAATAGTGTCATTAAAGAACTTGTAATTAACCACCAAACATTTAATAAAATTAGGGGTTGAACTCAATTACCGTAAGAGCGGCTAGCGGGGATGCTACCGAACTACCCCATTACCACGCAACTTATTTTGTCACGTACACCCGTGGTCAAAGAAGGGTACGTTACTAATATACCACGTATGGTTTACTTAGTGAGTCCAGTGCTGGGAAATAAAACTTCAATAAATTAAAGCAAAGAGAAGTTATTAGGAGTTAAGAACGCATAATGTTAGCAAGAGTAGCCTATATGGTTATATTGTGAGAAATTGTGAATTGACTTGATTCATAATGTTTTGAAGCTACTGGCGTTTCTGTGTGTCACAATCTATGAAATTCGCAGAAAGACTTCTTGTGGCATCTCAGAAGAAAAGAATAGTCGTAGCCCAAAGAAAATACAGAAGACAGAATAAAATATAATTTGATAGAAAAGAGGAGACAGTTATACATAGAAAATCTCGCATAATTCTGAAACATATGGAGATAAGGAAACATATTTTTGTCACAGTGAGGAATTATAAAAGTTAGCATTAATGAAATCTCCTACAGTCATCTATTTCATTATTTAGTTTTCCCTGATATGATGTACGCCCACATTTTACATTTACTTACACGTTTACACTAATTATTTTACAATTTGTGTTTTCCGGGTAACACTAGATAATAATTAGAATTAAAACCGAGGTGTGTTTTTAATTTGTTTACTTTTTATTCATTTCTCGGTTTTGCTTTCTTGTTTACTTGTTTTACTGTTTTTTAGACAAGGTCTCAAGCCCCGATACATATACAAATATACAGTATATATATATATATATAGGCCCTATTTATTCTTAGGAGATGTTTTGGACCAAAGAGAGATGAACAGACAGGTGAATGGAGAAAACCACATAACAGTGAACTACATGGTCTGTAATAGGAAGCCAGACATAATAATAATTAGATCTCGTAGAATGCGATGGGCACGACATGTTGCACGAATAGGGAATGATAGAGGTACATGAAGCTTCTTGTAGGAAAATCAGAGGGAAAACATCCAGTTGATGACAAAAACCGATTTGAGGGAAGAAGATTATACACCTGGATGACTGGAAAACATTAGCTTAGGAAAAATGTGTATGGAGAGCTCATTTCCGCGCGGCCATGAGCCTAAGGGTTCGATAGAGCCAATGAGTTAGTTATATATATTCTATTCTATTCTACAGTGTTCTTCTATAGGGTAGGTCTTCACTTGAAATCATAGCATTTTCATGTTATGCTTTACAGCCTTACTAGGGAATAATAGGTGTGGTGGCTTCCTGTTGCTTTCCACTGTGAAATGATAAGATGTTAATGGTGATAGGCGATGATTTTCGGGGAATATTGGACTCTTGGCTTCTTGACCATTTGTCATACAGGTGAGGATAAACCCCGAAAAAACCTCACCCAGAAGCCTGTCCCGACAGGAAATCGAATCCGGACGCGCTGCGTGAGAAGGCTGTACGCTGCCACGAGATCCTGGCAGTAGAGTACTTGGTGGGTTCGGCCGACCCTGAGTAGGAACTACTGATTCCAATGGGGCGGCTGATCGGGATTGCGATCCGGCAATCCATATTCTTGGGATATCGTCACCCTGGCCTCACCTGGAATACCGCTGAGTTCGACTATGGCGGCTGTGGAATCGGCAAGATTCGAGTAAATATTTACAGCGCCTGGATAATATATGAAGAAGCTGGTGAGGTGATAAATGGTGGGTACGATGAAATATGTGAAACGTTTTCCGCTCCGAATCGTGTAGTGTTGCCGTGCTCTCCCAACGTGGGTATTTGTCATATAGTATCTACGGGAACATCTTTGTAGTGACTTTAGTCTCCAAGACTTTGTTGTGATTATTTCATCGCTTTGAGATTTATGGGACTTTTCTTTCCCGGAGGGGGCGATATTGAACCGAAAGTGCTATTTCGGTTCGATACATTTGTGCTGTTATCCTCCTTCTACAGTGAGATTCGTGAACTATGCCAATTTCCTTTCTCTTTGTATCTACTCCCACTACTCTTCCTATCCCTCCCTTTGCTCTGTTTGTAGTGCGCAACTTCCCCTTCTACCTCGGAACTGTCAAATAGGCCAAACACGTAGTGAACTCTATCATACGATCATAGATTTTCGTTGGAACACTTGTCTGTCGTCTGGAGGACGCGAGCTCCAGGAGAGCTGCGTATTTTGGGTTTGTTCCGGCAAGCCAGGGCAAGGCACCCTAGGCAGGACTAAAAAGTATATATGAGTGGTTGATTGTGTAAACAATGTTATTTCTCTTATTACGTATTGTTTGTTCTTATTACGTATTGTTTGTTTAGTAGATATCAATGTCTGATTATTGTATTTGTTAGCTGCGCTACAGCTGTCTTGCATATTTCCCGTATACTAGCTTTCTCAAAATTATATGAGCTCCTTTTTCCCGTATAGCTTTCATAGTTGAAAATGGAGTGCCATTTTGTGCCGTGTTTCGATCAGCTACCTTTTTGTGCACATAGTAGCATCGAGTTCATAGCTATCAGTGCTTTTTCTAATCCTTTGCCCGGGCCCATGTGTGTGTGTGTGTGTATATATATATATATATATATATATATATACACTATACAAAAAATACAGGAACGCATGTCTAAACCAAAACACGAGAATGAATACTGAAAAATTTAATGTTTGATCCTTTGTAATTATATATTGAAGATTTATGTAATTTTAGAATATACATCCAAACAATATTTTCTTGTACATTATTAGCAATATGAACAAGTTATCATTTGTAACAGAAATCAAAGTGGAAATTTGAGATTTACAATTTTTGGAATCAATGTTTCCATGGTTATTTCAACAGTCAATACTTAGTGTGTCCTCCGTGAGCCTCAATGACCGCATTACACCTACGAGGTATATTTCGCAGAAGCCTTCTTATAGAAACTTGTGGGATTATCTCCCATTCATCGGTAAGTGCATATGAAAGTTCATCAATGTTCTGAGGTACAGTAAGGACGCTTACGAACAAGTTTTTCCAAGTTATCCTACATATGCTCGATCGGATTAAGGTCCGGACTGCATGCAGGCCAGTCCATCACCCGAATTTCGCATTCTTGCAGGACATCTCTGGTAGCCTGTGCTGTATGAAATGTAGCATTATCTTGCATTAGAAGAAAATTAGGGTCCATACCATGAGAAAAGGGTACAACATGTTGGAGGGTAATGTCATGGATGTAAATATCAGCATTCATGCGCTGTGGGACAACGACAAGCTCTGTCCGAGACTCAATAGTAATCCCAGCCAAAACCATAACCGAATCATCTCCAAATCTGTCACGTTCAATAATTGTGGCTGGATCGAAACGTTCACCAGGACGTCTCCATACACGTGTACGACCATAGAACCTGTTAAACTAAATCTTTATTCGTCCGTGAATAAAACACCGATCCACTGGCGGAGCTGCCAGTTGACATGATTTTGAGCAAATCGCAGCCGAGCTTCTTTGTGCTGACATGTTAAACGAGGGGCTTTAAAGGGGTTTCTAGACCTCAACCTTGCATTTCTCAGTCTATTTCTTACAGTCTGATCAGATATTACCGTCCCAGTTGCTGTTCGTAAATGATTTTGTAGATCTCTGGCTGTAGATTTTCTTCTGCGCAAAGCTGGTAAGACAAGAAATCTATCCTGTGCATCTGTAGTCTTCTTCTTACGACCTTGCCCTGGTCTCCTCTTGTATCCATGTGTCTCTCTATATCGCCTCCACAGCCTATGGGCGACGGAAGGACTGACATCAATAATCCTAGAGACATGGCGAATTGAACGACCATCTTCAATCAAAGCAACTGCTCGTGCAACTGATGTTTCATTCAGATGTCTCATTGCTCTGTATTAGCTTCAGAGAACACAAAAATAACAATTCCTTATCACAGATTATTCTTCAAACCTGTTCTTAAAAAAATAAATCAATACGAACTCACTTTGGTTTCAGCAACTCTTGGAATTTCACTAACATATTCAGAGAAAAATTAATAAAACCCAGAAGATCTTCAATCTGATTTTAAACAATACTTGAACTCAAAACATCTGACTGCCAAAAATTAAATTGTTACAATGTTTATTTTGTGGCTTTGGTTTAAACATGTGTTCCTCTATTTTTTAGTAATATATATATATATATATATATATATATGTGTGTGTGTGTGTGTGTGTGTGTGTGTGTGTGTGTGTGTGTGTGTGTGTGTGTGTGTGTACTAGATGGCCCGGCGAACTTCGTATCGCCTTTAACTATTTTTACGTTAATTTTTCCGTATGGTTTTTTTTGCTTGAGATGAATTTAAGTTTTCTTCATTCTCAGTATCATCCATAAGTGTATCATAAGGATTAAATACATTTATTGATGGAATATTTTGAGGAGGCTTGCTGATTTCATTATACTTTCGTTTTTTCCTACGAACTTGTTGGCAGTTTGGATTCTCATCATCATCAAGAAATCTCTGTATAGGAATATCATCTTGAGATGATATATTATAGTCATATTGTTTTTCATTTAATTGAGGCATGGACATTGTTTCTGTAATATTAGGCATATTATTATAACTAACAGACTTACTTACAGTTCTGTTATTCCGTTCCTTAGGACCTTCATATGTTTTTAAACTGACATTCTTCTTAAATGTAAGAATTATGTCACATAGGCCTATACCAATTTGTGGAAATTCACTTGATATCTTATCATTCAATGTTTCTAAACTGATTCGCCATTTTGTTCAATGTCTCTTCTCGGTCCAGTTAAATTTAAATTAAGTTGCTGTCTTTCAGCCAGATTACTTAAAACTAATACGTACACACGAAATTAATATTATTATGAATATATTGAAAATAAAATAAACACTGAACACACTTAAATTATGAAATAATCCATATTTGTAATTCAATTGAAATTCGCGGGTGCAACAAAAAGCACAGCCAGCTGGTTAAATAATAAACCAATAACCTTACACCGTCATCTGTTAGAATCGTATGGAACTCACAGATGGCACGACTAGGCCTAGTCTTGCGAATGGGCTGGTTGGGACAATACCGGGCGTAATGCTGGGAATTACCACCAGATCAATAAGCTCGGGAAAGGAGGAAGCGCGGCCTTTATTGGTGGGATTAGCGCCGACTCTGGGACCGAGTGACCCAAGGACAATCTGTGAGGTCGTCAGGAGTTGAGCGACCTGACGTACTAATGCTCAGGCTGGACCCACTTCAGCAACCAAACACGTCCCCAGTTGGTGCACTGGGGGAAAGGTTGGTGGATCTGCTAGACAGTCCTCCCGGCCAAGTCCAAGGGATTCGTGAACCATTAGTGGGGTCGACAGGAGTTGAGCGCCTTGCCGCACTATTTGCTCATCAGTTGGAGCTTGCGAGCTCCGTGCTGGCCCACAACTGCAACAGAACACGTCCCTGGGGGCACACCAGGGCACGGCTCGGACCAGTGCAGAGGGGAGCAACTGTACTGGTCCCTGGCTCAGCCTACGGGCTCATGGAAAAACTGTGGGGTCGCCAGGAGATGAGCACCTGGATGTACTAAAGTCTCACACTGTGGGGCTTGTGGACTGAAGCCCTAGCCCGTCTCACAACGGCTGCAGAATACGTCCCTGGAGGAAGAACAGGGGAACGGTCGGTGGATCTACGACAGCAGTCCTCCCGGCTAGGCTCAAGGAGCCAGTGGACCAAATGTGGGGTCGTCAGGAATGAGCGACTTGACGACTACGAAGCTCAGCAATTCCCAGTTCTTGCAACTCCAACACCTTCTCCCTAGAGGTGTTGGTTTGAAGTCGAGAACCTTTGAATGTGGACGCGAACTAGATAGGGAGGACAAGTCTGGGACTTGGGAGTATGGTCCCAAGGGGTGGGGGATGGGCCTAGAGATAATTAAAACTCTTTGTTAAATAATAAACAAATAATTTGCAATAAAAAATAATGCGACTATAAATTTAGTTATAAACAACCGTAGGTCTCAAGTTGGATCAAACAGCACACAGTGTACAAAATTTTATTAAAATCGGTTCAGTAGTTTAGGATTCCATCGCGGACAAACAACGTGTCACGTAATTTTTATATATTAAGTTATATATATATATATATATATATATATATATACGTACGTACATACATACATGCATAAATACAGGTTGTACCTAAATTCCCATTACAGACTTTGAGAACGTATAGTGGGGTCCAACCAACATGGTTAAGTTTAGCATAGAAACACGTGTCCGAAAGCATACCGTTTTCCTGCTACACGCAAAATACCACAATATGGTTTGCTCTCTCTAACGCCTGTTCTTTATCGTCTGGGTCCACAAGAAGGGCTTCATGTGGCGACAGGTAGTAGACTAGAGAGGTCAAGTCGGGAGAACGTGCAAGCGCAGAAAATGCTGGTGAGTTGAATGTGTGTTTTGGTATTTTATGGTTTTTGGTAATATGTATTTTGGTGTTTTACAGAACTTTTCAGGACATGATTTACAAGGCTAAACGTAACTTTCTTGGTCCCCACTACACGTCCTCAAAGTAGGCAATGTAATGGGAATTTCATTATACCCTATATATATATATATATATACTCCACAGCTATGGTCTCCAGTTAGCGTGCTGCCTTGTCACGCAGCGGGTCCGAGTTCGTTTCCCGGTCGGGACTAGCTTCCTGGCTGAGGTGTTTTCGGGGGTTTTCCTCACCTGTAAGACAAATGTCAGGAAGCTTTGAGGCCAAACGGTCCCCGACTATTACCTGTTCACCATCGTCTTCATTATAATCCGCCGGTGTGGAAAACAACGGGAAGCTACCATACCTATAATTTCCTAGTAAATCTGCAAAGTATAGCTTGGAAATGCTATGATTTCAGTGAAACACCTGCCCTAGGGCAGAACACTATAAAGTAGTGTATATATATATATATATATATATATCTTTGCCGACTAAATCACGGCAACGGACAAGCTACAGATTTTTATTCTGCAATTTACTGCTTATGCATGTGCTATAAAGAGAAAAATATAATAAATAATACTTTTAAAAACTGAAACAACACGCTTTATTAGAAAACCGAACTAAAACATGAAAAATAATTTTAATTTCCAACGCGCTTGGGATAAAATTAAAGTGGTCAACAAAAAATCATCTCCAACACATCTAGAATAAAACTAGAGTTATCTACAAAAAAATAATTTTACCATCAAATACATGGGATGCTCTGTATCAATTAATATATTTGATAATAAACAGATATTGGTAATAGTGAAGTCTCTAAAAAGAAAACTTAAAAACCATAAAAAGCTCCCCATGCTTTTGATGGTAAAATTATTTTTTGTAGATAACTCTAGTTTTATTCTAGATGTGTTCGAGATAATTTATTTGTTGACCACTTTAATATTATTCCAAGCGCGTTGGAAATTAAAATAATTTTTCATTTTTTAGTTCGGTTTTCTAATAAAGCGTGTTGTTTTAGTTTTTTCCAACTATTATATATTTTTTATTTTTTTAGTTTAATTGATTGTCATAAACCGGAATCCCATGAAAATTTAATAGCTTATGATAATTTTAGTGCCTAGGTACGAATATAATTGTATATTTTTGAAATTATTATTATCTAGCATTATAATAATATTTTTTTAAATATTTTAATATAGATAAATAGTTACAGTTAATCGTATCCTTCTCATATTTTTTGGATAAATTAGAATGTGGTAAGTTTACAAAATTGTCATTAATATTTTACAGAATAAGATAAAAATGTAAATATCTTTAAATTTGATACTATTGTTGTACGAGCTGAAAGTATTACTATTCTAAAAAAATTCTCCAGGCCGGATTTGAACCAGCGACCTATGGATTTCTGAAATTATATGTACCACTACAGTCCATCGCTTTACCAACTGGGCTACCAGAGAATATAATATTAATTTCTTACAACGATGGAATAAAATATCGATACGTCCGAAACCTATTATAGCGGTGTTTATTGTTTTGATGTCCTGATGATCCTGGTCAGGATCCTAGAAACAATCTATGAAATTATTGTATTGTCATTAGTCCTTTACAAGTATACAAATTTTCAAGTCGATCCAATGTTTTTAAGTGGGTGAAAATCGTGTTCAAAGATTTCGTTACATAGTAAGACATACATGTCAAGCTAATATAAAGCGTGTAAAAATATAATGTTAAAAGAAATGACCACTCTCACGTACTTTTGATGTGGAATAAATTAGAATATAAGAGAGCAAGGATTTGCATATAAACAGCTGTGCTGTTAGTTTAATGTACACCATTAAGTGACTTAGTATTAACAGTGAATACACTAGCAATCCGCTATCATCCACACTTGAACAGGATTTTGTTTGTCAGTCTCTATTTATTTAATGAAAATAACTCATTGCACCACTTTTACAGGCAATTGACTGCTAAATCCGAGTTCATGTTGAATCCACAACTCGTGTCTCATTAGTGGAGCGACTATTTCCTCTAATTACTTGTTATGTTTATACTCGAACAGATCCAACATCACTTGTGTTACAAATAATAATTCCCTGCTCTATCGTCCCAGTAATTCCAGCTATCAGGCTGTGTTAAGTATTCATATCAAAGTAATACATTAGAGTGTTTACTTAAATAATCTCTATCTCTCTCTTTCTCTTTACCTTAGTTTAATCTCTAGCCATGTATGAGGGCCTAGTTTTACATGTCTCATACCACTCGGACCTTAAAAGGACCGACCTGTTAAGATAGGATTTTTAACTCTGAATCGCGCACGTACTTAGACCAGGGAAAGAGATTTCTCAGATCCCAATCGAGACTTTTCTCGTACGAAAGCTTGTGGTATTGAACTTTCCTGAAATTGAAAATAGAGGTTAGAGAAATCTCCAGAATAGAAGTCAAGACGGATCGATCGTATGCGCGGGTCTTATGACTGACGAATCAACGACTCACGAATCAACGACTCATGAGTCAGCGACTCACGAGTTAATTTTTACCACACAGTACCTCTATGGATGAATGCAGGCCACTTCCTGTACAACACAAACATTTAAAACAAGACATATAATTCAAACATTCCTTCATATTAAACAAGATCAAAGTTGTGTGGATGATTGTTACGCCCAGATGATAATCGGGGACCTTTGTCTTACAGTTGAGATAAAAGTAAAACGAAAAATCTCACCCAAGAATTTTTTTTCGAGGGGGATTGAAACCGGACTGCTGCGTACGTGACAACGACACGACGTTATCCCGAGATCACAGCATCACTAAAAAACTCCAAGCGCGAAGGCCAAGAAGGCCCTTGGATACCAACCGGCTGCTGGCCTTACATCCGCATATATTAATCACAGAAGTAGACGATCATCTAGCCAGTGTATGGGTGACATGCGGTCAGCATATCGGGTCCCCAGCCGTTATAGAATATCTTGTCAACCTGAAGTCGCTGCTTATTGTAGTTATCCAAATGCCTCACGATGCTGAGTTGGCACCGGTCCAATACTGGCCGAAATTCCATGAGAAAATGTGTTCCCCATGGGGATTCGAACCAGCACAAGTTCTGTAGCTCTACGCAAAGGCTACCACTATAATAATAATAATAATAATAATAATAATAATAATAATAATAATAATGACGATAATAATAATAATAATGACGATAATAATAATAATAATAATGATATGACAATATTAATAATTATGACAATAATAGTAATGATAATAATAATAATAATGAAAAAAGTGGAGGTCTACAAGTTAACAATATAGTACAAGATGTCTCACAACACAGAGAACAGTGGAGGAGACACGTATGCCGAATGCCATTCAAGAGATTTCCTAGAAATATTCTGAATTATAAATCAGAGGGAAGAATTGAGATGGTTGAGACCATTGAGATGGTCTGATCAATATTTTTCAGTCTCGAAACGGGCAGTTGAATGATTCAATCTTTGCTAGTTTTGGATAATAATAATAATAATAATAATAATAATAATAATAATAATAAACATTTCACGGGTTAAGCATTTTAAGGCTCCTTCCGGTCTCGTAGGTTCCAATTGAAAATTTGGATCGATCTCTTCATCGGTATTTTGTCCGCATTCTGGTCTATATGAAAAAAAAATCTGATTGCCTTTCATCCTGTGAACTCGCTCCTATCAATTATTACTTTGTATTATCTATTTTATCCATCGGTTTAAAAATGTTTAATTCATTCCTAATATCTTCACTTTTCCTTTTATCCAAAATAGTGGAAACCGGCTATATTTCTTATAAATCACATTTCTGGCGATTATGGTTTCCTCCTCTGTTTTGTTTAGAGTTCGAAATATAATAATAATAATAATAATAATAATAATAATAATAATAATAATAATAATAATATATATTTTATATTATTATTATTGTTATTATTATCATTGTTATTGTTATTATTATTATTAATAATATTAGTATTACCGTTCAGACAGAAGCAAAATAGAGACTGCAGAAATGATGTTATTTCATTCAGTAGTGTCAATTTTGGACAGAAAAAGGAATGAATATACTAGAAAAGACTTAAATATGTTCTATTTAACAATTATAATTGACAATATGAGAAACAACTGGTATGAACATGTTAAAAGAATGCCTACAGATATAATTCCCCAGCTGTTGATAAAGTACAATCCAATATGACATAGAAGTGTTGGACGCCCATTTACTAGATGGGAAGATTCATTAAATCGCAGTTGATGTGAAAACAGGTCGAAAGGTCTAATTTAATGAAGAAGAAGAGAAGATTATAGTTCTGTTAAAAATCATTTTATTATATGGGTCCTAAACCTGGACAGTAAGTAGAAAACAAGCCAACAAGCTGTTAGCAGTTGTTATAACCTAGTTGAGGGTTAACACTTCGGTAGCGAAAAAGGGCCTAAATCCCAAAAACTGTGGTTCTAATATTGTTAGATTTTAATAATGGCTCGAGCGGATATAGGAATGTGTATGACGTGTTAACTAGCGCTGGTTCCAAAGTAAGCTAGAAACGGGTGACTCACAAAACCCGTTAGTACCACAGGTATTAGAGTGCTTTGTACAAGATAGGTATGTAGAATGAGTAATAAACCAAATTTTATTCACACCAAACAAGAAATATATACTCTTAGAATTACAAAGTCAATTTTAAAACACTTGGGAACCAGTTAAATATTAAACTCTCTGAAATACACAATTAAAAGTTAAAACATCTCGAAGTACTTATTAAATATAAAACTCTTAGGAATACGAATAAATGTTAACCTCAAACTAGAACTATATCAACTTATGGAAAACACTAGGAAATTATTCTGTATAAACTCGAGCGTGACTAAGAGAGATCAGTTTAAATAACTGTCCTAAAATAATGCTTTTATCTCTAATTAGTTATTTAAATGGCGAGAATTAGGTTCTCTGTTTAAATTTAAGTCGTACATGAGCAATATTGCTAGTTAATTATGTATTTTTCTAAGTTATGTTATTCCAATAGTTTATTAAGTATTATAATTATTTAAGGTGAGAAAGTCCACCACTAATAATAAGAATTAGTATGTTCACTTACGTAGGAGGACTGAGAAAACCATGTCCAGACAAGTAGAGCTTCAGAGACTATCACCTTCTATGCACATAGGGCCTAACTGCCTAGCTTAAATATTAATTTTCCCCTACTTTCGTTCCAAATAAAGTATGAAACCCAAGACTTTCCCAGCCTAGGGCTACTCTCTCTGATCTGAATGTTTCCAGAAACTCCACTCTATAACTGTATTATGTTTTGATAGAAATGGTGAAAAAGGCCTAACTGTATAAGTTTTGATATAGAGGGTGATTACAGACCGTTAATGTCAAAGGTAAATCTATATATATATTTATTAAACACAATGTGTACACTAATATTATATACATGGTTTTACCATTTTGCTATTAATTCGTGAATTGTTTTGGTTCTGTTGTCGCACTTCACTAAGTGATACTTTGGGCACGGTTTGCTACAGAGTTTACAGATGCAGGACTCCTCAGGTTCATGGTAACTTTGTTTATGACATATTTTCCCATGGAAGCCGTGAGCGGCGAAGCGTGTGTATAAGTGGCGAAGTCGAAAATTTGGTCCTTTCAATTCGTCTGTGTTTAACGCTTCTGTTTCCGTGATTTCGTTCGGAATCTCTCTGGCTTTTCTCTGTCTCTTCTCGATTGCTGTTTTGTATGCCTGCGTTTCTGGTAGATCGAAGTGTTTTCGGATATCTTCTATGAAGTAAGACTCCTTTGCTATTATG
Source organism: Diploptera punctata (assembly GCA_030220185.1). Classification (NCBI taxonomy): domain Eukaryota; kingdom Metazoa; phylum Arthropoda; class Insecta; order Blattodea; family Blaberidae; genus Diploptera; species Diploptera punctata. Next base: position 1,111,250 of record JASPKZ010005273.1, on the reverse strand, counting down.
TAGGCATAGCTATGTCTTGTGAATTTTGAAATTGAAAGAGCCCGTTTTAGGAATCTCGCTTTTATGCTTTCAAGTTTCATGAAATTTTTGGCTGTGAGATATGTCCATATTAGCTGGATTCCATAAGTGGCAACCGGCATAACTTTGATGTTGAATAATGCTATTGCCGTTGGTAGGGATAGGTTTCGTAACTTTGGAATATCATAAATGGCTTTTGTGGCAGCTGTAGCACGCACTTGTATATGCATCGAGAATACTGTTCCGGTGGTCTGTAATGTTATTCCTAGGTATTTGAAGCTGCTAACGAATTCTAGAGTTGACCCGTCGCATGTGAGGTGATCTCTCTTGGATAGTCTTCCTCCTCTCCTAAATTTCATAGCTTTGGTCTTTGAGCTATTTATTATCATTGAATTTTCTAGTGCCCATTTCCTGATCTTCTCCATGGCTGCTTGTAGGTCTTCTAGGCTTCTGGAGAGGATAGCCATGTCATCTGCGTACATAAGGAGTTTGACGTTCCTTGTGTCTATCACCTGACCGATGTCCGCCGTCATGACGTTAAAGAGTATCGGGCTCAGCGGGTCTCCTTGTAGTACCCCTCTTGTCTGGATGATATTTTTCGACGTAGTTATGTCGTCGTATATAGCCACAGAGTTTGCGGTTAGCACAGACGCAAAGGTAAATCTGATACCGAGTAAAGTGTTTTCCATATTCCAATATAGTTTTAGATGCTATTATCTACATCCTGTTTATTTAGGCCAGTTCATGAGCATGCAACATTTTTCTCCATTATCTTAATATATTTGATTCATTATTATAATTTATTTATTTATTTTTCCTATAATTGATATATATTTTCATTATTATAAGTTATTTATTTTTCCTCTTATTGTGCTTATGACCTTGGGGCGTCCTTACATCCGTATCCTAACACTCCCCCATCAGTAAAGGGAACATTAGGGGTGAAAGCCCGAATGTTCCCATTTTTAGGGACGTCTCTGATCTCCCGAGAATTGTTGTCTCTATATACCTTAAGTTCAAGGACCAAATCCTTGGAATTTTTCGAAACACGTCAGCCGCTGCGTCATGATGGTTTACATGCCTACGTCACAACCCTTCTTTGTTCGATGTCCAAAAAAAAATAGGGGTGGGCATGAGTTCTGTCTACTACTGTGTCATGTGTAGTTCAGGGTTGTACCACTACTGCTTCGTCATTTTGTTCCAGTCGCCTGCCTTCATTCAACATATGATCACGTAAGTTTTAGCTATCTTTTCGGTTTATTAATTTTTTGTAATTATCATTTTTGTAATTATCATCTATTTTTTTTCCCGGGGTATTTCTGCTTTTCATTCCTAGCTTGATCAACCCTTGTTTTGAATTACCTATGTTGTTTATTTCTTTTCCCGATAGATGTATCCCATGCTTCATTATCTGCCGTGCTGACCCACCCGGAATTAGAAGTGATAGGCTGAGGGAGGATTAAACCCTTAATTAAAATATAATGTAGTTCTCATTTAGTGACTTGGCGAGGCGTCGTCATTACGTAAGTAGGGCTCGTCGCCTATTCACATAGCCGAGGCTTATTGCCACCAAATTAATTTTCTTTCGCGAATAATTCCTAACCTTGTCTAGGTAGTTAAACGATGTCCTTATTTTGAAATAGGGAAGCCCTGGCAGAGGTACCTACCCTGTATATTCGTGTTAGCCATCCGTCTTGCGTAGGCAGCGCTTTTAGCATTGGGTCGCAGCTTTACGTACCTGACGTCATATTAAAGATGGCCGCTTCCACCTTCCACGTTAGTACAATGTTATCAAAATCTAAATCAATTGGTACAATATTAAAATAACCAAAAGGGAAATTATTCTCAGTCCAATTTTGCAGGATAGTATTTTAAGTCCAAAATAAACCGGATGCCTTACCACATCGTGGTATAAATATAGTTTCGATTTTCCTCGGGTTTCCTGTTCATGGTGAGAATAATTTTACTTATAGGTTTGCACACATAAATAATATACCCTCTTAAAATTAACAATAATCACTTCCTTTAAACAATGTTCCATGTCTTTCTAGCTCTGATCATCTTATTATTCTCACTCGTTTATTCTATGTTCCCCCTCCCCCAAACGGTTCTTTATTTATTTGTCGCTGCACTGATATCACTTTCACTTCTTTTAAGAATTTAGGATAGGAATATTAATTTGCACTACTTTTGTTGTTTTTTTTTTGAGTGTGTAGTTACTACTAGTGTTATGTACTTGCTTAGTTTTTTTCACTTCCGATTTTAATTTCTGCACCAAACGAAAATGTTAAGCCAGGTTCGTGTTATTATTATTTTTGTACTGTTAGTCTCTCCTGCGATCTGCGAATGGAGTCGAAGCCTGTCCTTCCCGCTGGTTGGACCAGTGTCGTGTTGGTCGCTAGGATATTTTGCCTTAACCATTAGACGTGAGGCCTAGTCGTTGAGGGATCTGTTTGCCAGGGGTTGTTGGTTCGCCTTGCTGTTGCAGCTAAGTTAGGCCTCGGAGTAGTTCATTTATGTCATCTCCTGCCAGTTACTCAGTCATTTTAACTGGGTTTCATGGAAACTAGAGGATAGGTATGAAGGGAATTGTTTGTTGATCTTGTAGTTTATTGCCTTGTTGATATTGTAGTTTATAGCAAATGGGATAATTCAGGGAGGGATTATGGATTTGGTTGACGTTTTGCTGGGGTTAGCGGATACGTGCTTGACTGGTAGTTCTCATTAATTCTGATGATCCCATGGCAGCAGCCCTGTCAGATTATCTATGTAGGTTGTCTCCATCGCCAGAAGTGCATGGATATGCAGCAGCCCTGGAAGCTTAATTGTAGATGAATCTCCATCGCCATATATGCATGGATATGCAGCAGCATCGCCATATATGCATGGATATGCAGCAGCCCTGGAAGCTTAATTATAGATGAGTCTCCATCGCCAGATTCGGATGGATATGCAGCAGCCCTGGAAGCTTATTCATATGGTTTAGATCGGTTTGACTGGGGGTCTTGGGTTTATTCAGTGACATACTAATTACTTATTCAGGTGGACTTCATTTTCTGGTATTAAACTACCTGTCTGCCATGGTTTTCCCCCCTCCTCCTTATGTGTGTAAATTTTTAGGATAATTGAAAATCCTAGTTACCTTATTTGTCTTCGTTGCTTTTCTAGTTTTACGCAAATATCTTCCGTTTGATACTTTATAATTATCCTATCCCTATCGTCGAGCAATCGATAAGTGGTACATAGCCTCCTGTTCTACTCATAAATTCCTTAATTCTAGCATTACATATCTATTAGTTTAGGCCTCTGTGCCTATGCTAGTGTGGACAGGTATTCAAGTCGTTCAGATTTTTTTTTATTTTATTTGTTGTATAACACAGATTCATTGATCTGATTGCAATAAGCTTAACCCGTCTGATTCATTTTAGTTAATCTATATGCCTCGTCTTAAGGCGCAACATGAGTTAGTTACAGTGTATCTCTTAACCTGAATATCTGTCCTCTTTTCAACTAGATGTGCGCAGTCTTATTATTTTTTTTTATACCCGAATATAACATATATGTGTGTGTGTGTTTTGTGTCTTTCCATGTTTACACCATTCTGGCTATCCTTAGGTTAATTTTTATCACCTCCTATTACATCTAGATATCCTATATTATATGATCCTTACTTATTCAACGATAGTTTCCTACTCTGTTTACCACATGTCCTGGCATTTGCAGGCCTATATTGTTATTTAATTTCAGGGTACATTATTAATGGTTTCATTTTTCTAGCTTATGTATATATGGTTAGGGTGTACGCCGAGCATGTTTTCCTTCCAGATTTGTTTGTCTACTTGACTTATATCATGTCGACAGGTGAAACAACTAACTTAAATTTTTATGATTTCAAATTTCCTTGTTCTCCCAGAAGCTTTTAATTATTTCAAGTATTCAGAGAAGGTTCGGTGGCCATTTACATTATTTATCAAATTCTTCATCATTACTTCGTCTGTGCCACATTATTATTAACTTTTATCGCACTTATGTCCGGGGTAAATCTCATGTTATTTAACGGGGTTTGTTGATAAAAATATGCCCTGCTTGCCTCCGGTAATAATGCTACGTGCGCTCCTTCATTTGTTTCGGGAGGGTTCCCATGAGTAGCCACGGGTAGCTCGGTTGAAATAATTGCGCTCATTTTACGGTCTTTTTACGGGCCGTGGCCTCAGGGCATATCGTGGTTGCGAATTCTTGGTATTTCCGGGATTGGGATCTGGACCTAAGGAAGGTTCATCTTCAGATTCCGAAAATTCTATAAGATCTCTAACTTCTTCCACTCTTCCTGGCCTGATGGGGCTTACCTCACGAGGGACTATGACCTCTGTTATGGGGTGTTCGGGTTCCCAAGGAGGGTCTTTTGGGTCGGGGATGTCAATTTCAGAGGACTCTGAATCGGCATCGTCTCCATCGGATCGAGAATGTGGGTGGTTTGAAACCAAGGATGGGGTTAGTGTCGGGAGTGGATTTTCACGGGATTCGAATCTTAGGTCCTGGGTCAATTGGTCCGGTTGCGATGCAGTAGGAATATGGTTGGGTGGTTTTGGAGTAGTGGGGTCATAGTACACCCTCTTCATTCGATTCACATTCACCGTAACCTCATTCTGGTTCTCCGTACGTATTACGTAATTTAAGTCGCTTCTGCGTTGCAATACCTGATACGGTCCTGAATATTGGGGAGAAAATTTCTTACAACCTTTAGAACCTATCGTCATGTTTTTTAACAAAATCCACGATCCTATTTCAAATTCTCTTAACCGTTTCCCGCGGTTATAGTATTTTCTTTGTCTGGCTCTTCCCTCCTGATTCTTCCGTTTTACTGTCGCGTGGGCGTCTTTTAATGCCTTGGCCAACTCAGTTATGTGCCAATTGGCGGTATCTGGCGCCGGTTTCCTATATTGCGTAATTCTTGCAGTTAGATCGTCCAAAGTAGGAGCAGACATTTCTCTTCCGAATAGTAAAAAGTGGGGGGTATAGCCTGTGACAGAGTGTGGAAAACTTCGTGCCGCCATTAGACTGTAATCTACATATTGATCCCAATCATTTTGTTTTTTATTTACATAATGGCTGATCGTTTGATTCAGCCCATGGTGGAATCGTTCGATTTTCCCCTGGGACATAGGGTGATATGCAGTTGATAGGATTCTCTTAATCCCCAACATCTTGCTCATCTGCTTGAACAAATCCGATAGAAATTGTATCCCTCTGTCTGATGTTAAAATTGTCGGACACCCGAACCGCGTGAAAATATTGGTCATTAAAGCATGAGCCACAGTCTCCGCATCTTGACTGGGTATTGGTATGGCCTCGGGCCATCTAGTGAAATGACAAATATATGTCAATAGGTATTTGTTTCTTCTCTCGGTGTAACAGGATATGGCCCACATAGATCGATGGAAGTGATATGAAATGGGTAGGTTGCCTCAGGCAAATTTCCTAATGGCGCAGGTGCCAAATCTCCCCGTTTCATTAATGCACACGAGCGACATCTCTTAATATATTCCTTTACATCTCTCGTCAAGGTCTCCCAATAATATTTTCCCTTTAGGAGGGCCAGGGTTCGATTTTCGCCCTGGTGTCCAGATGTCACTAGGTCATGATGTATCCTAAGTATAGCCTCAATTAAGGTTTTCGGAATTATTAAGAGGCGAGAGTCCTTATCATGCCAATAGGCCAGACCCTCGTCGTCCAGGGTGAGCTTGCTCGGTTTCCCTTTCTGGACCTTTTCGATTTCTGTATTACAAAAGAAATCGGCAGCCTGATGGGCTTTAATATTGTCCCTAGTTAGGGAGAGGTCCACCTCACCTGTCTGGATCAGACCCACGTAACGTGATAGAACGTCTGCGTTGGTATGCAGTTTCCCAGATTTATGAATGATGTTAAAATCATAATCGCTAAGAGCGGTAGCCCATCTCGTTAGCCTACTGGACCCATGGTCTCTAGTCACTTTTAGCCACACTAGGGCATTGTGGTCGGTCACTACTGTGAATCGAACACCATACAAATAACATCTGTGTGCCCTGATCCCATATACGACTGCGGCTAGTTCTTTATGAGTGGTTGTATAGTTTCGCTCCGCAGGATTTAGGACCCTGCTCCAGAAACTAATGGGTCGCTCTGAGTCTCCTTCTTGCTGCCAGAGAATAGCACTAATAGCTATGTCTGACGCGTCGGTACTAAGAAAAAATGTTTTACTAAAATCTGGATGGTGAAGATTCGCGTGAGTCATTAAAGCCGTGCGTAGGGTATCGAAAGCGTTTTGCTGTCGTTCCCCCCATACGAACTTCGTGTTCTTTCGTGTAAGCTCGGTTAATGGTACACTGGTATGGGCGAAGTCTGGGATAAAAGTTCGGTAAAAACCTACCAGTCCTAAAAAGGCTCTTATCCCTTTTACTGTCTTCGGTCTGGGGAATTCCTCGATACTTTTTACCTTATCAGGGTTTGGCCTAATGCCTTCTCTACCCACGATATGTCCCAAGTAGGCGACTTCTGTTTTAGCAAATTCACACTTGTCACGGCTTAGTTTAAATTTTGCCGCGCGCATTCTTTCAAATACTTTGGTCAACTGGAGGACGTGTGTTTCCGCTGACGGGGAGGCGATAAGTATGTCATCTAAATATACTAGGGGCTTAAGTTCTCCCATTCCCATGAGTACCTTATCTAGTATCCTACTCCATGTCATGGGGGCTCCACATAGACCTTGAGCCAGTCGGTTATATTTGTAGGTCCCGAATTGAGTAATTATCCCAGTTTTTTCACTATCTTCGGGTTTAATCGGGATGTTGTAGTATGCACTTTCAACATCCAGAATAGTGAAATACATCTTTCCCGAAAGCAAGGCAAGGTTTGCCTTCAGGTCCGGTATTGGATAATTCGGGAGGAGAGTTACATTATTTAGGGCGCGATAGTCAGCAACTAGACGCAGTTTGGGCGTACCATCCGGGTTTAGTTGCTTTTTCTTGACTAAAATTACGGGGGCGGTCCATTGCGTAACTGCCGGCGTAATTACGCCTTGTTCTTCTAGGATGTCTAATTTATTCTTTAATTCATCTCTTTGCGCATAAGGGACTGGATAGGGATTTTTCCTAATGGGGAGCGCATCTCCCGTGTTAATTTCATGATACCCCATATCAGTACACGGTAACACACCTCCTTTATCATATAAAAATAAATCTGCATTGTCTAACAACACAGGTAAAATTCTTTCCCTTTCTTGTGGTGTTAAGTGACTCACTTTCTGTTCGAGCTCCGATCTTATCTCATTCAACAGCTCGTAATTACCTAAGTCACGTTCGTAATACTCCGTCTCCGTTTCGTATTCGGTATGATGATCTAACTGCTCTTGTTACAGATAGATTATTTTCGCAAGCCTCGGTGTTATGCTCGCTATTATACCCTACACCTGCCTGCTCTATGTTCCGACCGTTTTTTCCTATATTTCCCAGGGACGTCTCCCTTGTAGCAGCTCTAGCTTTCCTTATTTGTTCAGACCTTTCCTTATAGTAGGTCCGGTTGCGTTTATCCTTACTTATTCGATACTTTCTCTTGCTACCGGTGGCGGTTCTCTTGGCATCCTGTAATTTCGGGGGGGCCTCAGACCCCTGACTGGGCTGCGGCCTCGAGGGCATGGGAAGGTCCCCAATTCCCACAAAGGGGGCCTGGATCTCTCTAGGCGCTGGCCTCAAGGCGGGAAATGCGTCGATACCCTCCATGCCGACGGTGGCCCTAGTCATGCCCGCCCCCCTAGTCGCGAATTCCTGTCTTGCTAATCGTGTCGGGTGAGCCAGCGAAGTGGCCGGGCTGCGGCCTTGAAGGCGTGGAATGGATCCCATCTTCCACAATGGGGGCCTGGATTTCTCTAGGCGCCATCCTGAAGGTGGAAAATGCGTCGATTCCATTCACGCAGTCAGTGGCCCTGGCCCTTCCTGACCCACCTTTTAATTCTGTCGCTCCAGAATTTTCCTTTGATAATCTGGTGGCTTCACCGAAACATTTCGTCATTGGGGGTGGATTTGATCCGATTTCCCGTGAAGCGGTTCGTATCTTGCTCACCTCGCTTTCCATCACCCGGGTGCTTTTATCTGCTAATGATTCTATATGTTCTTTCGATTGTTTGTTTTCCTTCGTTTCTAAGTGGTCTTTTGCCACTATTTCTCCGATGCCTACTTTCCGCCCGGCTCTTATCGTCCTGTATTCATCACTAGTGTTAGCTACCTCCATTAATACATAACGGTGCGGTTCCTTCGGTTTAGATCTGGGCCCTAATTTCACACAACGTTTGTTGTGTTGGTAGAAGACAGGTGAAAGTTTCTGCCAATATATAGTTTATCCTTGTCTAAACCCATGTCCATTCTTGGTTCTATCAGTAGCTCTAGAGGAAGGCTTCCTGTCTGGGGATGTTTTATGCGACCTAATATGCACCGTGTTGTCTTAGGGGCGATGGCAACCTTCCCTTGTGTCACTATTTCCCATCCATGGTCATTTTCCTCAGGGGCATGGTCGGAGGACTGGCTAGGCGAGATATCCAATTGACTGTGATCAGTCGCCACAGAACCTCCCTGCCTCGCCTCGGCCGTGCAGTCCACCTGTGGGTCATGACCATCTAGGGGATAGATCTTGGACCCTAATTTTACATAGCCTTTTTCCATGTTAATGTCAGCTTTTAATTTAGTAAGTATATCTCGCCCAAATAATCCGTCAAATTCGTAGGATAAATGTGAGGTCACAAATTCCTCGGTGTAGCTGACATTATCTATTTCGAATGTTACCCTTTGGGAGCCCAATAATTCGATTGGGGTGCCCGATATACCATACAAAGTGGACACCGCCGGGTAAATCTCGGAGTTGCTAATCCCAGGTTTTATAATAGAGACGCATGCTCCAGAATCGATAAGAAAGGAACGATCCTTATCTTCGATTCTGACGGTAACTAGCAACTCACGAGTGGTGTCATAGACCCTAAATACTGTTAATTTCTTTGGGGTGCTGGGTTCGACGATTGGGTCTGCGTCGTCGAACGTGTGGCGTTTGGGGCTTCCTGCCTCGGGTAGTCTCGAGCAAAATGTCCGGTTCGGTTACATTTATAGCATTCCCTGTTATCCCGAACCGGTGGTGGATTCCTACGGTTAGTATTTCCACCTGAATTGGAGGTCCTCGGTGGGGCATGGTTTCTAAAGGGTGCCCTGTTGCATCGGATTGACCCGTTCTGAGCGAAGTCATCCATCTGAGGTCTATAAGTTCTACATTGCAATACGTTGTGCCCTATCCTGTGGCAATAATCACACGTGCTTCCTTTATTGGAGTTCCTATCCTGTGCCTCCGCTTCGGCGTCTTCCCAACGCGTTGCTATCTGCAGAGCCTCCTCTAGAGTAGTTGGGTTCATTACTTTTAGAAATTTACTGAGTTTTTCATTTACTCCCCGTACGAAGGCTAGTCGTATCCTACGATTTGCCTCCTCCTTCATACATGCTTGCTCTATCGGATCTACCTTGACTCGTATCGATCGTATTCCCAGCTCTCGGCACCCATCCGCGAATCTCTGCACTGGTTCATTAGGCCTTTGCTTGGCCTCAGTTAATTTGCCTGCGTATAGCTCGGGGTTATATGTTGAAAATCGCTCTATGAGTCGTGTAGCCAAGGTCATATAGTCCGCGTCATTTAGACACGGATCTCCTGCTAAAAATGTCGTAGCTGCTCCCGTTAATTTAGCTCTAATGATTATAGCTTTCTCGGTGTCATCCCATTTACTGATTTTTGCCCACGTATTTACTGTGTCTAAAAACGCTTCTATCGTCATGCTCGGGTTCGTCCCGTCGCATAGGGGAATCTGGTCTACCATAAGCCTACCACCAGCAGCGCTCTCCCTCGCTGGAGGCGGTGGAGGCGGCGGTGCAGTTGGTGTAATTTTAGGGATGGAGGTGGCTACCGAAACTAATTGACCTTGAATCTGAGACTAAACAGTTTCATATGACATCAGTCTAGCTGTCAACTCCTTAATTGCCGCCTCCATCTCTTCCATGGATTGGGGATTAACCTTAGGTGGCATTGTTACGTTAAATCTACTACACAAGAGCTAAAGTACTTAGATAATATTGTCCTAACCGGCACAAATAATTACACACAACAGTCACTATAAATCAATAAATTTAAATATAGTTAGACACACCACACACACATATATATATATATATATATATATATATATATATATATATATTCCACAAAAGAAAAAAAATCACACAAAATGAAACTTTCCTGTAAAAGACAGTTATTACAACCACTAAAATATCAATACACACAAACACAATATTTTCCCTGTAAATAAGCTATATTCGATTGCTCGAGAAAAATATTAATTACTATCATACAGCTAATTACCTGACCTCTCTCGTCAAAAAAAACTCCTATTTGCTAGAGAAAGAAAAAAAAGGAGTAATTAATTGATTATTAATTATTAACATGAGGTTTATTTCCGCGAATTTAAATTTATGACTTAGCAAGTTTAGTCTTGGCTCCGGGGGTTCGTTTCTTTTTCGGAAATATAATAAGATATTATTTTTGTGAGAGATGCCGACCAGCTGTCACCAATTTTGTTATAACCTAGTTGAGGGTTAACACTTCGGTAGCGAAAAAGGGCCTAAATCCCAAAAACTGTGGTTCTAATATTGTTAGATTTTAATAATGGCTCGAGCGGATATAGGAATGTGTATGACGTGTTAACTAGCGCTGGTTCCAAAGTAAGCTAGAAACGGGTGACTCACAAAACCCGTTAGTACCACAGGTATTAGAGTGCTTTGTACAAGATAGGTATGTAGAATGAGTAATAAACCAAATTTTATTCACACCAAACAAGAAATATATACTCTTAGAATTACAAAGTCAATTTTAAAACACTTGGGAACCATTTAAATATTAAACTCTCTGAAATACACAATTAAAAGTTAAAACATCTCGAAGTACTTATTAAATATAAAACTCTTAGGAATACGAATAAATGTTAACCTCAAACTAGAACTATATCAACTTATGGAAAACACTAGGAAATTATTCTGTATAAAACTCGAGCGTGACTAAGAGAGATCAGTTTAAATAACTCCTAAAATAATGCTTTTATCTCTAATTAGTTATTTAAATGGCGAGAATTAGGTTCTCTGTTTAAATTTAAGTCGTACATGAGCAATATTGCTAGTTAATTATGTATTTTTCTAAGTTATTTTAGTCCAATAGTTTATTAAGTATTATACTTATTTAAGGTGAGAAAGTCCACCACTAATAATAAGAATTAGTATGTTCACTTACGTAGGAGGACTGAGAAAACCATGTCCAGACAAGTAGAGCTTCAGAGACTATCACCTTCTATGCACATAGGGCCTAACTGCCTAGCTTAAATATTAATTTTCCCCTACTTTCGTTCCAAATAAAGTATGGAACCCAAGACTTTCCCAGCCTAGGGCTACTCTCTCTGATCTGAATGTTTCCAGAAACTCCACTCTATAACTGTATTATGTTTTGATAGAAATGGTGAAAAAGGCCTAACTGTATAAGTTTTGATATAGAGGGTGATTACAGACCGTTAATGTCAAAGGTAAATCTGATACCGAGTAAAGTGTTTTCCATATTCCAATATAGTTTTAGATGCTATTATCTACATCCTGTTTATTTAGGCCAGTTCATGAGCATGCAACATTTTTCTCCATTATCTTAATATATTTTATTCATTATTATAATTTATTTATTTATTTTTCCTATAATTGATATATATTTTCATTATTATAAGTTATTTATTTTTCCTCTTATTGTGCTTATGACCTTGGGGCGCCCTTACATCCGTATCCTAACAGCAGTAGAAATGGATTTTTTAGGCGATCGACAAGAATTTCAAGAAGGGATAAGGTCAGAAATAGCATAATAAGGGAAATTATGCAAGTTAAAAAAAAACATATTAGAAAAAATAGAAGAAAAACGTTTGAAATATTATGGACACCTCATAACAATGGGACAAGAGAGAATACCAAAGAAGATCCTTAATTGGAAAGCTAATGGAAGAAGTGGAAGAGGCAGATCTAGAGAACGTAGGATAGTTGGAGTGAGAAGAAGTATGTAAGCTAGAGATTTGAGGGAAGAAGATACTTTAGACAGGAACTTCTGGCGGCAAATTACTTTGGGTTCAAGGAGAAATGTTGTATTGTGGAATATTCCTAATAAAAGTAATTCCTAAAATTGTTATGGAATGGATCCCAATAGAAAGGAGGAAGAGAAGAAGATCGAAGAAAACTTGGACAGAAGGGGTACGAGCAGCTATGAATATCAGAGGATTGGAAGAAGATCAATGGATGTATAGAGAGGAATGGCGTTTGGTTTCCGGAAGACGGCGGCAGTTGCCATGATACCGGATGATGATGATGAGATAATGAAATATAGTAGCCTATTACTACTACTATTATTATTATTATTATTTATTATTATTATTATTATTATTATTATTATAACAAATTAATATTGGCCTAATATAGAATGGCATAGAATAATACAATAAATTCAACAATAAACCAGTAGATAAATTAACGCTTATTTTGTATATACATACAATTAACAAATGGGAAATCGGGTGTAATAATAAAGAGTTAAATGTCCAAGATTGCGAGAAGAACGTGTAGCACGAATGGGGATTGAAAGAGGGACACATAAACTGCTTGTTGGAAAACCAGAGAGATGGCCCCAAGTAAATAGACCAAGAATGAGAGTATGATTTGAAGAAGATAAATTAAACAGGGAATGGTTGCAGGGAAATATTAACTGCAGGATAGAGGTTTGTTGAGAGCATGTGTCTACGTGGCCATGAAAGTCCTGGTTAGATAATGGCAGTTAGTTACAGAAATGATTGTATATTTGAAATTCGAACCATACATTTGGATACAGGCCCATAATACTTAAAACGAAATTAAATTACGTATATTTTGTGCCCTGTTAAATGTAAAAAGTGCTGGGATTTAATATTACTCCCCATCCAGGTACAAATCATTACATTTGTCGCATATTCTTCGTTCTGATGGCATGGATGTGATAGGAGAGATTAAACCTATTCGCATTTGAATACAGGTTTAATCCACAATAATACATTTGTTTTATATATTATGTATATTGTTGCAAAAATGTCACATTAAAAACTCAACATCACCTTAATTTTTTATAATGCATTCAAATACATTATACAATTATTGACAAATGAGGAAAATTTTGAAGTAGTGGCTGAATTTAGATATCTAGGAATAATAATTACAAATAAAAATGAGATACACAAAAAAATTAAACGTAGACTCAATTCTGGAAATACATACTATTATGCATTACAGGGACCCTTGTTATCCCAACTTCTCTCAAAGATCGTTAAACTGGAAATTTAGAAAACTGTTATTTTCCCAGTTATATGGATATCAAACTTGGACTCTTACTTTAAGGGAGGAGAAACGATTACGAGTAGGCTATATGAGAATAAAGTTCTCAGGAAAATTCTGGACCAAAGAGACATGAACCATCCATAGTAATTCTGCCCGAAGGCAGGTCCTTCACTGCAATCATAGCTGCAAGCACCTTTACTGGGGAATTGTTTAGGTGTGGTAGCTTACCGTTGCTTTCCACACCGGCGAAGGATGATGGTGATGGTGATGATGATGATAATAAGGATGATAATAAGGATGATGATGATGACCATATGATTATGAACATACAGGTAAATTGAATAGACTATATAACAGTAAGCTGCATGATCTTTATAGGAAACCAGATATAATAGGAAGAGTTAAGTATCGTAGACTGGGATGGGCAAGACATGTGACATGAATGGGAAATGAAAGATGAGCATTGAAATACTGTGGAAAACCAGAAAGAAAGCGGTCAGTATGTAGAACAAGATTGAGATGTGACAATAACATTTAACATGATTTAAGGAAAGTAGATTATATAAGGAATGATAGGGATGAGTGGAGAGCTTATAAACCTACGAGTTTGATAGTGTCAATGAGTTAGTTAGTGAGTTATAATTATAATATTTCAAGCAGCTATGAATATTTAAATGTAAGTTCAGTGTTTGCCTAGGTAATTAAATTTTTCTTAGTTACTCTAAGGTAGTTCGTACTGTTCTTTTTTATCTTCCCTTAATTCTTTTGGCAATATTTATTTTCTTTTACATTTTATTTATATTTTTACATTCAATACTTTTTTCTTTTGACATATGCACACGACACACCTCTGGACTCAAGGCAAGTATTTAAAATTTCCAATCCAGCCGGGGTTCGAACTCGGGAACTTTGTCTATAATGGCAGTCATTAAATAAAATATAGTTTATTTTCTGTTACTTTTTTCTTCCTCAGGGTCTAAAAATTTAAAAAGACCAAAAAGACCCAGAATCGACGACCTACCACATGTTATAACGGGGGGAGAACGGGTCGATAGGAAGACAAAGATGATGATTTTTATGATACAGTGAAATAGTGAATATCATGAAATTCGTCGTGTTAATGAAACTGTAATCCAGAATTTGGATTAATTTTCGTTGAAAACAGAAAAAGTCAGTCAGGTTTATTGATACAGGGGTTTGAAACCGGGACTTGTGGTATACGAGTGCCAAATGAAGGAATTTGCTCCATAATAACGAAAATTAATTTACATTTGGTTTTCCATAAAGATCATGCATGTAATTCATTCACGTGCTACCTACCACAATAGTGTATACCTCATTTAGTGATAAAATATTTAATTTTCCTTATGGTTATACAAGCCCCTCCATGGTATCTTTACCTTGTCGTGGTGGAGTGGCTTGTGTGCTTAAATGATCCTGAGAGCTATGCCGGCGATAGCATTGCTGCCGATAGGGTTACCCATGCCGGACTGGTCGAAGGTGATAAGCCAGACGAAATAAGTACCTTGGCCGAAAGAGTGACGATCTTTCACCGTAAAAATACAACCGTCAAGAAATGCGGACATGGGTTCTACTGGGGTAAAATTTTCCGGAAGTCAAATAGTCCCCCATTCGGTTCTCCGGGCGGGGACTACTTCAGGGAACCCATGCCAAAGCCTCAAACACAGGGACATGTTCCTAGGAACATGGAATGTTAGGACTTTATACAATAGCGGGGCACTAGAGATATTAACGCGGGAATTGGATAAATCGTCCATGGATATAGTCGCTTTACAGGAAGTTAGGTGGCCAGGAGAAGGTAGTCAGGAATCAGGAAGCTTTGCATTATACTACGGGGGTGCAGAAAGACCTGCATTTGGAACAGGTTTTTTAGTCAGAAGGAGGATCCTATCCGCTATCCGAGATATTAAGTTTGTTAGTGGTAGGATATCATACATAATTCTAAAGGGTTAAACGACATGATTTTATAATTGTAAATGTACATGCCCCCACAGAAGATAAAGATGACAAGATCAAGGATGAGTTCTATGAAGAATTAGAATGCTTATTTGATAGCCTTTCACGATATCATATGAAAATTGTCTTAGGAGATTTTAATGCAAAAGTGGGGCAGGAAGATATATTCAAACCAACAATAGGCAAATTCAGTCATCATGAAGATAGTAACGACAACGGGGTTAGATTAGTCACATTTGCCACATCAAAGAATCTCATTGTTAAGAGCACAACATTTCAGCATAAGGATATTCATAAATACACCTGGACGTCCCCAGATGGAGAAACTCGGAACCAGATAAATCATGTATTAGTGGATAAACGCTGGCACAGTAGCATCATTGATGTTAGATCAGTTAGAGGGACAGACTGCAATTCAGATCATCATCTGGTCAGAGTGAAAATCAGACAACGGCTATCGCTTATGAGAGGAACAAACGCTAAAGATGATTCTGTAAAATATGAATTAAAAAACTTGAAAAATGATGAAATGCGGCAAGAATACCAAATGAAAATTGCTAATAGATTTGAAGTACTGGAATCTTCAGATGACAATGTGGCAAACGAAGAAGGAACTGATATAAATAAAGAATGGGAGGCTATAAGAGATACTATTAAATCGTCAGCATCAGAAAGCATTGGTTGTTTAAAAAAGAGGCAAAACAAGAAATGGTTTGATGAGGAATGTGCTGACGTTGTAAAGAAAAGAAAGCTAGCAAAAATGAAATGGTTATACGAGCCAAATGAGGTAAATTTAGAGCAATTGGGTAGTGTTAGACGGGAAACCACCAAGTTATTAAAGAGTAAAAAGAGGGAATATTTGAGAGAGAAGATTAATGATCTCGAAATGAATGCAAAAAATAGGAACATTAGAGAATTATATCAGGGAATTAGTATAGAGAAGAAAGGGTTTCAGGCTAGAACAAACATAATTCGGAATGAAAATGGGGATATGATTGCAGATTCCAAGAGTATATTAAATAGATGGAAAAGTTATTTTAATCAGCTATTAAATGTACATACAGAACAGGACATTGAGGAGGATAAGTTACAGACAGCAGAAATGCTAGTCGCAGAGCCAAGTGCATTAGAGGTTGAAATGGCAATTGAAAAATTGAAGATGTATAAAGCATCAGGTTCAGATGAGATCCCAGCAGAACTGATAAAATCAGGGGGAGAAAAATTGATGGACAAGATACGCTGGTTGCTTAGTATGATTTGGGAAAAAGAAGCTCTTCCAGATGAATGGAAAGAATCAATTATCGTACCAATCTATAAGAAAGGAGATAAAACTTATTGCAACAACTACAGGGGCATCTCATTACTTTCAACTTCGTACAAAATTCTAACAAATATATTAGTAAGCAGACTTACTCCCTATATTGAAGACATTCTAGGTGATCGTCAATGTGCATTTAGAAGAAACAGGTCTACAACAGATCAGATTTTTAGTATAAGACAGATTTTAGAAAAGAAATGGGAATATAATGGTATTGTACATCAACTATATGTAGACTTCAAAAAAGCATATGATTCAATTAAGAGGGAGAAGTTATATAGTATCCTGCTGGAGTTCGGAATTCCCAAAAAGTTAGTTAGACTTATACGAATGTGTCTAAATGGCTCAACGAGTAGGGTGCGTGTAGGCAAACAGTTTTCAGACACTTTTGAAATCCAGAATGGGTTGAAGCAAGGAGATGCACTATCTCCTCTACTATTTAATTTTGTACTAGAGCATGCCATGAAATCTTTAGAGAATGAGGAAGGCTTACAACTCAATGGTATTAATAAGCTGTTAGTTTATGCTGATGATGTAGTACTACTGGCCGATAGCGAGGAGATACTAAAGGCCAACACGCACACACTATTGAGTAACACTAAGAAATTAGGACTGGAAGTAAATATCAGTAAAACTAAATATATGGTCACACGTAGAAATACATTATATAATGGAAATGGACAGCTAATGACAAATGAGGGAAATTTTGAGGAATTGGCTGAATTCAAATACCTAGGAACAATAATCACAAATAGGAATGAGATGCACAAAGAAATTAAACATAGGCTCAATTCTGGAAATGCATGCTATTATGCATTGCAGAGATTTTTGATGTCCCAACTCCTTTCAAAAGACGTTAAGCTGAAAATATATAAAACTATTATTCTACCAGTTATATTATATGGGTGCGAAACATGGACTCTTACTTTAAGGGAGGAAATGGGATTACGAGTATTTGAGGATAAAGTTCTTAGGAAAATTTTTGGACCAAAGAGAGATGAACAGACAGGTGAATGGAGAAGACTACATAACAATGAACTACATGGTCTTTATAGGAAGCCAGATATAATAAGAACAGTTAAGTCTCGAAGACTGCGATGGGCAGGACATGTTGCGCGTATGGGGAATGAAAGACCTGGATGGAAACTTCTTGTAGGAAAGCCAGAAGGGAAACGCCCAGTTGGTAGACCAAGAATGAGGTGGGAGAACAACATTAACTATGATTTGAGGTAAGTAGATTATACAGGGAATGATTGGAAAGCATTAGCTCAGGATAGGGATGTATGGAGAGCTTATGTCCGCGCGGCCATGAACCTACGGGTTCGATAGTGCCAGTGAGTAAGTAAGTAAGTATGGTTATACAAGCTCAGTTACAGTGGACTTAGCCATATAAGGTACACTATTCTAATTTGTTTTTAGGAGTATATTTGTATATTAATACATTCAATGTTTTAAATTATTTTAATCTAACATATACAAATGTTTGTTTGTTTGTTTGTTTGTACTTTATGCGAGGCCATACCGTTGATCCGATTGTGATGGGGCGTTTTGCAAAATGTTCAGGAGAATCCCGGGATGAACATAGGCTATAAGAGAGTTGTGATACACAAATCCTACACCCTTAAAAATCGCCTTATGTAGTGGAAAACGTGAAAAAAAGTAGCTCTTTGGACGCTTAATTTGCTTACGCTGCTTAAACCATAACAAATACACAAAATTAATGAACACAGAATTAGATATATTAAAAAGCTCTACAAAAAGGTCCGCGACAGGATATGTTTATCTCTTACGTATAACTCACAATAACCATTTTTTTTTCTTTCATTGATGCCAAGAAGATCGAGACAAGTACGTAGATTCCTGTGGAAGCATAGCAGCATATGGCTGGTATTCTTTTACAGATAACTCACAATAACGAATTTTGTCTTTTAGCTCATTTATGCCAAGAAGATCGAGATAAGTACATTCCCGGGCAACACCGGGTAATCAGCACGGGGTATCTTAAAATAATTACGACATGCATTATAATTATTTTTCATTTTACTTATTGAACTAAGCATAAGAAATACATCTTTACCTTGTCGTGGTGGAGTGGCTTGCGTGCTTAAATGATCCTGAGAGCTATGCCGGCGGTAGCATTGCTGCCGATAAGGTTACCCATGCCGGACTGGTCGAAGGTGATAAGCCAGACGAAAAAAGTACCTTGGGCGAAAGAGTGACGATCTTTCACCGTAAAAATACAACCGTCAAGAAATGCGGACATGGGTTCATCTGGGGTAAACTTTTCCGGAGGTCAAATAGTCCCCCATTCGGTTCTCCGTGCGGGGACTACTTCAGGGAACCCATGCCAAAGGCTCAAACACAGGGACATGTTCCTAGGAACATGGAATGTTAGGACTTTATACAATAGCGGGGCACTAGAGATATTAACGCAGGAATTGGATAAATCGCCCTTGGATATAGTCGCTTTACAGGAAGTTAGGTGGCCAGGAGAAGGTAGTCAGGAATCAGGTAGCTTTGCATTATACTATGGGGGTGCAGAAAGACCTGCATTTGGAACGGGTTTTTTAGTCAGAAGGAGGATCCTATCCGCTATCCGAGATATTAAGTTTGTTAGTGATAGGATATCATACATAATTCTAAAGGGTAAACGACGTGATTTTATAATTGTAAATGTACATGCCCCCACAGAAGACAAAGATGACAAGATCAAGGATGAGTTCTATGAAGAATTAGAATGCTTATTTGATAGCCTTTCACGATATCATATGAAAATTGTCTTAGGAGATTTTAATGCAAAAGTGGGGCAGGAAGATATATTCAAACCAACAATAGGCAAATTCAGTCTTCGTGAAGATAGTAACGACAACGGGGTTAGATTAGTCACATTTGCCACATCAAAGAATCTCATTGTTAAGAGCACAACATTTCAGCATAAGGATATTCATAAATACACCTGGACGTCTCCAGATGGGGAAACTCGGAACCAGATAGATCATGTATTAGTGGATAAACGCTGGCACAGTAGCATCATTGATGTTAGATCAGTTGGAGGGACAGACTGCAATTCGGATCATCATCTGGTCAGAGTGAAAATCAGACAACGGCTATCGCTTATAAGAGGAACAAACGCTAAAGATGATTCTGTAAAATATGAATTAAAAAACTTGAAAAATGATGAAATGCGACAAGAATACCAAATCAAAATTGCTAATAGATTTGAAGTAGTGGAATCTTCAGATGACGATGTGGCAAACGAAGAAGAAACTGATATAAATAAAGAATGGGAGGCTATAAGAGATACTGTTAAATTGTCAGCATCAGAAAGCACTGGTTGTTTAAAAAAGAGGCAAAACAAGAAATGGTTTGATGAGGAATGTGCCGACATTGTAAAGAAAAGAAAGCTAGCAAAAATGAAATGGTTATACGAGCCAAATGAGGTAAATTTAGAGCAATTGGGCAGTGTTAGACGAGAAACCACCAAGTTACTAAAGAGTAAAAAGAGGGAATATTTGAGAGAGAAGATTAATGATCTTGAAATGAATGCAAAAAATAGGAACATTAGAGAATTATATCAGGGAATTAGTATAGAGAAGAAAGGGTTTCAGGCTAGAACAAATATAATTCGGAACGAAACTGGGGATATGATTGCAGATTCTAGGAGTATATTAAATAGATGGAAATGTTACTTTAATCAGCTATTAAATGTACATACAGAACAGGACATTGAGGAGGATAAGTTACAGACAGCAGAAATGCTAGTCGCAGAGCCAAGTGCATTAGAGGTTGAAATGGCAATTGAAAAATTGAAGATGTATAAAGCATCAGGTTCAGATGAGATCCCAGCAGAACTGATAAAATCAGGGGGAGAAAAATTGATAAACAAGATACGCTGGTTGCTTAGTATGATTTGGGAAAAAGAAGCTCTTCCAGATGAATGGAAAGAATCAATTATCGTACCAATTTATAAGAAAGGAGATAAAACTGATTGCAACAACTACAGGGGCATCTCATTACTTTCAACTTCGTACAAAATTCTAACAAATTTATTAGTCAGCAGACTTACTCCCTATATTGATGACATTCTAGGAGATCATCAATGTGCATTTAGAAGAAACAGGTCTACAACAGATCAGATTTTTAGTATAAGACAGATTTTAGAAAAGAAATGGGAATATAATGGTACTGTACATCAACTATATGTAGACTTCAAAAAAGCATATGATTCAATTAAGAGGGAGAAGTTATATAGTATCCTGCTGGAGTTCGGAATTCCTAAAAAGTTAGTTAGACTTACACGAATGTGTCTAAATGGCACAAAGGGTAGGGTGCGTTTAGGCAAACAGTTTTCAGACACTTTTGAAATCCAGAATGGGTTGAAGCAAGGAGATGCACTATCTCCTCTACTATTTAATTTTGTACTAGAGCATGCCATGAAATCTTTAGAGAATGAAGAAGGCTTACAACTCAATGGTAGTAATAAGCTGTTAGTTTATGCTGATGATGTAGTACTACTGACCGATAGCGAGGAAATACTGAAGGCCAACACGCACACACTATTGAGTAACACTAAGAAATTAGGACTGGACGTAAATATCAGTAAAACTAAATATATGGTCACACGTAGAAATTCAGTATATAATGGAAATGGACAGCTAATGACAAATGAGGGAAATTTTGAGGAAGTGGCTGAATTCAAATACCTAGGAACAATAATCACAAATAGGAATGAGATGCACAAAGAAATTAAACATAGGCTCAATTCTAGAAATGCGTGCTATTATGCATTGCAGAGACTCTTGATGTCCCAACTCCTTTCAAAAAACGTTAAGCTGAAAATATATAAAACTATTATTCTACCAGTTATATTATATGGGTGCGAAACATGGACTCTTACTTTAAGGGAGGAAAGGAGATTACGAGTATTTGAGAATAAAGTTCTTAGGAAAATTTTTGGACCAAAGAGAGATGAACAGACAGGTGAATGGAGAAGACTACATAACAATGAACTACATGTTCTTTATAGGAAGCCAGATATAATAAGAACAATTAAGTCTCATAGACTGCGATGGGCAGGACATGTTGCACGTATGGGGAATGAAAGACGTGCATGGAAACTTCTTGTAGGAAAGCCAGAAGGAAAACGCCCAGTTGGTACACCAAGAATGAGGTGGGAGAACAACATTAACTATGATTTGAGGGAAGTAGAATATACAGGGAATGATTGGAAAGTATTGGCTCAGGATAGGGATGTATGGAGAGCTTATGTCCGCGCGGCCATGAACCTATGGGTTCGATAGTGCCAGTGAGTAAGTAAGTATAAGAAATACATCAATTTGTATCTTTCATTTCATTTATGACAAGAAGATCGGGATGACTAAGTTCCCGGAGAACGCCGGGTAAACAGCACGGATTATCTAAAAATAATTACGATATAAATGTTTCCTTCTAATTATTCAGCTAAACATAAAAGCACATTATTTTTTAGGCGTGGCAGCGCACGCCGGGTATTAGCTAGTAATATTATATTGTCATTCTTTTAGATTACTTAATTATTGACACAGTCTCTGCTACACAATCGTCTGGGCCAAGCCCTTGACCTGGAAAACAGTTCCCTTTATACCGTTAAGCCCATCTTTGTAATTAGCTCGGCTACTAAAGAAAATGTATACAAATTCGGTTAGGAGACGTGGTCATAAACAGTCGCGTTACAGAGCCAGGAGAAGTATGTTAAGAAGCTCCACATTTTACAATAGATCATGTGTGACGGGCTAGAGATTAGGTAATATACTAGGTGGTCAATTGTCCCATTGAGTTCGACACATGTGTTCTATATTAATAAAATTCATACCAAATTCCGTTGAAAAGTCATAAGATACAAATTAAAAATCTAACTTTGGCAGGTGCCATCGTTCTCAACTTTCTTAAAATAATATATTTAAAATACTATTTGTAGGCATTTCGGAAGTTTACTTCCATCATCAGCAGAATGAATATTTCCTACTAGTTCTAATATGTTTTCTACTAACGACACATCAAGACCATCAACGTCTACAGCGTCTTAGATATAACAACTAGTAGCAAATATTCTTCCAGCTGATGATGGAAGTTAACTTCCGAAAGGCCTCCAAATAATATTTTAAATACATTATTTTTAGAAAGTTGAGGACGACGACACCTGCCAAAAGGTACATTTTAAAATTTTATCCTATGACATGTGTTCTAGACAATCGTCACAAGATGGCAGTCATGCGTCACAACTGCTCTTTACCTCAGATCATATCTGGTACTCACTTTCGTTAGAAGCTGAATAACCAGAGACACATGATTCTGTCAGAAGTAATAGGCCAGTTTAAAAATCCTGATCTCGTCGAGAAATGATCTCCGATCTTCCGACTTGTAGCGTATTACCTTAATCAGCTGCCCTGCAAGATGGCCTCTGTAATATGTAATTACATAGCGCGACAA
This sequence comes from Diploptera punctata, assembly GCA_030220185.1. Taxonomy (NCBI): domain Eukaryota; kingdom Metazoa; phylum Arthropoda; class Insecta; order Blattodea; family Blaberidae; genus Diploptera; species Diploptera punctata. Next base: position 1,088,030 of record JASPKZ010005273.1, on the reverse strand, counting down.
GCCTCGAAAGCCCTTGGCCTACCTGCCGGCAACTGCCTTTTCATTCACATGTGTTAATCACAGAGGCGGACTGTCATTCAACCAATGTAGGGGTGACGTGGGTTCCCCCGCCGATACAGCTGATTTTTCCAACCAGGATCCGATACTTACTTTAGTTATGCAAATTTCTCACGATGCTGGGTGAGTACCGGTTCCATACTGGCCGAAATTCCATGAAAAAATGTGTTCACCCATGGGGACTTACCCACTCAAGTTTCGTGGCTCTGTGCCGAAGTATCATGCCTTAAATCACTCAGCTACGGCGCGGGACTTACGTAAAGTGTAAATATTCCATTCGTGTCTGGCATAATATGAGATTAAGGGATGAGATGAAATAGTATTCAAATTACACTAGTCGACAAAATTAACTTTTTTCTTTCACAAGAATAAAAATATGAGATTTTACAAGTATTTTTCATCCTGAATTTAAATATCATTTCAGTTTTTTCCTATCAGGCAAGAGTTTTCTGTGATATTCATTTACATTTTTTTTAATTTTTAATAAAATCCATCTAACTCTAACTCATTCCGACTTACCTAGAAAGTGGTAGATGGTGATTTTCGGGCATATTTTGCATCTGGAACATCTGTCTTCTTGGTCCAACAGTAGTCAGCCAGCATATTAGATCTCCACTTGTCTTGGTACCTCTTTTCCATTGTGGAAATTTGCTGATGAAAACGCTCACCGTGCTCATCCAGAGACAGTCCTTAAATACTCGTACATCTTGAATAAAATCGCTACATATAAGGTAAATGTTTCTATGGCAGGTCAAAGAGAATGCTAAAATACATTTTTAAAAGTAGCTGTCACAAAAAAAACTGTGCCTGGTGGAAAAATTCTGATTACATATCTGAATTCAGTATGAAAAAATTCACCGGATTCACTAATCAGATTTCTTGTGAAGAAAATCTTGTCGACCAGTGTTATTGAAGGAATATGATTGACACGGACGCCGACAGACAATACCTATCGCACCATTGCAAGATCAGTTGAAATTAAATGAAACTTAATGGATGCTACGAGTATGGTGAAGTGCTTCAATGAAATTTTTGGTAGCAGAAAACGGAGCAAATCCCGAATACTAGGACATTCGGTAATTTATGGCAACACTGTTGTAGGCCTAAATGAACGATCCTAGTGGTGGCCATTGTAATCTTATAGCACGTTGTTGAATTGTGTTTATTGTATACATCTGTAAAGTTGATCGTCTCGAAATATCAATATTTTGTGAATACATTCACTGTTTCTCGCATTTAGTAAGTATTACCTCGCTAGAAAATGTTAAGTAGAATTTGTTTAGAAGGTGAAATTTGGGATGTACTCGAACATCCACCAGAGTCATCAGACATGGGCCCTTGTGGCAATAACTTATTCTCAAAAATCAAACATACTTGTAAAACAGTACTTGATATCTCAGTCGTCCTCAATAATTTACAGTGTTGTTTTTATAGGAGGCCTTTCGATAACTTAGGTATACCAAAATGAAAGCAGAAGATGATACTTAATTTATCGAAAGGCCTCCTATAAAACAACACTGCAAATTATTGAGGACGACTGAGATATCAGGTACTGTTTTACAGTTATTAAAACTTTAACGCAGTGACCTCAACGGAGCTTCTTAATGTATTTTAAAAATCTTGAAAAATCAAATAAGCTACGAGGTATTCGATTTCAATCAAGAGATGATATCCAGAAAGCTCTAGATCGAACAGATGAGAGAGATATCCAGAAATGGTGCTACAGATGGAGTGAACCGTATTGCAAGGATTTGAAAACGTGTAATTGACTTGCAGGAGACTATAAATAAAATTCGTAATGTCAAAAGTAACATAAATAAATATTTTGCGATGTTGCTTATCGAACGCCATAGTAAAACCTGCCCTGGCTCAGACTGGTCCACTACGAACCCCACATCTAGTGACCGAGACATGCTGGACGAGTAAATAAGCGCTTGATACGCAGAGCCTAGTCTATAAAACGTAAACGAATTTAATAATTTAATATTTCGGAGTAAGCGCTCAATTGGAACTTGTGATATCCGTCAATTTTGGAACAATCGTAATATCGCGTCCCTTATTAAAACTACACCCCCTAAATAGGTCTATGTTATCCATTAATAAAATAATGTACCTGACAGTAACGTGCTTATACTTATTCGAAAACCTGTAAGGTTAACAATACTTAACCCCACTCTCTCTTTTGTGCGACGTTGATAAGTGAGGGGGATGATGAATTAGAGAACACGTCACCCCTGCTCCACACGTGACACCCTCCTCCAGCTCTGAGATCCGCTCTCAACAAATGTGCGAGCTCATAATAAGAGTAAAAATAAAATATATTTATGCTTTGTAACAGTGCGGACTCCTGGGAAATTTCCAACAAGAATTCCCATTACCCGTCTTATTTAGTTAACATAAATAAATTGACATTTTTGTTAACATTTAAAAAGAAAAATGCTCGATTATGAATGGACGTATTTTATTAGATGCTTTTTGGTTGCATAGCGGGCCGATACTAATATTGACATTAAAATTATGACATATATATAATCACTTAGGGCAATAACATATTAAGCCACATTTTTTTTTTCAGAGATATAAGGATTTTAATGTTTCAAAAATTATAATACTAATTGGGCAGTATTGTTATACATTGTGTATCTATATGATTTAACTCATCACTGGCGCACTTAAAAATGATTTTATAGATATTTCAATACATTTATTTGCTATCATTGTAATAAATGTCATTTCATGACACAATGTGGCATATCGTGTTACTCCTCTAAGCCCTTCATATGTATTGTATTTAACAAACAGTCTTAGAATGTAGCATGCTGTATGTATCGGTAATGATGTGTTCATTTGCTAACAATGTTTCTTTTAAAATAAGAAATAGTGATATATAGCCAAGATTATATTTTTAGTATGATTTCCTAACTTTATAATACCAACATTGACTGATTCGACATTTATTTTTTTTCTCCAATTGGTATAACATAAAAGTTCCAAAATCACTATGATTGAACATAATTTAATTTTAATTACTATAAAATTATGTAATTTTCCAAAGAAAAGTACGTAGTTTGACAATAATTATTGCAAAGTATATACTGTATAAATTTAGTCATAAACGTTTAATATGGTTAGAAATTATCTACATAGTTTAAGATTTTTAAAATACATTACGAAACTCCGTTCAGGTCATTATATTAAAATTTTAAAATATAAAACAGTACCTGAGATCTGAAAGCAGAAGTTGAAACTTAAGTTTTCAAAAGACCTCCTACAAAACTACACTGCTGATTGTTGAGGACGACTAAGATCTCAGGTACGGTTTCATATATTAAAGTTCTACATAGTTCTGTAACAAACTCGCTTCTATCTTTGTCAAGATGATTTTTTTATTTACCTTCACTCCACCGCATTGTATCGAGATTCCACAATACTAATTGGAATAGACAGTTGACCAGGTCTGTTGGTCTAACTATTCCAATAGTTTAGTATAGTGGGATCTCGATATAACACGGTGTTAGGAAGACATGTTTCTCCCTCGTGTATTGTAATACAGTGGAATATTGGAATTTGACTTAAAAAAAGAGTGATATAGTATAAAAAAGCGGGAAGTATGGAACGTAAATATAACATGCAGTATTAAAAAAATATACTCACCAATTAATGTATGTAATTTAGTCTGTCAGGCTTAAAGACTCAGAACACTATTCAATATATAATTTTATGGACATTATAATATATATATTTTTGCATGTTCTTAAAAACATGTAAGATTTCTTTGGTTGTCTGAAGCTGGAAGTAAACATCAATAAAACTAAATGCATGTTCACACTTAGAAATACATTATATAATGGAAATGGACAGTTACTGACAAATGAGGGAAATTTTGAAAGAATGATTGAATTCAAATACCTAGATACAATAATAATTGCAAATAGGAATGAGATACGCAAATGCATTAAACGTAGGTTAAATTCTGGAAATGTTTGCTATTATGCATTACAGGGACTCTTGTCCCAACTTCTCTAAAAAACGTTAAAGTGAAAATATAAAAAACTGTTATTCTTCCAATTATATGGATGCGAAACATGCACTTTTATTTTATGGGAGGAGAAAATATTACGAGTATCAATAAAGTTTTTAGGAATGTTTTTGGAACAAAGAGAGATGAACAGACAGACGAATGGAGCAGACTACCTAACAGTGCGTTACATGTTCTTTATAGGAAACCAGTTATAATAAGAAGAGTTAAGTTTCGTAAACTGCGATGGGCAGGACACGTGACACGAATGGGGAATGAAAGAGGTGCATCGAAGCTTCTTGTAGGAAAACCGGAGAGAAAACGTCGAGTTGGTACACCAAAAATAAAGTGGGAGAATAAGATTAACCATGATTTGAAGGAAGTAGTTTATACAGGGAATGATTGAAAAACATTAGATCAGAATAGAAAGTTATGGAGAGCTTATGTTCGCACTGCAATTAACCTACGGGTCCGATAGTGCCAGTGGGTTAGTTAGTTTTGGGTAGCTGGAGCACTTCGTTTCTTTTCTGCAACATTTCTGCAAAAAATATCCAGGCCGTTGTGCAATAAAGTATATAACTTATTGTAATTTCATGATAAGAATTTATCATCGACTTTTACAAGTTATACAGCTTGTTGCAAGCATTAACTGTCTCAACAATACTCCTCCTCTCTTCTGTCTTCTGCCTTTTTCCTCCTCCAAACAATCCTTTCCTTTGCCCTGATATCTTGTTCCACATTATCCAATAATCTGATGGGAAATCTTCCAACTTTCCGTTTTGCACCAATTTTATTTCAATTCTCTTCCAATTTGATGTACATTCTAAAGGCAACTATCATATTTTGAGCAATATTTTTTTAATTCAATGACCAGTTCATCGCATCCCCTGAATTACCAAAACTATCATATAATCTGTTATAACATATATGTAACAGTTATTACATATAGGCCCTATGTATATAATGAGAACACATACGAAGTTCCAACTAGCGGTAACTTGTTCCTGCTGGAGTGTCGTACGAGATTCAGTCCGGCCTGAATTTGGTAATTGTTAATAGTATTTTTATTTATGGGATGCGTTCGTCAACCCCACATCCAAACACCAAACTGGAAAACCACTCATCTTCACCTTTACACAGAGTCAATAAAAACCCAAATCACCAATTTAGAAAGTTAAGAATGTCAACGCGTTTCAGTAGCGACCTAAAATTGACTATAGACAAACGAACTGAAATGTATAAACTAAAAATTAGATAAAAAAGCAAACTAAGACAAATGACATAATTGATTGTAAATAACATTTGACATTATAATTTAATTAACGAAAAGAGGGCTCTGACTGGAATCGAGCGTCTTGACGTCCTTGAAAGTTTAGAAATTTATAAAAACAAAGATAAAATTATGAATAACGACAGGAGCCCTATTCCAGTCAGAGCCCTCTTTTCGTTATTTAAAAGAGATCAGGATTAGATATACAATGTCAAATGTTATTTACAATCAATTATGTCATGCGACGTAGTTTGTTTTGTCTGAATTTTAGTTTACACATTTCAGTCCGTATGTCGTTGCTTGATATCAAGTCTTCATAATGATAGCGTCGCTACTGAAACGCGTTGACTCTTTTAACTTTTTTAATTAGTGATCTGGGTTTTTATTGGCTTTTCGTAACGCAATTTTATCACGAAGATAATCTCATTTATTAAATACAATTATCACCTTTGACGAAGTCTCGCAAGTGAGATCCTACCGGTAGCAAAGCTAGAGCCAGTATAGGTCTTAGGATCATCTGATCACAAAAGCACCACCACTACGTAAAATTAGACGTAACTTCGGTGTCGGTGTAATTTATTCTAAAATTAATACTCTAAATTCATTGAAACATACGCTTTCGTCCGTGTTATTTATATATCTTAATATATAATAATTACGTGTCACGTTGTTTGTCCGCGATGGAATCCTAAACTACTGAACCGATTTTAATAAAATTTTGCACACTGTGTGCAGTTTGATCCAAATTGAGACTTAGGGAAGTTTATAACTAAATTTATAGTCGCATTATTTTTTATTGCAAATTATTTAACAAAGAGTTATAATTATCTGGGTGTTCCATACGATTCTAACAGATGGCCGTGTAAGGTAATTGGTTTATTATTTAACCAGGTGGCTATGCTTTTTGTTGCAACCGCGAATTTCAACTGAATTACAAATATGGATTATTTCATAATTTAAGTGTGTTTGTGTTTATTTTATTTTCAATATATTCATAATAATACTAATTTCGTGTGTAAGTATTAGTTTTAAGTAATCTGGCTGAAAGACAGCAACTTAATTCAAATTTAACTGAACCGAAAAGGGACATTGAACAATATGGAGAATCTAGAGACCATGAATGATAAGATATCAAGTGAATTTCCGCAAATTGGTATAGGCCTATGTGACATAAATCTTACATTTAAGAAGAATGTCAATTTAAAAACATATGAAGGTCCTAAGGAACGGAATAACAGGAACTGTAAGTAAGTATGTTACTTATAATAATATGCCTAATATTACAGAAACAATCTCCATGCCTAAATCAACTGAAAAACAAGATGACTATAACATATCACAAGATGATATTACTATACAGAGACTTCTTGATGATGATGAGAATCCAAACTGCCAACAAGTTCGTAGAAAAAAACGAAAGTATAATGAAATCAGCAAGCCTCCTCAAAATATTCCATCAATAAATGTATATAATCCTTATGATACACTTATGGATGATACTGAGAATACAGATAACATAAATTCATCTCAATCAACAAAACCACTTCCACATAAACCACCACCCATATTTATACCGGGTGTAGTTAACGTACGAAAACTAAAATTTTGTGTAAAACAAAAACTTTCTGATTTAGATTTCTCACTTAGTTTACTACAACATAATTTAACGTATACCTTAGCCACAGCAACGCGTGGCCGGGATTTCTATATATATAGGGCTATATATAACAAAGTCGGATTAGTACACTATTTATAACTTAAGAACGGCTGGACCGATTTTTATGATCTTTGATTTGTTGGATTTGTTTCCGCCCCGAATAGCAGATAACTATTAAAACATCGGAAAAATTAACGTAAAAATATTTAAAGGCGATACGACGTTCGCCGGGCCAGCTAGTATATATATATATATATCTTATATTGAAACGAGTTGAATAAAATTATTACTGTAATTTAATATATATATAGGCCTATGTATGTCCACCGCTGTGGTCTCGAGGTAACGTGCCGCCTTGTCACACAGCGGGCCCCGTTTCGATCTCCGGTCGGGGCAGTTTTTCTGGGTGAATTTTTTATCGGGGTTTTTCCTCACCTGTAAGACAAATGTCAGGAAATCTTTAAGGCCCAAACGGTCCCCGAAATCATATGGCCATCATCATCATCCTTCACCGGTGTGGAAAGCAACGGGAAGCTGCCACACCTATAATTCCCTAGTAAAGCTGCAAGCATGAAAATGCTATGATTGCAGTGAAGGACCTGCCTTCGGGCAGAATTACTATGCATGCATGCATATATATATATATATATATATATATATATATGGTGTACTGGTTTTATAAAAGTTTTCCGGAACATATTAAAGATGTGAAATGTTTGATTCAGTCACAAGTGGTACATACGAATTATAAAAAAATACGTTCCTGAAACAAAAAAACCATGTAAATTTAGATGAGAGTTGGAAAAAAGCTACTTTGATCCTCTCTCTTATTCATTCCGATTGAGGGTCTTTCCACTTTTCAGCGGTTGCCCTTTTACCAGCCGGCTGCTGGCCCTTCACATCCACATGTGTCAATCACAGAGGTAGATGATCAACAGCCAGTGTAGGGGTGACATGTGGTTAGCATGTCGAGTCCCCCAGCCGTTATAGCTGGTTCCTCAACCTGGAGCCGCTACTTATTGTAGCTACCCAATTGCCTCACGATGCTGGGTGGGCACCGGTCCCGTACTGGCCGAAATACCATGAGAAAATTTCTTCCCCCATGGAGACTCGAACCAGCGCAAGTCCCGTAGCTCTGCGCCAAGGCTTCCTACCTTAACCGCTCGGCTACGGCGCGGGACTCTTATTCATTAAGAGTCGAAGAAGTATGTTGTCCGCTTGAGATTTCAGAATTTCCTCGGTTCAGTTAAACAAATCGGAGTCCATTAATTAGAATCTTCTTACGTTCTCTTTCGTCCAAACAAACAGTTACTTATATATAGCCTATATAGGCCCATCTATATATATATGTGTGTGTGTGGATGTTTGTATATCTGATTAATAGACTTCTAAACCGCTCAACCGATATTCATGAACATTTTTACATACAAGTTTTCAGATACATAGAGTGTTTAGCTGCTGGACCCATCTATTATGTTCCAAAAACAATATGTGTAAGAGTTTACCGGGAACTAAAATTTTAAATTCGCTCTAGCGGTCGTAATTATCAATGTTTTATAACGAAACTCAGTTTGTCTTATTAAAATAAACCAAGGTAGTTATTATCAAAAAATCAGCGAAATCCGACAGTTATACGTGAGGGTTACCTGAAATTCGAAATTAAACATTGACTTTAGCAATCGCCATGTTTGGTTCGTTCAGTGTATACCATATCATTTAACCTTTAGTGTTTCAATTATTTGGGCGCAGAAGCGCACCCAGGGCATTAGCTAATTGCTTATAGAAGTTGAAAATAGTAGACTAAAGCGGGTCGTATTGCTGTTTTAAAAACTATTAGAAATTTTGGCGTTTGGTATTGTTAGGCCTATATACATTTATATCATTCTTATGTTGGTCACACTTTACTTAATTGGTTTTTGTATTTTGGCTAAAGTTTGTTTTGTACAGGTGAATTGGTACTACTGCAACCGCTTCCGTATTCCCTCCCTTAAGCAAACGGATTTACTCATGGCATAGATATCATGTCGTGTAGATGATTGCGCAGTGTGCATGAAGAAGCCATCTTTGTCAACTTAGTTTGTATCAGTGGCGGCTCGTGGCTTTGAAATTGGTCGAAGAGATACTAAGAAAAATTTCCACACGCTTATCTTAATTATTATTAAGCTCATCTATTTATTGTATATCAAATCGATCCATCGGTCCTTTAGGTTGGAAACTTTTCGGTGATATCTTCATCAAATGGGCTTCACTTCCTAACTGCAGTAGAAGTACTTCAAGATTTATAATAGGCCCTATTCCTCAAAGAAAAAAATCTCTATACTGAAATTGTATTCCTGAGGTATGTTTTTATATGCTTTTAACTTTTTTCTACCAAATATTTATAAAGATTCGGTAGAATAGAAAGATATTTTTGGGCAGAACTAGAGGTTCACGGTTCGATTCTTGGTTCAGACATTAATTTCTCTTTTCACAATATCATTATAATATTATCATATGATCCATTATTGGAACTGCGTTAAAAATAACAGTATTGGAAAATGTTAAATAGTTGATTTTGTTGTTGTATTAATATACTTTCTTGATGTTGTGTACTGATCTGTTTTTATATTTCTGTGTTAGATGTTTCAATCCGACTAAATAATTCGTGTTTCTATTCCTCACTCTGTTTTAGAACCTGTTAACGTTTCCTGTATTTGTTCCATTGTTTATTTTTTTATGTATTCTTACTTCGTCTTCTCAATTATTGATGGCAATTCCTTTAGCTGATCAGCACTCTGCTTTATCGACTTCTTCGACGTTACCGGCGGGTATGTAATCCCAATTCTAGACACCAGGATGTCGGGGATGGCACTGGGTTTTCCTTTTACTTATTTCGACATAAATTAATACACAATTTTCATATAAAATTCTTCTTTTCACTTTATTTCCTTCTTATAATTATCACTAAATCTTTAATAATGATTTTGTTTCACAACTATTATTTATATAAAGTTAATCAGATAATCACTTCTAACACAGTTACAGACACAATCTTTCCTCACAGTTACACGCACAATTTTACTTCTGAACACATTTCTCTTTCGTAACAAGACATCGTCTAGGTCATGTAATAAGATGTTAATTATATAAGTTTTTTACCTGGTAAGTCAATCGTTCTCAACTAAGTTATTGGACTTCAAGTTGTTCTAAAATGGAGGCCTTTCGAAATTAATTTATCATCTTCTGTGTTTTAACTGGAACTGACTCTTGATGGTGTTGTAAAGGTTGTATAGTGGACTTACGTCTGCTGTTATGTACTCGTTGAGTAGGTCTTTATTCCTTGCTTCTTTTACGATCTCTACGTCTTCAAGGATGCTGATCCTGTTGTTATTATACTGTTTGTATAGTATTGACATAGAGTTATCGATTTTTTTCAAATCGATTACCTGTTTCAAGTATATGTTTGGCAAAATTTGATTTTTCTTTCTCATTATTAATACAATTTTTAAATGTTCCGAATATCGTGTGTTTTGCCTATGTAGAATTTTTCACAACTATTGCATTTTAGTTTATAGACGCCTTTATTTTCATACTTATTTGTTGTTTCTGTTTTATTATAAATGTTTAATGTTTTAATGTTTTCATCTTGTTTCTTGATCGAATTAGCTAATTTGGTTGTTTCATTTCTGTATACTTTAGTGTAATCCATTTGTTTTGTATTTGTGTTACATTCGTTTTCTAGTTTTGTTATATTTGTTAAATTGATTCTTCTTTTTTTGATTTCTGATTAATTTGTTGATCATTTCTTCTTTGTATCGAATTTAATGTTTTTATCTTGTTTCTTGATCGAATTAGCTAATTTGGTTGTTTCATTTCATGTATAATTTAGTGTAATCCATTTGTTTTGTATTTTTGTTACATTCGTTTTCTAGTTCTGTTATATTTGTTAAATTGATTCTTCTTTTTTGTTTTCTGATTAATTTGTTGATCATTTCTTCTTTGTATCCAATGTTGTGTGCTAGGGATTTTATGTAGTTTAGTTATTTTCTGTAGTTTGTTTTGTTTAGTGGTAGTTTTAACATTCTGTTGATTAGGCTGATAAAGGTACTCATTTTCAGTTGTATTGGGTGTCTTGATTTTTGGTGTATAGCTATTGTGTTTTTTGTTGGTTTTCTGTATATGCATATGTCTAGATTGTTGTTAGTAAAAATATTTGGTGTTAAGTCTAAATAGTTTATGAAGTTATTATTTTCAGTTTCTTCTGTGAATTCATTTTTGTTGTGCATTTTGTTCAATTCACCTGTGATTTCTTTTTCTATGTGGATGTCGTTCTCATATATTATTAGAAGGTCATCGACATATCTTGTTAATAATTGGACTTTGAATTTTTCTTTTAGTTTTTCAAAGTGTTGTAGTTTTCTAGGTGTTGTAGGAATATTTGAGAAATGATGCCTGATGTCGGGCTGTCCATTGGTATTCCGTCGTTCTGTGTGTATATTACGTTGTTAAACTTAAAGTAGGAAAGCAAAGTGATCCCACAACAGGCCCGGAGGCCCTTGAGGTAGTAGGAGGTTAAGGCTCCCACTTTTTCTAGACAATCGGCACTTTGTCAGCCGGGTTGTCAGCCCTGCGTGACGGCCGCCTTTACCCCCAGAACATGTATCTGGTACTCATTTTAGTTAGAGGCTGAGTCGACCCCAGGGCCATAGTGCCGCCAGAGGGTTTGGGTCAGTTTAAAAATCCTGACCCCACCGGGACTTGAACCCTCGACCCTCCAGCTTGTAGCTCAGTGCCTTAACCACTACGCTACGGCGTGCCCCGACACTTAAAGTAGTTTTGTTTTAAAATCGTTTTAATCATTTTGTTTAGTGGTTCAGTGTACTTTCTGTCTTTTTTTCTTGTAGTTTCTGTTCTATTATTTCATTGATTGGGAAGTTTGTATATAAATTTTTTATGTCGAATGATGCTAATTTGGTGTTTTTGTTGATTTTTAGATTTTTTATTTGGTTGGCAAGATCAATTGAGTTTTTAACTGTATATTTGTTTTCTAGTGTAATTTCGCCTTTAAGTTTTGTGGCAATACATTTAGATGATTTATAATTAGGTGGATTTATGCAGTTGATGATCGGTCTTATGGGAATGTTTTCTTCATGTACTTTTGGTAAGGCTTTCATGACTGTGAGGTTGTTGTTAGTCCATTTGTAGTTAGTAGCTCTACTGTTCCTTTGTTGGTTGTTTATGTTTTCTACCTTGTGGTCATTTTTTATGATGGTATCGAAATATTTTAGGATTTATTTGATTTCTCTTTGGCATTTATTAGTAGGGTATTTGTTTATTTTTTGAAATTGTTTTCTTCAATGAATTATCGTGTTTGATCCAAGTATTCTTCTTTACTTATTAATACTATGGTATTCCGTTTATCAGCTTTGGTATGTATTATGTTTTCTTTTTTGAGTTCGGTTTAAAGGTTTTTGAGATTGTTTAGGTTATGTTTCTGTTCTTCGTTTATTGATGGTAAATTGTTACAGTTATTGATTTCCTTAATGTTTTTAGAGGTGTTGTATTTAACATGTATTTTGTTTTCTATGTTTAGTTTATTTATGGCTATTTTACTTTCGACAATCATATTTTGTACTATTTCTTCTTTGTTGTTTTGGGGGTAATTAAATTTGTAGTCAAGCTGTAATAGATTTGTTCTTCTTTACTGAAATTTGTTGAGGTTAGGATCATAACTTTTAGATCATCGTTGTTGTTAGTATTTGGTTTAGTTTTCTTATAGATAAGTGTGTTTGTTTAGTTTTTTGTGTATTGTTTTATATTTATTTTGTATTATTTCGGATATTTGATGTTGTATTTGAGTTTCAATTATTTGCCAGCATATGCCAAATATAATGGATGCTTCTTGGTTAGGATAGTATAGTTGGTTATTTATATTGTTTTTCTTCTTATACAGGAATTTAATTTCTTTTTTACCCCGTTTGTTTCTGCTGTTCTTTTTGTTTTCTTGGCTGGGTAGCTTTTGTTATTTATTTTAATTTTGGCATAATTGGGTGTGATTTTAGGTTTAAGACAGTCTTTGTTAAAGAATATATTCACGGTTGTTTTGTGTAGTATCAGTTTATGGTTAAAGTATTTGTAGTAGACTTCTGCCTGACTGGCCATACAATCAACACTTTTGAAATTCATGTTAATGCACCGTTGAGGTTATGTAATAAGATGTTAATTATATAAGTTTTTTACCTGGTAAGTCAGTCGTCCTCAACTAAGTTATTAAACTTCATGTTGTTCTAAAATGGAGGCCTTTCGAAATCAATGTTTCATCTTCTCCCATCTTCTACATTTTAACTGGAACTGATTGTTGTTGGTGTTGTAAAGGTTGCATACTGAATTCATGTCTGCTGTTATGTACTCGTTGAGTAGGTCTTCATTCCTTTCTTCTTTTAGGGTCTCTAATGTCTTCAAGGATGCTGATCCTGTTGTTATTATATTCTTTGCGTAGTATTGACATATTCTTTAACAAAGAATATCATAAACATAACATCACACCCATTTGTGCCAAAATTAAAATAAATAACAAAGGCTACACAGCCAAGAAAACAAAAAGAGCAGCAGAAACAAACTGGGTAAGAAACGAAATGAAATTCCTGTATAAAAAGAAATATAATATTAATAACCAACTATACCATCTTAACCAAGAATCATCCATTATATTTGCCAACTGCTGGCAAATAATTCAATCTCAAATACACAGTCAAATATCCGAAATAATACAAAATAAAAATAAAACAATACACAAAAACTAAACGAACACACACTTATCTATAAGAAAACTAAACAAAATAGTAACAACAACGATGATCTAAAAGTTATGAATCTAACCTCAACAAATTTTAGTAAAGAAGAAAACAAACTATTACAACTTGGCTACAAATTTAACTACCTCCAAGACAACAAAGAAGACAAAGTAAAAAATATGATTGTCGAAAGTGAAATAGCCATAAATAAACTAAACATAGACAACAAAGTACATGCTAAATACAACACCTCTAAAATCATTAAGGAAATCAATAAAAATAACAACTTACCATCAATAAACGAAGAAGACAAACATATCCTAAAAAATCTCAAAACCTTAAAACCAAACTCAAAAAAGAACACATAATACATATGAAAGTTGATAAAGGGAATACCAGAGTATTAATAAATAAAGAAAAATATTTGGATAAAACACGACAATTCATTGAAAAAAACAATTTCAAAAAATAAACAAAGACCCTACTAATAAAGGCCAAAGAGAAATCAAATAAATCCTAAAAAATGCCGATACCATCATAAAAAATGAACACAAAGTAGAAAACATAAACAACCAATAAAGGAACAGTAGAGCTACTAACTACAAATGGACTAACAACAACCCCATAGTGATGAAAGCTCTACCAAAAGTACATAAAGAAAACATTCCCATAAGACCGGTCATCAACTGCATAAATGCAGCTAATTATAAATTATCTAAATTTATTGCCACAAAACTTAAAGAAGAAATTACACTAGAAAACAAATATACTTACTTACTTACTCACTGGCACTATCGCACCCGTAGGTTCATGACCGTGCGGGCATAAGCTCTCCATACATCCCTATCCTGAGCTAATGCTTTCCTATCATTCCCTGTATAATCTACTTCCCTCAAATCATAGTTAATGTTGTTCTCCCATCTCATTCATGGTCTACCAACTGGACGTTTTTCATGTGGCTTTCCTACAAGAAGCTTCCATGCACGTCTTTCACTCCCCATGCGCAACATGTTCTGCCCATCGCAGTATACGAGACTTAACTGTTCTTATTACATCTCGCTTCCTATAAAGACCATGTAGTTCATTTGTCTTCTCCATTCACCTGTCTGTTCATCTCTCTTTGGTCCAAAAATTTTCCTAAGAACTTAATTCTCAAAACTCGTAATCTAGTTTCCACCCTTAAAGTAAGAGTCCATGTTTCGCACCCATATAATAAAACTGGTAGAATAATAGTTTTATATATTTTCAGTTTAACTTTTTTTGAAAGGAGTTGGGACATCAAGAGTCTCTGCAATGCATAATAGCAGGCATTTCCAGAATTGAGCCTATGTTTAATTTCTTTGTGCATCTCATTCCTATTTGTGATTATTGTTCCTAGGTATTTGAATTCAGCCACTTCCTCAAAATTTCCCTCATTTGTCATTTAGCTGTCCATTTCCATTATATAATGCATTTCTACCTGTGACCATATATTTAGTTTTATTGATATTTACTTCCAGTCCTAATTTCTTAGTGTTACTCAATAGTGTGTGCGTGTTGTCCTTTAGTATCTCCTCGCTATCGGCCAATAGTACTACATCGTCAGCATAAACTAACAGCTTATAAATGCCATTGAGTTGTAGGCCTTCCTCATCCTCTAAAGATATGATGGCATGCTCTAGTAAAAAATTAAATAGTAGAGGAGATAGTGCATCTCCTTGCTTCAACCCATTCTGGATTTGAAAGTTGTCCGAAAACTGTTTGCCTACACGCACTCTACTCTTTGAGCCATTTAGACACATTCGTATAAGTCTAACTTAGTTTTTAGGAATTCCGAATTGCAGCAGGATACTATATAACTTCTCCCTCTTAATTGAATCGTATGCTTTTTTCAAGTCTACATATAGTTGATGTACAGTACCATTATATTCCCAATTATTTTCTAAAATATTTCTTATACTAAACATTTTATCTATTGTAGACCTGTTTCTTCTAAATGCACATAGATGATCTCCTAGAATGTCATCAATATAGGGAATTAGTCTGCTAACTAATATATTTGTTAGAATTTTGTACGATGTTGAAAGTAATGAGATGCCCCTGTAGTTGTTGCAATCAGTTTCATCTCCTTTTTTATAAATTGGTACGATAATCGATTGTTTCCATTCATCTGGAAGAGCTTCTTTTTCCCAAATCATACTAAGCAACCAGCGTATATTGTCCATCAATTTTTCTCCCCCTGTTTTTATCAGTTCTGCTGGGATCTCATCCGAACCTGATGCTTTATACATCTTCAATTTAATCTATCCTCATTACAAACTCTAATGCACGTGGTTCTCCGACTAACAGTTCTGCTGTCTGTGATTTATCCTCCCCAATGTCCTGTTCTGTATGTACATTTAATAGCTGATAAAAATAACTTTTCCATCTATTTAATATACTCCTGGAATCTGCAATAATTTCCCTATTTTCATTCCGAATTATGTTTGTTCTAGCCTGAAACCATTTCCTGTCTATCCTAATTCCCTGATATAATCCTCTAAAGTTCCTATTTTTTGCATTCATTTCAAGATCATTAATCTTCTCTCTGAGATATTCCCTGTTTTTACTGTTTAGTAGTCTGGTGGTTTCCCGTCTAATACTACCCAATTGCTCTAAATTTTCCTCATTTGGCTCGTGTAACCATTTCATTTTTGCTAGCTTTCTCTTCGTTACAATGTCGGCACATTCCCCATCAAACCTTTTTTTGTTTTTTCCTCTTTTTTAAATAACCAATGCTTTCTGATGCTGACAATTTAATAGCATTTCTTATATTCTCCCATTCTTTATTTATATCAGTTCTTCGTTTGCCACATTGTCGTCTGAAGATTCCTGTACTTAAAATCTATTAGCAATTTTGATTTGGTATTCTTGCCGCATTTCATCATTTTTCAAGTTTTTATTCAAATTTTTCAGAATCATCTTTAGCGTTTGTTCCTCTCATAAGCGATAGGCGTTGTCTGATTTTAACCCTGACCAGATGGTGATCCCAATTGCAGTCTGTCCCTCTAACTGATCTAACATCGATGATGCTACTGTGCCAGCGTTCCGAGTTTCTCCATCTGGAGACTCTTAACAATGAGATTCTTTGATGTGGCAATGGTGACAAATATAACCCCATTGTCATTACTATCTTCATGAAGACTGAATTAGCCAATTGTTGGTTTGAATACATCTTTCGTCCGCACTTTTGCATTAAAATCTCCTAAGACAATGTTCATATAATATCGTGAGATGCTATCAAATAAGTATTCTAGTTCTTCATAGAATTCATCCTTGAACTTGTCATCTTTATCTTCTGTGGGAGCATGTACATTTACAATTACAAAATTATGTCGTTTACCCTTTAGAATTATGTTTGATATCCTGCACTGACAAACGTAATATCTCGGATAGCGGACAGGATCCTGCTTCTGTCTAAAAAACCCGTTCCAAATTCAGGCCTTTCTGCACCCCCATAGTATAATGCAAAGCTTCCTGATTCCTGACTACCTTCTCCTGGCCACCTAACGTCTTGTAAAGCGACAATATCCAAAGGCGATTTATCTAATTCCCGCGTTAATATATCTAGTGTCCCGCTATTGTATTAAGTCCTAACATTCCATGTTCATAGGAACATGTCCCTGTGTTTGAGCCTTTGGCATGGGTTCCCTGAAGTAGTCCCCGCCCGGAGAACCGAATGGGGGACTATTTGACCTCCGGAAAATTTTACCCCATTTGAACCCATGTCCGCATTTCTTGACGGCTGTATTTTTACGGTGAAAGATCGTCACTCCTTCCTCAAAGGTATTTTTTTCGTCTTGCTTATCACCTACGTCCAGTCCGACATGGGTAACCCTATCGGCAGCAATGCTACCGGCGGCATAGCTCTTGGGATCATTTAAACGCAAGCCACCTAGAAATCAAATATACAGTTAAAAACTCATTTGATCTAGCCAACCAAATAAAAAATCTAAAAACCAACAAAAACACCAAATTATCATCATTCGACATAAAAAGTCTATATACAAACTTCCCAATCAATGAAACAATAGAAATAAAAGAACGGAAACTACAAGAAGAAAAGAGAGAAGGTACACTGAACAACTAATCCAAATGATTAAAACGATTTTAAAACAAAACTACTTTAAGTTTGGCGACGGAATACCAATGGACAACCCAACATCAGGCATCATTTCTCTAATATCCCTACAACACCTAGAACGCAAACACTTTGAAAAACTAAAAGAAATTTCAAAATCCGATTATTAACAAGATACGTCAATGACCTTCTAATAATATATGAGAACGACATCCACATAGAAAACGAAATCATAGATGAATTGAACAAAATGCACAATAAAATTGAATTCACAGAAGAAACTGAAAATAATAACTTCATAAACTATTTAGACTGAACACTTTCCAAAAATTTTACTATCAACAATCTAGACATATGCATATACGGAAAACCAACAAAAAACACAATAGCTATACACCAAAAATCAAGACACCTAATACAACTGAAAATGAGTACCTTCATCAGCCTAATCAACAGAATGTTAAAACTACCACTAAACAAAACAAACTACAGAAAATAACTAAACTATATAAAATCTCTAGCACACAATGGATAGAAAGAAGAAATGATCAACAAATTAGTCAGAAAACAAAAACGAAGAATCAATTTAACAAATATAACAAAAATAGAAAACGAATGTAACACAAATACACAACAAATGGATTACACTAAATTATACAGGAAATGAAACAACCAAATTAGCTAATTCGATCAAGAAACAAGATGAAAACATTAAAATCGCCTTTAAAACCAATAATAAACTCGATAACATTATTTATAATAAAACAGAAATAACAAATAAGTATGAAAATAAAGGCGTCTATAAACTAAAATACAATAGTTGTGAAAAATTCGACATAGGCAAAACAATAAGAAACTTTAACACACGATAGTTGGAACATTAAAAACATTTATTAATAATGAGAAAGAAAAATCAAGTTTTGCCAAACATGTACCCGAAACAGGTCATCGATTTGAAAAAGATCGATAACTCTATATCAATATTACACAAAGAGTATAATAACAACAGGATCAGCATTCTTGAGGACATAGAGATCGTAAAATAAGAAAGGAATAAAGACCTACTCAACAAATACATAACAGCAGACATAAATCCACTATACAACCTTTACAAAACCATCAACAATCAGTTCCAGTTAAAACGCAGAGGATGAAACATAGATTTCGAAAGTCCTCCATTTTAGAACAACTTGAAGAATTTTAATAACTTAGTTGAGGACGACTGATTTACCTCCCATTTTAATACCGTTTATAGTTTGTATCGAAACGATTAGAAATATAATTCGACCTGGAACTCTAGCGGTTCGGCTAGCAGCTAATATAATTGCAGGGCACTTACTATTAACTCTTTTAGGTAGCGATAATCTTCTTCAAGTCATACTCAAAGTTTGCACCAATACCCGCCATAAACATTGTTTAATAACTTAGTTGAGGACGACTGATTTACCAGGTAAAAAACTTATATAATTAACATCTAATTTAACTTCTCGCCGTCCAACACAAAACTGGGGGTCCTTCCGTTCTCGCCACATATTTATAGGTGAGTATATGGAAATTTCCAGGTCCATGAACTAGATGTTTCTACATGAAACCCTCTCGTCTTCGTTGTTTCTTCTCTTCATAGAACTCTCTAGATTATTAAAAAAAAAGTAAAGTGATCCCACAACAGACCCGGAGGCCCTTGGGGTAGTGGGAGGTTAAGGCTCCCACTTTTTTCTAGACAATCGGCACTTTATGTCAGCCGGGTTGTCAGCCCTGCGTGACGGCCGCCTTTACCCCCAGAACAAGCGTCTGGTACTCATTTCCGTTAGAGGCTGAGTCGACCCCAGGGCCATAGTGCCGCCAGAGGGTTTGGGTCAGTTTAAAAATCCTGACCCCAACGGGACTTGAACCTGCGACCCTCCGGCTTGTAGCTCAGTGCCTTAACCACTACGCTACGGCGTGCCCCTCTCTAGATTATTAGCTGTGATATATCTGTGGACCTCGACTCGGGATTGACTATTCGCCAATCCAATCCACCGATGCGAGGTGTCTCTTGCCGGCCCACGCAGTTTAAATGACGCTACTACAACGCGTCACAATATCTTAACATTTGTTTGGGTATCCTCTGGTCCTCAATTCGATGAACATGTTGTGTCCATCTTGACTTATAATCAAACTTTTTGTTTCGTAATGTTCCATATGTAATTCTTCTAAGATGTCTTCATTTTTTTTTGTGGTCTAGTAGTGTGTATCCTGCAGTCCTCCACAGGTATCTAATTTCACCAGATGTAAGTCTCCATGCATCCTTCTGTTTCAATGTCCATGCTTCGCTGCCATCAAGAGGTGGAAGATCCAGTGTTTTATACACTTTTAGTCTTGAATGTTTTTGGACTATCTGTGGCTTGGAGATATAATTTATTTATCAATTGGGTTGTAAGGGATAGTGACGTGTATATAACCTCTCCTACTCAACTCTCATCCTAACTTCTCGTAGTACAACACGTTTTAACAAACGAGGCTCTGAAGACCGAATCACTGTGGTACTATCGTCCCATCAGGTTGAGTAAATTCGATATTCTAATGTCTGTCCAGACACTATGGTCTATTTCAAATGAGTTGATAGAAATCCCCTCCTCACTCACTCCACTAGCAGGTACAAGCAGCCAGAAGGGGAAGATACTACTCTCTGTTGCAAAATATCAGTCTTCACAGTTATGAAAATATAGTCCTATATTATTATATGTATTAAATTCTCACTATCTCTCACCATCCCTCTCTCGCTTTGTAAGTAATTTTGCATCCCCCACGCCACCCAGCTTACTAAACATTACTGAACAAGGTATCTTTATAATTATTTTTATGGCTTATACCAGCAAATGTATACATTTTTCTTCTCTCCGATTGTATGCACACTTACGTATTCATAACTACCAAATCTATAAATATGTATAAAATTTAAATTTATTTTCACCACTTTATCGGTTTAAATAATTATTATATTAAACAAAATAAACAATATGTATTTTCTGTCGATAAAAAACCACATTTCATCTTCTTCAATAATCTGTACAGTGTCGGGTTCGAGAATTTGAAAATCAGTATATCACTATCTACATTATTACTGTTCAGTGCTGATAGCCACTTCTTACCATAAAAATAATTGATGTACACTAAATATTATATCTGATTTTGTAAAATATTCATAATTGTTTAATGGTTTAATTGTGCAATTTTCCACAGGACTATTTAATTTATTGTCGATTCAGATTCGCCTCCCTTCTGAGTCTGTAAAAACTAACCTATAAAAGCGGTAGCAGCCCTACCACTGGAATACTTAGTGTCGGACCAGTAACTCATCCTAAGGAATCTCAACTTTACTTGCAAGTCTCAACACGAAAAAATCCAGAAGGAATATATATTAGATTTTTCTGGAATAAAATTTATGTAATGTTGTAAGTTTGTTGTAACGTTATTTTACTTGGTTCCTTCTATACACACTTAAACAGTAAAAAAAATGGGTAACCTATCGTATTGTGGAGAAAGCTTTAGCTGTAAAATGTATAATTAATTAAAGTGGCTGGAAGAGATGAATTTGGAATTCAAATGCATTGTTCAGTATCTGTAGAGCATGTTGACTGATCTTATCGTGACTGTACTGTTCTGGAGTCCGGAGGCAAAAAACCAGACCACCTTCTAGAGATTAATTATTCTTGTTCCAACTTTAAATGTGAGTAAAATTTACATTCAGGACGATAAGATATCTCTTCAGTTCCTATAGAAAATTGCACATTTCTTACCAGTATTAGCTTATTTTAATAAAAATTGATATGCCGGTCATCATCGTAACACATGAAGGTTTAGGCCTGTTCTGGTTTAATACTGGTCACGCCATCTCTTCACAGATCGGCCAACACTTATCTTTCCTATAGGAATATAATTTAGTACGAAAGTTTCATAATTCTAGCCGGTAATAAAGTTTATTCCAATCCATTTACGTAGTTCTACCCCTCTCCTTATGGGCACTTTTTGTACATGTCACACGCCACCGGGGCCTTACAGTCACACCACTTATTAAGAGAGTAATTTTAAACTATGGATCACACAAATACTTTCCTGTCCACCCAAGTACACGGAGGACATCTCCAAATTAGTAATAATGAAGTTTATAAATGGCGAAAATTATAATCCTTGTACCTGAAATATTCCGATTGAGGGTCTTTCCACTTTTCAGCGGTTGCCTTTTTACCAGCCGGCTGCTGGCCCTTCACATCCACATGTGTCAATCACAGAGGTAGATGATCAACAGCCAGTATAGGGGTGACATGTGGTTAGCATGTCGAGTCCCCCAGCCGTTATAGCTGGTTCCTCAACCTGGAGCCGCTACTATTGTAGCTACCCAATTGCCTCACGATGCTGGGTGGGCACCGGTCCCATACTGGCCGAAATACCATGAGAAAATTTCTTCCCCCGTGGAGACTCGAACCAGCGCAAGTCCCGTAGCTCTGCGCCAAGACTTCCTACATTAACCGCTCGGCTACGGCGCGGGACACCTGAAATATCAGTCTTCAACTATTGTGACACTTCAGTTGAAAAATCTTGGTACCGCGAACATGTTCAGCTATAGACAGGGTACTTATTTGAGTTGGAATATCGTTCTGTAATTTTAACCTCAAATATATTGGATATTATAATATGAAATTGTGAAATTAAAATCAGAGTAACAAAATTAAGATTATCGTGACAATTCAGAAGCAGATGGAATAAGTAGTAGTAGTAGTAGAACTTTATTAGACAAAAAGTAAGATATTTACAATATTATTTACAAATATGGGTCACACGGGTAGTAAGCCGTACGTGCTGTTGACAGTCCGTTACAATAAAGAAATAATTGCTACTAGTGTGAAGAAAAATAAACAACAAAAAAAAGCAATAGCAATGCAATTACATAAAGAAAACGCAGTAATATTACAATTATATAATAACACAATAGCATTGTAGACTCAAGAAAACCAGAACATTAAAATTACATAAGGAAAACACAGTAATATTACAATTAAATAATAACACAATAGCATTATACATTAATTCATTTATATATAATTATTAAGAATTAATGTTATTGCATTTTGATAACATATATTTATTCATGAATGAGTGTTGTTCTTATTTTCCGCGTTTTGTCCAGGAATTTACCCACGTTTATCCATTTTTCTGGATTTACCAATAACTCGTAGCATGCCAATCTTTCCCGATTTGAATTTAGAAATCTTTCTGGTAATAACTGACGTCTCCAATATTCTAAATCATTACATTGTCCTAACATATGTATCTCATCTTCAAATTTCCCGCACATTGGACGTATTCGCATACCGTGATCGTCGCTAATTTTTAGAAATTTCCATGCCCCTAGCCTAAACCAAGCAAGCCCTGATCTCTCCTTAAATCCTAGGTTGAGTATATACGATTCTTTTCCCCAGACGTGTCTCTTTGTAAACACAGTGAGCGTTTTTCTGTACATTCGGCGAAAGTATCTTGTTGGTTTATATCTAAGTATCTCCTCCTTATTTTTCTCCACACGTTCTTGCGATTTTCAGCCCCTTTTTCCCATATCCGGCCCATCCCATCCCAATCTTTTGGAGTTCTCTCCTAAGTTCGTCTGCCCAAAATTTAACATCTATGTTTTTAATTTGGTGGTCGTAACAAATTGCTCTAAGCATTGTTTGTTCACCTTGGATTACTCGCAACCAGTATTTGAGTACACGGATTTTACAGTTTATGTCGTCCTGGAATGACCCGAATTCATATAAAATTCCACAGTTAGAAACGGCCGTACTATGTCCTGTAATATATTTTAGAAAATGCGTAAATACCTTACTTAGTATTTCCGTTCTTTGGAAACCCCAAATCTCACTACCATAGTGCATTACTGGCCTGACCATCGCTCCATACATTTTTTTCTAATGTGCTGACTGGAATATCAGGCACTCGACTCAGAATACCGAGTACACTGTTAAGTTGTCCCCTCCCTTTAAATAATACTATATCAATATATTTTTTCCACTTCCCGTTCAAGATTATCAAAATGTTTCACGTTTTGAAAGTTCTTGATCTTTGCATTTCCATTCCTGTGCTCTACCATAAACCGTCCCATTATGAAAGGTAATTGTTTTTGTCTTACTAACATTTACAGTCAATACCCAATTCCTACAGTATATTTCCAGTAGGTCAAGACCTCTTTGCAATCCCTTGATCTTCTTGGAACAGATAATTAAATCATCTGCATACAACAGGACTGGGATTTTAACATTTCTTTTCTCCGGAGCCTCAATATCTCCTTCTAGCATTATGTCTACAATATCATCAACGAATAGATTAAATAGCATTGGTGATTAAATGCAACCTTGTCTCACTCCCCGATTGGCTTCACTGTTCTCTGAAATGTGCCCTTGGTCTACTTTTATACAAAATTTAACATATTTATAAATTGACATTAAATCATGTATCATTTTATGAGACAATCCTTTCCGATTTAATTTTTCCTAAGGTGCGCTTCGGTCCACAGTATCAAATGCCATCATAAAATCAATGAATGCACAAAATAATTTACCCCCTTTCAATTTCAGATTGTCATCAATTAATGTTCTCAGAACAAATACGTTGTCCACCGTGGAGTACCTTTCTCTAAAACCTGCCTGATATTTTGAGAGCCTATAGTTCTCTTTAGCCCATTGTCTCATGCGTTCGTAAAGTACTTTACAATATATTTTTCCGAACACTGACAAGAGACAAATTCCCCTGTAACTTTCTGGTACCAGTGTCCCACCTTTTCCTTTGTATAGTAGTTGGATGACACCTGTCGCTCAGGCTTCCGGATAATCTCCTCCATTAAAAAGTATGTTGAACGCAGTTTTCAAATCATCGAATAATTTATTGGATGATATCATATTTTTCAAGAATTCCACTGGTATTCCATCAATTCCAGGTGCTTTACCATTCTTTAAACATTTAATGGAAGAAACCACTTCATTTTTCGAAATATCCTGATCCAGTAATAGAATATGAATTGGGTCAGGAATCTCAACTATATTTCCTTGATTATATCTTAACCTCTCATTTCCCAGCACCCTATCAAAGTAACTTTTCCGTTCCCGGGCGTTATTCTTGTCCGATTTATAGACTTTACTTTGAGTTCCCTTATTGCTTTCCATATGTCCGCAACGTTCCCACTTTCAGTCGCGACTCTCATTTCTTCGGATTTCTTATTTTGCCATGCTAGTTTTGTTTCCCTAATAATTCTTTATATCCCTTTCTCTCTTGCGCATAATTTTTTTTTCTGTTTTCATCTGTGCTTTCTTTTCTAAACTTTAAAACACTACTTTCGACAAACTTCTTCTTCTTTCTACATGCATTATTGTACCAACCTTTGACCTTCTGGTTCATTGCGCATTTAACCTTGAATTTTTCCCCTGCTTTTTGAAAATATTCCGTCAAAGTTTTAATAATTTCCTCCCCACTAAGATCATTCAATTGCAGATCCTGTATTAGCGTTTCCAAACTCCTGATAAATTCTACTCTCCGGTCCTCGATCCACTTAAAACGCCTCAATATTGTTCCCACCTCATCATTAACTGTCTCACTAATACCTTTCATATTTAAAATAAGTTTGTTTGGGAAGTGGTGTGATTCGATTCTGGAAACTACACTGCTAAAAAAATTAGGGGATATTGTAGAATAAACTATTAAGACTATGTTTTTAGGAACAGTATTAGCTGCAATCACTTTCTATTACTCCATCAGAATGTAAACAAGAGTTTGAAGTCATTACGTAACCTCTGTACCACACCAGATGTCAAAGAGATCCTGATTAGGAATATGGCAAACAAACAAAGCAACATTAACATCCGTGAAAATGTTCCTTTAGTATGGTGTATGGTCTCCTCGAACGGCCAGCACTGCCTCATACCTGTGTGGCATTGAAGCAATGAGGTTAGCAATGAGTTCTTGGGGGATACGTGGCCACTCTTCCATAAGAGCAATGTGCAGCTCGAGAACAGTTGTGGGAGTGCTGGTCTGCCTGCAATGCGCCTGCCTAATGCATCCCACACATGCTCAATCGGATTTAAGTCCGTGGAGGAAGCTGGCCATTGCATACGCTCGATACCCTCCACTTCCACCATGTCGTCCACCAAGCCAGTTCTGTGGGGTCGTGCATTATCGTCCATAAAAAGAAAAAAATCACCTATGGCACAAGCATAAGGCACGAAAAAAGGTCGGAGAATCTCATCTCTATACTTTACCGCAGTCAAAGTACCACCTTGGATGACGTAGAGGTCCGTAGTCCACCACTACTGATTCCTGCCCACACCATCAATCCACTGCCACGATATGGGAATCTTTCACGTACAAAAGCTGGATTGTTTCGTGTCCCTTTTTCTCCCAGTTGAATACACGCCGACTATCACATTCCACGTTGAATCGCGACTCGTCAGAAAAAAGAACTGATCTCCATTCGGCATGCCTCCACCCACGATGTTCCTCCGCCCAGTTTCTGCGATCTCTACTGTGTTGTGGAGTTAACCTGGTACACACCATGGGTCTCTACGGGCATAGAGACCACTTCCATGCAGTCGATTACGGCAGTTTGAATTGACAACCTGCGTCCTGTCGCTGTTCGAAGTGTATTTCGCAGTTGAGTTGCATTCTGCTGTCTATTCCGACTGGCTGTTAACAAGAGGTAACGGTCATCCCTTGCTGTTGTTGCCCGTGGTAGACCTTGTCCGCCTCTTCTGTGAACAATATCTATCCTTTGAAAACGATTCCAAAGTCTGGAAATCGCGCTTTGAGACACCCCAATGGCTTGTGCCACCTCTTGTTGTGTATGTCCAGCTTCCATCCTTCCTATGGCCCCCCAAGCCATTGATTCGGGTAAATCACGTTGTCTAGGTATTACTGCCCTTAAGGCAAGTCATTTACTAACTGAAAACTGGACTGGATTTAAAACAGCAACAAAATATTCACTCCCACAACACCCTTTCACATCAACAGTACAGATATTGCCCTCTGGTGTGGTACTGAGGTTTCGTAACAACTTAAAACTCTTGTTTACATTATCTTGGAGTAATAGAAAGTGATTGCATCTAATACTATTCCAAAAAAACATAGTCTTAATAGGTTATTCTTCAATATCCCCTAATTTTTTGAGCAGTATATACAGAAATTACTTAGGACTGGAATCATATCTTGTGTGCATATTGAATAATCGATTACGCTACCTCCATTTTCATTAATAAATGTCAGTTCTCCATTTTCATGTTTCCCATATTTCCCATTCAGAATTTCAAGTTCAAATGCATCCCAAAAAGCTAACAATTGGTTTCCTTCTGAATTTAAAATCTTATCTTTGCTTCTCCTACCCTCACCTTGTGTTTCATTATCATCTGATTTTATAGTGACATTTTCCTCCCCAATCCTGCAGTTAAAGTCCCCTAAAATTATTATTCCCGCTTCCGGAAACCTATCTTTTATTTCTGCCAACGAGTCAGACAATTGAACGAAAAAATTTGGATTGGCATACCTGGAATTTAGTGGTTGGCGGTAAATAGACAACAGACACATTTCTGCTCTTCCTGCATGGTAATATATACAAATGGCCTCTTTTAAAGCAATATTTACCTTTTTAATATACGGGTATATTATTATATCAAAAGTCTCAATAAACTCTACACATCTGTCCATTGAAAGTTTTTTGTTTTAACCTTCGATGTTCCATGTACCGACTGTCAAAATATCCTATTGTGTTCCCTTGTCCTTAGTCTTACCTGTATTTTTCGAACTTCCCCCTCTCAATAGTTCCTTTTCTGCGGGTAAATTCAGCAGTCGTAGTGATTTTCTCGTTTGCGTTCTTGTGTCCGCCGGTCGTTCACCTCTTAGAGGTGGGGTATTCTTTTTGCGGTCGGCTGTTTTGTGTTGAAAGTTTGCTGTATCCCTCGGAATTAGTATCGTAGTACTCTCTCTCTCTCTCTCTTTCTCTCGTGTAGAATTTTCTCCCTCCTCTGCTGTAAGGAGACCACCTGCTGTTGTAGCGTCCCCTGTTGGTTTTGAGGACTCGCTGTCAATGACCTCTTCAAATTCATTTTCAGGGTTGTCCATATTTTGTAGTTGTTCTCTGCTCCAGATTCGTGCATTTATAATCAATTTATTAAATTGCAGGATTGCATGACAGCCCTGCCTCCTCGCCTCGAGCATGTGTCGCTTAAGAAAGCCCCTTTCGCGACGCACCTTCTGACTAAAGTCTTCGGAAATATTGATACCGGTCCCTTTAAGATATTTACTATCTCTAAGGATCCTACATTTTATTTTGTAGTGTGATAATTTGCATACAATCGGCCTTTTTCCACTATTCGAACGACCTACTCTGTGCGCTCTTTCAATATCACTGTCCACTAAATCAATCCCGATTTGCGCCACTACTCTTTTAACTATAATTTCAGTTTCCTGCCAGCTTTCCCTGTCTTCTTCATGCACTCCATATATCACAATACTACTACGGCGACTCTGGTTTTCGAGATAGTCTAATTTAGATTCCAGCCATTTCAATCTGTCCTCCATCCGATGCATGTTCGTCGCAATATCACGAATTTTTTCCCCCACGTTGCACTTTTGAACCCCCTCTTTCACTTCAGTTGACAATGTTTCAATCAGCTTTCTAACTTATTCCATAATGCTTTGTCCCCTGCACACTTCAACTACTCTATCAAAAACACGTCCGCTCTTCTCGACGGCCTGCTTGGAACTCCTGGAATAAGTATATTGGTATTCGATAAAAGAATTATTGAAGGGAGGAGACTGATTGGCATGCTAAGTTCTGTATTGTAGAGTTAGGATATTTGTTACAAAATATTATTTATAATGCATTAGTGCAGACTGTTTTGCTTTCTGTATCGGAAATATGGACGGTAAACCGGATATTGTTAATTCTGAGATATATTCTTGTAGGATGTCTGCAAGAATATCCAGATTGGTTAAAGTAAGAAATTGTATAATTAGAAAAATAATGTACACATGGGAAAAATATTATAGATGCAATTGAAGAAAAGAGATTGAAATTATTTGGACATGTACGAATGACGACATGCAGAATTCCGAAGATGATAACGGAGTGCGCGGCGATGGACGGAAAATGGAACAATGTATGGACGGGGTAAGAATTATCGTGAACGAGAGAAGAATGAATGAAGATATGTGGTGGATAGAGATTAGATATTTGTGGAGGGCATTATCCATTCTATTGAGGGAAAATTCCTAAATAGAATATACGCCTATATATAGTAATCTGAACTGTGGTTCAAAATTACTTTTAAAATTAACGAATAATGAAGTTAGCATGTCTCATTATCTTCATCAGCGGCATCAAAGATTAGATCTTAAGGTCTGTTCCGAACTCATCCTAGAATTGGTTTGTCCGTCTTTTACTAGGTCTTCCTACATTTCTTCTTCCTAGTGGTTTGTAATGAAGAATCTGTTTTGGAATTTTATTGTTATCCATTCTACTGATGTGGTCCATCTATTCATCTCTGTATTGTGCAATTCTATGTAATAATTTGAATATATTTATTTCTCTTCGTATATTTTTATTTCATTTTCAATCTGTTTTATATAGACAACCACACTCCTAAAAAACCTAATTCATGACGTTTCTATTCTTCGTTCCTGGTTTTTGGTTAAGACCTAGTGTTTCAATCCATATAGTAGTGTTGGAACCGCCATTATTTTATAAAATTGTGTAAGTTCTAGTTACTTTGAGACTTCGTTTTATGGTGCCACACACATGTAATTAAATTTATTTTGTTTTCAATGTCTTCAATTTTATGAAAAAAATATGTATAGTAAAAACTTGGTATTCGAGGGGGATATGTTCCGCAAATATGCTGCGAATACAGAAACCGCGAATCTGGAATGATAATTTGTATGGGCATATAGGGGATACGTTCCAAGGTTCCAAAATAAGATAAAAATTATCAGAATAAAATGAATTAATGAGAGATTTTTAATAATTTCTATTAATTATTACTGTCAAGCTTAGGCAAGGGCTTAAAGAAGTGGATAATTTTTTCCTATTTTACCGCTTACAAAAGGTCTTTCGATTCAGATCGATATTCAGCCGTGAATTCGGCAATAGAATTCCGTATTTTGTGTTCGGATTTCTTGATTGATCCTACAGTCCATTAATTAATATTCGAACAGCGTGACTCGCCAACGCGTAAAAGGTCAAGAATTTCAGTTTTTACTTATGCGGCAACGCTACGTTTTTCCGCTTCGGAACTAATTTTCTTTCCTTTTACGCGACATTACAAATTGGCAACAAAGCAGAAGAGACACGTGTTATTCAAACAAAAATGACGAAATGAAACAATAAAACACTGATCCGGACATAGTGGCACGTGAAATACGACGGCGGTGGTTTTTAACAATGAACTTTAGGCTTAGTGACAATAAGATTTGTTTTACTTTGATATTAATTTGTCCATTTGGTTCGAATCGCTCTTTGTAAAAGTCGCCTTGGCACTTGCCTGCAGTAAAAAAAAGTTGCCGATGCGTTAATAAAGGACACTAATCCTTTTAATATACCGACTGGATCCGCGAATGAATACTTTTGAGCCGAGAATACAGGAACTGTGTCGCAATATTTTAACCCGAGAATAATGAAATTGCGAATAAGGGAACAGCAAATAAGGAGCTTTTACTGTAGATATGAATTAGAGGGAAGTTTGTTCACCTCTACAAATGAAACATATGGATGTGAGGCCATAACCGGCTGTGTGCTGCTTTACATATATTTTTATTCAACATTGGGTGAAGGTATAAGAATAGCCTTTTTTGTTAGGATATAAAGGCATGTGTATTTATATTTTCACTGTCAAGTTTTCCCAGATTTTCAAGCATATTTGCTAATAAGCAATATTCCACAACAGTAGCTGCTATCTGGGTTAATGTTCGCATCGTCACTGAAGCAGAAGATATGGATCTTGCTAAAATTATATTTGGGATTATATTTATCAACTATTATTATTTAAGTAAATTTTCTGTAGAGAAAATCAAAAATAGGTTATATACTCGTAGAAAAATAGTAATAAGATATAAAAATTACATAAATATTAATGTCAAGATAATCATGTTCTCTTCTTCGGCTTTCCCCCACTTATAGGTTTGCCGTCTTCAGTTTCCATTTATCTCTATCATTCCAATCTCCCTCTTCCAAATTTCTCTCATCCATTATAGTTCTGACGTAGGTTTTCCATTTCCATCTTGATCTACGATATTTATTTCTTCCAGGCGGTGATCACTGGTATATATTTTTTGGTCATCTTTCATTTTCCATTCTTTGTACATGGCCATACCATTAAAGCGTTTGATTTCAATCCTCTTAACAACAGATATGATGACATTCATTTCTCTCTAAAGGAATTCATTTATTATTTTATCCTGTCTTGTTTTTTGGAGGCTTCTTTCTAAAATAATCAAATTCAACTGTTCTAATTGTATTCTTTTGTAATTCCGTCAAAGACCAAGTTTCACTTCCATATGACAAATATTCTGTATTACGCTCTTATAAATTTTCATTTTAGTTTCCTTTGTAATATTTGTGTTCCAAATTATTCCATGTAATGTCTTAATTGTATTTTTTGCCATTGCAATTTTAGTCTGTACATTTCTGTCACAGGTACCTGAACTTGTAATTATTGACCCAAGATATTTAAAAAATGCACATTATTTTATTTTCCCTGTTTCGAGTATGAGGTCATCCACATCCTTTTCCAAACACACGCATTCTGTTTTCTGTAAATTTATATTCAGTCCCCATTTTTATATTATTCCATTTAGTTTATTTATCATATATTTAATATCATTTTCATCCCCTGCAAAAATTATTTGATCATCTGCAAACAGCAATGAATGCAGTACTTTTCCTCCTATAGGAATACCCATTTCAGAACATGGTCTAAATAAATGTTATAAAGAATTGGTGACAAGCTGCATCCCTGCTTAAGGCCTTTATTCACTGTGAATTCCTCTGTTAAATTAATCTGTATTTTTACTTTAGCTTTTGTATAACTATAGATCCTCCTAACAATATTAATCCATTTATCACAGTTATTCATATTTCTCATTGCCGTCCATAAAAATTGTCGAGGTACACTCTCATATGCCATCTCTAAATCAATATAGGTGATATGTAGTTCTTTATTTATAATCATGTTAAGACATTATTGAGTGGAAATTAAGAAAAAAATGTATTTTATAAAACTGTAAATATTTCATATTTTACAAATATTTTAATTGCAATATGTTTAATTCTACTGGTTTAAGTAGCATTATAGGGTATTTAAAATATTCAGTTAAAATTGCGAGTATTTTGAAATATAAGAACTTTTTAAATACTTTCTACATATTTTTCCATTATATTTTAATGGAATGTTTAACAGAACGTACCGTTTGGTGTAGTAGGCATAATGTTTTTCCAGACATTTTATATCTTTGTTCTAATGCAACTAACACATACGCCTGAATTTCAGAACTTACAATTTTAATATTTTTGGGCGTTGCATTCTTTTACTGGTTAGATTAATTAAAATGCGTTAGGTTAGCTTTGAGATTATCTTAGGCCTAAAAATACTCTATATTAAATTATACAAATATCATTGTGTATGTTGGCAGCTTTTTGTGATTAAAAATTGTATCCATTTTCATCTGCTGGCGCATGTGCATGTTGTCTGCCTCACACAAGAAAAATTTAGTGGTAGTTGTTGGAAACTTTATCCCGAATACCACTATCCTAAGTGACCTCAAGTGAACTTACTCATATCGTAGAGATATTCAACTTTATCCTCATCTTCATATGGCTCATATCACTTCTTCACCTTCATCTTGTAGGCCTGCCATGTTTTACTTTATTACGACTTCAACGACATTTGATAATTGTCTCTTTTAGAACATATGTTCATTATCAATACAGTGCGTTATTCTGCATTAATTAAAATTATTGATTATACTTAACGAACTGCTTTGTTAGTAATGTGTACTATAATTACTTTATATGTTCCTCTTTCATTTCCCATTCTTTCCTCATGGTCTGCCCTTCACAGTCTATGAGACATAACTGTTCTTCTTGCGTCTGGATTCCCATGAAGATCATGTAACAATTATGCATTTTTCTCCAGTCTCGGTCTGTATTTCTAGCTTTGGTCCAAACATTTTTAAAAACTTCATTTTCAAATAGATCTACTCAAATACACTCTCCTCCCTTAGAGTAACATACAATGTTTGACATTCATATTGTTTAAGTAATACTATTTTGAGGGCAGTTGGCATGACAGTTTTCCCTGTAATACAAAGAGAAAATCCTTAGTTTAGCCTATAATCTAATTTATTTCTGTACCTTATTTCTATTTGTAATTTTTGTAGGTATATGAATTCATTCATTTCTTCAAATTTTCCTTAATTTATTCACGTAGACTTTCACGGCCGGAGTTGCTATGATGATCTTGATGAAGATTTTCGGGCTGTAGGCCGTGGTCGTGAGGCTTGTAGTTCCCCGACGTTTCGCCAGAGACTGCATCTGGCATCCTTCAAGGGTTGTCTTGAGACTGGCAATTCTGTCCGCTGTCTGTCCTATTTATACGTTCACCGCGATGTGTTCGTAAGTAATATCTACCTTCTGATTGGTCAGCGTTAGGGACTTCCATTGCTCCAATGAGATTGTTGTTTGATACTACTACTACTGCTGATGGTGGCAATGCGTATCGCATTGCCCATTGTGCTACATACTGGAACCTCAATTGTGGCTCCTTGGTAGCCAAATTCCATAAGTGTGTGTCTATATGGAGCTGTAATTCACTTAGCTCAAGCGTATTGTACGGCATTG
Organism: Diploptera punctata; assembly: GCA_030220185.1. NCBI lineage: Eukaryota > Metazoa > Arthropoda > Insecta > Blattodea > Blaberidae > Diploptera > Diploptera punctata. Next base: position 1,054,252 of record JASPKZ010005273.1, on the reverse strand, counting down.
GTGTTTTAGCCGTAAATTTGGACAGGATATGGTTGAGATGAGGAGTTATCCTCACTAGAGCAGGGCATCGTAAACCACGCACGCCGGACAAGCAGAGAGTCCGAAAGCCGGCGGCGTGGAATGAGCCACACTACTCTAGCTGTTTAACAGCACTCATCTCATAGGGGCCATCAACTAACTTGGGAAAATATGCTTCGGTGGACATCACGTTGTTGTAGCATATGTCCTATATTGCGAACAATTGGGTTTGTGTGATTTGTGATAACATTATACATGTTGATCACATTTTGCTCAATTGTAGTCCCAATATAGGGCATCTGTGCATGGTTGTGTAGGTCTGCGATCCTCGTGTACATTGGAGCCGAAAATATAATTTTGAGACATTTATTCTGTATGATCTGAACTTTTCTTTTGTGACAGGCAGCGAGGATACTCCAGGCCTCACAGCCATACAACAACATGCTGCGGATCACAGCTTTGTATAGTGTAAGCTTGATCCTGATGGTAAGCGTAGGAGACTTGAAAAATGGATATAAGATAGCAATTTCTGCATTAGATTTATGAATTAGATGCTGAATATGAATTTGGAACGTAAGCTTGGAGTCAAGATGGACTCCAAGATACTTGACTGAATTCTCGTAGCGGAGTTGTTGTGCTCCTAGAGTGAGTTGGAAAGGAGGACGTCTGTGGGTTTTCCGAAACAAAACTACTTTAGTTTTGTTAACATTAAGTTGGATATTCCACAGACGTAGCCAGGTAAGGGTGTTGTTTAGGGCTGTTTGGATGTAGTGGATGCGTAGACGCAGTCCACGGAAAGTTGACTGATGATACATGCATGAATCATCATCGAAGGATGCAATATGGACATGAGGATGGGATGGAAAGTCTGACACATATAATGTGTATAGGATAGGAGAGAGAACTGCACCCTGAGGAACCCCCGCTAGCAGAGGTTTGCAGTCTGAATTATACCCATTAACCGACACATAGAAGTGCCGGTTACTGAGGTATTTAGCAATTAATTTAATTAAATTGGCCGAAATGTTGAATTTTATTAATTTATAAATTAATCCATTTATCCAAGTCGTGTCGAAGGCCTTCTCAATGTCAAGGAATATTGCCAAAGTACATTTCTTGGAGTTGAATCCCGTGACAATATGGTCAATCAGTCTTGCTAACTGAAGCGGAGTACTGTGTGATTTTCTAAAGCCAAACTGGTAATTTGGAATAAGAGCTTTTGCTGAAACTTCAATTTTGAGTCGTGCCAAAATAAGTTTCTCCATTATTTTGCTTAGTATTGGCAGCAGACTGATTGGACGCAAGTTGTCTGGGCGTGTAGGATCTTTTCCTGGTTTAGGGATAGTGATAACTTTTGCTTTCTTCCACACTTCAGGGAAGTACTGGAAATGAAAGCAAAGTTTCACTATTTGTAGGAGAAGGAGTAAAGCTTTGGTGGGTAGGTGCTTGACCGCCAGATTTGTGATGCGGTCATGACCTGGTGCACGCTGGGTAGGAAGGTGATGAACAATATCTCTCAGTTCTGAGAGTTGAACATCAGGATGGGTGTATGGGATGGGTGTATCCAGAAATGTACTTACAGTTTGGTGTATCTCAGCTTCATGGGCAGGGGTAGTGAGCTCATGAGGTTTGAACCTGTCTGCGAGATGGTCAGCTAGAACCTGAGCCTTCTCCCTAGGGAGATATGCCCAGGTTCCATTTGACTCAATTGCCGAAGGAGGAGGCGGAGCTCTACTCCTTCGGATCCTTTTTATAATCTCCCACGGAGGAGTTTTGCTTTCCGTAAATCGCTGAAGGGAAAGATCCCATTCAGCGTTCTTTAAGTCTCGTAGAAGAGTTTGCACCAGATGAGCGTATCTGTTGTATATTTGTTTGTGTAGGTAATGGCCGAAATCGCGGTACAATTTGAGGTACCGTCTTTTAATAATCAAATAATTTTGTAGTATTGGGTCGTTTAGACGTGTTTGTATAGTACGGTTTGTCTGCGTTGTGGCCATATTAATGGCTGTTTTTATTGTGGCTTGAAAATTTAGGACTGCAGTTTCTAGTTGTTCTGTATTCTGAACAGAGAGTGTAGGCTTAACCCATTCGTTAAGCATGCGTGTAGAGCTCTGCCAGTCTGTTTGTGTGTATTGTGTACAGAAGGGAGTAGATAATAAAAAAGCTGGTGAGATTTTAAATAGTATGACTGCGTGGTCTGAATGTAATGCGTCTTTAACTGTAGTGATGTGTGGCGAGATAGGGACATTCTTCGAGAGAACTATGTCGAGAATATCGGTACGAATACCGTAAGCTGTGTTGCGGAAGAATGTGTGTTCCCTTGGAGCAGAGATTTCTATGTTTTGATTTTGACAGAAGTTTTGTAAGATTACACCAGACGCATTTTGTACACGACAATTCCAGAAATGATGTTTAGCATTAAAATCTCCCGCTAGCAGATAGCTAGGGGAGATAGATGTTAGGACAGTTAGGTCGTGTATGGTAAGTAGTCTGGTTGGTGATTTATAGATTGCAGCTATGAAAATTTGTTCCCGATGTGATATTGGAAGGAGGATGCCGGTGGCTTCAATAAATTGAAGCCTCGGAATGGGGACCACTCTATGGCCAATGGATCTTTTAATGCATATTGCTGTGCCTCCAAGGGGACCGTCTAAGCGGTCGGTTCTATAAACTTGATATTTCGGAATTTTGAAATTGTCTCTCGGCTTCAAGTGAGTTTCATTTAGCAAAAGAATGTCTATATCTCGCTCTTGTATGAAAGTAGTTAGCTCATGAATCTGTCTAGATACACCATTGGCATTGAATGCCATGACATTAAGATGACCTCCTCTTGTGAACCTACGGTCCATCGCCGAAGCACATATTCACCAGATTAGTCATGAACAGAAATCTATCCATGGGGGATTTAAGATCCACTAACATGGCCTCGACATTTTCGAGGAGTTTCTGTCCATGACTAGACATAGGTATGTTTTGGACAGCCCTAGCCTGTGCTTGAGCAGTGTTTATTCGAGATTGGAGTTTCGAAGCGGTGCCAGGATTGATAGCTTGGCTGTATGATATGTTGGGGTTGATCGGTTTAGACTGGAAGGTTCTAGGTTTTGGAACTGAAGTGACTGGAGGTTGTTTGGGAGTGCGCGCTCTTATGTATGCTTCTTGTGCTGCCACATAAGCCGGGCACTTTCTGTAGGAAGCTGGATGCCCGGTCGCACCGCAGTTGGCACATAACAATTTACTTTTGTCAGTTAAGGCCGCAGCCTTAACTGGGCAGTCCTTATGGTTATGTGTCTGTGCACAGATGACACACCGCGGTGCGACATTGCATCCACCAAAGGTATGATTGAAGTTCTGGCACCGAAAACACTGCTTCAGGCCAGATCTAGGTTTATAAGGCTCTACTGCCACTATTGTGTAGAGGAGGCTTTTCAGAATGAAGATAGCTTTACCTGCTTCTGTATTTTCTAGTTCTATTATAAAGAGTGGCAAGGGTATTTGTCGTTCATCTTCTTTTTTTAAAATTTGTTTGATTGTCTTTATTGGGTACTTCAAGTATAGAAGTTCTTCATGTATTTCATTTATGGGTGTGGAAGTAGGTAGCCTCCTCAACACGACCATCCGTGGCTGATCTTGATTTAATTGATATGTATAGTGCTGTTTTCCTTTTTCTTTGAAGTATACTATTAAGATCTTGTGATCCGCCACATTGGATGTGTAGTAGCGGAGGCCCTCTCTAGTGTTCACGACTTTTAGGTCTCCTGTCAATTTTGGTTTGATTTCTTTATTCATTTTAAAGAGACCCTCGTGTCCAATTACCGTGATTGGTGAAGGACGAGGATCTCTTTTTGGCTGTGGCTCAGTGGCCGTGGCTTTAGGTTTAGTAGGGAACACACTAGGAGGGTCTCTTGCTACTGTGCCAGTAGAGCCAGCTGATGGTCCGGGTGCTGGAGCACTAGAACTGGCAGTATCAGTGATCAAATTTGATTCAGCAAGGACTGAGAACTTATTGTGCACTGGTACTGCCGGTACCGAGGCTGCCTGTGACGTGGATTTGGGTTAGTTTTCTGTTTTTGCTTTCTTTTTGGGAATTTTGTACGGTTCAGGTAAATCTGTATCTTCTGCAAAGTAGCAGGTAGTTTGAACTTCTAGTGCTAGAGTTTTCATTTCAGCATAAATATTTGCTAAGTACTGAGATGCAGTTAGAAAATAATTCTGCAGAACTTTAATTCTTTCAACACATTTATTCCTTGAGTCACAGGCAGCCTGGGAACTTTCATAATCTGGGAATGATTGCAAGTAATTAGATACAACATAGAAAGTGCCTCTAATTTGTTCCGCTACTTTGCCGGCTCTTGTGCCTGGCTTGAAACGATGAGGATCGGCATATTTTTCAAAGCTGTTCATTGCAATCTCCCAGATTTCCTTTGTTCTAGGCTTCGGAGAGTCGATATCCATATCGCAAATTTCGCCTCCTTCTGCCATGGTGTTTGGAATATTATCCAAGACTTAGTCCGAATAGCAGGGGCTTTATTAGGCTAAAAACACTCACTTACCTGCAAGACACTGAGCTTAACGATAACACTTACAGTTAAAAAAGTTGTTATCGCAGTGATTACCACTCACAGACACTGCACTTCTACACGAATTTCGCGCAGAGCGCGAAGCTCGCGGAAATTTGACTACCTGAGCCACACTCGATGATTGATGTAGCACAATACACAACACAATTCACTAAACCGGCCACGTAGTAGCGTGGTCTAGATGGTCACGGCCACCTGGATGCCGGATATATGTTGATTTGTAGTCAGCGATGTATTCAGCCAACCATCACTCTTCTTTAGACGTAAGTAGCAATAGATGTGTTTCTTACGATGTCACCAGAAGGAATGATGATATTGCTGTTCGATGGTCTAGTCGACTGTACGTTATACCTGCTTTCTGATTGGTCAGCGGCAGGGACTTCCATTGTTCCACTGAGATTGCTGTTTAATAGTCTAGTCGACTGTACTTGTAGAGGTTTACATTTTGCGTTTTTTAGAAACGGTATCCATACTTTGTTGACTTTCAATGATTCTTCTTTTCTATTGAAACTGTTTTTATGTTTGAATATTTCGATGGCCTCTCGTTGTAGACGGGTCCCTAAGGCTGACCAATCAGAAGGCAGATACAACTTACGAACACATCGCGGTGATCGTATAAATAGGACAGACAGCGGACAGAATTGCCAGTGAGTGATTCAGTGAGAGTAGTGAGTGAGTCAGGCAGTCAGTCAGTGAGTGAGTGGAGTCGAGTCGAGAAGGAGCTCAGAGTCAGACGTAAGCGCAGTGTACCAGCTGAGAATACGTGACGTCAGTGTGTAGCGGTGAATTATTGATCGCTTCCAGTCGTATTGCGACTGTGACGTCAGTGCTTTCATATACGTGTCTGCTTGAAGTGGGTGTGGTCCTGCAGCGAAAATTTTTAACAATAAGCGATTTTAATAGTGATTTTAGATGTTTTTAGTGAAAATATTTTTAAAGTGAACTAGAGCAAAGCGTCTGTGCAAGTCTGTGGCTTAGCTGGAGTTGACCAGCGAGACGTGACTGGTGCTGCATCAAAATTCAGGTTAGTGGACTCCCAACAGACCCGGTCCTTGGGGTGTCAGCAATTATTATTTTAAGAATTGTAACCTATCGGTTATTTTATGTTTATACTGACTAATATTTTTGTGTTTGTTTTAAAACTTGTGATATCTTGTCAGCTGCAGTATTTTACTCAATTTATTCTACCCTGTTCCTATTTATTTATTTATTTTAAAATTGGTGTTTTTAGGTTTTATATTGGTTTTTATTTGTGTCCCCTCTTAATATTTTTCGTGTAATGGTTTTTGAATACACGTAATAGGTACTGCCGTTGCTGTCGTGGGGAGGTGCTTACCCCTCTTTGTTTTTAAAGAGGCGTTTGTAGCTGATTTTTATGGGAAGACATGGCGAAGAGAATAATCCCAGATGACGAAGGATTTATTATACCCAATAAAACTGTTAAAGTGTCTCGAAATAATGAGCCTGATCCCCTTGCCACTTCGAACGATTTTGACGTATTGCAAAATAATAATGATATAACAAATGAACCTAATGAAGAACAACAGATAAAGAAAACACATTTTTTTCCTCCCACCATAATACACCTGAAGGCAATTAATCATACTATATTGACACAGCTTACGAAAATTATGAGGGTGGAATACATAGCAGAATACATTTCTAGTGGATTAAAGATCAAAGCTAGTACTAAAGAGGATTATGATAGATTGATATCCATACTTGACAAAGATTCCGTTGAATATTATACATACGACAACGACGGCAGAAAGTTTGCCAAATTCGTTCTAAGGGGTCTACCGCCCATATTTGATAACTTGACAATTTTGGCTGAATTGTCTAGATTGGATATTTCAGTAGTCCGGGTCCGCCAGTTATCTAAAAGTAACATTGCTAATGTAACTAAGAAAAAATAATTAATTCCATTACCGCTTTGGGTGGTGACCCTACCGAGGGCACAAGACGATGTAGACAAATTGAAAAACTAACTGGTCTTTTTAATTTCAAAGTAAAAATTGAAGATTACAGGGGTCAACCAGGACTCCAACAATGCTTCAGATGTCAGAGGTTTGGCCATAAGGCAAACTTCTGTCATCTGATGGCACGGTGCGTGAAGTGCGCCGGTCTACACAATACTCGCGAATGCAGGAAATCTTTGACCGAACCAACAAAGTGTGTAAATTGCGGTGAAGCACACCCTGCTAGCTACCGGGGCTGCAGAGTAGTTGAAAAAGTTAGAGCAAAAAATAGTAGACCAACCAATATGCCTCGGGTTACAGTGAAACCAGCGGACTTCCCGCACTTACCCCAACGGGATGGGATTCCTGGAATGACCCCTGTAGCACAAAATAATATACCAAATGCTAAATTTAATGTAAATCGAGTAGAAAACGATTTAAATGACTTTAAAGATATTTTTGAATGGATTCGTAAGGGAAACATAAAATGCTATATCCAACAGATTAAATCTATTTTTGAAGATGTGAAAATTCAAGCAGACACATTTGGGAGGGTCACCACATTATGTCTCGGTTTATTGCGAATTTTCGGGGTCGAAAATGGCTATTAAACCTTTAAAGATTGTTTCAATAAACATTAACGGCTTGACTCGCGAATATATAAATTTACAAGAATATATTTTTAGAGATGAAATTGACATCATATTAGTACAAGAAACGTGAAAACCAGTGTGGTTCTGCTGGCGAATCCCGGGCTACAAAATTTATATCACGGACGGACCCAATCCGGCACATGGGGGTCAGGCTGTGGTGGTCAGGTCCACATTATCACATTTGGAAGTTGTCCTCCCTCGACTTGAGAATCTGCAAGTCACTGCCATCACTCTAATGTTAGAAGATGAAGAGGTCCTGGTCTGCTCGGCGTATCAGCATCCCAGCAAAAGAATAGTGTTAAACGATTTTGAAACCATCATAAGAATTAAAGAAAATTCTATAATTGGAGGAGATTAAAATTCTAAGCATACCATTTGGAATTCGAGGCTGATATCGCCGAGGGGAAGAATTTTACAGGACCTGGCAGAGAGGGAGGACTTTGAAATTATTGGACCTGACACGCCGACCTATTTCCGAAGTACACTAGTGGGAAACCCCGATGTGCTGGATGTGTTCATGGTAAAAATAAATGTGGCGGTGGAGTCATTGGAAACTAGGGACGAATTGAATTCTGACCACTCCCCCGTGGAGTTAATTTTAAATTTTAACGTAGAAAAGACGCTTTTCTGATCCAGGGCATCGGTTATAATTGGGGTGCGTTCGCAGAGAATATGAAAGATTTTATTTTCCCGGATAATCGCGGAAATGAATCAACTGAGGCTCTGAATCTGGAAATAGATATTTTAACTAATACAACTGTAAATAATTTTAGAGAAGTGACTACTGTATATGTTAATAGTCATACCACGGGTAATCTTCCGGAAGTGGAACAACTTGTCCGGCGGAAAAGAGTGGTCAGAAGACACTGGCAAATATACCGTAGGAGAGAGGATAAGATTCTTTTAAATAATCTGACTAATCGCATTCACGATATTTTAAGAAATTTTAAGATAAGGAAATTTAACGCAGATCTGGAACAGGCTGAGAGATCAAATAATATTTGGCCCATTTTGAAAAAAATAAAAAGTAACGTAATTAATAATAAACCTATTCATGGACCAAATGGTCTAAAATATAAAGCAACTGACAAGGTAAATACTATTGCTGACTCCCTAGAGGATGGGTTTAGACCCCATCTCCAGGATCAATATGACGATGACTGGATAGATGTGGTGGAATCGGAGGCGGAGCGGATCTCTGAGGGAGCTCCCCTACAGAGGTTGCGGTTGGCCTCCCTCGCTGAGGTTAAGAAAATCATTAAGACGCTTCCTAAGAAAAAAGCTGTTGGTACAGATTATGTATCAAACGAGATGATTCAGCACCTCCCATCTGGGATGGCGCGCTATCTAGTTACTATCTATAATATATGTTTAAATTTAAATTATTTTCCGCGTAAATGGAAAGAAGCAAAAATCATAACGTTACCTAAAGAAGGAAAAAATCCTATTTTTGTTTCTAATAGATGACCGATCAGTCTGCTAAGCAATCTTGGCAAATTATTTGAAATAATTGTGCTGGGTAGACTGATCGGTATGACTACTGATCTGCGCGTCATCCCACAAGAGCAATTCGGGTTCATGCCAGGTCGTTCCACGACACTGCAACTGGTAAGACTCACGGAATATATAACATCAGTTTTCAATTATAGAGAGAGCACAGTTGCAGTGTTCTTGGATGTCGAGAAAGCCTACGACACGACCTGGCATGAAGGCCTGATATGGAAGATGGATTCAATGGGCATTTCGGATGGAATGGTGTGAATCATCTCGTTCTTTTTAACGGATAGGAGTTTCGTTGCCAGCGAGGGGGGTGCTACCTCTGATAGACGAACTATTCTAGCTGGAGTGCCTCAGGGATCCGTACTTTCACCATTGTTATATAATATTTATACCGCCGACGTTCCTGGGAGGACACATACGCAACTAGCCCTGTATGCCGATGATATTGCGATATATAATAAAGACAGATCCTTAATTAGGTGTAGTAGAAAGGTCCAGAGAGGCCTACGAGATATTGAGCGGTGGGCTGATAAATGGAGAATCAAAATTGGCAAAGAGAAGAATCAAGGAATAATTTTTACGCAACGACCTAATATTAATGGTGCAGAAATACTAGAATATGACGGAACTGTAATCAGATATCAGCCCACTGTTCAGTATATCGGGGTTATACTAGATCGTCGTCTCACATGGGCTAAACATGTCGAGAAGATTCGAAATAACTTTTATAAACGTTTTTCACAACTTAAGCCCATGTTGAGAGCCCACTCTCTGACACCTCAATCACGTACGTTGGTATACAGGGCTTGTATATGCAGCCAAATGATATATGCATGTCCCGCATGGCTAACGTTATCAAAGGATAAGATAAACTTGCTTCAGGTTCTTCAGAACAAGTGTTTACGATGTGTAGGAGACTATCCAATTACGACGAGAATCACAAAAATTCATGAAGATTTAAACATTGACTTTCTTCAGGAAGTGATGACTAAATTGGCAAGAAATTTATATCAAAAAGCGACTCTGAGCGACAATGGTCTTATTAATAGCCTAGGGGCATACAATGAAAAGGAACGGAAGAAATATAAAATGCCAAAGTTGTACCTGGCCTAGAAAGTTAGATGCTCCTAGGCCTACCACAAGAGTATAAATAACTGATTGATCTTAACACTTCCTAAAGAAGAGATCTAGGTGATTACACCGGTATCCTGGAGAACCTGAAGCGAGAATACCTCAAGAATTGCCAGTTCGAAATAACTTTTATAAACGTTTTTCACAACTGAAGCCCATGTTGAGAGCCCACTCTCTGACAACTGAATCACGTACGTTGGTATACAGGGCTTGTATACGCAGCCAAATGATATATGCATGTCCCGCATGGCTGACCTTATCAAAGGATAAGATAAACTTGCCTCAGGTTCTTCAGAACAAGTGTTTACGTAGTGCAGGAGAATATCCAATTAGGACGAGAATCACCAAAATTCATGAAGATTTAAACATTGACTTTCTTCAGGAAGTGATGACTAAATTGGCAAGAAACTTATATCAAAAAGCGATTCTGAGCGAAAATGCTCTTATTAATAGCCTAGGGGCATACAACGAAAAGGAACGGACGAAATATAAAATGCCAAAGTTGTACCTGGCCTAGAAAGTTAGATGCTCCTAGGCATACCACAAGAGTATAAATAACTGATTGATCTTAACACTTCCTAAAGAAGAGATCAAGGTGATTACACCGGTATCCTGGAGAACCTGAAGCGAGCATATCTCAAGAATTGCCAGTCTCAAGACAACCCTTGAGGATGCCAGACGCAGTCTCTGGCGAAACGTCGGGGAACTACAAGCCTCACGACCACGGCCTACAGCCCGAAAATCTTCATCAAGATCATCATTTCCTTAATTTGTTTGTAACTATATATTTTCAAGCATCTATAACCGAATACAATACAAATACGTTGTTCCAAATTTTATACTAACACAATTCCTCACTGGACATGGTAAATTTTGCCAATACCTCCAGAGATTTAACATCGGAGAGAATGCGTTGAAAGTGTTATCGTTGATTGCCCTTTGTTCTGGAACGAAATATTCGAATTATCATGTCTACTAAATAACACCGCGTGTTTAGGTAAACCACCCATTACTGAAGTGCTCATGACAGAAAAGAACTACAAAGTTTTTAATGTTTTTTTTAAATTAAGTTCATATTTTCTTTTAATTCTATATATAATTATATATTGGCTAACTTTTTAACAAACTATAACCCTATTGTACCTTAGGTGAAGTAGGATTTATAAATTGCGGATATTAAATAATAATAATAATAATAATAATAATAATAATAATAATAATAATAATAATAATGATAATGATAATGATAATAATAATAATAATAATAATAATAATAATAATAATAATAATAATAATAAAGGAGAAATGCGCACAAACCGTGCAGATATTACATGTGAAGTGCTTAATTGTCTTTGCTATAAGCACTGATTGATTTAAGTCGTTTTTTACAATTCAGAATATGGCACTTTCACATTTTTGTGAATACAAAACACATATACACATGTCGTTATGTTCAGGAAATGTCTTGTTGCAGCATATCTTGTGATGGAAGCCATGGACTGCCAGTCTGGTAGTGACATGACGCATTTCAGAGTACAATTCTGTCCATCGTCTGTCTTGCATCGAACAGGTCGCATGGAATGATGATGGTATGTCTTTCTTCTTCTCTTGCAGGTCTTGCAAGAGTACATTGTAGGCCTTACTAGATGGCAGGAGTAGTGTTGTCCGCAGATCTTCTATTAAAAACATCTCTCTGGTGAGTTCGTACTCGGTGATACTCCTAAGAGTCTCTTGAGGTATCTTAACTTCACTTTCTCCACATCTTCCAATTGCTTATATGTGAGGTATTCCCATATCAAGTCGAGTCCATACACAAGTACGGGTAGTACCTTCAATCTGAACAAGTCCATAGCGGTGCTGATTGACAGTAACCTGATATTCCGAATTTCATTCATTGTCCTTATTGCTGCCACCGCTCTTGATCTGATATTTAGTAGTAGTAGGACTTTATTAGACAAAAAGTAAGATATTTACAATATTATTTACAAATATGGGTCGCACGGGCAGTAAGCCGTACGTGCTGTTCACAGTCCGTTACAATAAAGTAATAATTGGTACTAGTGTAAAGAAAAATGAACAACAAAAAAATCAATAAAATTACACTTACATAAAGAAAACAATAATATTACATTTAAATAAAAACACAATAGCATTATACACTAAAAAAACAATAACATTACAATTACATAAAGAAAACACAATAATATTCCCTCCATGGTATCTTTACCTTGTCGTGGTGGAGTGGCTTGCGTGCTTAAATGATCCTGAGAGCTATGCCGGCGGTAGCATTGCTGCCGATAGGGTTACCCATGCCGGACTGGTCGAAGGTGATAAGCCAGACGAAAAAAGTACCTTGGGCGAAAGAGTGACGATCTTTCACCGTAAAAATACAACCGTCAAGAAATGCGGACATGGGTTCATCTGGGGTAAAATTTTCCGGAGGTCAAATAGTCCCCCATTCGGTTCTCCGGGCGGTGACTACTTCAGGGAACCCATGCCAAAGGCTCAAACACAGGGACATGTTCCTAGGAACATGGAATGTTAGGACTTTATACAATAGTGGGGCACTAGAGATATTAACGCGGGAATTAGATAAATCGCCCTTGGATATAGTCGCTTTACAGGAAGTTAGGTGGCCAGGAGAAGGTAGTCAGGAATCAGGAAGCTTTGCATTATACTATGGGGGCGCAGAAAGACCTGCATTTGGAACGGGTTTTTTAGTCAGAAGGAGGATCCTATCCGCTATCCGAGATATTAAATTTGTTAGTAATAGGATGTCATACATAATTCTAAAGGATAAACGACATGATTTTATAATTGTAAATGTACATGCCCCCACAGAAGATAAACATGACAAGATCAAGGATGAGTTCTATGAATAATTAGAATGCTTATTTGATAGCCTTTCACGATATCATATGAAAATTGTCTTAGGAGATTTTAATGCAAAAGTGGGGCGGGAAGATATATTCAAACCAACAATAGGCAAATTCAGTCTTCATGAAGATAGTAACGACAACGGGGTTAGATTAGTCACATTTGCCACATCAAAGAATCTCATTGTTAAGAGCACAACATTTCAGCATAAGGATATTCATAAATACACCTGGACGTCCCCAGATGGAGAAACTCGGAATCAGATAGATCATGTATTAGTGGATAAACGCTGGCACAATAGCATCATTGATGTTAGATCAGTTAGAGGGACAGACTGCAATTCGGATCATCATCTGGTCAGAGTGAAAATCAGACAACGGCTATCGCTTATGAGAGGAACGAACGCTAAAAATTATTCTGTAAAATATGAATTAAAAAACTTGAAAAATGATGAAATGCTGCAAGAATACCAAATCAAAATTGCTAATAGATTTGAAGTACTGGAATCTTCAGATGACAATGTGGCAAACAAAGAAGAAACTGATATAAATAAAGAATGGCAGGCTATAAGAGATACTATTAAATTGTCAGCACCAGAAAGCATTGGTTGTTTAAAAAAGAGGCAAAACAAGAAATGGTTTGATGAGGAATGTGCCGACATTGTAAAGAAAAGAAAGCTAGCAAAAATGAAATGGTTACACGAGCCAAATGAGGTAAATTTAGAGCAATTGGGTAGTGTTAGACGGGAAACCACCAAGTTACTAAAGAGTAAAAAGAGGGAATATTTGAGAGAGAAGATTAATGATCTTGAAATGAATGCAAAAAATAGGAACATTAGAGAATTATATCAGGGAATTAGGATAGAGAAGAAGGGGTTTCAGGCTAGAACAAACATAATTCGGAATGAAAATGGGGATATGATTGCAGATTCTAGGAGTATATTAAATAGATGGAAAAGTTACTTTAATCAGCTATTAAATGTACATACAGAACAGGACATTGAGGAGGATAAGTTACAGACAGCAGAAATGCTGGTCGCAGAGCCAAGTGCATTAGAGGTTGAAATGGCGATTGAAAAATTGAAAATGTATAAAGCATCAGGTTCAGATGAGATCCCAGCAGAACTGATAAAATCAGGGGGAGAAAAATTGATGGACAAGATACGCTGGTTGCTTAGTATGATTTGGGAAAAAGAAGCTCTTCCAGATGAATGGAAGGAATCAATTATCATACCAATTTATAAGAAAGGAGATAAAACTGATTGCAACAACTACAGGGGTATCACATTACTTTCAACTTCGTACAAAATTCTAACAAATATATTAGTAAGCAGACTTACTCCCTATATTGATGATATTTTAGGAGATCATCAATGTGCATTTAGAAGAAACAGGTCTACAACAGATCAGATTTTCAGTATAAGACAGATTTTAGAGAAGAAATGGGAATATAATGGTACTGTACATCAACTATATGTAGACTTCAAAAAAGCATATGATTCAATTAAGAGGGAGAAGTTATATAGTATCCTGCTGGAGTTCGGAATTCCTAAAAAGTTAGTTAGACTTATACGAATGTGTCTAAATGGCTCAAAGAGTAGGGTGCGTGTAGGCAAACAGTTTTCAGACACTTTTGAAATCCAGAATGGGTTGAAGCAAGGAGATGCACTATCTCCTCTACTATTTAATTTTGTACTAGAGCATGTCATTAAATCTTTAGAGAATGAGGAAGGCTTACAACTCAATGGTATTAATAAGCTGTTAGTTTATGCTGATGATGTAGTACTATTGGCCGATAGCGAGGAGATACTAAAGGCCAACACGCACACACTATTGAGTAACACTAAGAAATTAGGACTGGAAGTAAATATCAGTAAAACTAAATATATGGTCACACGTAGAAATTCAGTATATAATGGAAATGGACAGCTAATGACAAATGAGGGAAATTTTGAGGAAGTGGCTGAATTCAAATACCTAGGAACAATAATCACAAATAGGAATGAGATGCACAAAGAAATTAAACATAGGCTCAATTCTGGAAATGCATGCTATTATGCATTGCAGAGACTTTTGATGTCCCAACTCCTTTCAAAAAACGTTAAACTGAAAATATATAAAACTATTATTCTACCAGTTATATTATATGGGTGCGAAACATGGACTCTTACTTTAAGGGAGGAAAGGAGATTACGAGTATTTGAGAATAAAGTTCTTAGGAAATTTTTTGGACCAAAGAGAGATGAACAGACAGGTGAATGGAGAAGACTACATAACAATGAACTACATGGTCTTTATAGGAAGCCAGATATAATAAGAACAGTTAAGTCTCGTAGACTGCGATGGGCAGGACATGTTGCACGTATGGGGAATGAAAGACGTGCATGGAAGCTTCTTGTAGGAAAGCCAGAGGGAAAACGCCCAGTTTGTAGGCCAAGAATGAGGTGGGAGAACAACATTATGTATGATTTGAGGGAAGTAGATTATACAGGGAATGATTGGAAAGCATTAGCTCAGGATAGGGATGTATGGAGAGCTTATGTCCGCGCGGCCATGAACCTTCGGGTTCGATAGTGCCAGTGAGTAAGTAAGTAAGTAAACACAATAATATTACAATTAAATAATAACGCAATAGCATTATACACTAATTAATTTATATATAATTGTTAATAATTAATGGTATTGCATTTTGATAACATAGGCTATATTTATTCATGAAAGAGTGTTATCCTTATTTTCCGCGTTTTGTCCAGAAATTTACCCAAGTTTATCCAATTTTCTGGATTTACCAATAACTCGTAGCAGCCAATCTTTCCCGATTTGAATTTATAAATCTTTCCGTTAGTAACTGACGACTCCAATATTCTAAATCATTATATTGTCCTAATATATGTATCTCATCTTCAAAGTTCCCGCACATTGGACATATTCGCATATCGTGATCGTCGCTAATTTTTAGAAATTTCGATGCCCCTAGCCTAAACCAAGCAAGCCCTGATCTCTCCTTAAAAGCCTAGGTTGAGTATAAACGATTCTTTTCCCCAGACGTGTTTTAGGTCTCTTTGTAAACACAGTGAAGGTTTTCCTGTACATTCGGCGAAAGTATCTTGGTTTATATCTAAGTACCTCCTCCTTATTTTTCTCCACACGTTCTTGCGATTTTCCTTCCCTTTTTCCCATATCCAGCCCATCCCATCCAAATCTTTTGGAGTTCTCTCCTAAGTTCGTCTGCCCAAAATTTAACATCTATGTTTTTAATTTGGTGGTCGTAACAAATTGCTCTAAGCATTGTTTGTTCACCTTGGATTACTCGCAACCAGTATTTGAGTACACGAATTTTACAGTTTATGTCGTCCTGGAATGACCCGAATTCATATAAAATTCCACAGTTAGAAACGGCCTTACTATGTCCTGTAATATATTTTAGAAAATGCATATATACCTTATTTGGTACTTCCGTTCTTTGGAAACCCCCAAATCTCACTACCATAGTGCATTACTGGCCTGACCATCGCTCCATACATTTTTTCTAATGTGCTGACTGGAATATCAGGCACTCAACCCAGAATACCGAGTATACTGTTAAGTTGTACCCTCCCTTTAAATAATGCTATATCAATATGTTTTTTCCACTTCCCGTTCATTTTTAATGTCGTACCAAGATATTCAAAATGTTTTCACGTTTTGAAGTGCTTGATCTCTGTATTTCCATTCTTCTGCTCTACCACAAACCGTCCCATTTTTACAGGTCATTGTTTTTGTCTTACTAACATTTACAGTCAATCCCTAATTCCTACAGTATATTTCCAGTAGGTCAAGACCTCTTTGCAATCCCTTGATTGTCTTGGAACAGATAATTAAATCATCTGCATACAACAGGACTGGGACTTAAACATTTCTTATCTCCGGAGCCACAGTTTCTCCTTCTAGCATTACGTCTACAATATCATCAACGAATAGATTAAATAGCATTGGTGATAAAATGCAACCTTGTCTCACTCCCCGATTGGCTTCACTGCTCTCTGTAATGTGCCCTTGGTCTACTTTTATACAAAATTTAACATATTTATAAATTGACATTAAAGCATGTATCATATTATGAGACAATCCTTTCCGATTTAATTTTGCCCAAAGTGCGCTTCGGTCCACAGTATCAAATGCCATCTTAAAATCAATGAGTGCACAAAATAATTTACCCCCCTTCATTTTCAGATAGTCATCAATTAATGTTCTCAGAACAAATACGTTGTCCACCGTGGAGAACCTTCTCTAAAACCTGCCTGATATTTTGAGAGCCTATTGTCCTCTTTAGCCCATTGCCTTATTCGTTCGTAAAGTACTTTACAATATATTTTTCCGAACACTGACAAGAGACAAATTCCCCTGTAACTTTCTGGTATCTGTGCCCCATCTTTCCCTTTGTATAACGGGTTGGATGACACCTGTCGCCCAGGCTTCCGGATAATCTCCTCCATTAAAAAGTTTGTTGAACGCAGTTTTCAAAACGTCTAATAATTTATTGGATGATATCATATTTTTCAAGAATTCCACTGGTATTCCATCAATTCCAGGTGCTTTACCATTCTTTAAACATTTAATGGAAGAAACCACTTCATTTTTCGAAATATCCTGATCCAGTAATTGAATATGAATTGGGTCAGGGATCTCAACTATATTTCCTTGATTATATCTTAACCTCTCATTTCCCAGCACCCTATCAAAGTAACTTCTCCATTCCCCGGGCGTTATTCTTGTCCGATTTATGGACTTTACTTTGAGTTCCCTTATTGCTTTCCATATGTCCGCAACGTTCCCACTTTCAGTCGCGACTCTCATTTCTTCGGATTTCTTATTTTGCCATGCTAGTTTTGTTTCCCTAATAATTCTTTATATCCCTTTCTCTCTTGCGCATAATTTTTTCTGCTTTCATCTGTGCTTTCTTTTGTAAACTTTAAAATACTACTTTCGACAAACTTCTTCTTCTTTCTACATGCATTATTGTACCACCCTTTGTGTTTCTGGTTCATTGCGTATTTAACCTTGAATTTTCCCCCTACTTTTTGAAAACATTCTGTCAAAGTTTTAATAATTTCCTCCCCGCTAAGATCATTTAATTGCAGATCCTGTATTAGCGTTTCCAAACTCCTGATAAATTCTTGTCTCCGATCCTCGATCCCCCTGAAACGTGTAATTGGCCGCAATATTGTTAACACCTCATCATTACTGTCTCACTAATACTATTCATATTTAAAATAAGTTTGTTTGGAAGTGGTGTGATTCGATTCTAGAAACTATACAGAAATTACTTAGGACTGGAATCATGTCTTGTGTGCATATTGAATAATCGATTACGCTTAATAAAAGTCAGTTCTCCATTTTTATCTTCCCCATATTTCCCATTCAGAATTTCAAGTTCAAATGCATCGCAAGAAGCTAACAATTGGTTTCCTTCTGAATTTAAAATCTTATATTTGCTTCTCCTACCCTCACCTTGTGTTTGATTATCATCCGATTTTATAGTGATATTTTCCTCCCCAATCCTACAGTTAAAGTCTCCTAAAATTATTATTCCCGCTTCCGGAAACCTATCTTTTATTTCTGCCAACGAGTCAGACAATTGAACGAACAATTTGGATTGGCATAACTGGAATTTAGTGGTTGGCGTTAAATAAACAACAGACACATTTCTGCTCTTTCTGCATGGTAGTATATACAAATTGCCTCTTTTAAAGCATTATTTACCTATTTAATATATGGGTCTAAGTTAGCTTTATATAAAATGGCAACACCGCCTGGATATCTACCTCTCTTCCCTCTAGTTGCATTACCCTTAAAATAACCTTTCATATTACATATATTTACGCATTCATTAGCTTTTAACCATGTTTCTCCTAGAGCTAATATATCAAAAGTCTCAATAAACTCTACACATCTGTCAATTGAAAGTTTTTGTTTTAACCCTGCGATATTCCATGAACCGACTGTCAACAAACCCTATTGTGTTCCCTTGTCATTAGTCTTACCTGTATTTTTCGAACTTCCCTCTCTCAATAGTTCCTTTTCTGCGCGTAAATTCAGCAATCTTTGTGATTTTCTTGTTTGAGGTCTTGTGTTCGCCGGTCGTTCACCTCTTAGAGGTGGGGTATACTTTTTGCGTTCGGCTGTT
This sequence comes from Diploptera punctata, assembly GCA_030220185.1. NCBI lineage: Eukaryota > Metazoa > Arthropoda > Insecta > Blattodea > Blaberidae > Diploptera > Diploptera punctata. The sequence goes on along the minus strand of JASPKZ010005273.1, from coordinate 1,035,373 downwards.
TTGTGCTGAGTGTTTATTGGATTCCTCGGAGTTAGTATCGTAGTGCTCCCTCTCTCTTTCTCTCGTGTAGAATTTTCTCCCTCCTCTGCTGTAAGGAGACCACCTGCTGTTGAAGCGTCGCCTGTAAGTTTTGGGGACTCGCTGTCAATGATCTCTTCAAATTCATTTTCAGAGTTGTCCATATTTTGTAGTTGTTCCCTGCTCCAGATTCGTCCATTTATAATCAATTTATTAAATTGCAGGATTGCATGGCAACCCTGCCTCCTCGCCTCGAGCATGTGTCGCTTAAGAAAGTCCCTTTCGCGGCGCACCTTAACACTAAAATCTTCAGCAATATTGATACCGGTCCCTTTAAGATATTTACTGACTCTAAGGATCCAACATTTTATTTTGTAGTGTGATAATTTGCATACAATCGGTCTCTTTCCACTATTCCAACGACCTACTCTGTGCGCTCTTTCAATATCACTGTCCACCAAATCAATCCCGATTTGCGCCACTACTCTTTTAACTATATGTTCAGTTCCCTCCCAGCTCTCCCTCTCTTCTTCATGCACTCCATATATCATAATATTAATACGGCGACTCTGGTTTTCGAGATAGTCTAATTTAGATTCCAGCCATTTCAATCTGTCCTCCATCCGATGCATGTTCGTCTCAATATCACGAATTTTTTCACCCACGTTGCACTTTTCAAACCCCTCTTTCACTTCAGTTGACAATGTTTCAATCAGCTTTCTAACTTGTTCCATAATGCTTTGTCCCCTGCACACTTCAACCACTCTAACAATAACACGTCCGCTCTTCTCGACGGCCTGCTTGGAACTCTCCGATCTGATATGTAGCCTGAAGCTCTTCCTTGTTGTTTGTATCGTGAGGCCTAAATATTTAAAGTTGTTAACTCTGTTGAGGATTTTCCCATTACATTTAATTATTTTCGTTTCGGTCAGTCTGCCGCCTTTCCTAAACATTATCATTTCTGTCTTGTCTTCATTTATCTTTATGTCATTTCTCTCTGCCCATCCGCTTAGTATATCTATCGCTGTGTGTAGAGAGTTTATGTCTTCCGTTGCGACAGCCATAATATCGGCGTAGATATAGATGTTGGCTCCTGTTATTTCTTTCGCCACGTCACGCGTAAAGGCATTAAACAAAATTGGACTTAGTGGGTCGCCTTGGAGTACACCATTCGTTTGGGGTAGCCACTCTGATTTGCACACTCCGTCATCTATTTGGACATAGTTATTAGCTAGGATGTTTGATTTTAGTATAGTCGTACTTTATTTGCCGATTAGCTCCTCAAGCTTGTCTATAAGCAGTTCTCTGTTGACCAAATCGAGAGCTTTCAAATAGTCTATAAAAACTACATATAATTTTCCTTTGGGCTTTTCCAATGTGAGTTTTATTTGGTTCGGTAGATTCTTTACTGTCATTATCGTGGATCTTTCTCTTCTGAACCCAAATTGTTCTTCAGGTAGTAGTGGTTCTAGTTTTTCTGCCAACCGTCTTGTTAGGATACTCGTTAGGAGTTTCAGTGCAGTGGGTTCTAAGGCTATCTCTCTATATGCATTCGGGCTGGTTGTGTCCACTTTACCATTCTTTCGGTATGTTCCCTAGTTCCATGCACATATTCAGAAGATATGTCCATATTGGCAGGAGTCTGTTTTAGGTGTTCGTTTCTAATCCTATCTGGACCTGGGGTTCTGTTGTTTTTGCTTTCCTGTATGGCTATGACAATTTCGTCTATGGTAAAGATCAGTTCTGGCTGTGGTATTACTGGTATCTTCATCATTTGTCTCGTTTCCTTTGCACAGATAACTCCATTCATATGTTCTTTCCATTCCTCCATGGGGATGCTGGGTTTGAACTTTTGTTCTTTCGGGCGGAGGGCACGGTAAGGATCTTTTTCTGCCTCTTCTATGATTTTTCTCTGCTCTTCTGCCAGCTTTTCACTTTTTTTAAATTTGATAAGATATTATAATTTTCTTTCTTGTCTGTAATCTTGGAGGGTTTGACTATTTTTTTGTTTTTCTGGCTGTATGCAGTTTTCCTAGAGTTACCTTCCTCTGTTCGCTCGCTTTTCTATTCATGTATTGTGGGGTGGCTCTGCATTCAATGCATTTCGTCAGCCACGTAGCAGCTTCCTTAATATTTCCCAGTTGTATTTTCTCTTCTATCTGATTCTTACAAGCCATTTTTGGTTTATTGCCTCCATGTCCAATTTCTTACCAAGTGTTGGTTGCCTTCTTTGTCTAATGATACTAGTTGGAATTGTCTCTATATATAAATTTACAGGAATATGTTTGCGGATCAGCGCTTCCTCTTTATATAGAGGGGCGGCGATAGACAGACAGACAGACAGACAGACAGACAGACATACAGTTATAGACAGACAGAGACAGACAGACATACAGATAGATACATACAGACAGAGACAGACAGACATACAGATAAATACATACAGACAGATAGAGACAGATAGAGACAGACAGACAGACAGATAGATAGAGACAGACAGAGACAGGCAGATAGAGACAGGCAGATAGAGACAGATAGAGACAGATAGAGACAGACAGAGACGGACAGACAGAGACGGACAGACAGAGACGGACAGACAGAGACGGACAGACAGAGAAGGACAGACAGAGAAGGACAGACAGAGAAGGACAGACAGAGAAGGACAGACAGAGAAGGACAGACAGAGAAGGACAGACAGAGAAGGACAGACAGAGACGGACAGATTGAGACGGACAGATAGAGACGAACAGATAGAGACGGAGAGAGACGGAGAGATAGAGAGACGGAGAGATAGAGAGACGGAGAGATAGAGAGACGGAGAGATAGAGAGACGGAGAGATAGAGAGACGTAGAGATAGAGAGACGGAGAGATAGAGAGACGGAGAGATAGAGAGACGGAGAGATAGAGAGACGGAGAGATAGAGAGACGGACAGATAGAGAGACAGACAGATAGAGAGAGATAGAGAGACAGACAGATAGAGAGACAGACAGATAGAGAGAGATAGAGACAGACAGATAGAGAGAGATAGAGACAGACAGATAGAGAGAGATGAGACAGACAGATAGAGAGAGATAGAGACAGATAGAGAGAGATAGAGACAGATAGAGAGAGATAGAGACAGATAGAGAGAGATAGAGACAGATAGAGAGAGATAGAGACAGATAGAGAGAGATAGAGACAGATAGAGAGAGATACACATAGAGAGAGATAGAGACAGATAGAGAGAGATAGAGAGAGATAGAGAAGAGAGAGATAGAGAGAGATAGAGAGAGATAGAGACAGATAGAGAGAGATAGAGACAGATAGAGAGAGATAGAGACAGATAGAGACGGATAGACAGAGACGGACAGACAGAGACGGACAGACAGAGAAGGACAGACAGAGACGGACAGACTGAGACGGACAGACTGAGACGGACAGACTGAGACGGACAGATAGAGACGGACAGATAGAGACGGACAGATAGAGACGGACAGATAGAGACGGAGAGATAGAGAGACGGAGAGATAGAGAGACGGAGAGATAGAGAGACGGAGAGATAGAGAGACGGAGAGATAGAGAGACGGAGAGATAGAGAGACGGAGAGATAGAGAGACGGAGAGATAGAGAGACAGAGAGATAGAGAGACAGAGAGATAGAGAGACAGAGAGATAGAGAGACAGAGAGATAGAGAGACAGAGAGACAGAGAGATAGAGAGACAGAGAGATAGAGAGACAGAGGGATAGAGAGACAGAGAAATAGAGAGACATAGAGACAGATAGAGAGAGATAGAGACAGATAGAGAGAGATAGAGACAGATAGAGAGAGATAGAGACAGATAGAGACAGATAGAGAGAGATAGAGACAGATAGAGAGAGATAGAGACAGATAGAGACGGACAGACAGAGGCGGACAGACAGAGGCGGACAGATAGAGACGGAGAGATAGAGACGGAGAGATAGAGAGACGGAGAGACAGAGAGACGGAGAGACGGAGAGACGGAGAGACGGAGAGACAGAGAGACGGAGAGACAGAGAGACGGAGAGATAGAGAGACGGAGAGATAGAGAGACGGAGAGATAGAGAGACGGAGAGATAGAGAGACGGAGAGATAGAGAGACGGAGAGATAGAGAGACATAGAGACAGATAGAGAGACATAGAGACAGATAGAGAGACATAGAGACAGATAGAGAGACATAGAGACAGATAGAGAGAGATAGAGACAGATAGAGAGAGATAGAGACAGATAGAGAGAGATAGAGACAGATAGAGAGAGATAGAGACAGATAGAGAGAGATAGAGACAGATAGAGAGAGATAGAGACAGATAGAGAGAGATAGAGACAGATAGAGAGAGATAGAGACAGATAGAGAGAGATAGAGACAGATAGAGACAGATAGAGAGAGATAGAGACAGATAGAGAGAGATAGAGAGAGATAGAGAGAGATAGAAAGAGATAGAGACAGATAGAGAGAGATAGAGAGATAGAGAGAGATAGAGGGAGATAGAGAGATATAGAGAGAGATAGAGAGAGATAGAGAGAGATAGAGGGAGATAGAGAGAGATAGAGAGAGATAGAGAGAGATAGAGAGAGATAGAGACAGATAGAGAGAGATAGAGACAGATAGAGAGAGATGAGACAGATAGAGAGAGATGGAGACATATAGAGAGAGATGGAGACAGATAGAGAGAGATAGAGACAGAGAGAGAGATAGAGACAGAGATAGAGAGAGAGATAGAGAGAGATAGAGACAGAGAGAGAGAGAGATAGAGACAGATAGAGAGAGAGAGAGAGAGGAGAGAGAGATAGAGACAGATAGAGAGAGAGATAGAGACAGATAGAGAGAGAGAGATAGAGACAGATAGAGAGAGATAGAGACAGATAGAGAGAGAGAGATAGAGACAGATAGAGAGAGAGATAGAGACAGATAGAGAGAGAGAGAGAAAGAGACAGATAGAGAGAGATAGAGACAGATAGAGAGAGATAGAGACAGATAGAGAGAGATAGAGACAGATAGAGAGAGATAGAGACAGATAGAGACAGATAGAGACAGATAGAGACAGACAGACATAGAGAGAGAGAGAGAGAGAGGGAGAGACAGGCAGACAGACAGAGACAGGCAGACATACAGAGAGAGAGAGATAGAGAGACAGCAGACAGACAGAGGGAGATAGAGTGATAGAGAGAGAGAGAGAGGGACTACAGACAGACTGACAGAGATAGAGAGATAGAGAGAGAGACAGACAGACAGACTGACAGAGATAGAGAGATAGAGAGAGAGACAGACAGACAGAGACAGAAAGTCAGAGAGAGAGAGAGAGAGAGAGAAAAAAAGAGAGAGAGAGAGAGAACGTGTCGTATAAAATGCAATTCGCGTATTTGCAGGACTCTGCTCATGCGCCCGGCGTGCCAGAGATATAACACACATAGGTTAGCTGCATCACACATAGCATGCAATAACCTTTCTTGGCCGCTGCCATAGAACAATAAAAGCGGTAGCTAAACATACTACCGCAAGTAGGTAATCTTGACTTAGTAGGGTGAAGTATATTTACTGAACAGTGAGCCTAGAAACGCCAGTAACTTCTCAACATTATCGGTGAGTACACCACACGTGATATATTACATTCCTTTGACAATGACTCTAAGTGGTAAAACAAGTTTCGTTGAAAGGGCATAGTTTAGTGGCATCTCCGCTAGCCCCTGTTCCAGTAACTGAGTTCACCCTCTAGCTTTACGAAATAATTGTGTGATAATTATGCGTTCCGTAATGATATATTTTATTTTTCTTAAATGAGCACCCACTTTCTTGTCAAAGTCACGAGTAAAACTGATTAACTTAATTATTTATTTAAAATGTATTCACTAATAAATCAATATCACTTAAAACGACTTGTTAATTGGCAAGAATTGCTCCATCAGAGCAATGATATTTTCTAGACATCAAAAACTCTATAGACACTTGCCGTACTCACTACTTACCTCATACAAAATAATAAATAGTATGGGAGAAACTTTACATAAAGAGTATCAGAATGTCAGGCTCCACACCTTACGAAGCTCTTAGCTGCTTGACAACAGCTGTCCATCTTTATCAATATAACACCAAACAGTTCCAGCAGCAATACACGTTTTACTGCTATGAGGTCTCAACCCCATGCTCAAATCCCTAATCCTGGAGGACCAGTGAGTTGGAATGTCCCAGGTTTAAGGCACCAGGAACATGTCTTTACCTACCAGCAGTATAAAAAGTTTACGAATTCTTGACAATAAAGGTCTTGGAAGCATTTTGGAATCAAAGGGAGACGAACGGACAGTAAATGTAAATGACTATGATACATAACAGTGAGTTACATTATCATTTTGTGAAACCTTGTAGTAAGAACAGTTGAGTCTCGTTGAATGTCAGCGATAGAGTGGATATATGGCATGAACGGGGGATGAAAGAGAGACACGGAAAATTCCAGTAGCAAAATCAGAAGGAATGGGCCTAGTATATAGATCAAGAATTAAATGAGAGTATCATATAAAACATGAATAACACTGAGCAACAAAATATAAACTTATTTTTTGTCTCAGAAAAAAAAATGTGATTGTGTTAGTATGTTTTCTCCTGAATTCAAGTATGATATCGGGTTTTCTCCATCACGCAAGGTTTCCGAGAGACAGGAATTTATAATTTCGAACACTTTAATATTTTCTACATTCGTAACTACACAATATTCCAACATTCGGACTCACTTAGAAAGTAAGAGATGACGATTTTCTGCTATATTTCGCCTGTGGTGTATCCCTGTTGATGGTCCAATAATAAACGGACTGCATATTAGGATTCCATTTGCCTCGATATCTCTTTTCCATAGCTGAAATAATTTAAGTTAGCTCATTTGGTTTTAATTCACAATGGACGAAAAAACGTTTATTAAAAATAATTATTTAAATCCATTAGTCGGCCGCGGTGGAATAGTGGTTATGCTCCTTGCCTCTGGTCCCGAGGGTCGCGGGTTCAAACCCGGCCGGGGTCGATGGATTTTTTGGTACGGTAAAATCCAAGGAGCAAGTCCTCCGGGAGGGACTTTAAGCAGTGGGTCCCGAGTCTGAAGATTTTCAGGCTCGTAAAAAATCCTTAAGCCTGAATGAAAAGGCCTCTAAGCAAAATTTACCGAATTTTCCCGTCCTAGTACTACCTTGGTTTCCTAGATGTCAGTATGAGGCGAAACGCTGACCACGGACCACTCAAAATTACATCTATACGAAAACAAATGTAACTAAATTAGTATGGTTCAATTTCTTCCCTGTAGGGGGAGAGCGCCTAAATCTCTGTAAAGGGAAAACATAGGCTTACAATACAATAAATCCATTAAACTGTGGGTGATGGAGAAATTCCGTATACATATTTGAAAACACGAAAAAAAAGCTGCATTAAGTACAACTATTGATACTCATGACCTAATTATTATGAATTCGATGTTTAAACATCGGTACAACCATATATATACGTGGGAACAACGCACTAAAGGTCTAAGATCGATAATTGATTATGTAATAGTGAGGAAACGGAGAAATATTATAGTTCAAGATGTTAGAGTGAATCGAGGACTCGAATGTGGAACGGATCATTATATGCTGCCAACTAGGATACTATGCCCTATAAACAGGGTAAATAAAGGTAAATAAATATCAATATTTAGAAATAGAAAATGAATTAGAAAAATGTAGATATAATCTACATTTACTACAAAATGAGAGTATTAAAAATCTATATGCCCAACGCCTCACCGAAAAATTAAAATTTGATGAAGATTGGAACTCTGTCGTTATTTATGAACATTTGAAAAAATATATACATGAAGCAGCAAGAGAAGAACTTGGTCTGGAAAATGATAAACACCATAAAAACCATTGGGTGAATAAGGAAATACTTGATATCATAACAGAAAAGAAAAATGCATATCAAAAATATTTAAGTTCCAAGAAAAATGAAGATTATCAAAGTTATAACATACTTAAAAGAAAGGTTAAAGCAGAAGTCAGGAAACATAAAAAAGAAATATAGAATAGGGTATGTGGAGAAATCGAGCATACAGTAGACTATTCAAAGTCAGCCCAAGCATGGAGGACAATTACAAACATGCGAAATGATAATATGGCAAAGAGTTTTAATTTAGTACCAATGAAAACTTTTCAGGAATATTTTTTAAAATGCTTTTAACAGAAACTAGGAGAGAATTTATAGACTATGCTACACTGGATAATGGAAAGGGTGACTTAATAGAACCTATAACAGAAGAGAGGAGGTAAGAAACGTGTTGAGAGAACAGCAAAAATAGAAAAGCGGCAGGTCTAGGAGGAATAACCATGGAACTAATTAAATATGGTGGTTCAGGAATTATAAGAATTTTAACTAGACTTTTTAACCAAGTGATAGAAGGAGATCCTATTCCAGATGAGTGGAAGTTATCGTATATTAGTGAAATATACAAAAATAAAGGGAATAAAAGAGATCCATCAAACTATAGAGGCAGCAATTAGTTATTTGTTATGGCACCAATTAGTAGAACGTTAAGTACAATTATTAAAATCAGATTGGAGGAACTAATACAAAATAGAATATCAGAAGAACAAACAGGTTTCACAGCAGGCAAATCGTGCCTTGATAATATATTTGTGATCAGGCAGATTACGGAAAAGATGTTGGCTAAAGGAAAGAAGTTCATATAGCATTTATAGACCTGGAAAAGGCATATGACTCTGTACCCATCAAAAAGCTTTGGGTGGCAATGGAGAAGGTTGGAATATCTAAACCCCTCATACATTTTATAAAAAGAATGTATGATTGTAAAGCAAGTATTAAGATTGGAAATAGAATATCCTCAGAATTTGATATAACAAAAGGATTAAGACAAGGATGTGGGATGTCACCAACATATTCCAGGGATTAGATCCTAATCCCTGCATTATTCAATATATATTTAGAAGAGGTATTAATGAAATGGAATAAGTCATGTAGGGGAATAGGAATCGACATTAATGGCCATTTACAGCACAATTTATTATTCGCTGATGACCAGATTATAATAGGACAAGATAAAGAAGATATAGAATATATGATCAGAAAGTTGGTCGATGCATTTGAGGTAGGTGGATTGAAGATAAATTATATTAAAACAGAATATATGGTAATCGGAGGAAATTCAGAAGACCTACAAATAAATAATATGATAATTAAACGTATTGAAGAATTTAAATATCTTGGATCTATAATAGATAAATCTGGTACTTGTGAAAAAGATATTATTAACAGAGTAAATTGTGCAAGGAAGGCGATTAGATCCCTGGATGGTATTTTATGGAATAGAAATTTGACCAGAAAAACAAAAAAAAGGGATTATACAGACAATAATAGAGAGTATACTTACATATGGATCAGAAAGCTGGACAATAAATGAAAGGATGCAGAAAAGAATCTTGGCAACAGAAATGGATGGATTGCGGAGAAGTATGAGAATACCCAGGCTACAACATATTCGAAATACATATATCAGACAAGAAATGGATGCACAAGAAACTGTTATCGATAGGATAACAAAGAGAGCTCTACAATGGTTATGGACATGTACAACGGATGCCGGAAAAGACCAGTGGCCTAAACAGGTGTTGGATTGGATGGTACCCAGGCAGAAGGAGAAGGGGAAGAAGTAGAAGAGCATGGTATGAGGGAATATATGATGCCATGATGAAGAGGGGTATGGAAGATGGACAATGGGAAGATAGGAATCGCTGGAAAGCAGGAATCAAAGGCAAACTGCTGTAAAGTGAAAAGCCTGTATTAAGTATTAAGTAAGTATTGATACTCATGAGACAAAAATCACGTTGGCCAGTGTTATAAGACGTGAATTGTACGGGGAAAGATTGGAAAACATAATCTCAGCTTAGAGATGTAATAAAAAGTTGATCGTGCGGTCATCAACCTGAGGGTCGATAGTAATATAGAGTTAGTTAATTTATGTCCATTTAGTCAATAATCGATTATAAATAACGGAAATTTCGGAATGGGTAACTCTACTCGATTTTGAAATTCCCTTCTCTCCTAGAATTGGCCAACTTAAAAAGAATCCAAGAATACCTTACTGAATGCTTTTTATCCGCTAATATTTAACCATTTTATAGGGACATTGTAATTTTTATGTCAACCGGTGTGGTCCCAAAATAACATCGTTGCCTCTTACGCAACAGGCCTGTGTTTGATCTCTGGTCGGGAAAAGTTTCCTAGATGAGATTAATTTCAGTTTTTTTTCCCCTCACCTGTAAGACAAATGTCCGAAAAATATGGCCCCCGAACATCATCTGGGTATCGTAATCATCACCATCATATTCGCTTTGTTTAGTATCAATGATAGAGCGAATGGAATATCTTTTCTTAAGGTAAAGGTTAAACTAAGGTGTATGTATATATACATATATATATATATATATATATATATTTATTTATTTATATATCATCATAATCCGGTATCATGGCAGCACCGCAGTCTTCCAGAAACCAAACGCCATTCCTCTCTGACCATCCATTGATCTTCACCCAATCCTCTGCTTGTACCCCTTCTAGCCAAGTTTTCTTCGGTCGTCCTCTCTTCCTCCTTTATATTGGAATCCATTCCATAACAATTTTAGGCAATCTTTGCTCTGGCATTCTTTTTACATGACCGTACCACTGTAATCTTTTCTTTTCTGTAATGTCTATGATCTCCGGCTCCTCTTGTACACCCACATTTCCCTTATTTCTTTATTTCGTATTATATTCATTCTAGATTTTCCAGCTGATCTCTTAAAACTTCCATTTCTGTACTTAAAATTATTATCATTTCCCTGGTAGGAATTTGCCAGACTTCAGCACCATATGTTAAAATGCTCTGAATTATGGTTTGATATATTTGTAATTTTCTATTTTTTGTAATATTTTTGGTCCACCGAACAGAGTTTAAAGCATTTATTGCTTGTTTTGTTTGTGCGATTATATTTTTAATTTCCATTGTGTTATCGCCTGAATGGTCTAATTTTGTTCCTAATATATATATATATATATATATATATATATATATATATTTTACTCTCATTAATAGGGTCAATAATTTAACAAATTCTGGGTTATTATTATTATTATATTTATTATTATTATTATTATTATTATTATTATTATTTAATATAGCCTACTTTGTATTTACTTACTAACCCATATTGACTGCGTATAACGTATTATAAATGTAACTATAATTAATTCTTAATTTTTAATATCCCTATAAATTAACTCTGGTGAAGTGCAAGAGAAGGTCTTATGATCTAAACCTCATCAGTTTAAAAATTATATTACTTTTATTATTTATACATATTATTATATTTATATATTATTATTATTTTATTAATATTATTTTTTTATTATTATTATTATTTTATTATTATTATTATTATTATTTTATTATTATTATATTTGTGCTATTTATTATTCAGTGATATGGATAAAAAATATTATAAATAAAACCAACACATTAATATTTAAATAATTAGTACAAAGTGTTATGTTGTATGGTGCATTTACCTGCACTTAAGGTAGAAAGCAAACAAAACAATTATTGACAACAGAGATGGATTTTTGGCGAAGGGCATCGAGAAAATCAAGGAAGGAGAACATTCGTAACCATAAAATTAGAGAAATAATGAATGTTAAACATGGAACCCATGGCTTTAAGTTCCTCCCAGAGAACTTTTTGTTTTTCTAGGATTCATCCATCCTAAATAATATATCGACCCCAGCCAGATTTTAACCCTTGGCTTTTGGTGGGAGGAACTTAAACCCCAGACCACAAGCCGGATATTGACATATATACTGTTTTATAATCATTTTGTTAATATCATATAAACAGAATTCAGTAGTTTATGTTTTTCTCTTCAAGTTTTATTAAGCTTTTTGCCACAAAAATAGAAAAAAGGATGACTGCAAATTAAATTTCCTTCTGAGAAAGTAAGTAAATGTTCGAGGTAACTGCCATTAATAATATTCACAAATGCAATCCTAATAGGCAGGTTCTCATTCTACTTATCAAAAAATGTTTGTCTCATGATATTGGCCAAATTATGTGTAGTTTTACTGTACAGACAAATATTGTAAATGCATTATAAATTCTCATATGCCTGTACTGTACCGTCCTCCCCTTCTAGCCACTTTTATGTCATGACTTATTTGTTATAGTTAGAAATCCAAAGATTCATTCATTCACCTATAATGCATTTTAAATCATCTATGAATTTATACATATGCAAAAAATGTGTTTATTTAAAGTTTTATTTGTAATACAGACCACGGCTATGGTCTCGGGCTAGCATCGCTGCTTTGTATACAGAGGGCCTGAGTTTGATCCCCAGTTGTGACAGATCTCCTGGGTGATTGTTTTATTGGTGGTTTTTCTGAACCTGTGAGACAAATGTTAGGAAACTTTAAGGCCCAAACAATCTGTGATCATCATCATATTCACCAGGTTTAGTATGAATGTGTGAGTGAATTATGCATTTTCTCTTAAATATTTGTGTTGTCTCGGGGAGGCTCTGGATTGGAGGTCCTCAGTAACCTTGTGTGATCCAAAGTTTCAAATCCCTCTCCCAACCTATAAGTTGAGAGGTTAATTTACCATAGAGAAGAGAAGATCTGTATAATAAATTATATGTGAGTGTTCCAAAGCCACCTGGTGACCTTTTCATACTTTGGGTTATAACATATGTAGAAAGATAGCATTAATGTGGTCTGTTTTTATTTTACGTAGGTGATGTTTACTTTTATTATGTATAATATGTAACCCGAATTTCCCTCCATATTGTTTTAGTTTCAAATATAAACTAAATATTCATTTAAATCTAAATTATTTAAATATAGGCCCATAATTCGAGATAAAGATGTAATATAAATACACATATCGAGTTTGGACTTCAATTATTCAGAAATTTATTTGCAATCCAATGATCATATTAATGGATCAATTTTATTAATTATATAAAAGTTGATTTCCTTTTTTGATAAATGACTAAGACAGTTCCTTTTGTTACATTTCGATTCTTCCAATACAGACGGCGCCAGAAATTATTTGAAAGTAACGGTTTTTAAATAAGTTCCTAGGCCCTAAATAAAAAACCCAAAAGGCCTAACTATGAACACTTGGCAACATTGTCAGTAAGTAGCGCGAGATAGACACGCCTCTTATTAGCTACATAACAAACAGAAGCAAAGGAAAGTCACACTCTTTATATATATATGTAATGCATGTCCACATATGCTTACACCAATAGGAATAAATTGTAACCCCATTTTCTGTAGCGATCTGAACGATTGAAGGAATACTGAAGTTTTCAATATATACAACTGAGAGTCGTAGAAAATAGAAGCCTCCCAGATAGCGAAGGGAGAACATCGATTAAGTTTTATTTTAAACTGCGGGAAAATAACGACCGCTACTAGTTCAAATCGAAAATTGTAACTCCTAATCGAGGAGGACGAAATTACGGCAAGTTCAAATGGCTGTACAAATTACGTTAAGTTCTCTAATAAGTAAAATATTTGAACAAAACATCGTAATAAATCTATATTTAAGGATATTGAGTCGTATTTCTTATATTACAGTATTAATAAAAATAATTCTTCAGTGTTCCGTAGATAAGCCAGATCGCTATACACATTGTATCATCAAGATTTTTCATTTTATTAAATATATGTATAGTGACTATTATAGTAAATAAATCGAGTGATTTATAAACTACATCCATCCATCCATCCATCCATAGTAATTCTGCCCGAAGGTAGGCCCTTCACTGTAATCATAGCATTTTCATGCTATGCTTGCAGCTTTACTAGGGAATTGTAGGTGTGGTAGCTTCCCGTTGCTTTCCACACCGGTGAAGGATGATAATGATAATGATAAGGATGATGGCCATATGATTTCGGGGACCGTTTGGGCCTTAACGTTTTCCTGACATTTGTCTTACAGGTGAGGAAAAACCCCGATTAAAACCTCGCCCAGAAAACTGTCACGATCGGGGATCGAACCGGGGCCAGCTGCGTGACAAGGCAGCACGCTACCTCGAGACCACAGCGGTGGACTATAAACTACAATTATCGATAAAACTATCGCTGCCCGTAAAAAGTTCCTTCGTTATTTCCTGAGATAAGTGATACTCATCGCTCACCGAACCAACAAGCTGACTAGACCGCGAGCCTAAAATTTCCACATTACGGGAATTCCTGTGACAATTCCCTAACAATTTACACACACCCCTAATTAATACCTGCTTCGAATATAAGCATATTGAATATCCATTGTATAATTTTTATAATAAAATACATGGAATGTAAGTGAATATTTTTAGTTAATAGTTAATTTTTAGTTGAGGGATTAAAGTGAGAGTTTTTAGGTGAAATTTTAATTTTAATTTATTATACATTATTTTTGATGAAACTATGAAATCGAATTGATAAACAAATGAGTAATATGTTTTATTACATGTAGATAACTTGTTTTAATCATTAGGAAGTAGGTTTAATTTAATAATTGAGTTTGTATATTTTAAACATTCTTGTGAAACGCTGAAGACTTGAACATATGTCCGGCTAAACTATCATATGAGGTAAGGATGTTTAAAAAATTCAAATTCAAATATTATGATTAGTCGTTTCACAAAGAACCACAGTATTTATTAATAACAAATTTGTCAAAATTAAGATAGAAAATTTTAGATAATATAATATTATAAAGACATATAAATGTTCAAATTTGTTTAATCTGCATTATCTTAATTAAAATTATGAAAGAAATTAATCGTGAAATACAAATGAGAAAACATACAGTGATGGTCTTTAAGTAGACCATCAAAAATTTACTTTAAAAGCGGTTTTCTAATAGGAGATATCACCTCATCCTGAATACAAATGGAAAATGTTAACATTCTTCTTATTTATTAGGAATTTTTCTACAATACAGTAGTTTGCTACAACCCATTGTAAATTTTACTCCTCCATAAATCCCTATTCTCTGAATCACTCATCTGTTATCCTCTCGACACTATATTCCTACGCACTCCTTGAATCCACTTTATTTTGGTCTCCCGTTTCTTCTGTTGCCCTCCGCTTTAAGGTTTAATATCACCTCAGGTATCCTGTCATCTGACATTCTATTTATGTGATCAAACCATTTCAGCCTTCTTCGATAACTTGTAGAACATTTTGAACATCCATTACTTCTGTGATTTTAGCATTTCTAATTTTGTCTCTTTTTGAATTTCTAGAAATGCTCCTCCAAAATTGCATCTCTGTCACCTATAGTTTATGTGCTTGCTCTCTGCTTTATGTCCATGTTTCCGCACCGTACAATAGTATAGGGATTGCCAGCCAACCTAGACTCATTTTTGAGAACTAGACTCTGTCTGTCACAAGCCAGGAGAAATGGGGAGTGATGGAGGAGTAACACCTCTTTAAAAAACCAGGGTTCATTCTGGCCTGGACGATAGTACTTTGTGAGAGCTCCTTGCCAGGATACGGCAACTGCTGCCTTGTAGGGAGATGTTGGTTCGTCAAAGCCTAGAGGAAGGAAACTTACTTAACTTTCCACTTTACATCAGTTTGCCTTTGATTCCTGCTTTCCAGAGATTCCTATCTTCCCATTGTCCATCTTACATACCCCTCTTCATCATGGCATCATATATTCCTCTTCTACTTCTCCCCATCTTCCTTCTGCCTTGTACCGTCCAATCCAACACCTGTTTAGGCCACTGGTCTGCCGACATCTGTTGTACATGTCCATACCACTGTAGAGCTCTCTTTTTTATCCTACCGATAACAGTTTCATGTGCATCCATTTCTTGTCTGATATATGTATTTCGAATATGTTGTAGCCTAAATATTCTCATACTTCTCTGTAATCCATCCATTTCTGTCGCCAAGATTCTTTTCTGCATTCTTTCATTTATTGTCCAGCTTTCTGATCCATATTTCTATTATTGTCTGTATAATCTCTTTTTTTGTTATTTTTGGTCAAATTCCTATTCCATAAAAGACCATTCAGGGATCTAATCACCTTCCTTGCACAATGTACTCTGTTAATAATATATTTTTTCACAAGTACCAGATTTATCTATTATAGATCCAAGATATTTAAATTCAACACGTTTAATTATCATATTAATTATTTGTAGGTCTTCTGAATTTGCTCCGATTACCATATATTCTGTTTTAATATAATTTATCTTCAGTCCACCTACCTCGAATGCATCTACCAACTTTCTAATCATATATTCTATATCTTCTTTATCTTGTCCTATTATAATCTGATCATCAGCGAATAATAAATTGTGCAGTAAATGACCATTAATATTTGTTCCCATTCCCGTACATGACTTATTCCATTTCATTAATACATCTTCTAAATATATATTGAACAATGTTGGTGACATCCCGAATCCTTGTCTTAATCCTTTTGTTATATCAAATTCTGAGGATGCTCTCTTACCAACCTTAATACTTGCTTTGCAATCACACATTCTTTTAATAAAATGTCTTCTTCTTCTTCTTCTTCTTCACGGTTTAGGCTTATTTACTAGCCTGTTCCGGCTCCAAATTACTGCTCTTTCCATCTTTTCCTTGGTCTTCCTAAGCTTCTTCTTACTCGAGGTGAATAGTTGTATGCTGATTTTGGTATTCTATTCTCAGTTATCATTGCCAAGTGTTCTTTCCAGTTTGTTCTGTATTTCTCTATTTTTGAGTTTAATTCCTCTATTTTTAGTTGTTGTCTTATTTCTGTATTATTTTTTTGTCTGTTCTTTGATATCCTGCTATTGATCTGAGGAATCTCATTTCAGCAGCTTGTATCCTGGCAGATTGTTGTGTTGTCAATGTCCATGTTTCGGATCCATAAGTAATAACAGGCACTGCCATTGTCTTGTATAATTTCATTATTGAGTCTTTCCTGGCTTTATTTTTCAAAGTTCTTTTTAGTGTACCTGTTATATAATTAAACTTATTTATTTTGTTATTTATATCTGTTTCTGCTGTGTATGATATTTCGCAACCTAGGAAGTTATATGTTACTACTTGTTCTATTGGTTTATTTTCTAATATTAGGCCTATCTTTGCGCGAACTGGATGAGCACCCTTGAAGGCCATTGTTTTTTATTTTTGTGAGGATATTTCCATGTTGTATCTTTTTGATATTTAATTTAGTTTATATAGCATTCTTTGTAGTTCGCCTTCTGTTTTTGCTATTAAAACCTGGTCATCTGCAAAGGCTACTGTTTTTATTACTATATTTCCTAAGTTAATTCCCCCAGTCGTCATTTGCTTCCATGATCTTATCATGTCGTCGAAATAAATGTTAAAAAGCGTGGTTGATAGTGGACAACCTTGTCTAACTCCTCCTGTTATATGTATTGGTTCCCTTTGATTTATTTTTATTTTTGTTTTCTCATACATTTTCTTAATTGCTGCTATCAAGTGTAGTGGAAATCTTTTTTCACTTAATATGTTCCATAATGTTGGTCTAGACCCTTTATCAAAGGCCTTCTTATAATCCATAAATGTTTTATGTATAGTTCCGCATATCTCTAAGTTGAATTCTATTCGCTTCTCTATTATTTGTTTTAAAGTGAATACGTTGTCTGTGCAGCTTCTTCCTTTCTTAAATCCTGTCTGCTCTTCTGATATTATTGCATCTACTATTGTTGTTAATTTTTGGTTGATCATTTTTGCATATATTGTGTATGCTTCACATAATAAGCTTATGCCTCTATAGTTTTCTGGCTTTGTGTTATTGCCTTTTTTTAATATTGAGATTATTTTTTTCAATTTTCCATTCTTCTGGTATTGTATTTTGTTTCCAGCACTTGTTATAGAATTTTAATAATCTTTCTTGAAAATTCTGTGGGGCATTTTTTATCAGTTCTACGTTTATATTGTCTATTCCGCATGCTTTATTATTTTTACATTTCTTTAATACTTCTATCATTTCTTGCATCTCTAATTCATCTATTTCTGCATATTGTTCGTTTGTTTCTATGAGTGTTATTTCTTCTTTATTTTGTTTGTCCGTCCGCAGTTCTTTATAATAATTTTCTAATTCTATATCTTGTATAGTTAGCAGATTTGTTTTGTCTTTTATTTCTGAATTAAGGCTTCTTATAAATTTATATACTTTGTCTTGTCTTCCGTGTAAAGTGTGTTCCATTTCTGCTATGTATCTTTCCCAATGTTCTCTATTCAATTTTCTGGTATTTTTTTTTACCAATGCTCTTGTTCTATTATATTCTATTCTGTTTTGGTCATTCTTGTTGTTTAAGTATTTTAAGTAGGCCCCCTTTATATTTCTTACCAATTTCTGGACTTTGGAATCCCATTTTTTTAGTCCTTTGTTTCTTCCTCCTACTTTCTTTCTTACTAATACTTCTTTTTCTGTTTTGTGTATAAGTTCTTTTATACTAATCCATTTTTCTTCAATTTCCTTTGTTGGCTCTTCCGCATTTGTATAATCTTCTAGCCTTCTTTTGTATAAATATTGTATCGATTCTTCTTCTAACAAATTTATTTTATAAAATCCTTGTTTGTTTTCATCCTTCTTCTTTAATTCTTTATTCCAATTTCTATACCATTTATTTTGTATATCTATTTTACTAATTAATAGGTAATGGTCACTATGGATATCGCTTCCTCTGAAGACTCTTGTGTCTCTGACCAGATTTTTCATTTTTTGATTAACCATAATGTAATCTATTATAAAGCATGATCCTCTCTCAATTCTCGTATATTTATGTATTTCCTAATTGTTCGTTATTCTTAATTGGTTAAAGCATGCGAAATTTAATAAATTTTCCCATTACAATTTAGCGTTTCTTCTCCTATGTTTCCCGTTACATTTGTAATTGGTGTTTTCCCTATACGTGCATTTGCATCTCCTGCTATGATTAAGTAATTGTTTTTGTTTGTTTGATCTATTATCTTCTGTAGTTGTTGGTAAAATTCTGTTGTTTCTTGTTTTCTGCCTTCCT
The DNA here is from genome assembly GCA_030220185.1 of Diploptera punctata. NCBI lineage: Eukaryota > Metazoa > Arthropoda > Insecta > Blattodea > Blaberidae > Diploptera > Diploptera punctata. The sequence continues at coordinate 1,016,301 of JASPKZ010005273.1, read as the reverse complement.
CTGGTGCGTAGATTCCTATTACAGTGAGATTTCATTTTGGTATTTTGCAATCTTATTTTCATTATTCTCTGATTTATCCATTCGTATGCAGTTATTGTTTAATAGAATGTATAAAATATTTGGTATTCCAAACTTCTCCATTGCCACCCAAAGCTTGTTCATGGGTACAGAGTCATATGCCTTTTCCAGGTCTATAAATGCCATATGAACTTCTTTTCCTTTAACCAACATCTTTTCTATAATCTGCATAATCACATATATATTAACAAGACACGATTTACCTGCTGTGAAACCTGTTTGTTCTTCTGATATTTTATTTTATATTAGTTCCTACAATCTAATTTTAATAATTGTACTTAACATTTTTACTAATTGCTGCCATAACACCGATCCCTCTATAGATTGCTGGATCTCTTTTATTCCCTTTATTTTTGTATATTGCTCTAATATACGATAACTTCCACACATCTGGAATAGGATCTCCTCCTATCACTTGGTTAAAAAGTCTAGTTGAAATTATTATAATTCCTGAACCACCATATGTAATTAGTTCCATGGTTATTCCTCCTGGACCTGCCGCTTTTCCATTTTTTGCTGTTCTCAACACGTTTTTTACCTCCTCTTCTGTTATAGGCTCTATTAAGTCACCCTTTCCATTATCCAGTGTAGCATTGTCTATAAATTCTCTCCTAGTTTCTGTTAAAAGCATTTTAAAATATTCCTGAAAAGTTTTCATTGGTACTAAATTCAAACTTTTGTCATATTATCATTTCCCATGTTTGTAATTGTCCTCCATGCTTGGGCTGACTTTGTATAGCCTACTGTGTGCTCAATTTCTCCACATACCCTATTCCACATTTCTTTTTTATGTTTCCTGACTTCTGCTTTAACCTTTCCTTTAAGTATGTTATAATTTTGATAAACTTCAACTTTCTTGGAACTTAAATAATTTTGATATGCATTTTTCTTTTCTGTTATGATATGAAGTATTTTCTTACTCACACAATGATTAGTATGGTGTTTATCATTTTCCAGACCAAGTGCTTCTCTTGCTGCTCCGTGTATATATTTTTTCAAATGTTCATAAATAACGACACAGTTCCTTGAACCTTGAACAAAATCATCTGGTCCTCCAGGTTGGGGTTATAACGATGGGTCAGCTCCCCATTTATGGAAAAAAATGAACTGTGCTAAAACAATTGTTGTGAAGAAAATATCAACATGTGAATATAATTTATTGAAAGTACATTATTAATACTACTGTGTTCAGGTAAGATAGTTTAGCAGAGGTTGCTGCTACTAATTTAACTATCCTTTAGATATGTACAAATTTTAAGACTACACTCATATATCAATAGCTATCACAGAAAGATTCTGAATTTAGAAAACAAATGTCTTACATAGTTAGGCCTAAATAGAAAAACATCTTAATGTTTTTATTCGTGATTGTTGTATTATTAGATTTCAATGGGATACAGGATTTGAATAACTACTATTCTACCCCTCTGGCACACAGTGACAAGAATATAGCCTTCATTTATTACATAATATGAGCAATTACAGGGAATAAGACAGTTATAAACTTATCAAAAGCATCGGCGTTGGTTGGGAAGAGAGAGAGTTATCTTACAGAGGATCAGAATAGTCACAGGAATAATATTCCTTTCCAAGTAATTGTGATTGGTTTCAAAGAGTAGTTGTGTGTAGAAATTTCACTATATTATAATATAGTAAAGAGATCTGAATACAGAAAGGACAAAAATTTGATAAAGCGAGTTCATGTTGGAAAAAATGCAATATTACAAAGAAATCATTACTAACTTAAAATTAATAGGAATTCACACTGAGGTATTTTTATGCAGCTTTATTTCTTAATGTGCCTACAGATAAAAAAATTGAGATTCTTATAATTGGTCAATTTCCAACAAAATAGGCATAGATTACATAGATAAAATATCAAATTAACCATATATGTTTACATATAACAGAAGACCATTTACTTGTCTTCAGTCATCTAATGACTATTTTTAAATTAAAAATTCAGTTAATCAAAAACAAATCTTTGGATTATAATAGGGGGTCTGCTGTAGGCCTACCTAGTTATAACACATATGAGGAAGTTTGAATTTAATTAAACAGCATCACATTTTCTTTTAAATGTTGGTGGGTACGTGGATTATACCGTACATATATGTCACAAAACTATTAAAACTACGTGTAGGCCTAATTACACTGAATTGTTATAATATTAAACAACCTTGAAAGAATATAAAAATAATATTAAAATGAATAACACGAAAATGGAATCTAATCCAATTTATTTCAAACTACGTACATCTACACTAATCTATAATATTGAAAATAAACGAAAATATTGTATAAAAATTAATGACATCAAAATTTAAAACATTGATGCAGTATAAATAAATAATGAAAGCAGACGAATTTTTGCAATGGGAAATAAGAAAACATAAGAAAAATGATGGGCGGATACACAATTCAGCCAACATAATAAGGAGGGAAATTGGAATTTTTTACCAACATAACTGATATAATGAGTTACACTCGGTGTAACCAACTAGCTATTAAAAGTAGCTGGTACAACGCATATTGACTCTACACTCCTGGTAGCCTTAAGCGTCAGACAGCTACCTGGAGATTTAACAACCGGCACTAAATTTTGAAGCAGGTATAACACATTTCAATCTATGTACTTGACTTTGACAGTATTGTACACAAAGGGGAGTATTAATGTATGACGTAGTTTGGTTCACTTGTTCATCTCGTTAAATACGTGATGTTGTTCGTGATGAGTTGAGAAAGATGCGCTTGGGAGCTGTCAAGTTTGTTTATAACCGCTGCAGGTATCTATGCGATGTAGTATCGACAGCCGTCAATTGAGGCTGTAACATGTTCTGTCAAAAAAAAAAAAACTTTCAAGATTAATAAACAGCTCTCCGATGTTCGTAAGCTAACATAAAATGCTTTTTATGGAATTTTAGTTTCACGTCAGTCTATAATATTTCATTAGGTTATTATTTGCAAAATATCTTTCATGTGGTATGGAGCTCCCGATAGATGTGTAAATTATTATCTCTCTGCAGTTTTTATGTTAACACTGTCGAATGCCCGGCGAGTGCTGCTGCGCCTAAATAAATGAAATATACGTTTTTATTTTTAGTTGAAAAAATTAAAGGAATATTATGGGTTAATTAAAGTGTGTGATGTAGGCCTACATTGCGACGAACCAAAAATGGCGGTTGATAGAATACATTTTTAATTTAGGATTTCAGGTAAACCTATAATGACGGATTAGGCTGTTTTTTGGACAATATCTGCGTCTGTTTATTTTAAAAGCATATACTGAGTTTCGTTGTGAAACGTCGAAAATTGTAAGCGCTAAGAGCCTGTTCTGTGGTAAATTTGTCCCTGAATTTTAAATGCCGATATAAAATGCTTCGCAGTAACATTAACGCTAAAAGAACTGAACTTTATTTTTTTATATATATATTTATTAAACACAATGTGTACACTAATATTATATACATGGTTTACAATTTTGCTATTAATTCGTGAATTGTTTTGGTTCTGATTTCGCACTTCACTAAGTGATACTTTGGGCACGGTTTGCTACAGAGTTTACAGATGCAGGACTCCTCAGGTTCATGGTAACTTTGTTTATGACATATTTTCCCATGGAAGCCGTGAGCGGCGAAGCGTGTGTATAAGTGGCGAAGTCGAAAATTTGGTCCTTTCCATTCGTCTGTGTTTAACGCTTCCGTTTCCGTGATTTCGTTCGGAATCTCTCTGGCTTTTCTCTGTGTCTCCTCGATTGCTGTTTTGTACGCCTGCGTTTCTGGTAGATCGAAGTGTTTTCGGATGTCTTCTATGAAGTAAGACTCCTTTGCTATTATGTAGGCATAGCTATGTCTTGTGAATTTTGAAATTGAAAGAGCCCGTTTTAGGAATCTCGCTTTTATGCTTTCAAGTTTCATGAAATTTTTGGCTGTGAGATATGTCCATATTAGCTGGATTCCATAAGTGGCAACCGGCATAACTTTGATGTTGAATAATGCTATTGCCGTTGGTAGGGATAGGTTTCGTAACTTTGGAATGTCATAAATGGCTTTTGTGGCAGCTGTAGCACGCTCTTGTATATGCATCGAGAATACTGTTCCGGTGGTCTGTAGTGTTAATCCTAGGTATTTGAAGCTGCTAACGAATTCTAGAGTTGACCCGTCGCATGTGAGGTGATCTCTCTTGGATAGTCTTCCTCCTCTCCTAAATTTCATAGCTTTGGTCTTTGAGCTATTTATTACCATTGAATTTTCTAGTGCCCATTTCCTGATCTTCTCCATGGCTGCTTGTAGGTCTTCTAGGCTCCTGGAGAGGATAGCCATGTCATCTGCGTACATAAGGAGTTTGACGTTCCTTGTGTCTATCACCTGACCGATGTCCGCCGTCATGACGTTAAAGAGTATCGGGCTCAGCGGGTCTCCTTGTAGTACCCCTCTTGTCTGGATGATATTTTTCGACGTAGTTATGCCGTCGTGTATAGCCACAGAGTTTGCGGTTAGCACAGACGCGATTATTTGTAGTTCATTGATAGTCCTACCTAGTACGCTTTCTAGCTTCTGAACGAGTATATTCCTGTTGATGCTATCGAAGGCTTTAGCGTAATCTATGAAGATTGCGTACAGAGGGGTGGTGGGTTGCGCCAAGGTCGTTGTTATTTCTTTTATAATTTCATGTACAGCGTGTAGCGTTGATCTGCCCGGGGTGAAGCCATATTGATTCATTGGTATGATAGCACGTAATCTTGGTTCAATTCGCCTCAGTAGAAGTCTACTGAAAAGTTTAAACATGACGTTTTCCAGGGCTATTCCCCTATATGAATTTGGATCGTCCTTTCGTCCTTTGCCTTTGTAAAGCACAGTTATCAGTGTGCTCCTCCACTGTTTTGGGATTGAATTATTCTTGAAACATTCTCTGAAAAGGCACGCTAGCGGTTCCGCCAGGTCTCGGACTGTGTCTTTCAGGTGTTCAGCATATATTCCATCTGGGCCGGCCGCTTTGTTGTTCTTTCCGTTCATGATTAGTTGAGTGACTTCTTCTGTTGTGATGGGGGTCGAGGTTTGATTGCGTTCCGCATGTAGTGAGAAGGGGTTGGACATTTTGTTCCTTTCTCCCAGGAGGTTGCTGAAGTGCAATTCCCATCGCTCCATGTTTACGAGGGGGCTCGATCTGTTCTTCTTCGAGGACCTTAGGATTTTGTAAGGTTTCATTTCCGCCTCAGCAATTAGTTCCTGTTCTATGAGGAGGTCGTATGTTAATTTCTTTTCCTTTAGTAGGCATTTGTATTTCCCACGCTCTACGGCGTACTCTGTCAGTGCATCACCTCCGTGTTCCCTAGCAGCATGGAGGAGTTGTAGTGTCCTTTGCCTCATTACGTAACAATCTTCGTCGAACCATGGCTTCGCGGTGCGTTTCGATCTGGGCAGTTCTCTGGTGGAGTGTGTGATTATGTCATTCAGAGCAGCAGTTGCCTCGTCCAAGTTCCCCTGCCTCATCATGTCCACTATTTTTGGTAGCTCTGCTTTGTTTGTTTCCCATCTTTCTTCGTCTATGTATCTTGAAATTGACGGTTTGAAATATGTGCCTAATGGTTCTTGTGGTTCCTGCACTGGCATGGAATTTTGTTATAACAGGGAGGTGTTTCCTAATTGTGACATTTTCCACATTCACCTCAGCGTCACCTCGACCGTTCGTGAAGACCAGGTCGATTGTGCTCCTCCCGTTTGGTGCCACATATGTGTAATCCTTTTCCTGGTTTAACAGGATTAGCCCGTAGTCCAAAAGAAAGTCGGTAACCGCTTGTGTTTTTGTGTCCCATTTGTCTATTCTACAGTTAAGATCGCCTACCAGGAAAGTAGGTTTGCTATCTTCTGTTTTTCTAGTGCCCTTCCTAATTCATCGATGATGACCTCGGGTTCGGTGTTAGGAGTGAAGTATGCGCCAACGATGTTCGCTCTTCTAGTGACTATCGTAAGAGTGCTGTCTGTACAATCGGTTACTCTGAGGGGTTGCAGGTGGGGTTTTATGTAGCAGCTTAGACCCCCTGAAGGTCGTCCTCTTTCTCCTTTCTTAGCTGGGGAATGGATTCCGTAGAAACTAGTTATGTGTATGTCTTCTGTGCTGAGTGTTTCTGTGAAGAATAAAATGTCATTATCTTGGAGTGTACATAGGGGGGTCATGTCAATAACAGATTTCAGCCCTTCTACATTCCACAACATTATTTTCATGACGTCACTTTTGGTACCATTACTGTGGCAGTGTTGCCCCCTGCCTTTGGGAGCGAAAAAGACGATAACGTCTGACTACTACCCCCTCCGGCCATGATTCTGGGCTGGTGATTTTCTGTAGGTCCTTGAGTGGTATTCCTACTTTGAATGCTTTCAAGGAACCTCTCGATTGGATTTCTTCGCATTCCAGGATTTCTGTGACCTCCAGTCTTCTCAGGTGTTTTTCTACCTTCTCACGGGTTGTGTTTTGGTGAAGGCGTCCGATATACAGCCAGGCTCTACGGCATGCCGCTTGTAGTTCCTCTCCAGCTGCTATTGTGTGTGTTTCTAGGGCTGTATTGGTGCCGATGATTGTAGGTGTCTGGATAGTTTGCGTCTTAGGTACACGCCTTCTTCTTACAACCTCTGTCCATGGAGCCTCTTCTCTGTTGAATGATATCGGGTCTTCGTTTCGTTCTATGGAGGGGTGGGAGTGTTCTTCTTCTACTGTTTCTTGTGTTGCGTTTTTAATTTCATTATGCTGTGTCGCGGTTTTTATTTCATTTTGAATTAAATGTTTGACGCTCATACTCCAGTTTACCATTATTTCCTGTAGTTTGTGGTTTATTTTCTCTGTTATTTTCTTTTCCAGGTTCTTTCCGAAACTGTCGGGATCGTTCTGGCAGCAGTCCATGTCATATGCCGCAGGACTTGTCATATTAGATGTCGACTGATCACTCGATACCTTGTAGTTGCAATTGTTGCTGCTAGATGGCGTCCCCTCTCCGGTTGCGCTGCTCTCTCGGTCATTGGTTTCGATCGCTGCCTGCAGGTGGAGACTGCTTCTTGTTGGTTCGGTTGCGTAGACGAGAGATGTCGCTAGTTGTCCCATAGATATGCTGTCGTCTACCACATGGGCATCCTTTGTTTCATTCCTAACCTCGATTACATGCATTTCTTTATCATTATTCTTATCTTCTAACATGCGTTTCACAGTTTCAAAACATTCACGGATTGTGCTTACCGCTTTTTGTATTCGATCTTTCACTTCCTTCTTCATGTATCCTCCTGCGTCCGCTATCTCTTCTACACTTTTAAGAGCACCTTCCAGCCGTTGCTCGGTTACGTCCGCCATTTTTTTGAAAACTTTATTTGAAACAATATAAAGTAATACATACGTACTTGCAGCCATTTTATCAATAATTGTTCTGAGGGCCTGTTGTTTCAACTAATAAATATAGCCCACACTGTTAACGTTAGTCAATTGTTTATAATGAACAAAAGTATTTCCAACAAACATGTTATTTTACTATTATTTGTTATTTTGAAAACACTAACGCGCAAAAAATAATATACAACGCACGGTTGTGAAGTGTTTTACAGAATCTCGGAAATTAAAACCTCACTATCGTTCGGTTTTTAAACATATTTCCTCGATTCTCTAAAAACCACTGCCCAACCTCCTATCGTAATATATTGTTTGTCTGGGGTTTTTATCCTAATATATCATTATCCCTAATTTGACTATATTGAATCAGAATATGAAATTAGTTTGTCTCCATCACGTACCAATTTTTTACAATGTAAGAAATATACTTCTTATACTAGGTTCTATCGAGTTTGTTATATTATTAAACATCAGAGTTGGAGTAGAACCCATTCTTCACCATATACAAAACTACCAGAACAACTAGAAAGCCCATCTTCAATGAATGCCTTCTCATAGAATTCCAAGAGCCATACTTCGCTACTGCCCCTAAGGCAAAAGATCGCGGGACGTCCAAAAAGGCGCTGGATGGATAATTCCTCTTTGTGACCGTAACAGGCCACACGGCCTAATACTAGCATGGCTGATGATGATGATGGCGGTGGTGGTGATGATGATGATGATGATTAAACATCACTTAATGATTCCACAACACTTAACACTAAAATATTCAGAATTAACTAATATTTCACCTCTGTTTTAAATAATCACTTAAATTTGAACATTAACCCATTCCCTTTTATATGCTGCTTTAAAATAAACGCTTTTCCTGGTAACATATTCCCATCTCCATTATGTCCTGGTGAAATCTTTCACCCTTCTCCCGGCTCACACAGAATTTTTTGGAAAAAGTCCAAATGAGAGTGTAGGAAATTTACTATATCACTCATATAGAAGCCCAGCTTTCGAAATTTCGATAGCATCTCTTCTACAATATTATTTTTTTGTAATTTGGATCCTGTAATTTCCTAGAAAGTTTTTGATGACACTCCTAAAACAAATCCTTGCCTGTTTTTCAGTATCTGTCATCGTTTTTTAAATAATGTATCAGAAATCAACTTCCTAATTTGTGACCAAACAAATAATCCCTCTTTAACTTTAGCATCAGATATTCCACGAAACCTCTTGTAGATGTATTTTTTAGCAGTTGCCATCCTTGTTTAAAGCCGTCACAAATTGCTTCAATTCGCCTAATTTGATGTGCAAAGAATATTTTTTTGGATCTACAAGACTAATGCAACTTTGGGCCAAAATTTAACTTTACTATAAAAACACGCGCGTATTCGAATGTAACGTCATGTAAACATTTTTAAGAGAATTGACTGACCACTTTTCGAGTTTTACGAGCATAATATACGTAGGATGAATATATAAGAATAAATCGTTCCACGAGATTTTCGGAATGAAACTAATGTCATTGTTATATATGTGGTCACGGGGATCAAGTATTATTTTTTTAAATTTATTTTATACGATTTAACATCTAAACGGATTAGAAGAGGGACTTAGAAACTTCATCTAGAACAACCACAGGGAGAACGCCTAGATGAAACATAAAATGGGAGATTAATATTACCCCTTAAATTGGTAAAAAAAAACACACAAACACACACAAAATGGATTTCGAAGTTCATGACTGACGAAGTCCTGCACTTACCGCTGTTATAGGGTCTTACATGCCCTCTTCAACCCTTTGATATTAATTCGTCGTTTATTGAGTGATAACTTGCTGCGAGTTGTGACTAGCCGAAATCCGGGAGACAAAGAACCTGTGATCAGACATTACCAAGCCTTCAAGACGTAGGTCGTAGCTATTGGTCTTAACTGATGTTCTAGTTGATGCTCCAAGTCGCCAAAAGGAAGACAGCAGCCGCCACGGCAGCCGCCAAGCCCCAGAGGAACAAAGACGGGAGGACTAACTGCTGGCCAAACCAGAAACGGCTCCTTTCAAGGTTAAGCTGATCTGATGCGGAATTTAAATTTTTGAAAATATTTAGGGCAGTCATAATTTACTGGTGGACTCTAGGGAACCGCTCAGACATTTATCTAAAGCTAAGGGAAACCACCGAAAACCTTAGCAGAGTGGCTGGAATTTGGTCTACCAACTGGGCGTTTTCCCTCTGGTTTTCCTAAAAGAAGCTTCTATCCCCTCTTTCATTCCCTATTCGTGCCACGTATTCTGCCCGTCGTAGTCTACGATATTTGTTCTTATTATATCTGGTTTCCTACAAAGATCATTGCGTAGCCCGTAATTAATCTGAATTGAACGACTGATGTTTCTTGGAAATTCTGCTGGTAAGTTGGTATTATTAAACAGGCATTTCTTGTATTAGATATTCGTTACTACAGTTATGAAACGAGGAAGAGAAGAGACTGTCTTTGAGCGACATAAAAAGACATTTCTGATCCAAATACTAATTTCATCGAAAACCTTTCTTCATCAGACTGAATCATTTAACTTCTAACAACTAATATTAGGCAGGGCTCGGAAGTTGGGGACCTATAAAAGACCCTCAAAATGACCTTAAAATATCCTACAAAGACCTATAAACTGAAAAAATGGACATAAAAAAGCAAATTAAATCATAATTTAAATTTTAACTGCATCTCAACAAATATAATGAATTAATGTTTAAGAACAATATAATTATAGTGATATCCACATAAACTCCGAAAAATATTGATGAATGAAATGCGTCTTCTTTCATATATATATATATATATATATATATATATATATATATAACTCAACATAGTTTAGGAAAGGTGTTCTGTGGTCATTAAAAATATCGAAAATGTAAGGTTTGCCGCTAAAAAGTAATGTATACATTCTCAATAAAAATACTTCTGAATTGAAGCCGTCAGTTGGCGTGATGGTAGCGACAGCTATTAGCCTTCGGACGAACGAGAATTGTATAAGTTGAAACACATATTAATGTATGTATTACCGTTTGACTGGTGTAATTGGACAGCACACTAGTACGTAAGAATAGGGGTCCAGGGTTCAAATCCCGGTTCAAACATTCATTTTTCCCTCTTAAATTAGATTCTATCCACAATTGGAAAATGTTAATTTATATAAAAGCATCGAAAAATAAAATAAAATAAATATATTGAAGAACTTAGAATGAACGATTTCTTCCCATCTAAAATAAATTCAGCGAACCCGCTAGAGCTGTCCTGGAGAGATAAATTGAAATTGAAATTAGAATAACTAGAAGCATAATTGGCTAGAAGCATAATTAGGTTATACAATAAATATAGTCGAAATAAGGTAATGTCGCAAAAAAATAAGCCGTCAAAACCTAAAAAAGATTTTAAAAAATAAATATGATAAGCCAAAAATGTCGAAAAAGGAAAGAAAGGACAAATAAAACCAATCATTTTCTGGCCCCAACATTGGCCCCAAATGTACAGTATATACGTATATTATATTGGGCGTCGTATTCAGACAAAAAAAAAAAAGGATTTTTTTGCGCCATAGTGCGTTTTGTCCGTACTTACCAGCAATGGCGACTATTATTGAAAGTTCAACTTCCTACATTTCGAGGTTGCCAACCTAAATAACTATATTGTAATATTACATTTACACCCACGTGTAGGAAGTAAAACCACTCTGTTCCTACGTACAATGTATATAGAGAAAATATCTTAAAGATAGTGTTAATATACATTATACGAAACAAATAACTGCATTTTAAATGAACTGAACTTTATATTTGAAACAATCCATCCATAATAATTCTGCCCGATGGCAGGTCTTTTACTGCAATCATAGCATTTCCACACGGGTGAATTATGATGATGATGATGGTGGTGGTCATATGATTTCGGGGACTTAAAGTTTTCCTGACATTTGTCTTATAGGTGAGGAAAAACCCCGATAAAAAACCTCACCCAGATAAACTGTCCCGACCGGGGATCGAACCCGGGCCCGCTACGTTACAAGGCAGCACGCTACCTCGAGACCACAGCGGTGGTCATTTGAAACAATATAAAACAATAAATACCTACTTGCGGCCATGTTATCAATAATTGTTCTCAAGGCCTCCTGTTGTTTCAACTAATAAACATTGCCCACACTGTTAACGTTAGTCAATTGTTTAAAATGAACGCAAATATTTCCAACAAAGATTTTATAATTTTACTATTATTTATTATTTTTAAAACACCATCGCGCAAAAATAATATACAACGCACGTTTGTGAAGTGGTTTACAGAATCTCGGAAATTAAAAACTTCGCTGTCGCTCGGTTTTTAAACATTTTTCCTCGATTCTGTAAAAAACACTTACCAACCTCGCATCGTAATACACTATTTCCTCAACTTTCGAGGACTAAATATCATTAATTAAATAAAATATTTATTGGTGAGAGCAATTCCATCTTGTTCATCTCATGTTTTATGCGAAATTTCTAATATTCTACCATATTCTGCTCTCTTTGTATGATGTGACGATTGAATTCATTTTCCTTTTATATTAACTACGTACATCATCATAGTCTTAATATGAAAAGAGCTGTGTACACAAGCTTTGTAAGTTCATCTCATTCAATCTGGATCAACATTCGTCTCCATTTCCTGCGTATGTGAATTCATATTGTTAGTAACGATATCAAGTCAGACATTTCAATAAGTTATTTTACTCTTTGGGATAAACATGTCAAAAAAGAAACTAAAGTTACAATTTTTAGAACAATAGTTAGAAGTATTACGACTTATGGTTCAGATGTTTGGACTATAAATTATCAGATGAAAATAAAATTAATGGTAGCAGGAATGGACTATTGGAGATGATGTACTAGGATATCAAGGAGAGAGAAAATTACAAATGAAGTTATAAAAGAGAACATTAATGTACAAAATTCAATTTTAGAATTTATCCAAGAAAAGCAACTAAAATGGTACGGGCACATTAGGCGAATGGAGAATCAAAGATTAAAACAAATGATGGACACCATCAGGAACGAGAAGGAAAGGACGACCAAATCTGACGTGGATCCAAGGGATTATAGAAACTTCGAAGGACGGGGTAATAGAGGAAGAAATATAATAGAGGCGAATGGAGGAACATTATAAAGCGAAATTGAAGACAAATAATTGGTGCCGGAAAAATGTATGAACATTGTTAAAACCGGAAATAAATATATATATTACTTTTTGAGATTTCTTTTTTCACGCGTCACAGGCCTAGATGATCCTTGGCTACCAGTCGGCTGCTGGCCTCACAACTACATGTGTTAAACACAGAGGTAGACGATCATCCAGACAGTATAATGGTGACATGTGGTCATCATGTCGGGTCCCCCAGCCGTTATAACTGGTCTTCTCAACCTGAAATCGCTACTTATTGTACCTACCCAAATTAATCACTATGCTGGCTGGGCACTGGTCCCATACTGACCGAAATTCCATAAGATTTTTTCCCCCTCATGGGGACTCGTGTCAGCGCAAATCCCGTAGCTCTGCATCAAGGCTTCTGGCACTCGGCTACACTTTTTGAGATTGTCCATAAATAATATATGCAAAGTATATTCAATTAGGTGACATGCTCTATGGGGATATTTCCGTGACAAACACACAGAAAATATATGAATAAGAATATATGTTATTCACAAATAAATGTTTTACACAATATTATATTTAATTGATTAATGATTTATTTTACCTGATGGAGTTAAGACCGTAAGAATTTCTCTTTCACTTCACCAGAGTTAAATTATACATATGATAACAATTATGAATTATCTATCTGTGGATTAATAGTACATAATAGGCAAATGCTACACAATATAGAGTCGACAAGGAAATAATATTAATAATGATAATAATCTATAATTTGATTAAGTAATGTAATTGATTCGGTTTATTGACAGCAAGCCATTCATGACATATATGGGCAAATAAGATAACATAAATTTACTTAGTCAAGTAACTCCTTACAAATGGGGGTTTTGGCTCAACAATGAGCTACGCCTTTTTATATTTATAATAGTCTTGGTAAAATATTAAAGAGTAATAAAATAATATATTGCGATACAAGTGAGGTAAGCACTTGTTACTGTTCGAGAAAAAGTTTTAAAAAAACGAGGCGCTTGCGTCGAGTTTTTTCAATTTTCGAGATCTGTTACGTGCTAACCTCATGTGTATTGCATACTATTTTTTGGTCGATGTGACTAATTTTTATTAAATATAGTAATAAATGAATTAAAATATTGGTTGGATGTAATTGAGTTCTATGAGAAAGAAACATTTGGTGATCGTTGCTACGTAGCTTTTCATTTGTTTTATTATAAGCAAGGATTGTTGGCTGTGGAGACATTTTTATATGTAGTACCGTGATTAGAATATGTTTGATAATTTTATTATGGAAGGAGTCACGGTAGATGATAGAGAAATTGAAGAAGCCTGGAGAGTGGGATGTTGTACATTAATTCCGGAAAAGTCTAAAGAAAGATACGAGTTAGTGTACAAAACATTCAAGAAATGTTTTATTTTACTTACCGAACGTGTGCTTTTTAAGTCCATATCAGCATTGCGATTTCTTTTGTTTGCAATACCAACCAGGTTAGATGTGGGAACGTTGACTTACTTCCAGTAACAACAATATTGGTAAGTATAAGAAATTAGTCACATCGACCAAACATATACATGAAACACAGTTATTGACACCCGAATGAAAAAGTGCTCGTGCTCAGGTGCAGTTAAATTATAAACATTACAACGTTTTAGTTAAAGAGAGACGGAAAACAAAATAGATAAATTTATGAGTTATTTTCAAGACATAAAGTAAATTCTGGCAAATAAAACATTAAGAAATAATACAAGGGAAAATAAAATAGACGAATCAATATCGAATATAGTAATAACAGACTGAATAATGTAATTAAAGATATTAGGAAGTAATATAAAGAAAACGAAATTAGGGAACGATTCAAAATGTAAAACTCAATCTGACTCACAAATAATTAGTGCAAAGGAGAATGATAAAAATAAAACATATTTTATTTATATACGGAATTTTAATGTTTACACATCTTTCTGTGCCTAAGTTTTATTTTTCCTCTCCACTCGCCTCTATCCATCTACTCCATGTCCTCCAGTTCTCTTGTTCTCATTCCAGTTCTTATTTCTTGCATCAACGAGTTTTGAGGTCTTCCTTTCCTTCTTCTTCCAGGTGGACACCATTTCAATGTTTTCCTGGGTACGCTTTCTTCTTGCTTTCGTCGTACGTGTCCATACCAATTTAATTGCTTATATCATATTATCCACTATTGAATATCTAATATTCATTTGTTTTTTCGTATGATAGTGTTTTTTATTTTTTTCTAATTTTGAACATCGTGCTGCTCTCCTCAAGAAATCCATTTCCATCGACATAAGTTTTTGTTCAATTTTCCAAACATCAGCTCCATATGTGACAGTACTCTCACTATTGAATTATATATTTGTAACTAATTTTTTCTGGTTATATGTCTGTTCCATAAGATTCCGTTCATTATTGCTCTACCTTTGTTTATTCTGTTCTTAATATCACTTTTTATTATAAAAATTTTATGAACTTAATAACAAACATTCACAACAATATGTAGTACTTTCTAAGACACTAATAGACGATTTATGCAATTCATAACACTCATACAAAACTATAAGATAATATTTCTGTTTTACAATGTATGTATAACAGTAAGCTACAGCCCTAACAGTCCTTTGTGAGGAAATAGGGTTTCAAAATATTTGGAGATTCAATAATAATAATAATAATAATAATAATAATAATAATAATAATAATAATAATAATAATAATAATAATAATAATAATAATAATAATAATAATAATAATAATAATATCACTTTCTTCTTTATCCTCTGTATCTACGTTAACTACCAGATACTCAAATTCTTCACATCCTCCAATATACCCCTTTTGATCTTCTAATATTAAATCTTCAGTTTCTGCTCCATATCCCATATAAAATGTTTTTCCTAAGTATATTTTCAAACACCAGTTACCGTATTCGTACAATAATTTTCTGAACATAAACTCCATGTCTTCATATTCTTGAACAATTATTATCTGGTCATCCGCAAATAACAATGTATATATTGTATCTGTTGATCCATCTCCAATTGGTACTCCCATTCCTGAACATTTTTTGCTCCAGTTTGACTGTGCTCTATGTATAAATATCCTAAATAATGTAGGTGATTTGCTACAACGTTAACGAAGGCCTTTTGTTACTTTAATTTCTTCTGATACACATTTTCAATTTTAAACTTGATACTGCAATTTTATACTAATTTTATATTGCTTTAATAATTGTATCGTTTATGGCCAGATCTTCTAATACTTCCCACAACTTTTGTAAAGGTGCGGTGTCATACGCCTTTTCTAAATCCACAAATGTGAAATAAACTTGTTGGTTGTTATTATTTGTCTTTTCAATCAATTGTTTTACCACAAATATATGATCAATTGTAGATCTCTCAGATATATAGCCTGCTTGTATTTCATTCTCCTTATATTTATAATTTTCTTCCAAATAGTATTTGATTATTTTTCCATATATACGGCTAAAAACGTTAATTACGGTGGTTCCTCTATAATTATTGCCCTCATCCGTTCGTCCTTTCTTATGAATGACTGATATCAACCCAATTTTCCATTTTACTGGTACATCTTCTCCGTTTACGCATCTCTCAAAAAGGCTCCTTAACAATTCAAATAATTTCCTTGTGCCATATTGAATTAATTCTGGCTGTACTCCTTCTTCCCCACAACCCGTTCCATTTTTTAAATTTTCGATTGCTATCTCTAAATATATACTCGTTCTGTTTTTATCGTCCGTTTTCTCTACAATTCCACTTAAAAATTCCGAACGATCTTTAGTCATTAGCTCGTTAAATTTAAAGAAATTCCCTGAATACTGATTTTATTGTGTCCTGGCTTCCTTAAATTTTTCAAAGTCCTCCACGCCTCTGAACATCTTTTTCCTTCAATATTACTCTGAATTCTTTGACAGGTTGTTTCCCAATATTTATACTTTTCTTCTGTCACCACCTTCTTACCTTTGCTTGTGCTTTTTTATACACCATTTTGTCCGGTAAATGTTTTGTACTTGACCATTTAAGATATTTACTTATTTATCATCTACATAATTCTTAATCTCCTTATTCCAAAAATAGTTTTTTCTTATTCTCAGTTTCCTTTTCTCACAAAGCTTCCCCAGCAGCTATGTGTATATTTTCGACAATATACTGATGTTCTATTTCAGAACTATCAAATGTATTTTCAATTAACTTTTCGTCCAGGCTCTTGGGGTAAAGGTATAAAATACTATCGTCCTCAAACAACAGAGTATTATATGGAGGTGTGTGCATAATTTCAGATGTTTCCAATTTCTCTTTCTTATCGTCACTCTTATTAAAATATGGAAAAAAAAAAATTAACATTTACCAAATAATGATCACTACCACAGGTTGGACCTCTAAACACTCTAACATTTTGTATCTTCAAATCCGTATTTTGTCCAACAATGATATAATCTTTAATTGATCTCTGCTGTAAAGTCTCTTGATATCTTGTGTGTTTATGAATGTCTTTGTGTTGATAAAATCCGTTTGTAATTTTAACGAGTACTGCTCACATATTTCTATAAATCTTTCGCCGTTAGGCCTATCATTAATTTTCTCCTCTCCAGTCCTGCTACCAGTTCTACCATTAAAATCTCCCATGATAATAATTTCACAATTTCGTTTATTACGTATTCATCTTTCTTCGTAGGCGATTCATCTTGGCTTATTCCATACACTCCTAGAATTGTAACTTTTTTCTCAAATATATTTATATTCATTTTAATAATGCTTTCATTTATGGCCTCCCAACTAGTTACATATTTTTTATTTTTTCTTAAATGTTATTGAGATTCCTCTCTGGGCTCGTTTATGTTTCTCAACTGCACTGAAAAAATGTATAGGCCTATATGGACCTTTAACTTCTGAACCTTTTCCTTTCTTCTTTGTTTCTGTTAGCAGAATTATATCTTGATATTAGATTAATATAATACTGGATAAAGTAATTAAATACATTAAACGGAGAAAAGGGAAATAACCACATCTTCCTGAATTATGTTTTTTTAAGAGAATTCACATTTTCCTTAAATCTGTCTTTAATTTACTTCTCACTGCTGAAGCCCCTTGTTTTAATTTATTATTTCATTTAATGTTTTTTTTTTCATATTTGGTCTATAAGTTTAAATTATGTATTAAGCTTTGTCACAATTGGCTGTCTATTAAAAGGGTAGATTATTATTATTATTAATATTATTATTATTATTAATAATATTATTAATATTATTATTATTATTATTAATATTATTATTATTATTATTAATATTATTATTATTATTGGCCGCGGCGAACTAGTGGTTATGCTCCTTGCCTCTGGTCCCCAGGGTCGCGGGTTCAAACCCGGCCGGGGTCGATGGATTTTTTGGGACGGAAAAATCCAAGGGGCAAGTCCTCCGGGAGGGACTTTAAGCCGTGGGTCCCGAGTCTGAAGATTTTCAGGCTCGTAAAAAATCCTTAAGCCTGAATGAAAAGGCCTCTAAGCAAAATTTACCGAATTTTCCCGTCCTAGTACTACCTTGATTTCCTAGATGTCAGTATGAGGCGGAACGCTGACTACGGACCACTCAAAATGACATCTATACGAAAACAAGTGTAACAAAATTAGTATGGTTCAAATTCTTCCCTGCAGGGGGAGAGCGCCTAAATCTCTGTAAAGGGAAAACATAGGCTTACAATACAATACAATTATTATTATCTTCTTAAAATAAACCTACATGAATTATCTCTGTTCCTCCATTGCTATTTTATAAAATATCCAAATTAGCTCTTTGGACCCCGAGGTATATAATTACCAATATATAATCCCTCCATACATCCCTATTTTGAACTGATATTCCTCACTCGTTCTCTGTATGATTCACATCCCTCAAATCGTAATTAATAGGCCCCTGGTCCTGAGAGTAGCGGATTCTAACCCAACCGGATTCGATGGATTTTTATGATGGGAGAGATGTGCCAAGGCCGTGTCCAAAAATTTAACTGTCTTTCTAACTGCAAGGCACAGAAATCGAAGTCAGAATCCAGCAATAACACCTCACTGTACGAGCAGATGAACTCCCTGCTTCAGTAGGAGCGGAGTGGATTAAGGCAGAACCCAGCCGGACGGCAAGGTAGTGAGGGTTATCCAGTCTACCAATTCATGAGTTGTATTACTTCCCTATAGTTTAAATGAGATAATTTTTAGTGTCTTCAAGTTAAAAACGGATTTTTTTTAACACGGCCTTGGTATACAATATCACAATGCTTCAAGGTAGGTTTCTAAATACAATGGTTGATAGTGTCCTTAAATAATTCGCTGACACTATAGAAATCGGAGTTTAATGACAGCTCGGACATAAGCTACCCTGAGCTAATATTTTCCAATCATTGTGTGTATAATTTAACCCCCTCAAATAATGGTTAATCATATTCTCCCACCTCATTCGTGATCCACATATTGGACGCTTTTCCTCTGATTATTCTATAAGAAGAGCACATGTCGTTCCATCGCAGTCTACACCACTTAATTGTTGTTAGGCCAGCATTACCACTGGTTTCCCATAAAGATCGTGTAACACACTCTTATATAGCTTCCCCCATTTCACCTGCCTGTTTGTCTCTCTGTACCCCCAAAATGTTTCCTAATAACTTAATTCTCAAACACTTGTACCGGTAATCTTTTCTCCTCCCTCAAGGTGATACTCCATGTTTGCATTCCATTTAATTATATTGGAAAAATAAGTTATATACTTTTAGTTCAACATTAAATACCTTACTTTACACAGATGACGAAGTTATCATTTCCAATTATGAGAATAGCTTACAAATAGGGTTATATACACTACAAAAAAATATTAAAAGATTTTGGAATCGAACTTTCAGTACAAAAGTCAAAAGTAATTGCATTCTTAGGAGAAGAACCAATCAGAAGTATAATTATACACAATGCCAATGCCTAGAACAAGTACAAAATTTCAACTATTTAGGTTGTGAAATATTTTATCAACACTTAATTACTTACTTACTCACTGGCACTATCGAACCCGTAGGTTCATGGCCGCGCGGACATAAGCTCTCCATACATCCCTATCCTGAGGTTATGATTTCCAATCATTCCCTGTATAACCTACTTCCCTCAAATCAGAGTTAATGTTATTCTCCCACTTCATTCTTTGTCTACCAACTGGGCGTTTTCTCTCTGGCTTTCCTACAAGAAGCTTCCATGCAAGTCTTCCATTCCCCATACGTGCAACATTTCCTGCCCGTCGCAGTCTACGAGACTTAACTGTTCTTATTATATCTGGCTACCTATAAAGACCATGTAGTTCATTGTTATATAAGTCTTCTCCATTCACCTGTTTGTTCATCTCTCGTTGGTCCAAAACATCTTCCTCCTAAGTACTATATTCTCAAATACTTCTAATTTCCTTTCCTCCCTTAAAGTAAGAGTCCATGTTTCGCACCCATATAATATAACTGGTAGAATAATAGTTTTATATATTTTCAGTTTAACGTTTTTTGAAAGGAGTTTGGTCGTCAAAGGTCTCTGCAATGCATAGTAGCACGCATTTGCAGAATTGAGTCTATTTTTAATTTCTTTGTGCATCTCATTCCTATTTGTGATTATTGTTCCTAGGTATTTGAATTCAGCCACTTCCTCAAAATTTTCCTCATTTTTCATTAGCTGCCCATTACCATTATATAATGAATTTCTACGTGTGACCATATATTTAGTTTTATTGATATTTACTTACAGTCCTAATTTCTTAGTATTACTCAATAGTGTGTGCGTGGTGTCCTTTAATATCGCCTCGCTATCGGCCAATAATACTACTACATCATCAGCATAAACTATCAGCTTATTAATACCATTGAGATGTAAGCCTTCCTCATTCTTTTAGATTTAATGGCATGCTCTAGTACAAAATCAAATAGTACAGGAGATAGTGCATCTCCTTACTTCAACCCATTCTGGATTCCAAAAGTGTACGAAAACTGTTTTCCTACACGCACCATACTCTTTGTGCCATTTAGACACATACGTATAAGTCTAACTAACTTTTTAGGAATTCCGAACTCCAGCAGGATTCTATATAACTTCTCCCTCTTAATTGAATCATATGCTTTATTGAAGTCTACATATAGTTGATGTAGAGTACCATTATATTCCCATTTCTTTTCTAAAATCTGTCTTATACTAAAAATCTGATCTGTTGTAGACCTGTTTCTTCTAAATGCACATTGATGATCTCCTAGAATGTGATCAATATAGGGAGTGAGTCTGCTTACTAATATATTTGTTAGAATTTTGTACGAAGTTTTAAGTAATGAGATGCTCCTGTAGTTGTTGCAGTCAGTTTTATCTCCTTTCTTATAAATTGGTAGGATAATTGATTCTTTCCATTCATCTTGAAGAGCTTCTTTTTCCCAAATCATACTAAGCAACCAGCGTATCTTATCCATCAATTTTTCTCCCCCTGATTTTATCAGTTCTGCTGGGATCTCATCTGAACCTGATGCTTTATACATCTTCAATTTTTCAATCGCCATTTTAACCTCTAATGCACTAGGTTCTGCGGCTAGCATTTCTGCTGTCTGTAAATTTTCCTCCTCAATATCCTCTTCTGTATGTACATTTAATAGCTGGTTAAATTAACTTTTCCATTCATCTAATATACTCCTGGAATCTGCAATCATATCCCCATTTTCATTCCGAATTATGTTTGTTCTAGCCAGAAACCCTTTTTCTCTATTCTAATTCCCTGATATAATTCTCTAATGGTCCTATTTTTTGCATTCATTTCAAGATCATTAATATTCTCTCTCAAATATTCCCTCTTTTTACTCTTTATTAGTAAATGTTTGCTAGCTTTCTTTTCTTTACAATGTCGGCACATTCCGCATCAATCCATTTATTCTTTTGCCTCGTTTTAAAACAACCAATGCTTTCTGATGCTGACAATTTAATAGTATCTCTTATAGCCTCCCATTCTTTATTTATATCAGTTTCTTCTTCGTTTGCCACATTGTCATCTGAAGATTCCAGTACTTCAAATCTATTAGCAATTTTGATTTGGTATTCTTTCCGCATTTCATCATTTTTTAAATTTTTTAATTCAAATTTTACAGAATCATCTTTAGCGTTTGTTCCTCTCATAAGCGATAGCCGTTGTTTGATTTTCACTCTGACCAGACGATGATCGGAATTGTAGTCTGTCCCTCTAACTGATCTAACATCGATGATGCTACTGTGCCAGCGTTTGTCCACTAATACAGGATCTATCTGGTTCCGAGTTTCTCCATCTGGGGACGTCCAGGTGTATTTATGAATATCCTCACGCTGAAACGTTGTGCTCTTAACAATGAGATTCTTTGATGTGGCAAATGTGACTAAACTAACCCCGTTGTCGTTACTGTTTTCATGAAGACTGAATTTGTCTATTGTTGATTTGAATATATCATCCCGCCCCACTTTTGCATTAAATTCTCCTAAGACAATATTCATATGATATCGTGAAAGGCTATCAAATAAGCATTCTAATTCTTCATAGAACCCACCATGATCTAGTCATCTTTATCTTCTGTGTGGGCATGTACATTTACAATTATAAAATCATGTCGTTTACCCTTTAGAATTATGTATGATATCCTATCACTAACAAACTTAATATCTCAGATAGCGGATAAGATCCTCCTTCTGACTAAAACACCCGTTCCAAATACAGGTCTTTCTGCACCGCCGTAGTGTAATTCAAAGCTTCCTGATTCCTGACTGCCTTCTCCTGGCCACCTAACTTCCTGTAAAGCGACTATATCCATGGGCAATATATCTAGTGCCACGCTATTGTATAACGTCCTAACATTCCATGTTCCTAGGAACATGTTCCTGCGTTTGAGCCTTTGTAATGGGTTCCCTGAAGTAGTCCCCGCCCGGAGAACCGAATGGGGGACTATTTGACCTCCGGAGAATTTTACCCCAGTTGAACCCATGTCCGCATTTCTTGACGGTTGTATTTTTACGGTGAAATATCGTCACTCTTTCGACCAAGGTACTTTTTTCGTCTGGCTTATCACCTTCGTCCAGTCCGGCAGGGGTAACCCTATCGGCAGCAATACTATCCCCGGCATAGCTCTCTGGATGATTTAAGCACACAAGCCACTCCACCACGACAAGGTAAAGATACCATTGAGGGAATTATCTTATCAATAACACCAAATTTACACAAAAATTGGGAATAATGAATAATACATTAAAAAACTGAATTAGTACAAAAATCCTCAAGAGTGAAAATATATAATACTTTAGCATTACCTTCCCTTTTATACGGAAGTGAGATTTGGACATTACGAAAAAGAGACAGGAGCTGAATCAAAGCAACGGAAATTAAATTTCTCAGTAGGACAGCAGAATACGCCCATTTAATCGAGAAAAAAACTGAGATATTTTAGAACAATTAGAAGTATAATCAGTTGAAGAAAATCTCAGCAGATATAAATTAAACTGGATATACCATGTAAAAGAATGGATATTCAAGAATCCCAAAAACGATTATGCAATATAAACAAAAAGGACATAATCGACTAGGAATATCTCTTAAAAGACTGTTAGAATGAACCGAAACAGTTCTACAAAGACCTAATTCGTGACGGATGCTGGTGATGATGATGATGATGATAATGTTGATAGTTTAACATTTTTGACAGAATTTGGGATGTCGAGCATCTTTGAAATACATAACAGCATGTGTTAAAAAGTGTATACAATAATACTTTATACCCGAATAAGCATGTTCAGGATAGAGATATATGGAGAGCTTTGTCCGCACGTCCACGAACCTACGGATACATCAGGAACTTAGAAAGTTAGTTAATGCAAGTCGAATGAAGTTAGAAAAAATATATAATACAATTTAAATTATTCGCTATTAAAAGTTGATTTACCTGATTGTGTTCAGCGTTATCATTTAATTAACATGGTGTACTTTTTATAAAATTTTATTCTTTTCACCGAATAAAAAAGTTTAATTTGTTTAGTTCTTGTTTTTCATATAGCTTCGTACTTCCCTCAATTACCATGATCTTATAAAAACAGGATAACACCTCCAGGAAGCTGCGAGGTTACAATCTGTTAACTCACTAAAACATAGTTTATATGAAAAATAAGTTTTACATCCATTTGAACGTGAAAATTTTAAACTTTTTTGTACAAACAAACTTCTCACACTGTTATTCAAAGTTTTTCTTCTTTCTAAAGAAAATATTTACGTAACAGTTTAGTAGAATAAGGAAACAAATATTACGTATTTTTTATTATGCATAAATGAACGTCTGTGAATCTGTCTGTCCTTTATGGATTCAAAAACTATTTCACTACTTTGAATGGGTTTTTAGCATCATTTAGATAATGTTTTGGGACAATTATTAACATATAATATATTACCTTTCATACTATAGGACCGGAGCAAAACAAACTGCAATTATGCACTAATGAAGCCACATTTTGGATGCTTAAATGGCTTACTCTGCCTAAACCATAACAAATACAAAAAATTAATGTGCACGAAAATTAATATCTCAACACAGTCTACAAAAGCGTCCGCGACAGCATATGTCTATATTTTACGGATAGCTCTCTGTAACAATTTCTGTCTTTCAGTTCATTGATGCCAAGAAGATCGGGATGAGTAGATTTCCGGGCAACGCCGGGTGATCAGCGCGGGATATATAATAGTATATTACAATGCGATGTTGGGAAGTGGTTTTTACAGAAGCGAGGAAATGATTACAAAATCCAGCGATAGCGAAGTTTTTAATTTCCGAGATTCTGTGAAACATTTCACAAACTGTGTTATACATTACTTTTTGGATGATAGTGTTTTCAAAATAATAAATAATAGTAAAATAATATATTTGTTGGAAATATTTGCTTTCATTATAAATAACAGACTGACGTTAGCAGTCTGGCCAGTGTATATACGCTAAATGCCAAAAATAATTTAGTTAATGCTACAACAGGCCGTGACAACAATCAGACATAATTTGGCGGAAAATAATAATTTATTGTTTTAGGATATAGTTCAGTTCATTTAAAATGCAGTTTCATATAATGTATATTAACACTACCTTTTGAATGTATTTTTTTTTGTATATACATTACACGTAGTATACATAAAGGGCAGTTGTTTTATTTCCCGCCCTAGGT
Source organism: Diploptera punctata (assembly GCA_030220185.1). Classification (NCBI taxonomy): domain Eukaryota; kingdom Metazoa; phylum Arthropoda; class Insecta; order Blattodea; family Blaberidae; genus Diploptera; species Diploptera punctata. The sequence continues at coordinate 991,442 of JASPKZ010005273.1, read as the reverse complement.
AGGTAAGTTGTAATATTTCAGTATAGTTATTTGTAAGTTGGTAACCCAGAAATTTAGGAAATTGAACGTTCATTCATAGTCGCCATTCCTTTAAGTACGAAGGAACACAGTATCGTGCAAAAAAAATAATTACGATGTACATTTATATTTTTTTTACTTATTTCAACTAAACATAAAAACACATTTAATTTATTTAGGCACCGAGATCCTTACAATTAATTAAATAAAAGAAAATTAAATTAATTTAGTTCAGTGACAACTATTAAACAGATTAAACGTAATTACGCGGTATTGTGTTTCGATATTGCACCTAATTCATTGTCTACAAGCTTATTGTTAGAAATCCGGGTAAAATATTGTTTCTAATATAGGCCTACGTCGTTGAAACCAATTTAATAATTTTTGTATGTAAAGTTGAAAGTCTAATAATATCTAGCGTATACCGTTTTCATTATTATTTTATTCAACTTGTGTTTGCACGTCTCAAGTCTAGCTCAGGAAATAGCAGACTAGCGGGTCCCAGTATGAATCCGGGCGGCGTTCAAAAACATTATTGTAAAAATAATTCATTTAAGGTTTGTGTCCCGGTGGGTTCAGCTTTCTTTATACTGACCCAAACCTTCATGTGGTATAATGGCCCTAGCATCAACTCAGCCTCTAACGAAAACTAGTACCAGACTCTTCTTGTGGGGATTAAGGCTGCCCTCACGCAGCCGGCTGATATCAAGTGACGATTATCTAAAAACGTGTTACCCTTAACGTCCTACTACCCCAAGGGTGTCTTATGGCCTGTAGTGAGATCACTTTTCAATCTCGGGCCAGGAAGGGTAGTGGTGTAAATTATTTTTATCCTATTTGTGCATCAGATACGTGAATTAAATTTCAAATCATTATACAGTATATAATCTATATTGAGAAGGCATGTCAGTAGACATGGCATTTAAACCCGGCTGCTCTCCTAGCAGTTTTTTAAAGCAGTAAGCTGTGCATATGCGGGCGCTGGTTTTCACCATCATCCGCTCATATAACATATTTACACTCCACAAACACGTAAACATATACTTATCCTACACTCCTGTGTGTAGGCGTACACAGTAAAATATCACGTCATATACGTAAAGTGATCCAGCGAAGAGTTGCATAATTTGAAAATAGACAACACTAACACCATCTCTCTATCGACATGGAAATGGAAACACTATTAGAGCATTGGATGGCATTAGAACACATTCACACACAAACATTTTCGGCTTTCAAGTAAAATGTGTTGACTCTAACATGAGATTACTGAAAAATCAGGGTCATATTTCTAATCAGCTCTACAAACGCATGCAATTAAGCTTTACAGGAAATCTCGACATCATAAATTCCCTAAAAACACCATTAAACCGAAATATACAAGGTGAGTCTAAATTCCCCTTACAGAGTTTGAGGACTTGTAGTAGGGGCCAAGAAAATTAAGTTTAGCATACGAACTCGTGTCCGGAAACGTACCGATTTTCCGCTACATGCAAAATCACCTCACACACTTTTTCGACGCCACTCGCTAGGATAGTCTTAACTAGGGTAGTCCATACGTTATTCCCAGCTGACCTGATTTTCCATGTCCACTGCGTGTTTGTTTACGTGCTAATTGTTGAGTTTATGGTCCATCCAGAGACGTTTTCACCTGCACAGTGCAGTAGTAATCCTTCACGACAGTACACAGCAGAATTCAAGGTGTACGTATTTCATTGGTACTGTGTTGCTGTTATCCATGACATACATGTATGCAGAATATGCAGACATGATGTTACGGCGAAACTCGGTTCAATGGCAGGTCCGATTTCTTGGCCTGCACTTTCTCCCGACTAGATCCCGTTAGACTATTACGTGTGAGGTCACAAGAAAACCTTAATTTATGATACCCCTATAGAATCCGAGGAAGACCTACTAGCACGAGTTATGGCTGCGGCGGATGCTGGACGACTAGGGATTAGTGAACGTGTGTACGAGAACTTGGTACGGAGGTATCGCATCTGTATTGAAGTCGGTGGTCGGCACATCGAGCCCTTCTTGTAAGTGGCCCTAGACGACAAGCAGCAGGAGTCGAAGAGAGCAACATGTGTTGTGGTGGTATTTAGTGTGTAACGGAAAACAGTACATTTCCGGACATATGTCCGGACTATGTTAAATTTAATTGTCTCGGTCCCTCTATCAGTCCTCAAACTCTGTAAGGGGAATTTAGACTAACTCTGTATAAAAGTGTTATTCATCCAGTTATGTGGAATCGAAACAATGACTCTAGGTTAGAGGGAGATGACAAGATCACGAGTATTTGAGAATAAATTTGTTAGGAAAATGTTTTAGACCAAAGACAGCCAAACAGACGGGTGGATGGAGAAAACAAAATAAATGTGTGATTCGTAACAGGATGTAGTAAGAACTCTTAAGTTTATTATATTGCGATCGTAGGACATGTTACGCGAATTGGAAGTGAAATAGGGGAACGGAAACGTCTTGTAGAAAAGAACAGGGGGAGAGCGCCCTATAGGACTAAGCAGGACAAGAATGAGATAAAAAAGCAAACTCCATGGCGCGACAGGCCTAGAAGGTTTTTGGACCAGCAGGCTACTGGCCTCACATCTAAATGTGTTAATCACAGAGGTAGACGATTATCCGGTCAGTGTAGGGCATACATGAGGTCAGCATGTCGGTTTTCTTAACCTGGACGAGCTATTTCTTGTAGCTACCCAAATGCCTCATGATGCTAGATGGACACCGGCCATACGGACCGAAATTGCATGAGAAAATATATTTCCAATGGGGACTTGATCCAGCACAATTCCTGTAGCTGAGTGTCAAATCACTTTGTTTAACCACTCCGCTACGGCCGGGATACGAGAATGAGACAGGTAATACCTTGGTTTAAAGAGGTGAATTATACAGGGAATGATTGCAAAACATTAACTCACAGTATGAAACCAAGTAGAGCATATGTTCATTCACACAATTGCGCGGTTTAATTAACACCATACGAGTGGCCTTACACAAGGAGTACGAGTGGTTTGTGGAGCAAAATGGTACAATTTTAAGGTCTGATACTGATAAGGTCTAATACTGATAAATATCTTCTTACATATAAAAATTGTTTGTTTGTTCATACTTTATGCGCAGCCATACCGTTGATCCGATTGTGATGGGGTTTTTTGCAAAATGTTCAGTATATTCCCGGGATGAACACAGGCTATTAGAGAGTTGTGATACTCAACTCCTACACCCTTCAAAATCGCCCTTTGTAGTGGGAAACATGAAAAAAGTAGCTCTTTGGACTCTTAAATGGCTTACGCTGCCTAAACCATAAGAAATATACAAAATTAATGTACACAGAATTGAGTATCTCAAAAAGTTCTACAAAAGAGTCCGCGACAGCATATGTTTATCTCTTACGGTTAACTCACAATAACCATTTTTGTCTTTCATTGATACCAAGAGAATAATACCCATTCGGGTGAACCTTTCATCTTTATTATTGATACCAAGAGCCCCGCGCCGTAGCCGAGTGGTTAAGGCAAAAAGTCTTGGCGCATAACTACGGGACTTATGCTGGTTCGAGTCTCCATGGGGGGAACATTTTTTCTCGTGGAATTTCGGCCAGTATCGGAGAGGTGCACAGTGGGACAGAAATGAAATCTAGCTGGAAAAATACTATTTTCAGTCACCCGCATCAATTTATCTTTTTTTTTCACTCTAATATAATTGTCATATGACGGTTCTTAAATTATCTGCAAAGGAGGGTACAATTATAATGTGAAAAAATTACTCTTTGGACGCTTAAATGTCTTACGCTGCCTAAACCATAAGAAATACACAAATTTAATGTACACAGAATTGAATATCTCAAAAGGCTCTACAGAAAAGTCCGCAACAGCATATGCTTATCTCTTGCGGATAACTCACAATAACCATTTTTATCTTTCATTGATACCAAAAGTCCCGCGTTGTAGCCGAGTGGTTAGGGCAAGAGGTCTTGGCGCAGACCTACGGGACTTACGCAAGTTCGAGTCTCCATGGAGGAAGAAGTTTTTCTCATGGAATTTCGGGCAGTATGGGGCCGGTGCACAGTGGGCCCGAAATGAAATCTAGCTGGAAAAAAACTATTTTCACTCACCCTCATCAATCTATCTAATTATTTTCACTGTAATATAATTGTTATATGACGGTTCTTAACTTATCTGCAAATGAGGGTACAATTCTAATGTTTATGAAGACGATATAAACATCGGAAATTGCCGGTGGTTAAGAACTCATTTAGTCTATCCTATCCCAGTTGTGTTATTAGCGTTGTGTGTTCAAGTTCAGTGAGCTATTCTTCTTATTATATATGGATACTTCACCTCAAGGTTTGTAATTTGATATATTTAATGTTTTTCCATATAACCAGATTTTATGTTAAATACATGTGGAATCATACTGTTGCGACAAGAGTCGCTCTCTCTGTCGGTAATAGTAGACACCTGCCGTCTGCCATTACGCTAATTGATGTAGTTCATCTGACTGCCGCTTGTAGGCGCCTGAATACAGTATCGCTGAGTTTATGTTGGTAGCATTTGGTTATAGGCCTACTGTTGCCAACTTCTGCGTATTGTTCAGGTCTGCAGATGACTACAACACTCTTTCTCAGTGTTAGCCGGGGCATCGTGGGAGATGGTATCGTTTCGATTGTTGGAGGTTGAATACCTCACTCAGTGTGCGCCAGGCCGTCGTGGGCAATGGCATTGTTTTGATTATTAGAGGTTTAAGAACACCTCAAGCTCAGTGTGTGCCAGTCCGTCGAGGGCGACGGTCCTGTTTTAGTTAAGAGGTTTAGGAACACCTCATTGTGTGGTGTTTGGAGCTCGTGTTAGGAGCTCGTTGTGCTTGTAGGCATTCGCAGTGTGCGGTGGGCACAATCACGTGGTTATTGAGGACCACGTGCTAACTGATCCGAAGTTGATAATCTTCGAGGCCCCTCTAGTCCTAGGAACGGACTTTGATTAAACATTGATTCTGTTTATTGTATCCACGTCAAGGTTAGCACAGAAATAAACTTGATATTTTCACGATTACATGTGTTTGTAATAACTAAATTTCCCCTTTATAAAATCCAGCACTACCAGAGGAATATTAGGCAAAGAACTCAAAATTGGACCGTGTTGGCATCAACATTTTGGTCCTGCCGGACCGGATTCTAAATTAAACCATTTTGGAATTGTGAAACAAAAATTTCGTGCTAAAAAGTGGCGTGTGATCCAAGAAAATAGTGATCATCAAGATGGCGACGACATAGCTGATACTGACTCAAGTAAGTGTATCTGTTCCATCCTTGTAAAACCACTCCCGGTAAGCTTATTATACATTCGTAACATACTTGATTATCCTTAGGAATAAATTTGTGTATATTTTGTTGTATTTGATAAACACGAGCATTCTTTGTATGATAGGCGACGTGGTACAAACAATAATTTGTGTTATTTTAATTGTTTTATTTGATAAATATTGTTTTGGTGTAATAACCACGTGCCCTTAAATAATTTTTGAATTGTTTTGTCTCTTTTTCGTGCTGTAATTTGGACGCAAATATGTCTTTTGTGTCCGAAGCATGTGCTGTGAAGGAACGAGGGTTCCTAAAAAGAACACTTTCTAACCTGGAAACTTATTTTGATAGCACTCAAATATCTAAAAATGGATTAATAGAAAGAAAAAATAAGTTATCCAATATTTGGGAAAAATTCAACGCTCTAAGGGAATACTTAGAATTAGAATTAGACTCTGAGAACTTAGAGGCTCATATTGAAGAGCATAATAATTTTGAAGCTCGATATTTTGCTATCAGTGAGAGAATGCAGGACTTGTTAGATAATTTTGAAGAAGCTAAATTTAGGAAGGAGCAAGACAGTCAGTCTGAAATTTCGAATAGTACGACTAAAAGTAAGGTTAGGTTACCGCCAATAGAATTACCAGTATTTGAGGGGGACTTAACCAAGTTTCTATCGTTTAGGAACACCTTTAACAGTCTAGTAATTAATAATGATGAGTTAGACAATGTACAGAAGCTTCATTATCTTTTGTCCTCTTTACAAGGAGAACCTAAGGGATTGTTAGATAACTTGGCCATTTGTAATGAGAATTTTAATATTGCATGGCAACTAATTGAAAGCAGATACAACAATAAACGTCTTATTGTAGGCCGACATATTAAGAATTTATTGAGCCTAAAACATTGTGATGCAGGTATATCATCCGATTATAGGGAGGTAATAAATCAAATTAAGGCCAATTTGGGGGCTATTGGAAACTTGGAACCCGGAGTAAGTATCCAAGACTTGTTATTAGTTGAAATGCTATTGAGCAAAATAAGACCCAATCATCGTATTGAGTTTGAATCCAAATTCAAATCAAGTGAATTACCTAATTTGTTATGTTTAATTGAATTTCTGGAAGGAAAGGCTCAAACGTTAGAGTTATCAGAATCTAGGAGGACTAGTGAAACTCAGGGCACCCAGAAACGAAAGAATAGAGTAAAATCATTTCATATTGCTAATGAACAGGAGTCATTAGCATGTGAATTTTGTAAGAACAATAATCATGTAATAAGTAATTGTTTTAAGTTTAAAAAGCTTCTTGTTGATGATAGAAGAAAATTTGTGTATGAAAACAAGCTATGTTTCATGTGTTTTGCAAATACACATCTTTCAAAGGATTGTAAGGGTCGTCCATGCATGAACTGCCAAGGCATGCATAATTCCTTGTTGTGCCCAGGATCCAGGGCAATTAAAGGAGCTAGGGAAGGCTCAAATGTAATGATCACCTACTGCGCTGAAAATAGTATCAGGCTTAGGATCTAATGTCTTACTCAGTACCTGTTGTGTAAAAGTAAGGGCAGCCAATGGCAGAATGGTCATGGCCAAGGCATTGTTGGATAGTGCATCGCAGCTATCATTTGTGTCCGCTGACCTAATCAAAAGGTTAGGTGTCAAAACAAATCGTTGCAAATTACCGATAGTTGGGATAGGAAATTCTACTGTTTCCCCAGTGAATTCCACTTGTAGTTTGGAATTGCACTCTCCCATATCTAATTTTATTGTTAATGTAAGCTGTGCTGCAGTGCCAGTAGTCACAACCCAGTTGCCAGCTCAACCCATTGATGTCGGTGAGTGGCACATCCCTGAAAATATACAACTGAGTGACCCTACGTTTAATACCCCTTCCGCAATAGATTTGTTATTAGGAGCTGATGTGTATCATCACGTGGTATCATCTCAAAGATTAATGAGTGGTTTCCCTACTTTAATCAATACACGGTTTAGATATGTGCTTTCTGGTCCATTTCCTGAAAGGTCAATCAGGAAACCTGTGACAAAGCCTCGCCATGTTAACTTTACTCAAGTTGATTTGTTGAATAGGAAGGTTAAAAAATTCTGGCAATTAGAAGAATTGTCCCAACAAGTGCTCACTCCTGAAGAGAAATTATGCGAAGAACACTTTGTAAATAATGTTGGAAGAGATATGTCGGGTAAATTTGTGGTAAGGTTACCTATCAAACCTGATGTCTCGTAACAATGCATTGAAACGATTGTTACAAATGGAAAGGAGATTTTCTAAAGACGATATTCTTAGAAAAAATTATGTTGATTTCTTGTATGAATATGAATCTATGGGTCATATGGAAGTGATCCATTCAGAAACTGCTGGTTCTACTAAATATTATCTGCCCCACCACTGCGTATTCAAGGAGTCTAGTACGACTACCAAATTGCGAGTTGTATTTAATGGCAGTAGTGAGTCTTCGAACGGTGTATCGTTGAACTCTATGTTGATGGTTGGTCCATCAGTTCAACCTGATTTATTGTCGATAGTTCTAAGGTTTAGAACTTTCTTTGTTGCTTTGTCTGCCGATGTGGAAAAAATGTATAGGTGTATAAAAATACATCCTGATGATCAGGATATGCAACGTATACTGTGGCGTAATTCTCCTAATGAGGAAATCAAGGATTATCGCCTAACGACAGTTACGTATGGCACTAGCTCAGCCAGTTTTCTAGCGACTAGATGTCTTATTGAAATAGCTAAGGAGCATGAACGCTCTCATCCCAAGGCTGCAGAGATCATAAAATCCTGCTTTTATGTTGATGATTGTTTGTTTGGTGAAATGACTGTTGAAGGAGCTAAGAAGCTTCAACAGCAAGTATCCTCTATACTTGAAAGTGCTCATTTTCACTTGAGAAAATGGTGCTCTAACTTTCCTGAGGTTTTAAGCGACATCCCCGTTGAAGATTTGGAGTGTTCGCCTACTCTCAGCCTCACTAAGGATGAATATATGAAAACGCTTGGTATTGTTTGGCATCCTGCCACCGATGAGTATGAGTTCAATACTCAAATTAATTTGAAGCAAACCACTGGTAGTGTTACCAAGAGAAAAATTCTGTCTGCTATCGCATCCATATCTGATCCGTTAGGTCTTCTCGGTTGCGTAATAATGAAATGTAAGATATTACTACAACAATTGTGGCAATCCAAGTTGGATTGGGATGCTAATATTGATCCATCATCCCCTATTTTTTGGAATTTGGTCAAAATTATACCAGGATCTACATTTATTGAACAATGTTAAGTTCCCTCGGAAGGTATTGCCATTTCAAAGTTCTAAATGTGTAGAACTCCATGGTTTTTGTGATGCATCAGAAAAGGCATATGGTGCCTGTGTATATGTAAGATCTGTTTCGATTGACAATCAGGTGTCCATTGTTTTGTTGACTTTTAAGTCAAGAGTTGCTCCGTTAAAGCAACAATCCATTGCTCGATTGGAACTTTGTGCAGCGTTGTTGTTGTCCAACCTATCAATGTGGTGGACTGGTCCTCCGTTTTTAAAATTATTGCAAATTGATTATGCTAAAATTCCGGAGTTGGAAATCCCGGATGAAATTGACCTAGAAGCTAAGCCTTCATTATTTTGGATTCCTAGGGGTAGAACCACTGTGCATGTAGTCATTCACAAATGTTACAGGTATTTTAGCTCTAATCCACCTTCACACACTCCTATAATGGGACATATGCCTGCAGATAGGGTTCGGCCGTTTGTAAATTTTATTGGCGCAAAGAATGAAATCGTGTCGTTCCTCAGGGATAATAAAGGATTGATTAAGGAGCATTTTGCTAATCTAAATTTGCTAAATTTTGAAGAGTTGAACACACTGCTTGTAAAAATTTAAGGAGTTTTAAATTCACGTCCTTTGTGTAAATTAAATGATGATCATGTCGATGCATCATATCTTACACCCGGTCATTTTTTGATAGGTAGGAGTTTGAACAATTTTCCAAGCAATTTCTCCATCAAACCCATTTCCTCGTCTACCCAATGGAACCTGGTACGTCTGTACGAGGATTTTTGGACATTGTGGTCCAAGGAATATTTGCATTCCTTGCAAGTGAAAAGAAAGTGGACTAAGCCTAACAACTGGAATGTTAGCATTGGAGACTTAGTGCTGCTGAAAGAAGATAACTTGCCTCCCTTAGTTTGGAAGGCAGGAATCATTGTTGGATTGCACCCTGGTGCCGATGGTATTTGCAGGGAGGTCTCTGTCAAGACAAATACCGCCACAATGAAGAGGGCAGTTTTGAAGTTGTGCCCAATTCCAAATTGAACTCTTGATGAATTATATAGAGCCATTTGTAAACTTCATTATGTATTGTTGTTGAGTTTATTGTGTATTTTGTTTGTTTTGTTTTTGTTTTTCAGGAGGGTTTATCTTTGTAAATTGTTTTCATCTGTAATGTTTTGTTTTGTTGTAAAATTGTGTAAGTTTTGATCTGGTCAGATCAACGGGGGGCAGTATGTTGCGACAAGAGTCGCTCTCTCTGTCGGTAATAGCAGACACCTGCCGTATGCCATTACGCTAATTGATGTAGTTCATCTGACTGCCGCTTGTAGGCGCCTGAATACAGTATCGCTGAATTTATGTTGGTAGCATTTGGTTATACTGTTGCAAACTTCTGCGTATTGTTCAGGTCTGCAGATGACTACAACACTCTTTCTCAGTGTTAGCCGGGTCATCGTGGACGATGGTATCGTTTTGATTGTTGGAGGTTGAATACCTCACTCTGTGTACGCCAGGCCGTCGAGGGCGGCGGTCCTGTTTTAGTTAAGAGGTTAAGAACACCTCATTCTCAGTTTGTGCCAGTCCGTCGAGGGCGACGGTCCTGTTTTAGTTAAGAGGTTTAGGAACACCTCATTGTGTTGTGTTTTGGAGCTCGTGTTAGGAGCTCGTTGTGCTTGTAGGCTTTCGCAGTGTGCGGTGGGCACAATCACGTGGTTATTGAGGACCACGTGCTGACTGATCCGAAGTTGATAATCTTCGAGGCCCCTCTAGTCCTAGGAACGGACTTTGATTAAACATTTGATTCTGATTATTGTATCCACGTCAACGTTAGCACAGAAATAAACTTGATATTTTCACGATTACATGTGTTTTGTAATAACTAAATTTCCCCTTTATAAAATCCAGCACTACCAGAGGAATATTAGGTAAAGAACTCAAAATTGGACCGTGTTGGCATCTACACATACCTTCCATGCACTAAAAAATTACAGAATCATCTTATTTTAAATTGAGCTACAAAGAAAACAGTTCTGAACAGTAGTACTAATTTTGGTTATAATATACAGTGATTTATTGACTTCAATTCCCGCATAATAACATGTGTGCAAATTATTGCGTGTTTTAATTAGCTTTCTCATTGTAGGAGGTAGCCAGTAACTCAGGCCTACCGCTGCACGTAGAGAATAATTGTTTGATTTAATATGGTTAAAATATTAGATAGAGGCAATAAGTTATCATTTAGTAAACAAATTAGGGGTAGGGGGATATTAGCAGAATGTTTTAAATTATACTTTCTGAAAAGCGATTTTCTCAAACGTACGAAGTTGCACGCGAGAAATAAAAATATAATGAAATATTCTGATTGGCTAGGAGTGGATGATAACTTTCCTGTTATGAAGAATTAATTTAGAACAATGACAGTCGTTGGAAAATTATGTTCCATGTGCTTATGGAATTTGAAGATTCAAAATAACTTTCGAAGAGGCTGGAATAAAATAAATGTTCACTTAATCAGGAATTCTCTCGCTATGAACTTGCTCTTGCAAAAGAAATATCACTTTGGTCATATGGTAAACGGGATATTGCTGATGTTTTAAAGACATTAGGGGCCTACTAAAAAACCACAAAAATAGCTTTAAAATAATAATAAACATTACAAATCACCACACTGAACGCCGTTATCATCTATATCGGACGAAGCATTGTCTTTTTTGACAATAAAATATCGATATGTCGATATATTAACATGAGACTAGATGTCAAAAAGAGAGGTTGTGATATTTTATCCACCCTATAATGCATCTAGGCAAGCAAATTTTTAATGCTACCCTTCCCAACACAGACATTTCAGCAGAAATAAGATTTTTTTTATTCCAGTCTCTTCGAAAGATATTTTGGGTCTTACAATTCCATAAGCAGAAGCAACAGGATTTTCCAACGACATCAGTGTTCTAAATGCTTAATAACGGGAAAGTTTACATTTACTTTTAGTCAATCAGAATATTTCAGTAGAAATCTAACTTTCTTTCTCTCTCACAACTTCGTATGTTTTACAAAATCGCCTTAAAAAATTCAAATTGTTTTTAAAACATTCTACGAACATCCCCTAAGTCTAATTTATTAATAGAAGATCACTATTTGCCTCTCGATCACTTTTCTTCATACATTAAATCAAACAATTCTCCGTGCGCGAAGGTAGGCCTCAGCTGTCGGTCGCCCCCTCTAATAAAAAAGCTAATTACAAAAAACGCAATAATTTGCACACATGTTATTTTGCGGGAATTGAAGTCCATAAATAACTCTATATTCTAATTAAAATGTATACTACTGTTCAGAAGTGTTTTTTTTCGTAGCTCAAATTAAAGTAAAACGATTGTGTACATTTTTTAGTGTTTCGAAGGTATAATTCCACGTGCATTCAATACAATATCTGGTTGTATAGAAACATGTTAAATATATCAATGGAAGGTATAATTCCACGTGCATTTAATACAATATCTGGTTGTATAGAAACATGTTAAATATATCAATGGAAAGTACAAACCTTGAGGTAAAGTATCCATATAGAATAAGAATAACTCACTGAACTTTAATGCAAAACGTATTTATTTCTACAGCTCGGTACACAACTGGGATGCGGACCAGATGAGTTCTTAACTATCGGCAACTTCCGGTGTTTATATTGTCTACATCCATTTTAGAATTCTATCCTCCTTTGCAGATAAGTGAAGAACAGTCATCTGGCAATCATTTTAGAGTGAAGGAAGATGAATTGACGAGAGTTAGTAAAATACTTTTTTCCTACATTTCGTATCTGGCCCACTGTGCGGTGCCCACTCAGCATCGTGAAGCATGTGGGTAGCGACAATAAGTAGCGACTCCAGGTTGAGAATACCAGCTATAACGGCTGGATGATCCGACATGCTGACCACATGTCACCCTTCACTGGCTAGATGATCGTCTAGCTCTGTGATTAATACATGTAGATGTGAGGCCAACAGCTGGCAGGTCAGCAAAAGTCTTCTAGGCCTGTCGCGCTTTGAGTTTTTTATACCAAGGCGGGAAAGCGTGCTCTGCCGTACCCTGCATCCGATTGAGATGGAGTTTTTTGAAAAATGTTCAGGAGATTTGGGGAATGAACATAGACTATAAGAGGGTTGTAATACTCAACCACTTCACCCCTAGAAATCACTCTTTATAGTGAAAAACGTGAAATAAAGTACCTATTTTGACGCATAAATGGCTTACGCTGCCTAAACCATAACAAATACACAAATTGATGTACACAGAATTGAACATCTAAAACACTCTACGAAAAAGTAGAGTATAACAGCGCTCGGCTGGTTGGAAAACACATTAACATTTAATAAGGAATAGCAGCGCACGCCGGGTATTAGCTAGTAATATATAAAAATGAATGTTCGTTTGTTTGTTTGTTTATTTGTACTTTATGCGCAGCCATACCGTTGATCCGATTGAGATGGGATTTTTTGTAAAATGTTCAGTAGATTCCCGGAATGAACATAGGCTATAAGAGAGTTGATATACTCAACTCCTACACCCTTAAAAAGCACGCTTTGTAGTAAAAAAACGTGAAAACAGTCCCCTTTTTACCCTTAAATGGCTTACGCTGTCTATACATAACAAATACACAAAATTAATGTACACAGAACTGAATATCTCAAAAACTCTACAAAAACGTGCCCGACAGCGTATGTTTATATGTTACAGATAACACACAATTGCCATTTTTGTCTTTCATTCATGCCAAGGAGATCGGGATAAGTAGATTCCAGGGCAAGCATGTGCTGCCATACCAATCATAAGATTTAATGGGGATTTTTTCAAAACTTTCAGGGTTTTCCCGGGAAGGTTATTGGTTATAAGAGAGTTTTAATGCTCAAGTCATTCACCCTTAAAAATCACCGTCTGTAGTGAAAAAGCATGAAAAATGTAGCTTTTTGTAAACTTAAATGGTTTACAGTGCCTAAACGATAACAAACACAAAATCATAGTACGCAGAATTGAATATCTTAAAAATCTCTATAGAAAAGGCCGCGACAGCATGTTTGTCTTCTTAAGGATAACTCACAATCTCACAATAACCATTTTTTCTTTCATTGATGCCAAGAAGATCAGGATGAGTAGATTACCGGACAAGCAGATTACCGGACAAGCAGATTACCGGACAAGCTTAGCAGCGCACGGCGGGTATTCTTTATGGATAACTCATAATAACGAATTTTGTGTTTCAGCTCATTTATGCCCAGTACATCGGGATGCATAGATTCCCGTGCAGCGTCGGGTAATCATCACGGTGTATCTAAAAATAATAACGATATAAATTTATATTTTTCCTTTTACTTATTCAACTAAATGTAAAAACACGTTATCATTTATTTAGGTGTAGCAGCGCACACCGGGTATTAATTATATATATATATATATATATATATGGTATGATAAGAAAAATAAATGCCTGGACGGGATTCGAACCCGGATCTCTGAGTCTGTACCTCAGTGTGATATCCATTACACTACCAGGCGAATCCAATTCAAACATTTATTTTTCTTATATATGTATTATACTCTCCATTATTACTAGATGTCGCGAGAACACTGTCTTCACTGCCATCTAGTAGCTGACTATATCAAGTAAGCAAATTAAAGAGAATATTTATTTTACTTTATAGCAGTGACGCTTTATCGATGTTATAATTAAATCTTTAACATTGAGCAATGCAAGCTTAATATGGTATGATAAGAAAAATAAATGCCTGGACGGGATTCGAACCCGGATCTCTGAGTCTGTACCTCAGTGTGATATCCATTACACTACCAGGCGAATCCAATTCAAACATTTATTTTTCTTATATATGTATTATACTCTCCATTATTACTAGATGTCGCGAGAACACTGTCTTCACTGCCATCTATAGTAGCTGACTATATCAAGTAAGCAAATTAAAGAGAATATTTATTTTACTTTATAGCAGTGACGCTTTATCGATGTTATAATTAAATCTTTAACATTGAGCAATGCAAGCTTAATATGGTATGATAAGAAAAATAAATGCCTGGACGGGATTCGAACCCGGATCTCTGAGTCTGTACCTCAGTGTGATATCCATTACACTACCAGGCGAATCCAATTCAAACATTTATTTTTCTTATATATGTATTATACTCTCCATTATTACTAGATGTCGCGAGAACACTGTCTTCACGCCATCTAGTAGCTGACTATATCAAGTAAGCAAATTAAAGAGAATATTTATTTTACTTTATAGCAGTGACGCTTTATCGATGTTATAATTAAATCTTTAACATTGAGCAATGCAAGCTTAATATGGTATGATAAGAAAAATAAATGCCTGGACGGGATTCGAACCCGGATCTCTGAGTCTGTACCTCAGTGTGATATCCATTACACTACCAGGCGAATCCAATTCAAACATTTATTTTTCTTATATATGTATTATACTCTCCATTATTACTAGATGTCGCGAGAACACTGTCTTCACTGCCATCTAGTAGCTGACTATATCAAGTAAGCAAATTAAAGAGAATATTTATTTTACTTTATAGCAGTGACGCTTTATCGATGTTATAATTAAATCTTTAACATTGAGCAATGCAAGCTTAATATGGTATGATAAGAAAAATAAATGCCTGGACGGGATTTGAACCCGGATCTCTGAGTCTGTACCTCAGTGTGATATCCATTACACTACCAGGCGAATCCAATTCAAACATTTATTTTTCTTATATATGTATTATACTCTCCATTATTACTAGATGTCGCGAGAACACTGTCTTCACTGCCATCTAGTAGCTGACTATATCAAGTAAGCAAATTAAAGAGAATATTTATTTTACTTTATAGCAGTGACGCTTTATCGATGTTATAATTAAATCTTTAACATTGAGCAATGCAAGCTTAATATGGTATGATAAGAAAAATAAATGCCTGGACGGGATTCGAACCCGGATCTCTGAGTCTGTACCTCAGTGTGATATCCATTACACTACCAGGCGAATCCAATTTTATATATATATATATATATATATATATATATATATATATATATCCTCAACTCCCGTCCAACTCAGGATCGGGCCGAGGAATGAGATGTAATGAAGCCCCTATACTTATAGGAGTCTGTGAACTACAAGGGTGCCGGCCGACTATTCATGACGTCACAGGGGGATGCATGAAATGAAACGAAATGGGTGAGATGAGTATGGAGAAATGGTGGAATGAAATTTGTGGCAGGGGAAAACGGGAAAAAGCCCTAGAAAAACCTAGCCAAGCTCCGTTTCGTCCACCACGAAACCCACATAGAGTGACCTGGACTCGATCTCGAGTCCCCAGCGGTGAGAGGCGAGCGTCACACCACTTGCGCCATGGAGCCGCCTTGATAAATTACACGAACAACAAAAAATAAACTTTTTTTACACGCTTTATATTAACTTGACCTGTATCTATCTATGTAATTGAACCTTTTAACGCGATGTTCGCCCACTTAAAATCTTAGGATCGACCTGAAACTTTTTATACTTGTAAAAGACCCGTGGCCATACAATAAATTCGTATTTTGTTTCTAAAATCATGGTCAGAATCATCAGAACATCACAAAAAGTGTCTTTGTAGCTATGTAACGGAATTTTTTAACACGATTTTCACCCATTTAGAAACATTGGATCGACTTAAAACATTGCATACGTGTACAGGACCCGTGACAATACAATAAATTCATATTTATTTTCTAAATTCCTGGCCAGAATCATCAGAAAATAAAAAAAAGTGTCTTTGTGTCTATGTAACGGAATATTTTAACACGATTTTCACCCCCTTAGAAACATTGGATCGACTTGAAACTTCGTGTACTAGTAAAGGATCCGTGACAATACAATAATTTCGTATTTTCTTTCTAAAATCCTGGCCAGAATCATCAGAAAATAAAACAAAAATGAAAACTGGTATAATAGGTTGCGGACATGTTGACTTTTAGTCAATCGTTTTAACAGCTCAGATGGTAGAGCGGTGAACTCTAATGGTATATAATTTCAGTAATCCATAGGTCGCTGGTTCAAATCTAGCTGGGAGTTTTTTTTTTAGAAGAGTATTACTTTTAGCTCATACTACAATAGTAGCCTATCGAATTTAAATATATTTACATTTGTATATTTTTCTGTACAATATTAAAAGTAAAAAATAAAAAATAAATAATAGTTTTAAAAAAAGTAGAAAAACATACTTTATTAGAAAACCGAAATAAAAAATTGAAAAATAATTTTAATTTCCAACACGCTTGGGATAAAATAATTTTACCATCAAAAGCGTGGGGTGCTATTTATGATTTTTACATTTTCTTCTTAGAGACTTTACTGTTACCAATATCTGTTTATTATCAAATATATTAATTGGTAAACTGCACCCCACGCTTTTGGTGGTAAAATTATTTATCCCAAGCGTGTTCGAAATTAAAATTATTTTTCAATTTTTTTAGTTCGGTTTTCTAATAAAGCGTGTTTTTTTAGTTTTTTTAAAACTATTATTTATTTTTGTCTTAGGTAGAAAAATATGTGATTCTGATAGTATTTTTCTCCTGAATTCAAATATGATATCGGTTTGTCTCCATCACGTAAGGTTTCCGAGAGTCAGGAATTTATAATTTCAAACACTTTAATATTTTCTACATTCGTAACTACACAATATTCGAACTCACCTGCTCACCTAGAAAGTAAGAAATGACGATCTTCTGCTATATTTCGTCTGTGGAGCATCCCTCTTGATGGTCCAACAATAATCGGCCAGCATATTAGGATTCCATTTGCCTTGATATTTCTTTTCCATATCTGAAATCATTTGAGTTAACCTTTTTGGTTTTATTTTACAATGGACAAATGGACGAAAAAACGTTTATTAAAAAATAATTATTTAAATCCATTAATTGAAATTGAAATAAAGAACTGTGGGTGATGGAGAAATTCCGAATACATATTTGAAAACACTATAAAAAACTGCATTAAGTACAACTACTGTTACTCATGAGACGAAAATCATGTTGACCAATGTTATTATGAAAGTGAAATATCAGTGTAATAAATCTGGGACTTCCAGTTTGGATAGTACCTATAAATTAGCTATTTTATTGTAATAGTAACAATGATGATGATGATGATGATGATAATAATAATAATAATAATAATGTTTTATTCTGGCAGAGTTGAGACCTTCTCTTCCACTCAACCAGCACAAATATACAAACATATGTTTGCATTACAGATTATCTATATAGCGTATTATGTAAATTATGAAGGGTAAAAAGAAAATTAAAAGTTTGTGCTATTTTCATGTACAAACAATAATATTTATATTATAAATATAATAATAATAATAATAATAATAAAATATTATAAATTAAACGAGAAATGCCAATTAATAGATCCATACACGGGACAATGATCAGGACAATGTCACAGCAAATATAATATAATTGCGCACAATCGTGCAAAATTAATTAATTGGTATATTGCACTATAGACATTGTCACTTTGGAACACGATACCGGATAATATCTTGTACACTTTATTCCTCATAGTTTACATCTGCAACTGTCTTCGATTTTATGGTAAGAGATATTCACACACACTTTGTGATGGAAGCCGTGGACTGCATAAAGCCATCAGTTTATCTGGTGGCTTAGTTCCTTGTTTGGTTGAGACCAGTTCCTATCTATCATGGCAAGCGTACCATAGAATTCTTCATGAATGTCATACCTCTTCTGTCTTCTCTCTTGTAACAGTTGCTGTTATGATTTAGTAGTAACGCATTCTGAGGTCTTCCAGGAAAAACTATTCCCTTGTTAGTACTTAGGTTAGTCTCGAGTGTTGACGCCTCAGGTTAGCGGCCATTGAGTGGTTAGCGGGATATGTCAGTGTTGGCTAACCTGAGTCTTCTCATGGATTGAGCTGCGTTGTGTGCACCTCGGTCTTGTGCGTGTGTAGCTCCTAGAGAGCGGTCTTGTGCGTGTGTAGCTCCTAGAGAGCGGTCTTGTGTGTGTGTGGCTCGTAAGGAGCAGGTCGTGTCTTGTGGTGCGCTCTGTGTGAGTGAGTTGTGAGAGAACTGAACACGACGGGAGCACGTGGTAACATTAGTGTATATTATTAATTCTAGTTGAAATATAGTCTTATTTTAATATGTTTAATTCTTTGTGTCACAGTAATTCCTAAATATACAGTCCACTTCAGAGAGAAGAACTTTATAGCTACTTACAGGTTTAGAAATAAAGTTCCGTGAACAATTAACCTGTATGTGTAGTAAGTATATATTATCCCTGCTACATCGAGAGTTAGAGCAAATATAATTTTTTAATTTTTTTTAATATGTTAACGTCCGGTCCCCTGATTTCCTATTGAGAGCTAGAACTCCTTTCTTTTCCTATAGACATCTATCACATTGTTTTGTATTACCATTAAAACTATTTTTTTCTCATTTTTGTACTTAATATGTCTTTTCCTCCCATATTATTTCTTCATTGTTATCTGGTAAGAACAGTTCATGTTTCCGGTTAAAATATCAATTTAGTAAAAAGTTATATCTTTATTCCTTGTGATCATAGATAAGTGGGTATTGAAACAAAGTTCAGGATCTGTTTATGTTCAGAGATTGAAATTGACGGTCAGAAACTCTTTTGCGTGTTCCATTTATCTAACAAGTAATCATTCTGTTCTGTGGTAAAATTTGTTTTGATCATTTTTACTGACGAGAAGTAATAAAGTTTTGTGATAATCAGTAAAATTTCCTTGGACAATAATGAATTAAGAGTTCTGAAGAAGTGACAAAATTCAATTACGTCGAAAATAATTACAAGCAAGAATAAGGTGTAGAAGCGAATTTTATTATCAACTCTGAAAAAAAACATGCTATTATTCATTAAAGGAACACTTCTCATCCCAAATTGTCTTAAAATATATTACATTATTATTATTATTATTATTATTATTATTATTATTTATTGTTATTATGTTTATACGGTACGAATCATGGTCCCTTGTTTTAAGTGCGGAGCAAAGATTTCGAGTATCTGCGAGTGAACTACTGAGGAAAACCTTGGACCAAATTGAAATGAACACATAAGAGAATGAACTAAACTAAATAACAGGAAGCTATATGACTTGTACAAGAATGGTGACGTAATTAGAACAGTTAGGTCTTGCAGACTGCTTTGGCATGACAAGTGGCACGAATGGGAAATGTAAGAGGGTTTGAAAAATTCTTGTAGTAAAACATAAGACATACGTAAATTACTCAGTAGATAGGTTAAATGAGGTGAGAGAATAATATATACAATGATTTGAAGTGCGTAGATGAATAATACTTGAGAGAGATTGGAACATATCTCACTGTAACAATGCATGTGTCCTCGCTGCCATGAACCTGCGGGATTGATAGTGCCAGTGAGTTTGTTAATGGGTTAATATCTTAAATTTGCTTTTAGATACATGTAGAATAAGGATTCGCCATATTTGATCTCATATATTTTCCACTAGTCGTGTGATGATGTCAATCAGGATATTAAAAATATATAATACCTAAAACTAATAGTAGACACATTGGTTTTGATTGAAATGAGGTGACACTTCTTCGGTGCCAGACAAAGTCTTGTTTCGCTACTTGACAAGACGTTTAAAGTCATACACATCTGTAGCACTTTGATAGATGAGTTAGCGGGAAGTAACTTGCGCATGTATTTTCAGGTCACATAACTCATAGGGGATTAATATAACATTTGTTACCACAAATACGGTATATGAAATTATCTATATCACACTATGCCTTATTTCAGTATATTATGATTTTAAAAAAGACTGGAAAAAGGCAGATTTCAGTAACACTTTTAGTGTAATATTCACAAAAAACATAATTAATTATGTAATTAATTGTAATTGATAATTACATATCTTGAATTTTGAATTTTATCCATAACACTGTAGATGTTTAGTTCGGTTCTTATTTCATTACATTTCTTGCTACTGAACTAAGAATTTAATTTCAGCTACTTCTATTCTAATTTCATCTGATTTATTAAGTATCCAATTTCCAGAAGTATACGTTAATATAGATACTGTCATAGTTTTATATAATTTTAATTGTGTAATTTTTAGTGTTTTATTTTTTGTAGTTGTTCTTATTGTTCCACACATATTATAAAATTTGTTTAATTTTAAGTTTGTATCGTTATTTTGGTAGTAAAATACGTTAAACCGTAAGTAGATGAAATTGTTCACTTGTTCCATTATTTTGTTATTTATCATTATTTTCTATCTTCTGTGGTTTAATCCCTCGGAAGCAATTATTTTAATTTTTTCTGATATACGCATATTGTATTTACTTATTACTTAATTTAGTTTATAGGTAGCGATTTGTAGCTCGTTGCATTATGATTTATATAATCCGTGGTCAAAAACAAATCCCGGCGAGTTATTTGACATGAACACAAATGTTCAAAGTTGCTCCATTATTTCAAGTTACTTCCAGCAAATTCATCTATCAAAGTGCAACATATGTGTAAGACTTAAAGGTCTTGTCATATAGCGAAACTAGACTTTGTACAGGCAACAAAGGAGTGACACCTCTTTTAAATCAAAAACCACGTCTTTATTCCTTTGTTTAGCAATGCTCTATATATCATGATTGATATCGTTACACGAAATATGAAACAGATGTAAGGAAACAAATATTACGAATCCTTATCTAACGAGTATGTATGTGTGTATATATATATATATATATATATATATACACACACACACACACACACACATGCAAAATGCCGATACTCACTAGAACTATCACACCCGGAGATTTCTTGGGTGCGCGGACACATACTTCCTTGTAGTGAGATATTTTCCAATCACTCTCTGTTCTATTCATATACTTCAAACCATAGTTAATGTTATTCTCCAACCTCTTTTTTGGTTTACTTACTTACCACTTTATCTCTATTATTTTACAAGAAGCTTTAAAGCAAGATTTTAATATTGCGTAAATAATGAAATTAAAGTTAATAAATAATTTAGTATTTTAAAATTATTTTATACATACATTTTAACGTTAAATAAAAACCTAAATATATCTTGTTTGTCATTTTTGAATAAAAGTCTCATCCTAATAATACAAATTTACCAGATAAAGATTTTCTTAATACTGCTTTTAAAATTATCTTAACTCATTGTTGACATAATTCTAAATATTTCTATTAAGCTTTAAAAATAAAATCTAAATCATTTTATACTCTCATAAATAAAAGTTAACTAGATTGTAATTGGAATTAAAAGCACTTATCTTTCTTATGTGACCAATAGGATTTAACATTATATTAAATAGAATTATAAACCAATATACATTAAGAATAATGTCATGTGACTTAATAAGAAACTTTATATTATAACATATTTAATTCATCATTCTGGTGTCAACTTTTAATCTGAATGGAATCAGGAATAGTTCCTCAAGTAAAATTTAATAATCTCTCCAATTCAAGGACAGAGAAAAGTGAACTTTTATATTTCTTCTTCTTCTTCTTCGGCTTTCCTCCACTTATAGGTTTGCCGTCTTCAGTTTCCATTGATCTCTATCATTCCAATCTCCCTCTTCCAAATTCCTATCCTCTATTATTGTTCTGACGTAGGTTTTCCATTTCCATCTTGGCCTGCCACCTTTATTTCTTCCAGGGGGTGACCATTGATGTATATATTTTGGCGATCTTTCATTTTCCATTCTTTGTACATGGCCATACCATTTAAGCGTTTGATTTTCAATACTCTTAACAAGAGATGTGATGATCTTCATTTCTTTCCAAAGGAATTCATTTCTTACTTTATCCTGTCTTGTTTTTGGAGGCTTCTTCTAAAATAATCGAATTCAAATGTTATAATTTGATTCTTTTGTAATTCCGTCAAAGACCAAGTTTCGCTTTCATATGACAAAATATTCTGTATTATGCTCTTATAAATTTTCATTTTAGTTTCCTTTGTAATATTTTTGTTCCAAATTATTCCATGTAATGTCTTAGTTGCATTTTTTGCCATTGCAATTTTAGTCTGTACATCTCTCTCACAGGTACCTGAACTTGTAATTATTGACCCAATAAATTTAAAAAAAATCACATTTTTTTTTATTTTCCCTGTTTCGAGTATGAGGTCATGCACATTCTTTCCCACACACATGTATTCTGTTTTCTGCAACTTTATATTCAGTCCCCGTTTTTTATATTCTTCCATTAGTTTATTTATATATATTCATATATTTTATTCGTCCACCGCTGTGGTCTCGAGGTAGCGTGCTGCCTTGTCACGCAGCGGGCCCGGATTCGATCCCCGGTCGGGGCAGTGTTTCTGGGTGAGATTTTTATCGGGGTTTTTCCTCACCTGTAAGACAAATGTCAGGAAAACTTTAAGGCCCAAACGGTCCCCGAAATCATATGACCATCATCATCATGATCATTCTTATCAATATCATCATCATCGTCCTTCACCGGTGTGGAAAGCAACGGGGAGCTACCACACCTACACAATTCCCTAGTAAAGCTGCCAGCATAGCATGAAAATGCTATGCTGGCAATGAAGGACCTGCCTTCGGGCAGAATTACTATGGTTGGATATTATATATGATCTTCATCCCCTGCAAAAATTGTTTGATCATCTGCAAGCAACAATGAATGCAGTACTTTTCCTCCTATAGGAGTACCCATTTCAGAACATTTTTATACCATAAGTTAAGAGCCTGGTCTAAATAAATGTTAAAAAGAATTGGTGACAAACTGCATCCCTGCTTAAGGCCTTTATTCACTGTGAATTCCTCTGTTAATTATTCTGTATTTTTACTTAACTTTTGTTTTACTATAGATCCTCCTAACAATATTAATCCATTTATCACATATATTCATATTTATCATTGCCATCCATAACAATTGTCGAGATACATTATCATATGCCATCTCTAAATCAATAAAGGTCACATGTAGTTCTTTATTTTTTGCTAGGATTTTCTCTTGTAATTGTCGAATACAGAACATATTATCAATACATGATCTTCTACTCCGGAATCCACATTGTTCTTCTCTTAAGTTATCTTTTATCTCCTTAAGTTTAAAATTTATAATTTTACTAAAAATCCGAGCTGTTGAAGGTATAACACTTATACCTCTATAATTGGAACACAGTTTTTTATCACCTTCTTTAAAAATGTGAATGATGTACGATAAATTCCAGTCCTCTGGGATATCGTCTCCAATTTCAATTTTATTAAAACGTTTGGTTTAAAATATTACTAAAATATCTCCTCCATGTTTTAGGAGTTCCGTCTGAATATTTCCTGGTCCTGGTGCTCTCCCATTTTTTGCCTCTTTCAAAGCTTTTTTAACTTCATCTTCTGTTATCTCTGGAGTGTCAAATTTATATTCTACATCCGTATCTTGAAGTTGAAACTCATTTCTATTTTCTTGAAGTAAACCTTTATAATGTTGCATCCATTCTGATGGTCTTATCAACTGAATATTTATCTTCTTTCTTTCTGATTTCCTGATATTTTGTAATGTTTTTCAAGCTTCTTTGGATCTAGCATATCCAATCGAATGATCTATATTCGAGCATATATTATCCCAGTACTCATTTTTTGTTCTTCTCACTTCCGCCTTTGTTTTATGTTTTAAATTGATATATTCATTTCGAGATGTTGTTAAGTGATCTGATAACCATTTCATCCGTGCTTTCTTTTTTCTTCTATTATTTTTTAATATCTTGATTAAACCATTCAGTATTTCTTTTTTACTTCTAGATTTTCTCTCCCAAGTGCTTCTAAAGCTGCTGAATGTATACTTTCCTTTAGTTGATCATACATTTCCTCTGCAGATTTATTTAAATTTAAATTAAGTTTTTGTTTTAATCTTGATTGAAAAAGATTTTTTATACTCTCATCATAAAGTAAACATACTTTATATCTTTGATCATTCAAAGGGGTTGTATTTATTCTGTCTTCCATTACTTCAATATTTTGTTTTTTTCCTACTTCTTAATATGAATTTTCCCAAAAGCATATAATATCACTACCGCAATCTGGTTTTCTATACACTCTAACATCTTTCACTATCATATCACGTTTTTGTTTCACAATTATATACTCAATTATTGATTTGAGATTTTTTTGTTGGCTGTTCCCATGTGTATTTATGTATTTCGCGATGTTGGAAGAAACTATTCATTTTCATATAACCATGTTGTTTACATAAACTTATCAATCTATCTCCATTGTCATTTTCCACTTTTTCCCGAAATGGTCCAATCACTTCATCTTTCATTCTACTTCCTACTCGACTATTGGGGAGGGGTTATTGTTAGGCCATGAGGTAAAGATGGGATTTAGTGACACTAGGAATACTGAAGGAGTTCTCCATGTGTGAGAACTTAGGTTGCTCGGTTGGTATTCGGTAGAGTTGAGGTTCTTATCTCGGGATTCCACGAGGACTTCGTTGGGCAGAATTAATGTACAAAGAATATCTGGTAAAAGTAGTTTATTCTTGACTTTTATAAACTGCAAGTAATTGTATATATATATGAAGTGAATTTATCCAACTTTTTAGAACGTAGTGTTTTGAAGTGACTTGATGAAATTATACCCGAGAAGTAAGTGACGAGGAGAAGCCTCTCTCGCCTATAGGTAAATTAGTTACTCCCACTACCTCGATCACGTGGACCTAAGGTCTGTGCTTAGGCACATATAACGAAACATATAATTGGTTAATGCGCCCTCCTATTTTGATCCCGGGGGTGTTACAAATTTATTATTGGCGATTTACGCCTTCAGAGGTTGGACCTTTTTTCCCCGTGCTGGCTTCACGTACAGTCTAGTCACAAACATTAGCTAGGCTTGGGTTTTTTCTTCTTAGGCTTGGGTTTTTTCCTAGGCTTCCGACGCTAGAAACTTGCCATGTTCCCACACTTTTGCTAACGATGTTTGTGTCAGGGTAAAACCCCCGCTTGTACATTAGCTAATGGGTTATGGTTATCACGCTAAATCAGTTAACTGGAGGCTTAGAAGATATCTCTACTCAATCTGTCGAGCAAAGGATCATTGTCATTAGTAAGTTATTATCATGTGTCAGCCACTTCCGTCTTCACAAAAGAAAGGTTTACATTACCTGAGTTGTCAGTATTCTTTAATAACTAATAATTTGATTACATTGATGCTGACTTCTTTGGATCATTTTATACGGCCTTTGCTCTTACATAATCAGGTTCCACTCTCTTTCCCTGATCAATTTGAATATAAATATGACCTAAGTCCAGTAACTGCTTCATTTAATGATGTTATAATATCATCTGGTTATTATTGCCGATAGGGATTTATTTAGATTTACACAGGAGGCTGGATGAATGAATTGCCACAAATGCCCTATAAACAAATGGAAAAATCAAGGGATTTTTTTATTTGTTTATAATCCTCTCGCGTAATATAATGCTAGTATCATAGCTATAGTGGCCTTTAAAGAAAAAATGGCTATAATATTTTGGTTAGAGCACGTTAACCCTGAGAGTGTTGCCAGCACGTCAATTATGTTCAGATTGTAAACACTGATATGTATCCCTTTTACCTGGGATCGTTCTTTGAGGTTAAATAGACTCACTTTCTGCAATATAGACATACATAAATTTCATTAAGAAAAAAAAAGATACACCCTTAATATATTTGGTGGTCTACTCAAACCATTCATGCTTATACAATTACCATTCAAAACTATTTATTTGAATACCATATAGCATAAATTGCTTCTTCATGTGTAACTGTTTATTTTCAATTTAATTTACACCTTAATATCTACCTACATTATAATGTGCGTCTACAGCTTGGGAATTCATTTGCGATGAACCAATTTTGTCTACTTCAAACCATATGTCGAATAACACTTCAGTCTTGCTAAATTTAATTTAAATTGAGTCAATAAGACTTATTTACATGGATCTATATCTTTGCGACCAAAATACTAAAA
Source organism: Diploptera punctata (assembly GCA_030220185.1). NCBI lineage: Eukaryota > Metazoa > Arthropoda > Insecta > Blattodea > Blaberidae > Diploptera > Diploptera punctata. The sequence goes on along the minus strand of JASPKZ010005273.1, from coordinate 964,768 downwards.
TATCGCGTTTAAGCAGCTGTGCTATCGTTATACAATTATTATTGATAGTATTACACCCTTATCATATTTTCCCCCATAGGTATTGCATACATACGAATTCATCATGATTATTAATCCATGAAATATTCATGATTCTTAATATTTTATTCTCAACATATTTCGGGCCCTTTACTTTGCCAAAGCATAGCTGGCTATATCATTGCTCAGCCAAACGACGTTATTTTCTTAAGCGTGCAAAATCATTTCCTTCGAATGCAGAATCGTATAGTATGTCACATTCGCTTCCACCAGCGACATGACTTCATCTCATCTCATTATTAACATCGAATACAAATTCGCACCAATTGTCACATTCCGCTTCCATCAGCGATCATGACCTCATCTCATCTCATTATTAACATCGAATACAAATTCGCACAAATTGTCACATTCGCTTTCACCAGCGACCATGACTTCATCTCATCTCATTATTAGATATACGGGATCCCTTGCCCTCAAATATTTCAAAAAAATAACCACGTGTTATACAAACACAGTGACGTGCCGCTTCGGCCCAGTCTACAAATTAATTCTGTAAATATAATCAACAAATAAATTCCTCACGCTTTATAGGTTACACCGTCACTCGCCTTTCAATTAAGGTGCATTGAGCTTCACCCTGTCTCATTAGCTCCTATGTTTACGCTGTCTGATTGTTATTTTAGACAAAAGAATCATAATCATCATGATATTATTCGTATTCAGACTGTTGTACACGTTTCTTCAATTACCTATATGTATTAAACATGACAATGGCCTATCTGGGCTCATTTTAACATTTACTGGATTAAGTAGATACTGCAGCTTTCTGCTCGAAGCGATTGGGTTTAAACCATTTAAAAATATAGATCCATTCTCTATCGATAAGTTCAAATCACAATTTATTAATCGCCCTCAATCTTAGCTGAAAGTGGACATGCATGTGTTATGTATTCACCCTAATTCAATTATTATATCATATTCATCAATATGGGGGTATTATCAATGATTAATATCTAATTGACATTTCACTTTATTTTTTTTCGCAGTCATTTTGCCCTTTCCTCTCGCGATTAGCGTTTTCATCTAGGCCTATTTAATCACTTTATTAGTGTTATTTATTTTAATTACTGATTATATTTGGTACTTTACCATACACACTTATTTATTTTTTTTTTCACTAATACTTTTCATTTATGTCCTAATCTCAGCTAGTATTGAGTTCGAATCCCGTGAAAACTGGTTCATTGCATTTAAGTATAATTTATCAGGTCTTGTTTTTTTTTTTTTTTTTTTTCGTTTGGGGATTATGTAGAGCTTATATGTTTGTACCTTTTGTATGTTATATCAAAATTTGTCGGTATATAACCACTTCCTTACCTGGGTACTGCATAATTTCACAGCGTTTACATTGACCTTTATCTCATACCTAAAATCACAGTAGTGTCTACCTGTGCACACAATACAATATAGTACAATGCAAGACATACACACATACGTAATATATCCATTCCGTTGTCATTCTTACGTGTAAAAATCTCTCCCTCCTATTTTTCGAGTGTCATTTTCACTGTCCGTCTATCTACCCTTAATACTATTAGTGTCTAATTTCACAGTCTGTTAACTCGCAAAGGCCTCCTGTACTATTATTATATACATGTTTTGCGATACTACGCCCACACGCAAACAAACTCTGAACACTCGCAATGGTAAATTTATTCACATCTATCCAGGTCCTCGCTTACATATACCTGATTAGTACGTTGTTCATTTCCTGGCCTTGTGCATGTACGGTCATAATCGTATCCCCTCTGCGCTGGAATGTATCTATGGTCCCTTACATTTCCATAAATCTGGTTCCGTGGGCCCTCTGCACTCCTCTCTATGTTTATCATGTTGACCCTAGGTTCTTTACCCCTCTGGTCCCTCCTGAGATCCTTGTACCCTCTACTATAACCATTGTTGTCACTATTCTCGTTCCTGTATTGTCTATTGTTACTCTGCATATTACTAAATCTCCTGTCCTCTCCTCGATAGTGGTCATTGTTCTTCCGTATGTCGGGCGCGGCTGCCCCCCTCTCGTCTGAACGGTTAGGTCCGGAGTTCGAGTTGTTCCTACTCGTATTTTCCCTGCTATTTCCTCCTTCCCTATTTCCACTTTGATTATTACCCCTATTGTCGCCCGCTTCCAGGATAGTTAGCATTTCTATCATTTGGTCGTATGTGCTAACGCGCGCGATTAGCAAGCTGTGCCTAATTGCCTGCGGATAATGGTTGATTAGCGTTCGTACAAATTCCGGTTCAGGGTAACTCGGTGAGATAAGTTTGGCTTTTTTAGCCAAGGCCAGAAAATGCTCGCTGTACGTCAAGTTTTTCCTCTTATCATATGTCCCATTGCGTATCTCGTATTTTATATCCATTTGTTTCTCGTAACTAAAAAATTTGTTACGGAATGTTTGCTTAAATGTCTCGTATGGAGCATCAGTAGATAAAGTGACCTCGAACCACATAAGACTGTTGCCTTTCAGGCACTTTTTAACAATATACATATACAAGTGTTTCGGGATACATTTAATTTTGAAATAGTTTTCCAGTTCTTCAATGAACTGGATGGGGTTTGTTTCACTTTCGTTATATTCCGGCAATGGGATATCAATGAAAGAGGAATTGTAGTACGGTGCTGACCCGTGTATACTATCTGGTTCGCTTACATTAGTATGCACCACAGAACTACTAGCGATCTCCTGGTTCCCTAGTACTTCTGTATGCGCACATGTTTTGTGATTAGCCGTCGTCCAAGAAACACTATCCGACGCGTGTGATTCATTTTCGGGAGTCCTCTCTTTTTGACATCCGCTATTAATTTTCTCTGTGAGGACGCTTATTTCCTCATTTAGTTTGCTGATTTCATTAGTCACTTTCTGTTCTATATTAGTGCCTAACTCATTAAATCTAGAATCAACTATTGTTTCGATCATTTCTGAGCGTTTATCCTGCTCAACAATTTTCTGAGCTACTTGGAGTTTTAGTGTTTCTTGTTCGTCGGCTAGCTTTTGTACAGATACACACATATCATTCACCCTTTTGTCCGCGTTCTCCAACCTACAGAGCACATTCTTGTCGACTCGTTTTATTTCCCCTTGTAATTCCTCCTGTTTCTCCCCTAAGTTAGTTTGTAACGTTGTTATACTATTGTTTCATCCCTGTTCTCATTTGACTTATTACCCTGTTTTCTGTTTTCTCTAAGTCTTTAATACGTTTTTGTTCCGTTTTATTTATCTTTAGTTCTACACACGCTGACGATTCATTTATTTTCGCTTCTAGCATCTCTCTATCTTTTCTCATCTCATCCCTTAATGTTTCTTTCAACGTAAATACATCCTTTTCCCTGCTTATCTCCATCTGTCCTCTCCAAGTTTCAAGTTCCCGTTTCATATTCCTCTGCATTGCCTCTAAATCCATTTTCCTATTTCTATCTATCGTCTCTAAATCCATTTTCCTACTTCTATCTATCGTCTCTAAATCCATTTTCCTACTTCTATCCATCTCCTCTATTCTCGACATTAGCATTTCCATGTATTTCATGGTGTCGGTGCTTGGATTTCCCTTGTCCTCTACTTCCCCTCTAGCTTCTACTCTTGCGTTGTTTTCATTACTTTCCCCTGTGCTCTGCTCTAAGTTCTCTCTGCCATCTTCGTTGTCCTCTCCCATCCTTACGATTTCGTTCTCTCCTTCAATCAGTTGCCCACAAGCCTTCTCCCTAATCTCTTCGTGTTTCCTATCCATTTTTTTATCTTTATTTGCCTGCCTCTTTCTATTCCTACTTCTTAACAACATAAATACACACAGATATATTCTCCGTTAAATCACTGTAATATTTTGATTTCTTATATAGGTAAAAAGTAAAAAAAATGCTTATTCTGTTGTTGTGTCACTTACTGCTTCCTTCCTTCAGTTGCTGTCTGTCTGCTTGTTGCCATCATCTTCTCTGTCCTGGTTGCCTCGTGTTCGTGGGACTTAGTCGTTCTGCCGTTGATTTCTATTCGTGTGTTACTTTTACGACCTATTCTGCCCGCACGTTAGGGAGCCAATATGGAAAGGGGTTTATTGTTGGGCCAAGAGGTAAAGATGGGATTTAGTGACACTAGGAATACTGAAGGAGTTCTCCATGTGTGAGAACTTAGGTTGCTCGGTTGGTATTCGGTAGAGTTGAGGTTCTTATCTCGGGATTCCACGAGGACTTCGTTGGGCAGAATTAATGTACAAAGAATATCTGGTAAAAGTAGTTTATTCTTGACTTTTATAAACTGCAAGTAATTGTATATATATATGAAGTGAATTTATCCAACTTTTTAGAACGTAGTGTTTTGAAGTGACTTGATGAAATATACCCGAGAAGTAAGTGACGAGGAGAAGCCTCTCTCGCCTATAGGTAAATTAGTTACTCCCACTACCTCGATCACGTGGACCTAAGGTCTGTGCTTAGGCACATATAACGAAACATATAATTGGTTAATGCGCCCTCCTATTTTGATCCCGGGGGTGTTACAAATTTATTATTGGCGATTTACGCCTTCAGAGGTTGGACCTTTTTCCCCGTGCTGGCTTCACGTACAGTCTAGTCACAAACATTAGCTAGGCTTGGGTTTTTTCTTCTTAGGCTTGGGTTTTTTCCTAGGCTTCCGACGCTAGAAACTTGCCATGTTCCCACACTTTTTGCTAACGATGTTTGTGTCAGGGTAAAACCCCCGCTTGTACATTAGCTAATGGGTTATGGTTATCACGCTAAATCAGTTAACTGGAGGCTTAGAAGATATCTCTACTCAATCTGTCGAGCAAAGGATCATTGTCATTAGTAAGTTATTATCATGTGTCAGCCACTTCCGTCTTCACAAAAGAAAGGTTTACATTACCTGAGTTGTCAGTATTCTTTAATAACTAATAATTTGATTACATTGATGCTGACTTCTTTGGATCATTTTATACGGCCTTTGCTCTTACATAATCAGGTTCCACTCTCTTCCCTGATCAATTTGAATATAAATATGACCTAAGTCCAGTAACTGCTTCATTTAATGATGTTATAATATCATCTGGTTATTATTGCCGATAGGGATTTATTTAGATTTACACAGGAGGCTGGATGAATGAATTGCCACACTATTAAAATCTCTTGTTATTATTACTTCTTGATGTTTTTTTTTATTTTGTCTAAAATTTCTGACAGTTTGTCAAAAAATTCATTTTTCTCTATGGTTGTTGCATCCTCATTTTTGGCATATACTCCTATTATTTATTATTAGCTCTATCCCAATAAGTTTGAGATTTAACTTAATCATTCTTTCAACAATTTCTTCCCAAGACACTATATTTTTTACCAACTTATTTTTTATCAAACTGGATATACCTCTTTTGCTCTACTAGTTTTTGGTACTCCACTCCAGATATGCGTATAATTTCCTAATGTTTTCTGTCCTTTCCCTTTCATTTATGTTTCTGAGAGAACAATAATATCTGCATTCATTGCTATAATCTCATCTATTACTTCTTGTTCTTTAGTGTTGAAGCCTTGAACATTCCATGTGCCAATAGCAAAGGTCCGTTTTCGTAGCTTAAGTCTGTCAAATTTAAATCCATCCGGCTGACATATTTTACTGAAGTACGTAGCGATATACTTTTTTTCCAGGGCCAGGTTGCCAGCCTGACGCCTAACCCCCAGACATGGAGGACCTGGGGTTTTTTTTTAGGATTTGCTCCCTTAGCCGACAAGTCTCAGTTTTAAGGCGCTGAGAACTCCCCTTTCGTCCCATCCTGTTAGCTACAGTCTATTACGACTGCAGTCAGGGAGCACGATGAGAACGTAGGATTAGGACATGCTGGCAGAACTGCTAAAAAAGTCACAGTGGCATTACTCGAGATTTAGTAAGGTATACATGGTCGGCATCTGTATCCTTCTCGAGGCCGTACCAACCATTTGCTCCCCACATTTTATATTTAAAGCTAAAATAATCAACGATATTTAATAAGAAGAATAGATTTATATATATACATATATATATATATATATATATATATATATATATATATATATATATATGTATGGTGTAGAATATTAGCATCGAAATTTACTTAGTATTCTTGGGTATTGAAGATGTAGAATAAATTTGATTTATTTTTTCAATAAATATTTTTTATGAAGCGTCTCCTGTATACTATCCACTGATCCCTGAGAGGATAATATACAGCTCTACTGAAATTACCGCAATTTGCCTAAATGAATCCTTCATTCAAACCTAGATCCGGAACAATATCCGTTATCAGTTTTCAAAGCCCTATATCATTTACCATTCGTGTCACTTGTCCTGCCAATGCAGTCTGAAAAGACTTAACCGATACATCAGGATTCTTGTAGCTTTCTGTTGCGTAGTTTTGTTCATTCTCTTCTATGTTCGTTTCTACTTAGTCAACATTTTTCCTAAGCAGTTCACTCTCAGATACTCGTAATATTCGCTCCTCACTTAAAATAAATGGCCGTGATTTGTACCATGTAAGATAATTGAAAGAATAATCATGTAATATATTTTCAGTTTAATATTTTCTTGAGAAAATTTGCGATGATAAGAGTTTCTGTAATGAATAATAGCATGTGTTTTGAGAGTTGTGCTTACTTAAGCTTAATTCATTTTCTGCAACTTATCCGTGTCTGTAAATATTTTTCGACGTAGTTGAATTTTGTCACTTCTTTAGAGCTCATAATCAATTATTGCTCAAAATAATTTTACTGATTATCACAAACATTTATTACATCTTATCAAAAAATATTGATCACAACATATGTTAACACTAAACATAATGTTATAATAATAATAATAATAATAATAATAGTAGTAATAATTGACAATTTGATTGTGTGTATCAGCTCCTGATAGCTAGGTGGTTCCATCTTAGAGCATAGAAACACTGGAAATAGCTAATGGATATTTTAAATATAATACAAATTTCACGAAATTATGGATCAACCGGCTAAGCGCCATTTTTTTAAAATTGAGATTTTGATGACATATATTGCACTGGTTCATGAAGTAAGTGTACGCACACTTTAAGCGCCAATCTTTAAATATAGCCTAATTATTAATGAAAAATATAAGCACCATCAGTCCTATCAGAGATTCTGTTTTACAACAATCGGCTATGAAAATAGATCTTGATAAATACTAGTCTAAGTTTTGCATCATGCAGCTAAGCGCCAAATGTTCCCACTCTTAGATTATTATTTCATAACTGTCAAACAAGGAAAATAACTTACAATTACCAGTATAGTTAGTTTGGCGCTACAATAAATAGTGAAGATTGACTCAAACTTTAAAAGCATTTTTCTAGAAACTTGGATAATGGCGCATAACCGGTTGATGCATAACACCGTCCAAATGTGAGAATGAAGTGTTAAATGAGCACACAAAATGTATTGCAGTTCATATTTTCATAAATGCATTTTTTACGGTATTTGTAAGTATCTATACAGCATTGAGCTAATGTGGAATTCATAATATTCCTAAAGTTGTTTGTCATCATCATCAATGGCAGGCATGGATTAAGCCAATTGGCCTGTTCCGCTTCAGGAAAGAAATTGATCCCTCCATCTCTTCTTAGGTCTTCCTGGGTCTCTTCGCCCTGTGGGTCTGTAGTTCAATAGCTGCAGAGGTAGTCTATTGTTTGGCATCCTCAGAAGGTGTTCATGCCAATTATTTTGATATTTTTGAATGATTTCAGTTATTGCCGGTGTGTTGAGAGCTTTGCGGATATCTTCATTACGCATGTGATCATAAAGCGTATAACCCGCTAAAGGTCTTAATAACTTCATTTCTGCAGCTACTATACTATTTAATTTACCTGTAGTAAGAGTCCAGGTTTCAGAACCATAAAGTAGAGTTGGAAGAGCCATTGTTTTATAAAATTTTAGAATTGTATCTGGACGTACTTTTCGGAAAAGAATGCTTTTTATTGTTCCTATAAGTTTTTGAAATTTGACCAATTTTATGTTTATGTCTTTACATGTGTCGTACGAAAGATTGCAGCCAAGATAAGTAAAGTTATTAACTTGTTCTATTATATTGTTGTTAATAACAATTTTAGTTCGTATCGGTATTTTCCCTTGAAACGCCATAGTTTTTGTCTTACTCACCGAAATTTGTAATTATAATCTTGGATTGTTTGTATTTCATAAAATTAAAAGCACGTAACAAGTGGGGGGGGGGCACGCCGTATCGTAGTTGATTAATGCAATACAGTATAAGTGAAAATGTCGTGAGTTGGATTTCCGGCGCGGTCACAAATTTAAAAGTACCATAAAACCCCTGGCGACGCCATTTCCCTAGAGTCACATATCTACAAAAGTAAGGATTTTAAATGTTATGAACTTAAATGTACTGTAGAAGTTGATTAAAAGTTAATTTTTTTTTTAAAAAAGTCCTATTTTGATGGCATTCACTACATCACTAACTCCTGGGATTTTCCAGGAATAAATTTCATGAGAGTATTGTTGAATTAATTAAAATAATAATTGAAGTAACGTAATTTGAAGCTTTGGACTGTAAGCCTTCAAAAACAATCAAACTGCACGATTGACAAAATCAATTTAGAATGAAATGTATTTCCAGTCCCTCGTAATGAGTTACAATTTTTCAGATAAGTTCATCTCGCCCAAACTGCCTGAACTACATGCGAATTCCTCAGAAAGTCGCATTAATTATCCGTTTTGTTGGACTGTGAAATGAGTTTATTTTGTAAAAGTCTGTAAATAACACTGAGTAACAAATAATGAACTTTTGTTTTGTCTCAGAAAGAAAAATATCTGATTCTGATAGTTTTTTTCTCCTGAATTCAAATATGATATCGGTTTTTCTCCATCACGCAATGTTTCCGAGAGACAGGAATTTATAATTTCAAACACTTTAATATTTTCTTCATTCGTAACTACACAATATTCGAACATTCGAACTTACCTGCTCACCTATAAAGAAGGAAATGACGATTTTCTGCTATATTTCGCCTGTGGAGTATCCCTCTTGATGGTCCAACAATAATCGACCAGCATATTAGGATTCCATTTACCTTGATATCTCTTTTCCATAGCTGAAATCTCCTGAGTTAGTTAATTTGGTTTTAATTTACAATGGACAAATGGACGATAAAACGTTTATTAACAAATAATTATTTAAATCCATTAATTGAAATTGAAATAAAAAAAAACTGTGGGTGATGGGAAAATTCCGAATACATATTTGAAAACACGATAAAAAAACTGCATTAAGTAAACTATTGGTACTTATGAGACAAAAATCATGTTGACCAGTTTAATTCAAAAAAGTAAATTTCTCTGTAAATACATTTTGAATTGTTATATTTAAATACTAATTATATGATCAAACTAACTTAATATTTACTCTTCTTTTTCAAACACCAATTTTGTTATGTATAATACATTTAAATACAGTATTTTTATTTCTAATATCAGATAGTCCACGGCTGTGCCTTGTCACGCAGCGGGCTCGTGTTCGATTCCTGGTCAGGACAGGTTTCCTGGGTGTGGTATTTTCGGGGGTTTTCCTCACCTGTAAGCAAATGTCAGGAAGCTTAGGGCCAAACGGCCCCCGAAAATCATCCGGCCATCATCATCAACAGCATTCACCGGTGTAGAAACTAACGGAAATCTACGACACCTATAATTTCCTAGTTACGCTGCAAAGCATAGAATTAAAATGCAGTGAAATACCTGTCCTAGGGCAGAACACTATAGATAGTATATGAGATAGGATGAAGGAAATATCTAGTTTTTTTCTTAATACACACATCCAAAAATTCGTTTTTTTCCTCTCACTGCCCTTTTAACAGATTTTATTTATTCCTTTTTAAATTCAATGTCAGCAGCTTGTCATTTCGACATTTCTGGTATTATCTCCTAGAATTGGCATATTATTACCCACTTCTGAGCTTGGCGCGCCTGGAAGGCGGTGTTACGCTTCTCCGACGATATGATGGGTGCTGATGATGTTAGTGGTGCGCCAACCTAGTCCTTAATCCTACATTTAATCTAAGGCTAATCTTCTTGTAAGCCCATGTTTTCCCTTAATAGAGATTTAGGCGCTCTTCCCCTACAGGGAAGAATTTGAACCATACTAATTTAGTTACACTTGTTTTCGTATAGATGTCATTTGAGTGGTTAGTGGTCAACGTTCCTGCTCATACTGACATCTAGGAAACCAAGGTAGTACTAGGACGGGAAAATTCGGTAAATTTTGCTTAGAGGCCTTTTCATTCAGGCTTAAGGATCTTTTACGAGCTTGAAAATCTTTAGACTCGGGACCCACAGCTTAAAGTCCCTCCCGGAGGACTTACTCCTTGCATTTTTCCATCCTAAAAAAATCCATCGACCGCGACCCGGTTTGAACCCGCGACCGTCGGGACCAGAGGCAAGGAGCATAACCACTAGTCCACCGCGGCCGATTCTAAGGCTAATATGAATTATGATTATTGTGTTGGCCGGATGATGTTCGGGGACCGTATGTGCCTGATAATTACCAGACATTCGTCTTACAGGTGAGGAAAAACCTCGAGAAACCTCACTCAGGGAACTTGTCCCGACTTGGGATCGAACCCAGGCCCGCTGCGTGAGAGGCAGCACGCAACCATGAGACCACAGCAATGGACTAACAGAGAAAAGTAAACCTGTCTGAAAATAAATTTATCTGAAAATGTATTTTAAAATGTGATATTGAAGTACTAATTATTTAACAAACTAATTTAATGTTTGTACTTAATTTGTAGTACTAACTTGATTACGTATTTGCTAGTTTTAAAAATTGTATTTCTTATATCAGATAGGAGAAACGAAATGTCAAGCTTTTTGTTAATAAACATATTCAGTATTTAGTTTTTTTTTATCCTTTTTAATAGATATTATAAAGAAGGTATTTTTACTGTTCATGTGGCAAAGATAGTTAGTATCACATTGTTACGTAACAATTTCAGAAACAAAATACTTACTTACTTACTCACTGGCACTATCGAACCCGTAGATTCATGGCCGGGCGGACATAAGCTCTCCATACATCCCTATCCTGTGCTAATGATTTCCAATCATTTCCTGTGTAATCTACTTCCCTCAAACCATAGTTAATGTTATTCTCCCACTTCATTCTTGGTCTACCAACTGAGCGTTTTCTCTCTGGCTTCCCTACAAGAAGCTTCCATGCAAGTCTTTCATTCCCCATGCGTGCAACATGTCCTGCCCATCGCAGTCTACGAGACTTAACTGTTCTTATTATATCCGGCTTCCCATAAAGACCATGTAGTTCATTGTTATGTAGTCTTCTCCATTCACCTGTCTGTTCATCTCTCTTTGGTCCAAAAATTTTCCTAAATACTTTATTCTCAAATACCTGTAATCTCCTTTCCTCCCTTAAAGTAAGAGTCCATGTTTCGCACCCATATAGTATAACTGGTAGAATAATAGTTTTATATATTTTCAGTTTAACATTTTTTGAAAGGAGTTGGGACATCAAGAGTCTCTGCAATGCATAATAGCACGCAGTTCCAGAATTGAGCCTATGTTTAATTTCTTTGTGCGTCTCATTCCTATTTGTGATTATTGTTCCTAGATATTTGAATTCAGCCACTTCCTCAAAATTTCCCTCATTTGTCATTAGCTGTCAATTTCCATTATGTAATGTATTTCTACGTGTGACCATATATTTAGTTTTATTGATATTTACTTCCAGTCCTAATTTCTTAGTGTTACTTAATAGCGTGTACGTGTTGTCCTTTAGTATCTCCTCGCTATCAGCCAATAATACTACATCATCAGCATAAACTAAGAGCTTATAAATACCATTCAGTTGTAAGCCTTCCTCATTCTCCAAAGATTTAATGGCATGCTCTAGTACAAAATTAAACAGTAGAGGAGATAGTGCATCTCCTTGCTTCAACACATTCTGGATTTCAAAAGTGTCCGAAAACTGTTTGCTACACGCACCCTACTCTTTGTGTCATTTAGACACATTCGTATAGGTCTAACTAAATTTTAGGAATTCCGAACTCCAGCAGGGTACTATATAACTTCTCCCTCTTAATTGAATCATATGCTTTTTTGAAGTCTACATACAGTTGATGTACAGTACCATTATATTCCCATTTCTTTTCTAAAATTTGTCTTATACTAAAAATATGATCTGTTGAAGACCTGTTTCTTCTAAATGCACATTGATGATCTCCTAGAATGTCATCAATATAGGGAGTAAGTCTGCTGACTAATATATTTGTTAAAATTTTGTACGAAGTTGAAAGTAATGAGATGCCCCTGTAGTTGTTGTAATCAGTTTTATCTCCTTTCTTATAAATTGGTACGATAATTGATTCCTTCCATTCATCTGGAAGAGCTTCTTTTCCCCAAATCATACTAAGCAACCAGCGTATCTTGTCCATCAATTTTTCTCCCCCTGATTTTATCAGTTCTGCTGGGATCTCATCTGAACCTGATGCTTTATACATCTTCAATTTTTCAATCGCCATTTCAACCTCTAATGCACTTGGTTCTGCGACTGCAATTTCTGCTGTCTGTAAATTATCCTCCTCAATGTCCTGCTCTGTATGTACATTTAATAGCTGATTAAAGTAACTTTTCCATCTATTTTATATACTCCTGGAATCTGCAATCATATCCCCATTTTCATTCCGAATTATGTTTGTTCTAGCCTGAAACCCTTTCTTCTCTATACTAATTCCCTGATATAATTCTCTAATGTTCCTATTTTTTGCGTTCAATTCAAGATCATTAATCTTCTCTCTCAGATATTCCCTCTTTTTGCTCTTTAGTAACTTGGTGGTTTCCCGTCTAATACTATCCAATTGTTCTAAATTTACCTCATTTGGCTCGTGTAACCATTTCATTTTTGCTAGCTTTCTTTTCTTTACAATGTCGGCACATTCCTCATCAAACCATTGTCTTGTTTTGCCTCTTTTTTAAGCAATCAATGCTTTCTGATGCTGACAATTTAATAGTATCTCTTATAGCCTTCCATTCTTTATTTATATCAGTTTCTTCTTCGTTTGCCACATTGTCATCTGAAGATTCCAGTACTTCAAATCTATTAGCTATTTTGATTTGGTATTCTTGCCGCATATCATAATTTTTCAAGTTTTTTAATTCAAATTTTACAGAATCATCTTTAGCATTTGTTCCTCTCATAAGCGAGAGCCCGTTGTCTGATTTTCACTCTGACCAGATGATGATCTGAATTGCAGTCTGTCCCTCTAACTGATCTAACATCGATGATGCTACTGTGCCAGCGTTTGTCCACTAATACATGATCTATCTGGTTCCGAGTTTCGCCATCTGGAGATGTCCAGGTGTATTTATGAATATCCTTATGCTGAAATGTTGTGCTCTTAACAATGAGATTCTTTGATGTGGCAAAGGTGACCAATCTAACCCCATTGTCGTTACTATCTTCATGAAGACTGAATTTGCCTATTGTTGGTTTAAATATATCTTCCCGCCCCACTTTTGCATTAAAATCTCCTAAGACAATTTTCATATGATATCGTGAAAGGCTATCAAATAAGCATTCTAATTCTTCATAGAACTCATCCTTGATCTTGTCATCTTTATCTTCTGTGGGGGCATGTACATTTACAATTATAAAATCATGTCGTTTACCCTACAAAACAGTAACATAATACAGATTAAAATAATACAAACTGGAAACTTAATTGTAATTTTGGACAATGTCCATTTGAAACTCTTCTTCTCTTCTGATGTTTTAAAATGCATCATGAGTTTTTGAGACAGCTTCCTCCTATCTTCTCCCTTCTAGGCTGTAGTTCCTGGACTTCAATGTTTTTTTTTATTTTTTATTTAATTTTTTTATTTAGCAAGAGATCTGCTTCCTTTACTCCTCCGTTACAGATACTGGACTTCAATACCTCAATCTCGTCAATAAGTCTTCCGGTAAAATTGTCCAATATTGACAAAAATAACTTTATTTCAGACTTTTGAAAAACCATGAACTGTTAAGTAATTATTTTGAATGACTAGGCCTTCAGTAGGGCCTACATCAGTCTACAGATTCTTTGCTTCCCAGTCTGTAAGCATTTAGTATGTTGCCAGTGCTACGTGTTCCATCGTTTCATAGTGTTCAATAGTTGTAAGAATTTCTTCATTTTTGTGTTACGATTATTCCAATCTAACTAACTAACTCACTGACACTATCGAACCGGGGTTCTATAATAGTTTAATATTTTAGGGAAAATAAATCAATGGAGACAATGTAACAATTTAAAAACCTTTTTTTATTTTTTGTTATATGATTTATTGTAATTGTAATTATATTATTGTATTAATTTAATTAGCTTAAAAAGAGGGTAGGTTCATTGCCGCGCGGACATAAACTCTCCATATATCCCTATCCTGAGCCAATATTTTCCAATCATCCCCTGTACAATCCACTTCCCTTAAATCATACTAAATGTTATTCTCCCATCTCATTCTTGGTCTACTTACTGGGCGTTTTCCCTCTGGTTTTCCTACAAGAAGCTTCCATGCACGTTTTTCATTCCCAATCGTGCCACATGCCCTGTCCATCGCAGTCTATGAGACTTAACTGTTCTCATTCAGTCCTATAAAGACCATGTAATTCACTGTTATGCAGTCTTCTCCATTCACCTGTCTGTTCATCTTTCTTTGGTCCAAACATTTTCCTAAGAACTTTATTCTCAAATACTCGTAATCACCTTTCCTCCTTAAAGTAAAAGTCCATGTTTCGCATCCATACAATATAACTGGTAGAATAACAGTTTTTTTATATTTTCAGTTTAATTTTTTTTGAAAGGAGTTGGGAAGTCAGGAGTCTCTGCAATGCATAATAACACGCATTTCCAGAATTGAGCCTATGCTTAATTTCCTTGTTCATCTCATTCCTGTTTGTGATTATTGTTCCTAGGTATTTGAATTCAGCCACTTCCTCAAAATTTCACTCATTTGTCATTAGCTCTCCATTCCCATTATATAATGTATTTTTATGAGACCATATATTTAGTTTTATTGATATTTACTTCCAGTTCCAATTTCTTAGTGTTACTCAGTAGTGTGTGCGTGTTGGCCTTTAGTATCTCCTCGCTATCGGCCAATAGTACTACATCATCAGCATAAACTAACAGCTTATTAATACCATTGAGATGTAGGCCTTCGTCATCCTCTACAGATTTTATGGCATGCTCTAGTACAAAATTAAATAGTAGAGAAGATAGTGCATCTCCATGCTTCAACCTATTGTGGACTTCAAAAGCATCCGAAAACTGTTTGCCTACACGCACCTTACTCTTTGTGCCATTTAGACACATTCGTATAAGTCTAACTAACTTTTTAGGAATTCCGAACTCTAGCTGGATACTATATAACTTCACCCTCTTAATTGAGTCATATGCCTTTTTGAAGTCTACATATAGTTGATGTACATTACCATTATATTCCCATTTCTTTTCTGAAATCTGTCTTAAACTAAAAATGTGATCTGTTGTAGACCTGTTTCTTCTAAATCCTTATTGATGGTCTCCTAGTATCTCATCAATATAAGGAGTAAGTCTGCTTACTAATATATTTGTTAGAATTTTGTACGAAGTTGAAAATAATGAGATGTCCCTCTAGTTGTTGCAACCAGTTTTATCTTCTATCTTATAAATTGGTATGATAATCGATTCTTTCCTTTCATCTGGAAGATCTTCTGTATCCCAAATCATACTAAGCAACTGGCGTATTTTGTCCATCAATTTTTCTCTCCCTGATTTTATCAGTTCTGCTGGGATCTCATCTGAACCTAATGCTTTATACAGCTTCAATTTTTCTATCAACATTTCAACCTCTAATTCACTGGCTTCTATGATTAGCATTTCTGCTGTCTATAAATTATCCTCTTCAATATCCTGTTGTGTATGTACATTTAATAATTGATTAAAGTAACTGTCCCATCTCTTTAATATACTCCTGGAATCTGCAATCATATCCCCATTTTCATTCCTAGTTATGTTTGATCTAGCCTCAAACCTTTACTTCTCTATCCTAATTCCCTGATATAATTCTCTAATGTTCCTATTTTTGGCATTCGTTTCAAAATCATTAATCTTCTCTCTCAGATATTCCCTCTCTTTACTCTTTAATAACCTCGTGGTTTCCCGTCCAACACTACCCAATTGCTCCAAATTTACCTCATTTGGCTCGTGTAACAATTTCAGATTATTCCAACCTACCAAACAATTTCTCCGGAGTCATAGATCTGTGGTCCCGAATTGGAAAGTAGCGCGTTAGTTTGATAATATTATCGTTTTTCCCATAAAAGGCATTATTGTGAATATCGTTATGGTATTTTTATTCTGACTTTCACAGGAAAATAAATTAGTTTGAATTGTCATGAAAGTGTAAAAAGGAAGCCTTTGGTAATTTAGGAATAATGTTTGCTATATTAGCTTGTAGCCTATAGTGTTTTGGTTGGGAATATCTCAAACGTTTATAAGAAACGTTAATACACTACACACAAATTGATTGTATTCTTTTGTCTTTTCATTTCTAGCCAAGTATAAAAATAATATTTCAAGTCGTTTAACCTCGCGGAAGAATTATTACGTACAACTTCTGGCTGTGAGGTCATATTGATTTAGAATTAATTGCGACTAGAATTTGCACCAGAGTCATAGAAAAAACATTACAATCTTAACTCGCAATCGATTTATCTGGACGTATGTATCATGTAAGTAGTTACATGGCTATATTTTCCGGCCATGAATAAGAGTTCTATACTCCATCGAGGGAACACGGGATG
Source organism: Diploptera punctata (assembly GCA_030220185.1). Lineage (NCBI taxonomy): Eukaryota > Metazoa > Arthropoda > Insecta > Blattodea > Blaberidae > Diploptera > Diploptera punctata. The sequence goes on along the minus strand of JASPKZ010005273.1, from coordinate 947,882 downwards.
GTGAAAGTTTAAGGGTTGGAAAATTACCAGAACTGGGGGTAGGGAATCGCGAAAATATAGCTATTAAAAATATTTCCTCTGCATTTCAGTAAATTCTCAGTTGACGGTTAACGCTCAATTAAAAGTGATGCGAGATTGCTTTTACAACGATCAAATGACTCACTGATTCAATTATTAAGAATGAAGCTAGAGAATTGACGACTTCACTTATTGAAAAATGAGAACAACACAAAGAACTTACACATTTATTAATTACCTTAATAAAACGGAAGAAAGAGAAAAAAAATTAACAGTTTCTCATCTTCTTACGGACACAGTGAGAACTGAACTCTATTGAAAAAGTTAAAGAGGGTCATGTGAAAAAGAATAAATAATAGTTTTAAAACATTAAAACAGCACGCTTTATTAGAAAACCGAACTCAAAAATGAAAAATAATTTTAATTTCCAACACGCTTGGGATAAATTTAAAGTGGTCAACAAAAAAATCATCTCCAACACATATAGAATAAAACTAGAATTATCAACAAAAAGAAAATAATTTTACCATCAAAAGCGTGGGGTGCTCTATATCAAGTAATATACTTGATAATAAACAGATATTGGTAAAAGTAAAGTCTCTAAGAAGAACATGTAAAAATCATAAAAAGCACCCCACGCTTTTGATGGTAAAATTATTTTCTTTTTGTTGATAATTCTAGTTTTATTCTATATGTGTTGGAGATGATTTTTTTGTTGACCACTTTAAATTTATCCCAAGCGTGTTGGAAATTAAAATTATTTTTCATTTTTGAGTTCGGTTTTCTAATAAAGCGTGCTGTTTTAATGTTTTAAAACTATTATTTATTTTTTTATTTTGTAGTTTTAATATTTTGCAGAATAAGATCCGATTGAGGGTCTTTCCACTTTTCAGCGGTTGCCCTTTTACCAGCCGGCTGCTGGCCCTTCACATCCACATGTGTCAATCACAGAGGTAGATGATCAACAGCCAGTGTAGGGGTGACATGTGGTTAGCATGTCGAGTCCCCCAGCCGTTATAGCTGGTTCCTCAACCTGGAGCCGCTACTTATTGTAGCTACCCAATTTCCTCACGCTGCTGGTGGGCACCGGTCCCATACTGGCCGAAATACCATGAGAAAATTTCTTCCCCCATGGAGACTCGAACCAGCGCAAGTCCCGTAGCTCTGCGCCAAGGCTTCCTACCTTAACCGCTCGGCTACGGCGCGGGACTGCAGAATAAGATAAGAATGTAAATATCTTTAAATTCCATACTAATATAGTATAAGCTAAAAGTATTACTCTTCTAAAAAAAATATCCTCCTCAGCCGGATTCGAACCAGTGACCTACGGATTACTGAAATTATATACCACTAGTTCACCGCTCTACCAACTGAGCTCTTACAACGATTGACTAAAAAGTTGACAAGTCCGTAACCTATTATACCAGTTTTAATTTTTTTTATTTTCTGATGATTCTGGCCAGGAATTTAGAAATAAAATATGAAATTATTGTAGTGTCACGAGTCCTTTACAAGTATACAAAGTTTGAAGTCGATCCAATGTCTCTAAGTGGGTGAAAATCGTGTTCAAAGATTCCGTTACATAAATATAAAGACACTTTTTTTGATATTCTGATGATTCTGGCCGGGATTTTAGAAAATAAATATGAAATTATTGTATTGTCACGGGTTCTTTACAAGTATACAAAGTTTCCAGTCTATCCTATGTTTCTAAGTGGGCGAAAATCGTGTTCAAAGATTCCGTTACATAAATACAAAGACTTTTTTTTTTATTTTCTGATGATTCTGGCCAGGATATTAGAAAATAAATATGGAATTATTGTATTGTCACGGGTCCTTTAGAAGTATACAAAATTTCAAGTCGATCCAATTAATTTAAGTGGGTGAAAAACGCGTTGAAGGATTCAGTTACATAGATAGATAGATAGATAGATAGATAGATAGATACAGGTCAAGCTAATATAAAGCTTGTGTAAAAAGAGAACCATGGCGTAAAAATTATGTTCAGAATTAATTGAAACAATAAATATGGCCATAAATAAATTTTCCCAGATAGATTGGATTTTCTACAGCTGTGGTCTGAAGGTAGCGTGCTGCCTTTACAAGAAGCGGGTCCGGGTTCGGGACAAGCTTCCTGGGTGAGATTTTTTCGGGGTTTTTCTTCACTTGTAAGACAAATAACAGGCAGCTTTGAGACCCAAAAGGTTTCCGAACATCATTTGGCCATCACCATTATCATCAACAGTGTGGAAGCAACGGAAAGCTACCACACCTATAATTCCTAGTAAAACTGTATAGCGTTATATGGAAATGCTGTGATTGCAGTGAAAGACCTACCTTAGGCAGAACACTATAAATAATAAAATGCAAATAAACTAGAGAATGTTACTACTAGGAAAGAGATGGTGCGGTTTCAAACGCAGTAGAATAATGGAATGTATTTCCCTTTTTTTTTTTCTTCAAAAGAAAGGAAATACATTTGCATTTATATTGCGCACGGGCTTGCTTGGCCGTACGTGCATTATTTTTCCATGGATAAAATATAAAAATAAACGCTGGAATGTGTATCAGATCCCTGCATTAAATTGACTATCTAAACTCATGCCCCAAATGAGAGTAAATGACCAACCACGTTTCAATGAATTTTCTTTTGCCACCAGTGACAGTCGTGTTTCACTTCGATATTTATCGAATTTTGTTTACCAAAATAAAGAAAGCTCCTCATTTGTAATATTCTGAACAGGTGAGAGCATTATTTTGCAGTGATTGACACTTCAACAAATACGTTGAAGATAACAAATAAGGAACAGATTCCTTCGAACTACACATTTGATAATCGTGTATTCAATAATTATATTTTTATTTATGATTTTACTGAGTTGTTTCCTAGAAAAATAATTAATAACCTATATTGTTGGTTTTAATATACAGTTTGATGTGTTTTAATTTTGCTCCACTGGGTGCATTCTTATAATATTGCGAACTAATTTGGCAATAAATAATATGATGAAGTTGTAGTGATGAACAAAAGAAACATAACCAAACATTTCTCATTTGGTTTCTAACATCGCCGTTCATATTAAATATATAAATATTTTAAAATAATTATATTTAATGATTTGTGAGTAAACAGCTTAAATTTATTCATTAAATAGTCCTAAAAAATGCTACTCTTGATATCCAAATCCTCTATATAAATTGGAAATCACTCGTGGCATTGCTTATGAAAAACCCCTCCGCAATACATTATGTTAACTATAATAATAATAGCTTTATTTTACCTTGTCTAACCCTCAACCAGATTTTTAAAAACATACAAAAAGAATTTTTAATCTAAATTACAATAACAAATTATTATATGGTTTATCTGCAATATAGTTGTTACCTACAATATTTTTTTATTTAATCTAGATTTAATAAATGAAATATAAAATGAACAAGATAGAAAAATGTCAATAAAAACTATTAATGACGTAGAATAAATTTAGTTCAGGAGAAAATTAATTATTTAAGAACAAATGATTGTATAAGCGTGACTTTAAAGTGTCAGGTATGCGGCAAGGTGAGGGAATTTCATGAGGGGACAGAGGCTTCTGTGAAAGAAGTAGAATAAGAATAAGTGCTATGGAGAGGGATTGTTAGCAGTTGTGATCTAGTGTCATCATTTTGATAAGATGATTACTTATGAAATCTGGACGCCAGATAATTAGGGGTGTTGCGAAACCATGCGGAACTGTTCATAACGGTTCGCCCGTCGGATCGCGACTTTAGTCTGATGGCCCTGTTGGTGCTTTTCGACAATAGTAGACTATGTGCTGGAACCGGATTTCTCCTTCTCCCCTCTCTGTATGATCATGATGTTTCATACAACCCGCTTTACACTGCAAAAGCACATACAATTACACCCATTTCTGTACACAATAGAACAGTACTTTGTGAAGTAGTGAGTAAATTGAAAATAGACGACATTAATGTTGTCTATCCGCCGAAAACAGAAGTCGAAGAATGGAAGGACATAGTAACTAATGTAGGAAATGTTTTCATTCCTCTGACCAATAGCAGAATATCTAAGAGCAGACAAAAACATAACACGGAAATAACACAACAACTAAAAGTATAGGAATTAAATACAACAATAGTGAAATACAGAACAAACTGGAAAGAACACTAGGCAAGGATTACTGAGAACAGAATACCAAAAGCAGCATACAGCTATTCACCACGAGGAAGAAGAAGTTTGGGAAGACCAAACAAATATGGAAACAGCAGCAATTTGTAGCCGGAACAGGCTAGTAAATAAGCCTAAACCGTGATGAAGAAGAAGAAGAAGTATTTTCTGTGCAAGTATGTGTAAATCATATCCGCCGCGATGGATTAATTATTTAGTCCATTGTTTATGCTCCCGAGGGTCGTGGATTCGAACCCGGCCGTGGTCAATGAATTTTTGGGATGGTAAAATCCAAGGAGCGAGACCTCTCCGGGAGGGACATTGGGCCGTGGGTCCCGAGTTGAAGACTTTGTGGTTCATAAAAGAACCACAAGCCTGCTTAAAAATGCCTCTCTGCAAAATTTACCGACATTCTTCATGCTAGTAATACCTTAGTTGCCTATTAGATTTCTCATTGGGTCACTATGTTTATCAAATAATATTCATGACATCTCTAGGAAAATAAGTGCAATTAAATTTACTTGGTCGAGTAACTCCTAACAAACGAGAGGCTACGGACCGACATTGGGCTCTTACACCATTGTAGATGTAGAATTGTACATCAGGGAGAAGGATGTTTTCTCATCGTATTCATATTACTTCCTTTTATGAGGAACGGAGACCACGTAATCAGATAGTAACACCTTAATCAGTTCGGAACTCTTTTACAGATAAAATTAATCATTCCGCGGTCTCAACTTGAATCCGCTCTTCCTGGAAATGTTTAAATTAAATAGTCATTTATCGCGTTTCACGTTTACTTGTTTTGCTGAAACTCTACTCCGTACATTAACTCAACACCAGACAGATATTCCATTTCAGCTAGAATACCACTGAAAATTGAGGACGACAAAACACAGGGTATGTGTTACTCTGATGCTATATTATTACACTATGTTAACATCGATGTTACAATTTTTTTTTTCACCGATCCAAACACAGTTGTGTAGGGACCGGATTTTTAGGTTCTAAAAGTTAAGATTGCAAAATAGTATTAGTGATAAAATTAATTTAACAAGACTTTACATCACATAAACTGTATTAGTTATATAATGTAACTTAGAAAAGCGTTTCTTAATAATTTTTGTGTAGGATCCAGCAATATTATATTTATATTACACCTCTCACCTTTAAATTAAAAATAAACATTGTAAATAGAATATTATTTCTTTTTAATTTAAAACAACATGTGTAATATACATGTAATATTGCTAGATCCCACACAAAAATTATTGAGAAACGTTTTTGTAAGTTATATTATAAAACAAATCAGTTGATTGGATATAAAGATTTGTTAAATTAGTTTTATCACTATACTATGTTGCAATCTTAACTTTTAGAACCTAAAAATCCGGTTCATAACGTTGGTATTTTTAAGTCAAGATATTAAAATTGACTCAACCCATATTTTATATTAGTACACTCTAATCACTACTTAAAACAAACGTATGTCTATGTAAAATGGAGGCTTTTAAGGGCGGTGTCTTGATTCCTGTTTGGTTCGTCTTCCGAGCTAAATGGCCGTGGTCCGGTTTTCTTGAACCTCGACATTTTGTCTACTGTTGCTGTAGACATCTTCAGGGGATTTTGCGTGCTTTCTGTGAACCCCTCAACAATCTGCAGCCAACATTTGAGTAGTCACAGTCAGCACGCATAATCTCCTAAATATGTCTACTGCAGTAGTAGAAGAAACGTCGAGTTTGAAGGAAACCGGATCACGGAGATTTAGCCCAGAAGACGAACTAAACGCTTATGTTATCTACACCGACCTGGGGCTAGGGTACTCACTTGATGTAGTTAATTAACCAATTAACTATTTCCCTACATATGTTAGCGAGTAAAAAATGGTTAGTTCAACGGCTCAAACAAACATATAAGAGGTAAGTAAGGAAATACTTGCATGGGAAAGATCTATTGAATTTTGCTTATAAGCAAACATTCGCCTGGGATAAGAAACAAAACTATGTCGTTATAACAGTTCGATTGAGCATAAAAATAATGCATAATGTGTGCGTAGTACAACCCCAAAGCAGTGAACACCAGAGATACAGAACAATGAAGATGTAAGTTGACGGTGTTATCTTAGATTGCGGGCACATATAACACGCACTGTGGTATAAGCGAGATTAAAAACAGTACTTTTCTAGGCGTACTGTCAGTTCTGTTGTGCTATTATGAGTGTTCTGTTTACTTTTAGTAAGTGGAGAAGAGGAACGCTGTAAATATATTGGTTAAAGTTATCGTTAAACTAACAGAAGAAGGTTATAAAGAGACAAGGTGTGAAATGTCGCGAAAGGAGCTTGAAGTTGCTGAAGTTATGTATCATCTAATAAAGAGTTACGAAACGGAATCAGTTGAAGAAATTCTCTGGGCATTGCTGAAAATGAACCACGAGATGATAATGGTGAAATGCCTCATGTACAAGAAAGCGAATCAGAAGAAACAATTATCTCGTCAGAAGTAGACAGCATTTTGGCTCTCTTTATTGTCCTTCCCCTCCAAAAGCATTCCGGGTCACTATCTTTTGAAGAAAAATATAAGGTAATTAAGTGTTGGATTCTGCCAGGTACACCAAGGAACAAAAAGAAAACCTCTAACCATGGAGCAGTATGAAACACAGATTCTCATAGCTAACAAACGAAAGCCAACGCTACAAAATGAAGCAAGCAGTTGAGCAACAAAATGATGTTATAAATAAAATTAAAAGTGTGCACCGAAGAAAATTTGAAGAATTCTGTCTGCGGCGGACTAGAAACTAAATTGTAAAAGAAAGTGACATAAAGATAATTGCACTCGAAACAGCTAGTGATTTGGTGGGCACAGATCAAACCTACTTCAAAACAAGTCCTTACTGGTTTCATAGTTTCAAAAAATTATAAGATTGTCAGCCGCATAGTAACATCGTATGTGACAAAGCGTCAGGTACATAACACGACAGTTATTGAAATATCAATACTAACCTTCAGACGTGAGTGCACATCACGTATGGACAAATACACTGATGAACAGGTTTTTAATGCAGATGGAAATGGTTTCAGTAAGGAGACGTCTTTCGGCAGAACGTTAGAATATCAAGGAACCAGTAAAGTGTATGTGTTGCGCAATCAAAAGGGGCGAATACACACTCCTACACTATAATGCCGGTGGTGTCAAGAACTGGAAAACTGATGCCAAATTTACTACTGATTTTTCAAGAAACTCATGTTATTAACACAAGAGTTTTGGAACGCACGTTCCAGAATGACAACCTTGTAATAAAGTGGACTATGTCGGGAAAAATGACAAAAAAATTATGGAGAGAATTCCTACAAGAATTATTCCTTCCCAACTCTGCAACATGCAGTCTATAGTTGTTTGACTCATTCGGTGTTCACTGCGACGGAAATATAATAAAATAACTGTTAGAAGAAGAAGACTATGTGACATTGAGAAAGTAGTGGTGAAAATCATACCACCAAATACAACTAATGAGTTGCAGCCTTTGGACAGATATTTTTTTCGAATGTACATACATATGATTCGACACATCCCCATAATGTACCTTTTGGTGATTCTTCTTACACATTGTATCAACGCAACAATATAATAAAAAAGCAATCACTTGTTTACTAGCAGTTTCTTTCTCTAAGATTCCAATAGGCACACCGGTATGGTTGAGTGCTAGCTGGATTGGCGCCAAGGAGTGGAGAAAACTTCCAAAACACAACGAATACTGTATCCGAAATGTACAAGGAAAGTGTCAAAACCGTACAAACGCCGCCACTTTGAAGTGCGGGTGGTGTACTGTAAATTTGTGTTTCCAACATTTTTTCTATGACTATCATATGTCCCTGTATAAAAACACAAAGTGAGTCTGGAAATATGATTGCAGGAAACAATAACATGATCACAACATCGTTTTTCATCCTGTGCGTGAACTAATGACTGAGAGTACGTAAGTTTTGTTATTGCTTAAAGTTCATGTTCGTGCCCTGTATCACGTGTGTTTATTTAAGTGGGGTTGTCAAATTTAAGAAACCAATATTTTATTATACTGATTCCAATATTAGTTTAATTTTAATTATTGTTTACCCCAGGTGAAGGTTTCCTTGTTAGAGGCTCTAATTTAGGCTTGACTTCCTTTTACGAGCTGTAAAATCTTCAGATTCGGGACTCATGATTTATATGCTCCCGGGGGATTTGTCATTTGAAATTTTACATCCTAAATTTCATAAATTCCTAGGAGGGTTTGAACCCTCGACCTTCGTGAATAGAGATAAGGGATTTAACCTTGATAAATACTGTTACGACAATATGTGCCCCCTTTTTCAATATTTTTGTGCGATTTTTATTTCTTTGTTGTGATATTTTTAATAATATTAATTTCGCAAGAGTGCTCAATGCTGTATATTAAATAATGGCAATGTGCATGATAATGCATTATTTGAACAATATTATTAACGTGGTAGCACTGTACACATGTGCATTATTCAACATGTTAAGGCGCGAATGCTTCGTGTTATTCTGGCGTTGGCTACTGTCCGTGAAGTTTGTATCGGACATTCTCGTAGTAAACAAATTGTTGAGCAATCTTGCTGAAGTCTTTATATAATGAATTTTGTTACAAGTGATTTAGAAGAGGAAGAATGTTGATAAGTGATTATGCAGAAATAAATGTTTATTAATTTTATTCACTTTCTACTACAAGTTACTTTGAATCTACGAGAAGTATTCTTCTTCACGTTCTGCCAGTGTGTACCAGGTCCATCCACAGATTCCTTAAAACATAATTCTGGTACACAAAGTTTCCTTTACAACAAATACTGTAAGACAAGTTATTAAAAAATCCCGTCACGCAGTTAACTGCGTGAAGTAAATATGTTCTAAGCAAGTTTAATTTATTTACTGATTTTGGCGATTTACTGAATGTATCTTCATTTTGTTAATTAATTCTTAAATATAGAATCTTATTATGAGAAAACATACATGGCAACCGCTACTGCGTTTTTTAAATGTCGGTTGTAAGATAAATTGCCACTTCCAATGAACGGATTTACTTAATTTTTAAGACACCTTTCTCGTTTTATTCAATGGCACATACGAAATATCATTACCAAAAATCGATAGTCTTTCCGCTAGAGCGATTTTACTGGTTATCAAACTTTGTCTCACTATTTTTATTTGATTGTTATATACCGAGATTGCTTCCAAAAAAATGCTGCCCCTACACACACTACATATATGTATCTTTACATATATAATGTCCCGCGCCGTAGCCGAGCGGTTAAGGCAGGAAGCCTTGGCGCAGAGCTACGGGACTTGCGCTGGTTCGAGTCTCCATGGGGGAAGAAATTTTCTCATGGTATTTCAGCCAGTATGGGACCGGTGCCCACCCAGAATCGTGAGGCAATTGGGTAGCTACAATAAGTAGCGGCTCCAGGTTGAGGAACCAGCTATAACGGCTGGGGGACTCGACATGCTAACCACATGTCACCCCTACACTGGCTGTTGATCATCTTCCTCTGTGATTGACACATGTGGATGTGAAGGGCCAGCAGTCGGCTGGTAAAAGGGCAACCGCTGCAAAGTGGAAAGACCCTCAATCGGAACATAATATATAATTGTTTTTTACATGTATTTATCACTCTACTCCTCCTAAACTACTCGACCTATTTTGATGATGTTATTGTGTGTGGCTGATTAGGTCCCTCGATGGTTTAGATTCACAATTGTACCCTCTATCTAAAGTGAACATTTCAAATTCGCTCTATCGGTCACATTTTTCAAAATTTTACAACAAAGCTCAGTATATCCTATTAAAATAAACCGAGGTAGGTGTTATAAAAAATAACGAAATGCGATAGTTTGAAATGAAGGTTTGCATGATATCCGAAATTTAAAATTCACCGACTTTGATGACATTTTTAGTGTGTGTTTTAGTCTGTCTCTCAATGGTTTAGATTCACTATTTGAACCATTAGGTATAGGAGTTCACCTGAAGTAAAAATTAAAAATTGCTCTAGCGGTCACAATTGTCGACGTTTCACAACGAAACTCAGTACATCGTGTTAAATGAAAAACCGAGGTAGGCGTTATAAAAAATGAGTGAAATTAGAAAATTAGAAATGGAAGTTTACCAGAAATCCGAAATTAAAAACTGCCTAAACCAAATCAATGAATTTTATGGTAAAAAAGTGACATATTTTGTCGTCCGGCCAAGACAAGAGAACATCTGCCTGTTCCAGGGTTTAAAAAAAGTTTTTTTTAAAAAGCCAAGCCCACATAGGTTATTTTGTTTTTTAAACAAAAAACTTTTTTTGTTTAATCACAACTTAAAAGCTTTACTACATTATTTTATATTAAATCCACATTTAGAATAAAGTAATCATTTTGTACTATATATTTAAATATAAATATAATATTACTTTATTTTTCATATTAAAATAATTACATACATGCTGTTGTGAGAAATGAAAGGACAAACCTGTTTAAACCAGTCCTAAATATGTAGAAATACATCAAGAGAAACATTCTGAAATTTCAGAAAATATTACCGGAATTTTGGAAAATGTACTTATTTACAAAAAAGTGTTATGCCTATGCAGAAACAGCTGATATTTATTGAAAATGTATTTGATCGGTATGCAAGCTGAAAAAACTAATATTTCTGATTCTGTGTAACTTTGGATAGACTTAATAGAATGTGCTGATCTTCAAACGCATAAAGACAATATTCAACGTAGGAGGAGTCAAACTGTCTTGCAAATATGATAATAAATCCTAAATACGTAGGAAAACGCTTATATTCTGATCAAGAAAATCAGGCTGAGTCTTGGTTGACAAGCAAACACCCTGAATGGTATGTACCATTTTTAGCTTTTAAAATTAAAGATAAACAAATATATCCACCATCAATATTTGTGGATGATGTAATACAGAACTTTAGTTCTTCCCAGTGGTGGAGTATTTTGAAGAAACGTTCTACAAATGAGAATATTAAAGCTTTCTGTAACTTTTTGAATGGATTGACTAGGGCTCATTCAGCATCAATAGAACGAGTGTTTTCAACCTTTGGATTAATATGGTCGAAAGTGCGTAACAGGTTGGGTTGTGAAAAAGTTAAAAAAAATGGTAAAATGCGCAGGTATCTTAATAAGAAGGACGAATTAAAAGAACATGATATTGAATGGTGTGATTCTGATTTAGAAATTTAAGTATCTGTTACTACTTTTAATAACAGTTGTATATTGTGAATTAAATATACTGATTAAAAGAATAATTTATCTTTATTATTATATTGTTGGACTATTTATTTGCCTTTTTTAGTATCTTGACTATTGTCCGTCTGGCTTAACTTTGAAAGAAATTTGTAGAAAATGTTGTCGGAGTTTCTTCACCAGATGTTAATAGGGGTAAGGGGAAAGACGAAAACTGACAACAGGATGGGTTCTTTTTTTTTTCTGTAACTGAGCCAAAGCGGTCAAGGATCGACCCTTATATCTCCATCTCTCTCTTTGCCAAGTTAAGCCAGATATACAATAATAATTATTTTTACAAACAGTGTTAAAAATAAAGTAAGTTCAGAAGTGTTTCATTTTGGGTAGTTGGGTGGGTTTTTGTTAAGTAGGCTTTTTTTTTAAAACCAGCTCAGTTTTTTTTGTTGCGTGGGTAGTAAACTCTGGCAGGGTCAGCTAGTATTTATATATTTTTTCATCGTTATAATTGGTGTCAACTAAGGAGGATCGATAGTATTTTTTTAAATTGTTTAATGACAACAATCATCAGCTTGAGTCCTTGTAATTCGCAAAAAAAAAAAAGTACTGTAATAAGTACATGCTAGAATCTCTCACCGAACTAACGGTTTACGCGCACGCGCGCATGTGTGTATGTGTTAGTGTTTGTGTGTCAATGAGACGAAACACCATTCACACTTACATTCAAACTAAACATGGCGAACCTGATAATGATGATTATGTTGCTCATATGATGTTCGGGGACCGTTTGGGCCCAAACGTTTCCTGAAATTTGTCTTACAGGTGGGGAAATCCCTCCGAAAAAATCATCATACAGGAAACTTGTCCCAGCCGGGGATCGAACTCCGGCCCGCTGAGTACGAGGTAACGAAGCTACCTTGAGACCACAGCGGTGGACTGGAATAACACAAAGTTGGAAATAAAATTATTTTGAAGATGTCGGATACTTGAACACAAGATAACTAGAATGAGATTAAGTTGAAGGAGATAGAGAGAAGGTGACAAGTGGTCTGGTTTTGAGACGTCTGTCGTATTATGAGTTTTTATCGGTACGACCTTATTACTGCAGCGTTCTAAGTATCGATTGCAGAGATTGCGGGCTCACATTTCCCTGTGTTTCATCTCTAACCCCACTCTGCTGTATACGTATGATTTTTATTAAATACTAGCTAATACTCGGCGTGCGCTGTTACGTCTAAATAATTAAATTTTGAGGGTTAATTAATTATATGCATGCATTGCTACGTACCCGGTTGCTAGAGTAAATTTTTAATTTCAAATTTCAGATAAACCTCCACTTCCAGCAGTCGGATTTCGCTGATTTTTTGATAATACATACCTCGGTTTATTTTAATAGACTATTACGAATTTTGCTGTGAAACACCAAAATTGCGATCGCTAAAGCGATTTTTAAATTTTAGTTTCAGGTGAACTCCTACACCTATTGATTTTAGAACATAATAGATAACGGCTAAACTCTCGCCGCATATGAAATCTTGTATATAGGCCTACAAATTTTCACGAAGATCGGTTGAACAGTTAAGAAGTCTATAAAATACAATCAGACATATTCGTTTATATATCCCATCCATCCAGAGTAATTCTGCCCGAGTGTAGGTCTTTCACTACAATCATAGCATTTGAATGCTATACTTTGCAGCTTTACTACGGAATTGTAGGTGTGGTAGCTTCCCGTTGCTTTTCACACCGATGAAGGGTGATGATGATGATAATGATGGCCGGATGATTTTCGGGGACCGTTGGACGCTATACGTCCTGACATTTGTCTTACAGGTGAGCAAAAACGCCCAAAAACCTCACCCAAGAGCCTATCCTGACCGGGGATCCAACCCCGACCCGCTGCGTGACAGGGCAGCACGCTATCTCGAGACCACAGCGTGGATCCGTATATATATATATATGCTAGCTAATACCTGGCGTGCGCTACTACGTATAAATGAATGAAAATAAATGTGCTTTTATGTTTAGTTGAATAAGTAGAAGGAAAAATAATTATAAATTTATATTTTAGATAATCCTTGCTGATTACCCGGCGTTGTCCGGGAATCTACTTATCCCGATTTTCTTGACATAAATGAGCTGAAATACGAAAATTAATGCGTTTTATGTTTAGCTAAATAAGCGAGAGAAACATTTTATATCGTAATTATTTTTAGATACCCCGTGTTGTTTACCCCGCTTTGTCCGGGAATCTTGATCTTCTTGACATAAATGAGCTGAAAGACAAAACTTAATGTACATCTTTTCATTAGTTGAATAAGTAAAATGAAAAATAATTATAAATGCATATCGTAATTATTTTAAGATTCCCCGTGCTGATTGCCCGGGAATCTACTTATCTCGATCTTCTTAGCATACATGAGCTAAAAGACAAAATTCGTTATTGTGACTTATTCGTAAAAGAATATCCGCCATATGTTGCTATGCTTGCACAGGAATCTGCATACTTGTTTCAATCTTCTTGGCATCAATGAAAGACAAAAATGATTATTGTGAGTTATCCGTAAGAGATAAGCAAATGCTGTCGCGGACTTTTTTGTAGAGGTTTTTGAGATATTCAATTCTGTGTACACTAATTTTGTGTATTTGTTATGGTTTAGGTAGCGTAAGCCATTTGTGCGTCCAAAGAGGTACTTTTTTTCACGTTTTCCACTACAAAGGGCGATTTTTAAGGGTGTAGGAGTTGAATATCACAACTCTCTTATAGCCTATGTTCATCCCTGGAATCTCCTGAACATTTTTCAAAAAGCCGCATCACAGTCGGATCAACGGTATGGCCGCACATAATGTACGAACAAACAAACAAACACATATATATATATATATATATATATATATAGTATTTATATCGATGTATAGCTGAATTTTGTTATTTAGTAATGATGGCCAAATATAATATTAGTTGAAAAAAATCCTGAACGGGGTTTGAACCTGAGAACTCTAACTCTAAGACGAAAGTGACATAACTACCAGTCCACTCACACTGCTCGGAAAAACAAATGTCATATTTGATCTTCTTGGCTAAATGTTTAAATTTAGTTACAGCATTGAAATAAATAAGCATTGCTGCTGTAAAGTAAATATTCTCTATAAAGTGATTGTTATAGAAATCGCGAGATGGCAGTGAGACCGATGTCTCGTTGCCTCACATAATTGAGAATGATATATAAGGAAGGAAAAATAAATGTATTATTAGTTTAACTACCTTCCACGACCGGGTTTGAGCCCTTAAAACAAGAACCGAGAGCGAGCACTAGACCACTGGCACCGGCTACTTCAAAATTAAAATTAGATTGCAGCACTGTACAAATAGTAAACATTCAATATTCGTCTTCCTATTTGCCATTCTCATTTACGTTGTTCTTTTTGATAGTCCCTCTCTTAACAAGTCCAAACCATTATAACATCTTTAGTTCAATATATTCCTGCAGTTATCTAAATACAAAGCAGTTTCTTAATTTAAGTATTCATAATTCTATATTATCTGGACAATTGTCAATATTGTAACCCTATTTAAGATGATTTGGGAATTATTCCTGTGGTCGCCAGTGGTATGGATTTAGATTAAATTTAGGTTTAAGGACTCTCCTGGCTTTTGTCATTCATCACTTATCATATCATGGGAATAGCGTAACTCCGCCTTCCAGGCGCTCCAACTTAAAAAGTGGGATACAATTCCGCCAACGCAAGGAGAAAATATCAGAAATGTCATAAAGACAACTTGGTGGCACTGTTAAAAAATTGATGTATTTATTATTATTAATATTAATATCATTATTATTATCATTATTATTTATTTATCATTATTATTATTAAATGTTATAACCGGTAAATCTTTTTCATCATTAATAGTCTGTCATTAATGTCTTTCTTCATTTTTATATTTTTTCATTTTATACTTCATTCGTTAAATCTATATTAAATCAAAATATATTGTAAATAATAATTATATTGTAGATATACAATCTTATATTTTTGTTTAATGTAATTTAGATGTATGCATGTAATTAATTTTTTTAATCTAGTTGGTAGACAAGGCTTTAAGGCCTTAACTCTGCCACCTAAAATAAAGCTTTTTTTATTATTATTATTATTATTATTATTATTATTATTATTATTATTGGCCACGGTGGACTAGTGGTTATGCTCCTTGCCTCTGGTCCCAGGGGTCGCGGGTTCAAACCCTGTCGGGGTCGATGGATTTTTCATTTTTTTAGGATGGAAAAAATCCAAGGAGCAAGTCCTCCGGGAGGGACTTTACTGTAAGTCGTGGGTCCCGGTCTGAAGATTTTCTGGCTCGTACAATATCCTTAAGCCTGAATGAAAAGGCCTCTAAGGAAAATTTACCGAATTTTCCTGTTCTAGTACTACCTTGGTCTCCTAGATGTCAGTATGAGACGGAACGCTGACCACTCATCACTCAAATGACATCTATACGAAAAAAGTGTAACTTAATTAGTATGGTTCAAATATTTCCCTGTAGTGTAAGAGTGCCTAAATCTCTGTTAAGGGAAACATGGACTTACAAGACAATAATAATAATAATAATAATAATAATAATAATAAATGATAATAATTGATGATGGTGATGGTGATGGTGGTGGTGATGATGATGACGAATATGACGAATATGACGACGACGAATATGACGACGACGAATATGATGACGACGACGAATATGATGACGACGACGACGAATGTGATGACGACGACGACGAATATGATGACGACGACGACGAATATGATGACGACGACGACGAATATGATGACGACGACGACGAATATGATGACGACGACGACGAATATGATGACGACGAATATGATGACGACGACGAATATGATGACGAAGACGACGACGAATATGATGACGAAGACGACGACGAATATGATGACGAAGACGACGACGAATATGATGACGACGACGAATATGATGACGACGACGATGATGATAAAAATAAAAATAATAATAAAATAAAAATAAAAATAATAAAATAAAAAAAATAATAATAATAATAAAATAAAAATAATAATAATAATAATAAAATAAAAATAATTATTATTGTTATTATTGTTATTATTATTATTGTTACCATTATAATTATTATTATTATTATTGTTACCATTATAATTATTATTATTATTATTGTTACCATTATAATTATTACCATTATTATTATTGTTACTATTATTATTATTATTATTGTTATTATATTTATTATTATTAATATTATTGTTATTATTGTTACTGTTATTATTATTATTATTATTATTACTAATATTATTATTAGTATTACTATTATTATTACTAGAGTTATTATTATTACTATTATTAATACTATTATTATTGCTAATATTACTATTATTACAATTATTATTATTACTAATATTACTATTACTATTATTATTATTGCTATTATCATTATTATTATTAATATTATTATTAGTATTATTATTATTACCATTATTATTATTACTATTATTATTAGTATTATTATTACTATTATTATTATTATTGTTATTACTATTATTATTATTGATTACTATTATTAATATTATTATTATTATTATTATATTACTATTATTAATATTACTATTATTTTTATTACTATTATTAATATTATTATAATTATTATAATTATTATTATTATTGTTGTTGTTATTGTTATTATTAATATTGTTATTGATATTGTTATTATTGTCATTAACGTTACTATTGTGATTTAATGAAATTACTGAAATTATTGTTATTACTGTTATTATTGTTATTCTTATTGTTATTTTTATTATTATTATTATTGTTATTATTGTTATTATCATTAATATTTTCATTATTATTATTATTATTATTATTATTTTTAATATTATATTATTAATATTATTCTTGTTATTAATGTTATTAATATTATTATTATTATTATTATTAGAAATATTATTACTTACTTACTTACTTACTTACTTACTTACTCTACTTACTCACAGGCACTATCGAACGCGTAGGTTCATGCCCGCACGGACACACGCTCTCCATTACATCCCTATCCTGAGCTAATGCTTTCCAATCATTTCCCTGTATAATCTACTTCCCTCAAATCATAGTTAATGTTATTTTCCCACCTCATTCTTGGTCTACCAACTGGGCGTCTTCCCTCTGGCTTTCCTACTAGAAGCTTCCATGCAAGTCTTTCATTCCCCATACGTGCAACATGTCCTGTTAATCGCAGTCTACGAGACTTAACTGTTATTATTATATCTGGCTTCCAATACATATAATGTAGCTCACTATTATGTAGTTTTCTCCATTCACATGTCTGTTTATCTCTTTTTGGTCCAAAAATTTACCTAAAAACTTTATTCTCAAATACTCGTAATCTTCTTTCCTCCCTTAAAGTAAGAGTCCATGTTTCGCATCCATATAGTATAACTGGTAGAATAATAGTTTTATATATTTTCAGTTTAACATTTTTTGAAAGGAGTTGGGACATCAAGAGTCTCTGCAATGCATAATAGCACGCATTTCCAGAATTGAGCCTATGTTTAATTTCTTTGTGCATCTCATTCCTATTTGTGATTATTGTTCCTAGGTATTTGAATTCAGCCACTTCCTCAAAATTTCCCTCATTTGTCATTAGCTGTCCAGTTCCATTATATAATTAATTTCTACGTGTGACCATATATTTAGTTTTATTGATATTTACTTCCAATCCTAATTTCTTAGTGTTACTCAACAGTTTGTGCGTATTGTCCTTTAGTCCTCGCTATCGGCCAACAATACTACATCATCAGCATAAACTAACAGCTTATTAATACCATTGAGTTGTAAGCCTTCCTCATTCTCCAAAGATTTAATGGCATGCTCTAGTACAAAATTAAATAGTAGAGGCGATAGTGCATCTCCTTGCTTGCTTCAACCCATTCTGGATTTCAAAAGTGTCCGAAAACTGTTTGCCTACACGCACCCTACTCTTTGTGCCATTTAGACACATTCGTATAAGTCTAACTAACTTTTTAGGAATTCCGAACTCCAGCAGGATACTATATAACTTCTCCCTCTTAATTGAATCATATGCTTTTTTGAAGTGTACATATAGTTGATGTAGGGTACCATTATATTCCCATTTCTTTTCTAAAATCTGTCTTATACTAAAAATCTGATCTGGTTGTAGAACTGTTTCTTCTAAATCCACATTGATGATCTCCTAGAATGTCTTCAATATAGGGAGTAAGTCTGCTTACTAATATATTTGTTAGAATTTTGTACGAAGTTGAAAGTAATAAGATGCCCCTGTAGTTGTTGCAATCAGTTTTATCTCCTTTCTTATAAATTGGTACGATAATTGATTCCTTCCATTCGTCTGGAAGAGCTTCTTTTTCCCAAATCATACTAAGCAACCAGCGTATCTTGTCCATCAATTTTTCTCCCCCTGATTTTATCAGTTCTGCTGGGATCTCATCTGAACCTGATGCTTTATACATCTTCAATTTTTCAATCGCCATTTCAACCTCTAATGCACTTGGCTCTGCGACTAGCATTTCTGCTGTCTGTAAATTATCCTCCTCAATGTCCTGTTCTCTATGTACATTTAATAGCTGATTAAAGTAACTTTTCCATCTATTTAATATACTCCTGGAATCTGCAATCATATCCCCATTTTCATTCCGAATTATGTTTGTTCTAGCCTGAAATCCTTTCTTCTCTATACTAATTCCCTGATATAATTCTCTAATGTTCCTATTTTTTGCATTCATTTCAAGATCATTAATCTTCTCTCTCAAATATTCCCTCTTTTTACCCTTTAGTAAATTGGTGGTTTCCCGTCTAATAGTACCCAATTGCTCTAAATTTATTTCATTTGGCTCGTGTAACCATTTCATTTTTGCTAGCTTTCTTTTCTTTACAATGTCGGCACATTCCTCATCAAACCATTTCTTGTTTTGATTCTTTTTTAAACAACCAATGCTTTCTGATGCTGACAATTTAATAGTATCTCTTATAGCCTCCCATTCTTTATTTATATCAGTTTCTTCTTCGTTTGTCACATTGTCATCTGAAGATTCCAGTACTTCAAATCTATTAGCAATTTTTATTTGGTATTCTTGCCGCATTTCATCATTTTTCAAGTTTTTTAATTCAAATTTTACAGAATCATCTTTAGCGTTTGTTCCTCTCATAAGCGATAGCCGTTGTCTGATTTTCACTCTGACCAGATGATGATCCGAATTGCAGTCTGTCCCTCTAACTGATCTAACGTCGATGACGGTACTGTGCCAGCGTTTATTCACTAATACGTGATCTATCTGGTTCCGAGTTTCTCCATCTGGGAACGTCCAGGTGTATTTATGAATATCCTTATGCTGAAATGTTGTACTCTTA
Source organism: Diploptera punctata (assembly GCA_030220185.1). Lineage (NCBI taxonomy): Eukaryota > Metazoa > Arthropoda > Insecta > Blattodea > Blaberidae > Diploptera > Diploptera punctata. Next base: position 928,033 of record JASPKZ010005273.1, on the reverse strand, counting down.
ACAATGAGATTCTTTGATGTGGCAAATGTGACTAATCTAACCCCGTTGTCGTTACTATCTTCATGGAGACTGAATTTGCCTATTGTTGGTTTGAATATATCTTCCCTCCCCACTTTTGCATTGAAATCTCCTAAGATAATTTTCATATGATATCGTGAAAGGCTATCAAATAAGCATTCTAATTCTTCATAGAACTCATCCTTGATCTTGTCATCTTTATCTTCTGTGGGGGCATGTACATTTACAATTATAAAATCATGTTGTTTACCCTTTAGAATTATGTATGATACCCTATCACTAACAAACTTAATATCTCGGATAGCGGATAGGATCCTCCTCCTGACTAAAAATCCCGTTCCAAGTGCATGTCTTTCTGCACCCCCGTAGTGTAATGCAAAGCTTCCTGATTCCTGACTACCTTCTCCTGGCCACCTAACTTCCTGTAAAGCGACTATATCCAAGGGCGATTTGTCTAATTCCCGCGTTAATATCTCTAGTGCCCCGCCATTGTATAAAGTCCTAACATTCCATGTTCCTAGGAACATGTCCCTGTGTTTGAGCCTTTGGCATGGGTTCCCTGAAGTAGTCCCCGCCCGGAGATCCGAATGGGGGACTATTTGACCTCCCGAAAATTTTACCCCAGATGAACCCATGTCCGCATTTCTTGACGGTTGTATTTTTACGGTGAAAGATCGTCACTCTTTCGCCCAAGGTACTTTTTTCGTCTGGCTTATCACCTTCGACCAGTCCGGCATGGGTAACCCTATCGGCAGCAATGTACCCGCGAGGATAGCTCTCGAGGATCATGTACGCACGAAAGCAAAACTCCACCACAAGGTAAAGATACCATGGAGGGAGAAATATTATTACTATTATTATTATTATTATTAATATTATTGTTTATTAATATCATTATTATTATTATTATTATTATTTTGTTATTGTTTTATTGTTATTGTTGTTATTGTTTGTATTGTTGCGCTTGTTGATTGTTATGGCTGTTATTATTTAATATTATTATTGTTAGTATTGTGCGGGGCGAATTAATTAAACCTCGCACTGCAAACCATTTGTGCCGTTTTCTTTTGGATGTCTTCTTTTGTTTCCGTTGTATTATACTAGCGGAGAGTTCATAACAACTGTGACAAGTAATTCGCTCAGCCTATTATTTCAGAAAAAAAAGTACCTTCATCAAAGTGAAATAAATTATGAAACCGTAATGATCATCAGAATTAGGGCATAATTAGATTCAAATGAATTGTAATGAACGTAGGAATTCAGTTGTAACAAAATTAAAATCATATAACCTACCACAAAATAATTTAATTTAACAAGCAATAAATAAAACATTAGTATAAAGCAATTAGCGCCAATCATTTAGACCTGGACCCTTGCTATTGTAGCGAACGAAATTAGTAAACATCATACAATGGATCCATAAGCCCTTATAACAATGGGGAAAAAGTCGGCAGTTTCCTTTCTTAAGAGGACTTACAAGACTGCACTATTGTCAAATTCCTATAAAAGCAATTGTAAGGCCCTAAACTTCTTACAAAAGGCTGGGAAGTCACAAACTAGCAATTGGATTTCCCTAGGTAAATGTTGGGGAAAGGAAAGAGTTATCCCCAAAACTCCAATTTCAACTAGTACATGTCGTTAACAGCGGGGGGGGGTGACCTCTTTGCGGCGTAAGGTAGATGCCGACAGTTAGATCGCCGCGCCCTTAAGGACCACTCCATTTGGTCAGCCCTGAACTTGTTTATATGATGAGGCAACTAATTTAAAGGAGGGGAACGAGGCCACAAACTCCTAAGTTTAACACCCCCGACGATAACGCCCTTAAGGTATAAAATTACCAATCAAAATTAGTCATAAACAAATAAACCGTTTGTGAGACGATAAGACTGTTTTGGGGAAGGGACTAATGCCGGCCCACTCGGAATTAAATAAATATTTTTACTTAACGAAAATTAGTGTCAGTTCAGTTCAGTTCAGTTCAGTTCAGGCAGTTTCAGCAGTTAGTTAGTTTAGCGACTAGCGGGTGTGCCAGTGCAGGGCACCACGCTGTCGGTTAAAGGAAATTTAAATTAAGGCACACCACTCTTGTATAAGTTTCAGCGCGTCGTATAAACATTATTAGTTCTGACCCACCAACAGCCTTCTCGTCAAACTCGTCGTCCAATACGACGAATGTAATTCAAGTGACAATAAAAATGCATCGTCAATTTCAAGACATCACACTGGGCCTACTGTTTTTTCCCCAAGTGAACATCCTTTCCTCACGGATTCCCGAGATTTTAGTCCATTGTCCTACCAGAACCTGAACCCATCTAGTCCGGAGCATAATTGTCCATGTACCTGTATCATTGGACCCAACTAAAACCTTAACCCCGATTATAGTCCTTTTCCCTTATATGGCGGCCCAACTACGGCGCTTCGAGGAACTACTGAACAACCGTCCAACGAAGAGTGGAAAGGCGTGTCCCTAGTTGAATATCCTACGAACGTGAGGAGAAGACCTGGGGGAAAAAGGCGACAACCAGAGGACCTCGACGTGCACAGTAAAATATCACCAACCACAGGTAGAAGTCAAAATTTTATGTTTCAAGTAAATGTTGCTTCGTAGCGGTTATAAAACCAACTATTCAGCTAAAAGTAGCAAAAGGGAATCAACGAATGAAATATATAGTGATGCATGTGGGCAGAATATTTTGGATGGGAACATGTCGAGAGGAAATGTAGGCGAGAATGACAGTGAACTAGATAATTCATTAGTAGAAATAGAATATAAACAAAGTACAGATAATAACACAATTATAGAGTTATTATTAAAGATGAAGCAGGAAAATAAGGAAATGTATGAAAAATCTAAACTTGAAAATAAGGAAATGTATGAAAAATCTAAACTTGAAAATAAGGAAATGTATGAAAAATCTAAACTTGAAATAATTGAAACGATAAAAATAGACATTAGAACCGAACTAGAAAAAGTAGAGAATAGAATCATGAATAAAACCGAGAATAGCATCACAGCTTTACAGCAAAAAGTAGAAGGGAAACACGGGGAACCAGAAGAAAAAATTGAGAAATTAAATAAAAACATGCAGTGTAGGATAGAGGGTAATGATATGAGATTGAATGATTTTTGTAGTGTTATAAACAACCTCGCCACCGAGCAAGAAACACTGAAATCACAAATTAATGTTAAATTATCCGATCAGGAGAAAAGGACGGAGATAATAGAAACAGTAATTAATAACAAATTTAAAGATCTTGATGGTAAAATTGAACGGAGAATGGACGTCCAAATTAACAAAAATATTGAGTCCAAGTTCAACAATGAAATCACGCAAATAAATAAAGTAATCGAATCCAAGCTTACAAATGAAATAACCAAAATGAATGAAGCAATTGTGGATTTGAATGAAAAGATTAATAATAATCATAATATCGCAACGAAAGATAAAATCGCGGAGGACGACTCCAATTTATCAGAGAGTGTTTCTTGGTCGGAGCAAGGGCATAAAACATGTACCTCAACGGAAGCGCCGGTAACGCCTAGCGATACGCGCGGTTCCGTGAGGCAATCAAATGAAAACGAACCAGATAATACTCATATGCAAATGCAGTGGTACAATACACCTTTGATTGAAATACCATTACCTATCTACGATGAACACGAGTCAAACCCTATTCAATTCTTGGACGAGCTCGAGAATTACTTTAAAATAAAGTGCATTCCCAAACATTTGTATATGTTCATAATAAAAAAATGTTTAAAAGGCAACTGCTTAACGTGGTTCGAGGTGACGTTATCAACTGACGCACCGTATGAAACGTTCAAAAAGACGTTCAAGAACAAATTCTTTAGCTATGAAAGGCAAATGTCAATCAAACAAGAGATACGTAATGGTATTTATGAACGTAAAAAGGGTTTGACATATAGTGAACACTTCTTGTCACTAGCGATAAAGGCAAAATTAATCACGCCAGCCTATAGCGAGGCAGAATTCGTGCAATCGCTGATTAATCACTACCCACAGTCAATACGGCATAGCTTACTTATCGCGAGAATAGAAACGTACGACCAGATGATCGAGCTATTAACGATCCTAGAATCGGGCGATGGTAGGAATCAGGCCCAGAATAAAGCGAATAAAGAAGGGGAAAAATCTGAGAGAACAAACCGAGACTCAAACCCGGAGCAGAACAATCAGAACGAGAGGAGGGCAAGAAAATCTAAATAACGGAAAAAAAATGGATGGAATGGCAATAACAAATTCCAGGGAAATGGCGGTAGGAATTACAATAATAACAGTAACGGTAGGGATAACAGAAATGACAGCCGTAATTATAACTACCGGAATAACAATCGCGAAAGGGATCAGCGGAGACAAGAGCAGAGAATAAACATGTTACAAGTAGGGAACAATGCAAACAATCGAAGGAACGGACCCCAGGGTAACGTAGTAAACAGTAGATACATCCCCATAAGAGACTACGAGGAACGTAGGACATTAACAAATACAAGAAGTGATCACAATATGGATGACGGGCCCATTAGTTACAATCAGGGAAGGGATAACGGACGGGATACAAACCCGGTACCACACCCAGAGAATGCTCAAAGGCTACGCGAACTGAACCCTCAGACACAAAGCTTTAAATTAGCATATGTACACGACAATGAAGTAAGAGGAGCGACAGCCATAAATGCACCTTTAAACTAATGTCGGACTGCGATGAAAACGGCCGTACCGTAGTCCTTTCTCACGACCGCCAAATATGGATCAATCGGCCCGAAACCGAAATTAAGAATGTAAGTGTGGATACACAACCTATTGTAAATCTGCCTTATATCTGCGTAGAAATAAACAGAACAAAGTATTCAGCACTAATTGATACAGGGTGCACTTCTAATGTCATTAGTGAATCTTTATACAACAAATTATGCATAGAAAAGTGTAGGATGTCTGCCATCCCAGTAAGCCATCTGACAGCTTCAACTGCTATCGGCAAGGCACATCATAGGATAAAGGTCCAAGTAATGCTACAGGTAAAAATTGGAGACGAGGTCTTTGAACTTATATTTATGGTCATTCCCAGACTTTCAACTAATATAATTTTGTCAACTGAAATGTTCGAAGCATACAAGTCCAATATTGATTTCCAGGAAAGAATGATTACTTTCATCTACTCAGGAAAGAAAGCGACGATTCCCTTATTGGATAACAGGTTCCCCAAGGATGTAGTTTTTGAGGGCACTCTCGATGAAGGTGCGTTTTTTATAGAGGGATTGATTATTAATCCAGACAATATGAATGACGTGGAGGACAAATTTCCTCACGTAGTAAAAGTCATTGTAGTAAATGATGATTTAAGTTGGGGCAAAGAAGATAGCGTCAAAGTCAATGCATTATTAGCTGATAGTGACATGGGTACTTGGAGAAGGGGGCACGAGCGCGGATATAATGCAGTGAGAGACATAGAAAACAAACTCCTTGAGACTGAGAATTTAAATGACAAACAAGAGGAATCTTTACGGGCAATACTAATGCAAAACATAGAAACGTTCGACATTAAAGCTGGGAAATGCAACTCGTATACCTATAAATTCGAAATCAAAGACCACGAGCCAGAGAAGTTGAAATCTAGACCTATACCCATACACCTCAGGGAGAAGGCAGACGAAGTAATAAATAAAATGTTACAAAATGGCATAATTGAGGATTCGAAATCTCCATATCTTTCTCACATCAACTGGGTTTTAAAAAAGAATGGATCATTAAGAATGACGCTAGATGCAAGGCAGATAAATCAATATATCGTGCCGGATAATTATCGAATAGAATCAGTGGACGCGACTTTGGCGCGGATTAAGCATGGTAAATTTATATCATCTATCGACCTCTGCGAAAGCTTTTTTGCAAATTCCGTTAGACAAATCGGTTCGTAAATATACAGTTTCGTACCGCGGGAAGAAGTTATAATTTCTGTCGTTGTGCCTTCGGCATTAAAACGTCATCAGCGGCGTTGATAAGGGCCCTCAGATCCATATTCGGTGACGAAATCAGCAATCCGTGGTCCAGTTCTGTGATGATCTGTTGATCGTAACTGAAACATTCGAGGAACACCTAGCCGAGATCGACTATATCTTATCGACTCTCAAACGCCACGGCATGACCGTGAATCTCGAAAAATCAAAATTTCTCAGGAAACGAGTTGAATTCTTGGGTTTCCTAATTTCGGAAAACGGTATAGGCCCGAGTCCCGATAGAATAAAATCGATCCTGGCTATTCTTCCACCCAAAAATGTAAAACAATTGAGGAGATTCTTGGGAATATTGATGTACTACACAAAGTTTGTAGTAAACTACTCACGTGTTGTAAGTCCATTACGTGAATTGTTGAAGAAGGGGACCCGATGGTATTGGAACCACGAGTTACAAACCACATTCGACAAGGTTAAGCAACTGTTTGCTGATTGCATTTCATTGCAAAAACCAGACATGTCCCGCCCCTTCCACGTTTACACGGATGCATCTCAGAGCGGATTGGGAGCAATTTTGACCCAAGTCGACTCCGATGGTAATATTAATACAATAGCCACAGCATCCCGAGCGACAACAAACGTCGAAAAGCAGGCAATGGTTACGGAGCTTGAGTTAGCCGCAATTTATTTCGCCACTCAAAAGTTCCGTTCGTACATATTCGGACATAAGACCATTGTTCATTCGGACCATATAAGCATTGCGTTCCTTAACAGATGCAAGCTGGGTTCGAACAAGATCAGCCGATACATCTCGGAAATCTTGAGCCACGACGTAGAGATAAAGTACATAGCTGGTAGCGACAATATTTTTGCCGACATTCTATCACGTCTCAGTCACGTGACAGACACACCAGAATGCAGCGAGTCACATAATCGGGAAATTCAGATTATGAAGACAATCGTTCAGATAAACAAATCATTAGCCAAGAATCTGAGAGAAATAGGGGAGCAACAGATCATGGACCCAGATTTGATGAAAATACGTGACAAAGCAAAGGACGTCGCCAAGACAAGCGAAGCGGAAACGTATGGAATGCTTAACGGGATACTATACAAAAAGTGTGGAAAAGACGAAATTGCCTGGAGAACAGTAATTCCTAAGCAATTGGAAAACGTAATCATCCAAGAGTTTCACAACGCGATGATTCACGCCGGATGCGAAAGAGTTGCTTTAAATTTATCAAAGTACGTATACTTTAAGAGGCTACATAAAAAAAGTGAGGCAGGTCACTGCAACATGCGACCTATGCCAAAAGTGCAAAGGCCTAAATACTCATTTTGACACCTCCCCACAAAATATTTTGAGAGATAAAATCAACAGTTTGGTTACGATTGATACACACGGACCTATGCCAATGGGAGAACAAGGGAACCGGCATATCTTGGTCGTGGTAGATACATTTTCTAAATTCACTAAAATCTATCCGATGAGGAAGGTAACGACAAAGGGATGTCTAAAGAAACTCATCGAAGATTACGAGCCAAACTTTGGCAAGATCCAGGCAAGTTTGTCCGACAACGCATCTGTCTATCGCAGCGCAAAATTTAAAACGAGAACTAGAGGATAGGGGTACAAAGTTATACCATTGTTCATTGTACATGCCTTCAGGGAACGCTACTGAACGCATGAATAAGGAAATCACTACTTGCCTACGAATCCTCTGTCATAAGAATCACGCGAGTTGGGTGAAATGGATACCCCACATCGAACGGGTACTGAACCACTCCATAAATAACGTTACGGGATACGCTCCAATTACTTTAATGAAGGGAATCGAACCGGATAAACTGGTTCCACATATCCCCGACGCTATAAAGACTAATGAGGATGCACTGACGATGGATCAACACTGCGAAAGAGCATTCCATCGAACGCGGACCCTTGCAGAAAAGAGGAAGAAGCGTACCAAACGCTATAAAAACGTTTGGAACCCTTCAATTGGCGACAAAGTGTTAGTACGCAACCATACGCTCTCCGACAAAGGTCGAAAGCATAACTCTAAAATGGCAATATTATGGAAAGGACCGGGGATCGTCACACAAAAATTCGGGACGCACACTTACGAAATCAATTGGGCGCATGATAGAGATAGAGTGATAGGCAGGTACCATTTGCAGAAATTAAGACCCTATAAGGAAAGGGAAAAGCAACCTAACCGTCGCGGTTATCTGGTTCGGGAAAACGCAGTTGTAAGTATGTGTGGGAATAAATGAGGATGAAAAGTGAAGAGTGGCGTGTGAAGAAAAAAAAAAAAAAAAAAGAGAGATCCTAAAATATTTACGTGTGACGAAATCAAAATCCAATGTACAGTGATGTGACACTCTCAAGTTAATCTAGTTTAAGAATAAACTGTGATATGGACACTCCTAGTTAGTGAGCACACAATACGATAAGTATATACAAAGGAAAGAAAAATGCAAAGCGACTAGGTATTGTTTGAGTCATGTTGTGTTATCAAGATAGGGACTCAATGTACCATACAGCAGTGAACTGTTGTTTGTGAGCTGTCGAACAGGTAATAACGACGGTAAGAAGGGTTGACATTGCATTTTTTTTGTTATTTACTATGTAGTACATGTAGACAGTCATCGGGATCGAACCCAGGACATAGCAAAAAAAAGGGAATCGGAGACACTATTATGCAACAATAACGAATAGAAGTGAGTAGTAAATGAGGAAATGTAGAATACATTAAGAATATGGATATATAATGTTAGTCCTTGCATGAACTTTGTAAGATAATGGATTATAAAAACTAGTATTAATTAAATAGATAAAAAAATGTCATTATAACGCCTAAAAAAAAACGAGTGGCGGGCACACGTTTATGACAGTTCCTATGATCTAATTTCTTATGTTAAAATTTGATAGATAGTAACTTGATAAAGAACATAATTAAAGTCACTTTAAGACATATACGCAATTATTAATATAAAGACATATGCATCACAGTGGGCATATAACACATAATACTGTCTCACGATAAATGTACTGGGAAAGAAAATATCTTTCATTAAAAGTTCGGACCAAGTGGATCTGTGAACTATAAATATTGAATAAAAATAATTAAAGCCGTATACGAGAACGATAAACAAGCGATATATTTAAATATCTTGAATTTAAATCAAATTTTATATGTATAAAGGTAGCATTGCCGACGCGATCGAGCTGAGAACGCTACATATTTTCAATGTTATGATGATTATCTATATCTTAAATAAACTTGAAGTCTTGACCAATAAAACGATAATGAGATAGGCCAACGCTAAGTATCAATCTAAGATCATTGGATATATTCATTTATTTATTTTATAAAAAAAGGATCCTCGTTAAGGATGACGATGATTACAACTAATGGCATTAAGTATATGCAACAACGTATTTAAGCATTATGCAGTTTCAATTGAAAGTCGAAAGACAGAATAAAACGATAAAGCGCGTAAAATCGTTTATTAATATATACAAGGTTTGATTATTATGATATGGCGACTCGAGAAGTCACCTTACTTATACGTGTACAACGTGTTATTGAAGTGATATTTGCGGGCATAGAGACCCGATATTACTTATTCTATTGAGAAATATTGATTGATTATGATGATAAATACTTCGTGAAGAAGGTCATCAACGCTGACAGGTAAGCGCTGCTGACAATGGATGTCATTTTACTAATGATGATATAATGTTTGATGAAAGGGTCATCACGCTGCGGGGACAGCGATGCTGACATGTGTAAAACTTTGTATTGGAGATTTATTTTATTTTTTACGCGCGATGTTATAGATGTGTGTTCGACTGGTAAATGATCGAATTAATTATGCTTAATTTAAATCCTATTCTTATGATGCCAGAGGAAATGATAAAACGCAGTAACGAGGATAAATATTCCATACTTAAATAAATGCCCAAAATGAATAAATAATAAGTCGTGAATATTAATAATATTCCATATGATGGCGAGGCGCCTATCAATGTCGAAAAATATGACACAAGATACGTAAGTGATATTGAAAATATGGATAACGACTTCTAGACGAGTCGGTAGTTTAAAAAAAAAACCGATTGCTTCAAAGTAAATCCCTTATGCAAATAAATATATCGTAAAGTATACATATACCTAATTAAATGGGATATAATTAATGATTCTATTGTTCCCTTGTCAAACCAATATCTTAGACATTGTATGTCATGAGAACATGAAAATAAGATACAGTTAATAATAATAATAATTAACACAATTTATTAGGTGCACAGATCCACCACTAATATATTTTATATTATCTAATCGGTTTTTTTATAATCAAAATCAAATCCAAAATCGTAGTATATTGAAAAAAAAAATGACTGGCTACAGTACCAATCTATGCCATGTACACATATTGTAAATAATATTAGGGTAAGAAAGTATTTCACCAAACAGTGCCGATATTGCGCGTGTGACAACATGAAAAGTAAAGTGAAGAAAAAAAAGTGCCGTTAAATTTTTATACGATCAATAAGTGCTGTCGTTAACAACAACGCGTAGTGTTATATTAATGGAAGAAAATAATACACATAGTAAAGACGGTGATTTTCAGACACTAACTAATATGTTAGGCATCAATTTGTAGTTATTGTATTGTGTATGTATTGTATGTATTATGCTCATGAATGTTATTTCAGGAAAGAAGATTTCTTAGTACGATAAGCTTGTTAGAGTATGTTTACAAACATTGATGACGTATTGTTCTTTGTCGTGAGACTTCAAATATGTAAGTCAACCACCCAGTCTACAACAAAACAAGTAGGCTTGGAGCCTAAGAAAAAAAAAACTATAATTTATTATGTAACAAAAAACGAGAGTGCTTCTCATTTAATTAATTTCAAATTCTCAAAATTACTTAAATAAAAAGCGGGAAATTTGTGACAAGTCATTCGCTCAGCCTCTTATTTCAGAAAAATAAGTACCTTCATCAAAGTGAATAATTTATGAACCCGTAATTATCATCAGAATTAGGGCATATTTATATTCAAATGAATTGTAATGAAAGTAGGAATTCATTTGTAACAAAATTAAAATCATATAACCTACCACAAAATAATTTAACAAGCAATAAATAAAACATTAGTATAAAGCAATTAGCGCCAGTCATAGACCTGGACCCTTGCTATTGTAGCGAACGAAATTAGTAAACATCATACAATGGATCCATAAGCCCTTATACAATGGGGAAAAAGTCTGCAGTTTCCTTTCTTAAGAGGATTTACAAGACTGCACTATTGTCAAATTCCTATAACAATGCTAAGCCCATAAACTTCTTACAAAAGGCTGGGAAGTCACAAACTAGCAATTGGATTTCCCTAGGTAACTTGTGGAAAGAGTTATCCCCAAACTAATTTCAACTAGTACATGTCGTTAACAGCGGGTGACTTCTTTGCGGCGTAAGGTAGATGCCGACAGTAGATAGCCGCGCCCTTAAGGACCACTCCATTTGGTCAGCCCTGAAAATTTTATATGATGAGGCAACTAATTTAAAGGGAGGGAACGAGGCCACAAACTCCTAAGTTTAACACCCACGATAACGCCCTTAAGGTAAAATTTACCAATCAAAATTAGTATAACATATAAACCGTTTGTGAGACGATAAGACTTTTGGTGGAAGGGACTAATGCCGGCCCACTCGGAATTAATAAATATTTTTACTTAACGAAAATTAGTGTCAGTTCAGTTCAGTTCAGTTCAGGCAGTTCAGCAGTTAGTTAGTAGCGACTAGCGGGTGTGCCAGTGCAGGGCACAACGCTGTCGGTAAAGGAAATAAATTAAGGCACACCACTCTTGTATAAGTTTCAGCGCGTCGTATAAACATTATTAGTTCTGACCCACCAACAGCCTTCTCGTCACACTCGTCGTTCAATACGACGAATGTAATTCAAGTGACAATAAAAGTGCATCGTCAATTTCAAGACATCACACTGGGCCTACTGTTTTTTCCCCAAGTGAACATCCTTTCCTCACGGATTCCCGAGATTTTAGTCCATTGTCCTACCAGAACCTGAACTCATCTAGTCCGGAGCATAATTGTCCATGTACCTGTATCCTTGGACCCAACTAAAACCTTAACCCCGATTATAGTCCTTTTCCCTTACAACCGAGGTTATTAATCAAAAACTTTTGCTCGGGCCCATAGAGGCAAAGATTGATTCATCTTTCTTTCCTAAACGCTTAAACATGAATCAACAATAGATCTCGAAACACTAGAGTAATTGCTAGTTTTATATACATTGAATGCATCGTTATTTTTATTAATCATGAAAGCTAGATGGAAAATAAAGGAAGCTAGAATGATCTAAATAAGTAAGTTTCAGTACAGGAATATTAAACAGCAGCATGCACATAAATAACTTGAACATAAAGTAGGATAGATATATAAAAATTATGTTTAATATAAACAATACGTCTGAAGTGGATGAAAAAAATATAACAAATGTAAATACTTGATCATTCTAAACAAAAAGAAAATAAATAATAATCCTTAACATCAGAAAACTATATCATACCTCACACTACATTCATACCACGGTCCAAGCCAGGGTAGTCTTTCCCCGGTCCTCAGGACCAACTTAAACCACGCCACTCGCGGCTCCAGACGACGTTGTCTCAACTCAAAGTTCCGATCGAATGATAATGTTCTTGATGTGCATTGCGTATTTAAGCGTTCCGAGGTAGAAGGGGAGATGCGCAGCACAAACAGCGAAACAGGATAGGTAAAAAGGAGAGTGGGGGTAGATGCATAGAGAAAGGATATTGGCATAGTTCACAAATCTTACTGTTCAGGGAAGATAACGGCACCACAGTAGCGAACCGAAAATTGCACTTTCGGTTCATTATTATTCTTGTTAATATTATTATTGTTATTATTATTGTTATTTTTATCATTGTTATTATATTCAGTATTATTATTATCGTTATTATTATTATTACTATTATTATTATAATTATTATTGTTATTATTATTATTGTTATTGTTATTATTATTGTTATTGTTATTATTGTTATTATTAATATTATTATTTTTATTATTATTACTATTATTATTGCTATTATTATTATTACTATTATTATTACTATTATTATTTTTACTATAATTTATACTATTATTATTATTCTTATTACTATTATTATTATTGTTGTTATTGTTATTCTTATTCTTATTCTGATTATTGTTATTGTTATTATTGAAATTATTTAAATTATTGTTATTACTATTATTATTTATTTATTGTTATTATTCTTGTTATTTTTATTGTTATTATGATTATTATTATCATTATTAGTATTATTGTCTTTATTATTATTATCATTATTATTACCCTTATTATTATTATCATTATTATTATCATTATTATTATTATTATTATTATTATTATTATTATTATTATTATTATTATTATCATTATAATCATTATCATCATCATTATCATCACAATTATAATCATCGTCATTATCATCATCATCATCATCATCATCATCATCACCATAATCATCATTATTATCATCATTATCATCATCATTATCATCATTATCATCATCATCATCATTATCACCATTTTCATCATTATCATCAATATCATCATCATTATTATTATTATTATTATTATTATTATTATTATTATTATTAGAACGATTCCATGAAAATGTCATACCGAGGTGAACATTTTGAAATTCGCGCAGGAATAATTTTGTTGATGTAATATATATCTGTAAATATCAAATTTTACAATTCTATAAGAAAATGTTTCAAATGTGCATTATTTTAATCTGATAATAGCTGTAGAACTTGTCATATTCCAAACCTGAAAAAATTACTCAACATTTTATCAATTTCTTGTTTAATGATTCGGTCGTATGAATTAGTTTTATTTCACAAAACCTTTCTTTAAACCATGCTTTGGTCCTCCTTGGTCCTGAATGAAACAATATTAATTGCATTCTAATATTCTATATACCTTAAATGTGCCATATAGTTGTTATCTGTAAGTTATGGTCAGTCAGTCACAGAAAACGGATAACAATTACTATACATAACATAATAATTGATAGATTAAAATTTCCTCTTTTATTATACGTTATCGGTACACAACTAACAAAAACGTATTGAAGACATTTTCTTTTAAAGTCATTATTATTCCCGCTGGAGTCACGTGACTGATTGACTTTTTGTCCCCTCATGTATATTGCTAATACTCATGACGCAGTCAGTTGCTTGCTGGACTCCGTTTTGTATTAACATAAACATGGTTTAGGATATCTGGTAGACTGTTCGGCGCAGCTGTTTCATAAAATAATTACTGGCCTGTCTTATGTGACAATTTGAGCTGAAAGGCAGTCAGCGGAAGGATTTAAATCTAGAGTAGTTCCATAAAATTGTCATACCGATGTGAAAATTTTGAAATTGACGCAGGAGTAATTTTCTCGATGAGATATACTTTTTTACAAATGAAAGTTTCTCATTCTAGAAGTTAATGTTTGAAATACGGATTATTTTGATTCTAAAATTAATAATAGAACATGACATATTCCGAAACCTGAAAACACATGCAAAATTAAACGAAATTTTGTTCTACGATTTCACTGAATACATTTGTTTTGTTTCACTGACTCTTTTATTATACCATATTTCGGTCCTTCCTGATCGTAAATGTAATACTAATAATTGTATCATAATATTCTAGATAATTAAAATGCGCCCTATAATTATTAAGGGTAAGCTATAGTCAGTCACATAAAACATACACAAATTATTGTATACAATACGATAATTGATGGATTCAAATTTCCTCTGGGATTCTACGTTATCGGTGCACAACTAACAAAAAAAGCATTAACGACATTGTCTTGTAAAGTAATTAGGTTTCCCGTTAGAATCCCGTGACTGACTTGTTTTATTTACATTGCTACTACGCACGGTGCACTCAGTTGCTTGCTACACATGTTTTTAGAAAAGCGATTTCAACATCTTGCAGCTATTCCGTCACCTCATGGAGTTCACCTTGTGAAAGTGTTGAAGCCGTATGTTATAGAATATGCATAAATTTCAAATGAACAATCAGTGCGAAAAATTCACAAGTTTCGTGTGTGAAAGAAAATTATATTTTTATTAATGTCATTTAAATAATTCCTCATTATGCGATTATTCAATATGTCACTAGAGTATTGTGTACTGGAATTAAAAGCAAGTGTACAGATCTTATGTGTTAAATGTGTGTGTGGGAGTCCTTGAATTTCAAAGGTTCTCGCATTAGTTTGACATTTGACTTGCCATGTGTGTCGTATTATCGGGGATCCACAGTGCGATTTTGCCGCTGTTCCATTATTGTGCTAACATTCACTTTGATTGCAACAACAGTTTTAAATCATATGAATTTACTTGTATAAAAATACAATTGGCGTGGCGTATATGTGATTAAGTATGTATAACCTGTAGTGTAAAAGAAAATTATTATTGGTTGTAGCTTTATTGGAAACCAACAGAGTGAAAATACGTATGACAACGCTGTACTATGTGTGCCAGCTGGGAACAGTCTCATAAAGTTCGATTTCGCGCATTGTAAGAGATTTCTTTCAATTGTTTAGTTTAAAAATATAACTAATATCAGCAATATAATTTATAATCAGTTGCTTTGAAAGAATTATAACAGAATTTTCCACATTTAAATAAAAAAATTAATAATTTGTATACTGTACTTTTTCGTTAATTTTTTTTTCTTTAAAGTTGAGACGCGTAAAAGTTAATTTTAGTGTTCTGGAACGAACAATGCTAATTCCATATCGGCATTTTTATTTATTTTAATGTTTCAATCTATTAACAGCGTCAGATAAATTTTAATCAGTTAATATGGATGCAATAAAATTATACTCATATTAGGCATATTTAACTATAGAGAAGGCCCTTTGTTGTTAAGAAGTTAATATTTTCTTTATTTTGTGAAATTTAAAATGATACGTGGTAACCAAGTTAATAAATTATACTATTTATTTAATATTTTTACAGCATATCAAACTGTACATTTCCTATACATGATAAAAGGAGTGAAGTTCTTTATTCATCTCCATATTATCGCCTTTTATCTATTATCCATCCATATTAATTCTGCCCGAGGGCAGGTCTTTCACTGCATCATAGCATTTTCATGCTATGCTTGCAGCTTTACTAGGGAACTGTAGATGTGGTAGTTTCTCGTTGCTTTCCACACCGGTGAAGGATGATGATGATAATGGCCTTATGGTTTCGGGGACCGTTAGGGCCTTAAAGATTTCCTGACATTTGTCTTACAGGTGAGAAAAAAACCCCGATAAATACCTCGCCCAGAAAAACTGTCCCGGCCGGGGATCGAACCCGGGTCCTCTGCGTGACAAGACAGCACGCTACCTCGAGACCACAGCGGTGGACTTATCTATTATAATTTTATATTATTTTGTAATATTTGCGTAATATTTGCAACTCCACAATATTAAAGTCTTAATAAAATTCAGATATGTCAGTCAGTCAGAGAATGTAGTCAGTCAGTCACACATCACATATTAGGTTATAACTCTGGTCTTAATTGTGATTTTTGTTTCGTTTTTTATTGAGAATGTAACTTGAAATGTGTCCTCCAAACGGTATTTCTGAAAATTGAATTAGGAATCACACTTCAGAGAATGATGCAGATGAACATGTTAAGCTGCATGATGAGTTGACATTTATGTCAGTCAGTCTCCACATACTTTGATAGATAGTAAATAGCACTGTTTTTCTTCAAAAGTTGTACATTTAAGTACAGTCTTAACCACACACTATTCCTCTATCATATCATGTAGATAACACCCCTAATTTCAATGAATTGTAATATTTATGCAACCATTTTGCTGCAAAAGTGTATTGTAAATGTCAGTCACATATGGAATTGCTCATTATTATTATTATTATTATTATTATTATTATTATTATTATTATTATTAATATTACTATTATTATTATTATTGAAGAAGATCTTTGGAATAGTTTAGGAAGAGATGGTTAAAATATGATAGTAGGTCGTAACAGTCCTTTTAGATTTTCAACATGAAAGGAAAATTTGATGGTAATGTAAATAATAATAATAATAATAATAATAATAATAATAATAATAATAATAATAATAATAATAATAATGTAAGAGGAAGTGGTGGAATAAAATTTTTACAGGGAAATGCAGCCCTGACTTCGATTACGATTTTTAATTTTCATTTTCATTTTTAAATTACGTCCGAGAATCGAAACGAGTGGAATTTGATAAGGAGTAGGACCTAATGGAGAAATCTACCCTAAATTAACTACTTTATTATCGTAATGCTTGGGTGTACGTGAAATCATATTCTTTATAGACTGTTTTTAGATTTGTATTAAATGGTAATGGAATCTGAGATCCACCTGCTTGCCTATGAAAGCGAAGCTTGGACTATGAATCACAGCTGGTGAAATGGTGTTTTTGAGAATAATTGCAGGGTACACAAAATAAAACAAAAACTAAAAAGGAGACATCCTATAAGAACTACAAGTGTCTTCTGCTATGGACCATATATTTACATACAGGAATAATTGGCAGCGCCACCTTCAACGCATGGATCGAACCCGCGTCCTTCGTCAAATTTCTGAAATATTTACTATACTAGAGGAGAGAGATAATTATGAAGACTATTAAAAAGATGACATTACACAATAAAAGTCCACCAGGCTCATAAATGGCGGGAAGATGTTTAAAATGTATTGTGAGACTATTAGCGTCATATGTGTTGTAAGGAGTAATGAACACACACTGTATCGTAGTGTAGATTCTCTGCCATCCTGCTAGACCACACAAGCGACAGGTAAGCTACGATTATCTTTTGTCTATATCAAATGATATGCCAGATGTCGCTGTGTCAAGATGGCGTACGTTGTATTATTCCGGCGAGTTTCGTGTGTAAAATCCAACATATTAACTGTGCAATAATTGAGTTAGTTGTTTAATCGTGTGTTCAGTGTTTTAACCCATTGGAGACTTTTACCTCGTGAGCAGGTAGAAAGTCCAAACAGCTCCTCCACGACCTAGACTCGTTGTTGTGTTATAACCCACACTGTAAGAAGTTAGGTTTTTTTAGTGGTTTAAATTTTCGGTTCACCGTCAGTAAAATTTGTTTGTTTATGTAAAGTAAGTATGTATAGGCCTAGTGTATTGTATAGTTTATTTTAGTTATTATTTATAGAATAGTAGACTATAGCTGTAGGCATTTATTACGGTAAAATATAAGTGAATATAAATTCAGTGTTTATTTGTTAAAATTCATAGTAGTAAATTTAATTTTTTTTTTGCAATATGTCTGTAAATAGGAGAGAACGTATTGCTATTGAGAAACTAAGTGAAGTAGTGATGAAATGTTATGTGACAGTGATTGTAGTGAATTATCATGGAACAAAGTTTCGAACGATGAAATAATATACAGTGACAACGTAACCGTGCATGCTACTGATGGTAGAAATATTAGGTGAGTTTCGTCCAGTTTTTATCTATAGTATTATATAATTTACAGGTCGATATATAACTAAGATAATTAAAGAATATACGAAGAACTTTTCCTGGTTTTATAATGTATAGGTCTATGCTTATTTATATTTCATATATTTATTTTTATTTATTTTTATTATGTACAGTATTATATTGTGTTAGTTATTTTTTTCGGTCTTGTTTGAACATATGATTTGTGTTTACTTTCAAGGCAATGTCCGAGAACTGTTACAAAAATATGGTTTTTGAAATGTTTGTCAAATTTCACAGCCTTGAAAATAACAAAACATAACGGTTTACAATACACAACAGAGGGTAGCAGGCAGGCCACATTCCTTTGCTATTCGTAAAAGTACAAGATACTAAAAGAAATTCAGGGGTAAACAATATATCTGAAAACATAAGTGATAGAACACAGTATGTGTATTTTGTATTCTGATTTAAAGTCCAGCGCAGCCAGAGTAGCAGTGAGGAGATTTAAATGGGTTCCCAGTGAACATGGGTTAATAATATTTTACGTGTGTTTAGGTTTGTGTGAAGCTGATTTAAGATCTGGAGTTGTCTTCAAATCGCCTGCTTCAACACAAGTTTGTTTAGTTATATTATTGTGATATACATTTCAATATTTAAAGATTAGATATTTAATACTTTATAAAAGTGTTACAAAATATAATAACGTAATAACGTGGATCTTGATATAAGTTACTAGATAGTTACATCTATTGAAATTAAAATCATGGTATAAGAGGCAAGACAGATGTTGCTACCCAGCAAATTTTCACATTCTGTAGCGTTTAAGAATCGTATTCTGGAGGCCCCGGTTGAAATCGCGGTCCCGACATACCTTATTAAAGTATATCAATTATAATTAAAACTTCCACCAAATAAAATATCAACTAACGCTTATTTTTGTCAGTCGACTAGACCTACATTGATATACAAAAATCAATGTGTTTTGCACACAGACTTATAACTAGCTGTGGTCATTGTGAAAAAGTTTGCAATGAAATATGCACAAGCCCTAGACTGCAAAGTGATACATCATCAAGACCACCATTTGAAGTGAACCGGAAAGTGGTTAGTGGATTTTTGCAGATAGGTAGGGGGATCTCAGCAATTGAACAATTTTCAATGGTAATGGGTTTACGTGGAATGAGTTCTTCTACCTATAGTGCTCATGTGAAATATTTGTCACTTGAAAAATGTGAAAATCAAAGAAGATGTATTGAGACTGTCACACACAGCAATGCGACAAGCCCATATAGAACTAAATCCAGATTTGGCTAGCAAGGAGATTATAAACATAGCGGTTTCCTACGATGGAACATGGCACAAACGTGGACACACTTCTCACTATGGTATGGGTATTGTCATTGATGTGTTGACAAGTCTTGTCATTGATTTTCACATTCTTTCAAGATACTGCAGTACCTGTGACCAAAAGAAAAAAAATCTTGGCGATAAAAGAAATGAATATGAGGAGTGGTAACAGAGTCATAATGCAGGTGGGGAATGTGAATGTAAATTCACAGGCTCTTCTAATTCTATGGAGGTGGCTGCTGCTGAAGTGCTATGGAAACGCTCAATGCATCTCTATAAATTTAGGTATGTTTCAGTCATGTCCGATGGAGATAGTAAAACCTTTAATCATCTACTGAAGCTGGCAGTGTATGGTCCAGACATTTCAATTGTGAAAGAAGAATGTCTCAATCACATTTCCAAGAGATTGAAGACAGATTTGAAGAATGTGTGACAGAATGGAGAATAAAAGGTGTGATATTAGGTGGTAAAAAGTCAGGAAATTTGAAAGAAGACACAATGGTAAAACTGGCTAATTACTACCGTAGTGCCATAATAAAGAATACACCTAATGTGCAGAAGATGAAATAAGCTGTTTTTGCTACACTCTACCACTGTATGTCCACAGATGAAACACCTCAACAGTTCAAGTGTCCCTTCAGTGAGGAATCATGGTGTTTCTATAACAGAGCCCTCGCTGCAGGAAAAGAACCACCGAAGCATGACAGTAGCACCTTGAAGACAACACTATCTGCATATGTGGTGTGTAAAATAATGCCTGTGTATCAAAGATTAGCTTCTGATGAGATTCGGAACCGCTGTACTGTGGGAAAGACTCAAAATCCAAATTAATCTTTGCACTTTTTGGGCTAAATGCCGAAAGAGGTGTTCGTCTCTAAAAAGAAATTGGTAATTGCTGTCACATCAGGGATTGCAGAATTCAATATGGGATGTCAAACAACACAAAAACTGAAAGCTGCAATCAGTGGTGTGCAATTAAGTGCCTCAGGACAAAACATTAGTGCAATGAGGGATAAACGGTTCACAAACAGTGAAGTTTCAGCAAAGCGAGTCTTCAAAACAGCCCGGAGAAGACTCAAATTGACAAAAACTGCTATTGAGGCCAAAAAAGAAAGCAGCAGAGGGTCACACATATGGTACTGGGGAGTTTTAAGTCTACCTAAATGATGTATTGTGCTCATATCCATTGTTAAATTTTAAATTTAATTTTTCTCAACTATATTTTTTCAGCATTTGTGAGTTTTCAAAATGCTCCGCGTACCACAATATTTTACTAATCTGCTTGAAATTTTCAGGAGAGCTTTAGATATTACACAGTAAAAAACTGATGTGTAATCTTTTATATATATTGAATGGTTCATTTGTAATTAAATAAAATTCATATGTCACCCTCATAAAATTGAGAAATTATGTAACAAACACAGATTTTTTCTACTAAACTAGTTCAAATTAAAAGAAACCTGCACATCAGTTTACTTATATTACACTATTAAGTTTATAAAAAAATTAGTCAGATATGGTAAACCGTTTGGTACAAGGAACATATTATTGACAAAAAAGCAGTAACATTTTTAATAAAAAATTAATTTCTCGACACGTTTTCGAGATAGGTAAACAAAATTTGATATATAGTGTCACTATGATACTGTGGTGGTATGGTTAAACTTTGAAGTTGATCTGATGAAATTTATAGATTTTTACAAATCTCGCAGATGCATTGCCTTAAGTAACGGCAACGGCAACAACACTTCACAAATTGTTTAGTGCTACCCAAGCCGATATTTTATTTTCGGATGCTAACACTTCAAAAGTTTGTAGATTTTCATAGACGCTACGAGTCTGTGATAATATCTAAAAACAAAATATTTATTTATGTTATAACTTTCATTCTGTAGACTTTGATTCAACTAGTGTCAATATTTGTAGGAATGAATGTCAGTCCTGAAATGGAAATATGCCAAATCAAATTTTATTTTTGTATTTAATGCATTTTTGTCGAACAAGTAAGAATGTATGTTGTCACTCTTTTTTGTTAGTTTCACTCATTTTAAAAGTGATGGCGACCTAGTTTAAATCACAAGGAGTTTTTTAAGAATACTTCGCCTTATATCATTTATTACAAAAGAAAGTCACGGAAGACTTCTTATAAGAATAATTTTAATACAATATATGACTGAATACGCCACTGATTCTTTTCGACGCCATAATATATTTTTTATTTAATTTTACATTAATTTTGTGGTTTGTTGAGCAGTTTGAGGGATTGAGGAGGTGAAGCCACCCTCGATTTAAGATTTCAAAACACGAATGTATCCTGATATACGTATATCCACCGCTGTAGTCTCGAGGTAGCGTGCTGCCTTGTCACGCGGCGGGTCCGAATTCAATCTTCGGTCGGAAAAGTTTCGTGCGTGGATATTTTTTCGTTTTTTTTTCACCTGTCAGACAAATGTCGAGGAACATCAAGATCCAAACGGTCCCCGAACACTATCTTATGAACATAATCATCATTCTCATATTTGCCTCATTAGATTATGGCTTGTTCTAGCGGATCATTACCATCACCTTTCATATCATTGGTGCAAGGTGAACCAGCCTTCCAGGCGCTCCAACCTTAGATATAGGTTACAAGTGTTCCATCCCAGCAGAGAATACCAGAAATGTCATAATGACCACAAGGTGGCATTGATTAAAAAATATATTAACTCTGAAAAAAAAAAGTTTTGTTGATATTTAAATTTTCGGGTCTTTTAGTAGTCCAAAGTTTATTTTGAGAATTATGTGTATAAATATATATATACTCAAGCATTCATTTTTCTTTTCATATCATATATATATATATATATATATATATATATAGAGAGAGAGAGAGAGAGAGAGAGAGAGAGAGAGAGAGAGAAAATTAGTGAATGAGTAATCAAATACTTACTCTTACTTATTCATTGGCACTATCGAACCCGTAGGTTCATGGCCGCGCGGACATAAGCTCTCCATACATCCCTATCCTGAGCTAATGCTTTCCAATCATTCCCTGTATAATCTACTTCCCTCAAATCATAGTTAATGTTATTCTCCCACCTCATTCAAATTATTTACATTTTTTATAAGAACAACCAGTTCGTCACGCAGCAACTGAGTAAGCTAAGAGAATTCCTGATAAAGCGGAATTTATCGTCGTGTTTTGCTGTTTACGGAAATCGTGTGTAATTAGAGAAAACAAACATGGCGACTGCTATTTTTAATTTACAATTTTCAAGTAAAACTTCACTTCTATTGATCGGATGTTGCTGATATTTAGAGAGTACGTTTTTCGTTTTATTTCAATGTCATATGCTGAGTATCGTTATAAAAATCTAAAACTTGCGACCGCTAGAGCGATTTTTACATTTTCGCTTCTGGTGAACTATAACTCCACGGTGCGAGTGGCCTAAAAGGCTTTTCGACTACTATCCGACTGCTGACCTCACATCTATATCTGTTAATCACAGAGATGAAAGATAATCCAGTCAGTGTAAGGATGACATATGATCAATATGTCGGATCCCCCAGCCGTTATAGCTGGTTTTCTCAACATGTAGTCGCTACTTATTGTAGCTACACAAATTCCTCCCGATGCTTGGTGGGCACCGGTCCCATACTGAACGAAATTCTGTGATAAAATTCTTCCTTCTTGGAGACTCGTGCCATTGACTTCTGCTTAACATCCACTCCTAATTATCAGATTTTTTTGGGTTGACGAACACGATCTTTTTTCTTAATTGATTTTTATGTAATTAAATGAAAACGAACATTGCGGACGCTAGTGCATTAACAGAAACACACGCACCTATACACACACAATCACACACACATAGGCCTATATACATATATATATATATATATATATATATATATATATGGCTAAATTTTACAACCTGTAACGGGACCTTTTTAATTCCTTCATAAACTCCTGTTAAATTTTATTCTTAGGTTTTTATTTTTCAAATTATTTCCCACCATTACTATCATTCTTACTTTTTTCTAACGGTTATTTCAGTATATTATTCTGTGATATTTAACGACATACGGTATGCAGCATGAAGACGGTGGCAGTCATATTGATTTTAATGAATATTCTATGCAACAACAAATATGTGTTCCAGTGCAGCGAACATAGAGTATGTACCAATTAACTGTACGCATATACTTCAGAATTTCAGAACTTATTATTTATTTTTGGGCGTTGAATTCTTTCACAGGTTAGAGTGCTAGAATTGCGTTAGGCTAGCTTTTAGGTTGATCTTTCACAGGTTAGAATTTCTTAAATTCCGTGGTTCTCTTTTAGGTTCGTTAAATATCGTGTATATGTTGGCTCCATCCCGTGATTCCATAGTATAAACCGCTTAGCGTTTGTTGGCGCATGCGCATGGTGTATGATTGGAACTTCGAAATTTTTTTTAATATCACATTTTTTTTTATTTTCGGTTCTACAAGGGAGAGTTTTCACAAAAAATTTAGTTCCCTCGGACATCGCTAATATGGGCAAGTTTGGTATAAGTTTAGTATAGTGTTTATTATTTGTGATACTTCTAGGCCCTTCCCCCACTCCTTGGGATACCTCGGTCATCATAACCATACTCCCAAGTCCTAGAGTTCTTGTCCTCCCTATCCTATGTTCACGTCCACGTTCAAGTTCACGGTCTTAAAACCAACACCCCTAGGGAGAGGGTGTTGGAGTTGCAACTTCTGGGAATTGCTGAGCTTCGTAGTCGCCAGGTCGCTTATTCCTGACGACCCCACAGTTGGTCCACGGGCTCCATGAGCCTAGCCGGGAGGACTGCTGTCGCAGATCCACCGACCGTTCCCCTGTTCTGCCTCTAGGGACGTGTCCTGCAGCCGTTGTGAGACCGGCTAGGGCTACAAGCCCCACAGTGTGAGACTTTAGTACATCCAGGTGCTCATCTCCTGGCGACCCCACAGTTTGTCGACGAGCCCGTAGGCTGAGCCAGGAACCAGTACAGTTGCTCCCCTCTGAACTGGTCCGAGCCGAGCCCTGGTATGCCTCCAGGGATGCCTTCTGCTGCTGTTGTGGGCCAGCACGGAGCTCGCAAGCTCCAACAGATGAGCAAATAGTACGATAAGGCGCTCAACTCCTGCCGACCCCACTAATGGTTCACGAGTCCCTTGGACTTGACCGGGAGGACTGTCAAGCAGATCCACCGAACTTTCCCCCAGTGCACCTGCTGGGGATGTGTTTGGTTGCTGAAGTGGGTCCAGCCTGAGCATTAGTACGTCAGGTCGCTCAACTCCTGACGACCTCACAGATTGTCCTTGGGTCACTCGGTCCCAGAGTCGGCGCTAAGTCCCAGACCCAAAAGACCGCGCTTCCTCCTTTCCCGAGATTATTGACCTGGTGGTAATTACCAGAATTACGCCCGGTATTGTCCCAACCAGCCCGTTCGCAAGACTAAGCCTAGTCGTGCAGCTGCTGTGAGCCCAGCCCACTGAGCAATGTAGGCACCCAGGGTGCTCATCTCCCATGGTGCCCCCACAGATGGTCTCGGGTTCAATTGAACCAAGAGAGAAGGAGCGACATATTTCCTAGTCTCCTACCGCTCCACCAACAGCGGCCCATGCTCCCGCTTGTGGGCCGGGATTCACAGGTTTGACAGCAGGGCCCTCTTTTAATTTTCCTGCTGACCCCACTCATGGTCCGCGAGTCCATCGGACTTGGAAGGGAGGACTGACTAGCAGATCCACCGACCTTTTCCCCACTACGCCACCGAGGGGACGCGTTTTGTTGCTGGAGTGGGCGCAGCACGAGCTATGTAGTACGTCAGGTCGCTCGAGTCCTGACGACCTTACAAATGGCCCACGGGTCCGGACTGGACCTGGCCGGGAGGAGTGCAATGCAAACCACCGACCGTTCCCCTATCCGCCACCCGGGGACGCGCCCTGTTGCTGTTGTGAGCACAGCTGGGGCCCGAGAAGCGGACAGGTGCATGTATTTGTGATACAGTAGATTTCTATGGAGATGTCAATGGCACTCCGCCGTAAGTGGCCCCGGCGTCATCGCTTGTTGTACATGGAGAACGTGGTCCGCTAATGCCTGGTATTACAAGTACTCGCATTTTTCACTATCAAGACCACTTCTTTTTTTTTTAAGTGTTTGTTATGGACCAGGTGTACACATCAATACGTGATTTTTTTTGCAGACTTATAAGAAAGAATTTAATCTGCTGTTAACAATTAATACCATAAATACTTCATAGCACAGGGTTGAGGTTGAATATCGATTATACATTTCCCTCGTCGATAATGGAGGCCATGTTGTGCTTCAAGAAACATAAAACCAAGTCCGTTTTCACTCATTACAGCAATTGGTTTCAACCATAGATTCACATTAGTTCTGAAGTTGTAACTACTAATGCTATTGTATTTAAAATCGCAACACGCTGTATTAGTGTGAAATGAGTGCGTTTCTCTTGTGGAGTGAATATTGTTAGGGTATAGCAATGTGAAGGTGACACACCTGCAGACCGGTGACGTTTGTTCTTCATAATGCACCGGAAACTATTTCGACAGCTTGCACGTTTCAAGGAAATCAGGCTTTCATGAGATTTTATGTCACTGTAGGGCTTTTAACTCTGTTCGGCTTCACCACTTCCTTTCAGAAATTTACTGAAGTACAATAAGGAGACATTTTGCATGAATGTAATCTTTATAAAGCCTGTTGTTACATCAAGTATAATTGATGTACAGTATTTAAAATAAGACCCACAAAAAAAGAGGCATCTTAACAAACTTTGTCAACTCTTTTAACCCCAACATTGAATTAGGACGATAGTGATTTTAGATGTTAAATAGCGCCATTACTACCCTACCCTGTAACAATTTTGTCACTCTCATAAATGGTTCTAAATAATACAGAAATAAGTATATTTGTTTAATATGCTACTGACACTCATTTATATTTACTTTTTTATTTTACCTGATGGAGTGAAGACCATAATGTCTTCTCTTCCACATCACCATGGTTAAGTTATACATATAATAACAATTATTAATTATCTACATGTTGATTAATTTTACATAATACGTACAGACTACACAATATAGAGTTGGCAAGGGATCCAACCTCCAATAATACTAACAAAAATTACTAATAATTTTAGATATAAAGGTAAGCAGATTAATGAAGGAAAAATAGTAATAGTAATAATAATAATAATAATAATAATAATAAATAATAATAACCTATAATTTGATTAAGTAATAGGCTTGGTAGAGAATGTTTAAAATATAAAGGAATAATGAAAGTATACTTGGAACACGGTTATATATTATAACGGGCTTCCAATAAAAAACTCGGACCGGCCTCACGGGGTTTCACCCGTCAGGCAGCGCTCTCTCCTCGTCCGCATTTCACTCTGCGAGCCGCTCGTCCTTGAACTAGTCAGTTTACTATCGTTCGACAAGATGAGACGTCAGCTGACATTAGAGCAGCGCATTTATGTGTGTAAATGTTATAAATACGAATCAGCTCGTCGCGTTCGCGAGGAATGTATTCGGAACTTCCCTGGACATTTACCTCCTTCCAGATCGACAATCCACGATCTTGTGACTAAATTTGAGACCACTGGTTCAGTACAAAATAAGAAACACACGCGAAGGCGTACGGTTCTCACCGAAGAAAAATTAGACGAAATTGGCGAAAATTTGGAACGTTCACCACAGAAACCATTACCGAAATTAGCATAACAAGTTGGGATTTCCCTCGCTCCCCAGATCTAACAGTGTGTGATTTTATTTGTGGGGTAGCCTGAAAGACAAAGTGTACAAAACAAATCCGCACACATTGGAAGAACTGAAGAACAACATAAGAAATGAAATCAGAAACTTGACAGTGCCCGAACTACAGCGTGTCAATCTAAATGTGTTTACTGGGTATAATGCCTGTTTAACTGCGGGAGGACAACATTTCCAGCATTTACTATAAGGTAAGAAACAGTTCAAGGACGGGTGGCAGGCAGGGTGAATTGCGGGAGGAAGAGACAGCACAGCGTGCCGGGTGAAACTCCGTAAGGCCGATCCGGTTTTATATTGGAAACCCGTTATTATCTAAGTAAATAAGTAGTGAGTTTTATTAACTGTTTTTGAGTCGGGCAGTCTTTGATATACGAAGGGAGGGAATTCCACAGTCGGGTAGCTGAAACAAGGAAGGTTGAGGAACAGTGACATGTTCGATATAGAGCAGCCATGTCATTGTTCGGAACTCCAAGTTCCGTGAGGAGCGCGGTACTAACTCTGGAGCATGTACTGTATCTGTACCCCTTCCTACTTCTCCGGCGGAACCTGTACGAAAGCCTATCATTGTCACGAACGCTTATAACAGGAGGAATCCAAATATAAAACAACACAGAAACAGGAGTGAAGCATTTATTAATGCATATTATTAATTGGTTTACAGTGTTAAATAATACCTCAAAAGATATTAATCTTTAATATTTAATATTTGTCTGAAAAAAACATTCAGAACAAACAGGGCTATACGTACAAACAAAACAAAATAAGAGAATGCATTTAACATGTTCATGTATTTCTATACCAGTTTAACAAAGATGATTTAATATTTCTTGATACAGGAAAAAAATAAGTGGGTATAATGATTGCTCCTAATGTAGGAAAATAACCTCTTTTCAGGCTGCTACTTCCCGAGCATTGTTAATTGACAGTTGATATTTTTTTTTTATTTTACTAATTTAATATTAAAAAAATATTAAATTAGTATCTGTAAACCAGTCGTCCTCCACTAAAATAAAGTTCTGTTTGAAAACTTCTATAAGTTAACATTATGAAGGCTTTTCAAAATTATGTTTCATCTTCTGTATTTAAACTGATACTAATGTAGTATAAGTTGCACAACGGGTTCAGGTCTGCGAGCGTGTTCTTGTTGAGCAAGTCTCTATTCTCAGCTTCTTGTACAATTTCTATGTCTTCTAGAATGATAATCTTGTTGTTATTCTCTCTTTGTATATTAACATGTTAATATCGATTTTGTCGAACTGATGAACTGTTCCTAGTATATGTTTGGCAAAACTTGATTTTTTGTCGCTATTAATAGATTTTTGAAAATGTTCTGAGTGTCTTGTGTTGAAATTTCTTGTTGTTCTACCGATGTAAAACTTGTATCACTTCTTGTACTTTAGTTTATAAATGCCTATATTTTCATATTTATCTGTTACTTCAGTTTTGTTTCATACGATGTTGTTGATTTATATGTTTTTTGTCTTGTTTCTTCATCAAATTAGCTAATTTAACCGTTTCAAAATTGGGAGAGATATTCTGTGCCAAAAAATACGAAGGCGTGATTCTCGCAAGGCATTCATGCTGGACGTAGCCATGCTCATCACTGCGTTTGACGAGTGAGCTTGAACCAGGTCACCATGTAGTGATACCTGTCCAATGGAACGCTCCTGTAGCATTTCGGTGTGCACCATCTCATGGAGCTCGTATTTTACGTCCCTGATGTAGAGGAAGAGTGAACTTAATTTAAATACGTATTTGGTTTATAAACGTCAATAGAATTCCTAACGAATTAATGTTCTGTGGCTGTTTTCATGTAAACATTTTTGAAAACATTCTAAAAATATTCATCGATCCTACTTAGTATATACCGAAATTGCCCATAGTAGTTGTATGCCCTTGTGTCCCTAAGAGAGACTTACGCGTTCTCCACCAACAAGGAAAAATTCAACCATACTAATTTAGTTACACTTGTTTTCGTATAGATGTCACTGAATGACCCGGAGTCAACGTTCCGCCTCACAGTGATATCTAGGAAATCAAGGTATTACTAGTATGGAAACGTTTGGTAAATTTTTCACATAGGCCTATTTCTTTTAGAAGCCTGAAAATCATCAGACTTCGGTCCCGCGGCTTAAAGAATGATACAAAATATAGAATTAAAAAAATAATCAAAATAGAAATACATTTAATTGCAATTCTACCTTGCATATAATATTTTTTTGAGGATCCTTTATCACATATCAAGACATCACAATCCCTGAACTCGTTTCCCCTCCCAAGACGCCAAGGTAGTCACGACCCATAGAGCTGTAAGCTACATTAAAGTTCAAAAAATATTAAGCTTTACTGAGCACACCGATAACCAATATATTTTAATATTTATTTGTTCTCTGTGTTATATGCTTTTACTATCTCATTCTGACATGTTGTATACTGATGCCGTTAGATGGCAGCGAAAAAAATAATCTATAAAATTAATTTTAATGCTTTTTCTTGAACAATGTAAAACATTTATCATTATTAAAGAATAAAATTATAGAATATTCACCTGAAAGGTCTGTCTCCTCAAGTTAATTAGTTTTTTTAACTGTAGCGCTTTCGGGACTTGTCCCATCATCGGCAGGATTCAAAACTGATGTTTCACTGAAGATCTGGTAGAGTGGGTTACATGTGTTGGGTTCGTTTTCGTTTATCAGATTGTCGTTGTTGTGAGCTGCTTTCATGATTTACATCTCTTCGAGTAGCTTGATTTTCGTTCTGCGTGAAAGCTACGCAAAACACATTATCCATGAAGGACATCGCATGTTAAATATTGAAAACACCCTAACAGTAATGCACAGAGAAAATAATCCAGCGAAGATAAACGTACTCGAAGAGATGGAAATCATGAAAGCAGCTCACAACAACGACAATCTGATAAACGGAAACGAACCCAACACATGTAACCCCTTCTACCAGACCTTCAGTGAAACACCAGTTTTGAATCCTGCCGATGATGGGTAAAGTCCCGAAAGCGCTACAGTTAAATAACTAATTAAGTTGAGGAGACGGACCTTTCAGGTGAATATTCCATAATTTTATATTCTAATTTGGAATAATACCTCAACAGAACACATCATGAATCTCATAAAAGTTGATTTATCATTATTTAACATCCCACATGCTTAGATAATACTTTTATAATGTGAATCATATACAATTAAATTAATGCAATATAAGTATTTTAGATAAAATTTTATGTAGATGCAGATTTAAATGGACTGAAAAGTGGTTTTCGAGACAAATCTTGGAACCCGGGATTTATATTAGTGGGACGAAGATTTTCTCACCACCTTTTCACCCGGTTCGTAGGGCAGTTCACCTTTGACCTAGACTTTGACTTGGAAGATGTGAAGAATGTTGTACATCATGCTTACCTGGTATAGTGGTAACCGTCATCTGGATGCGGTTCCTCAGGGTGAGGCCCTTCCATTGCATTGCAGTTGGGTTGACCTCTGTGATTAAGTATAAAGTCGCCTGCGTTATAACTCTAAGAAGCGCGGGATTTATGTTGGTTTCGTGCAATTATAATGCACTGAAAACCTCACAGGAAATGCGGCAAAGTTGCCAAAAATCTTATGAATTTTGTTAAGAAGTATTTTTGCAAGTTAATTTACAGACACCAGAAATGCTAGTAACAGAACCAAGTGCATTAGAGGTTGAAATGGCGATAGAAAAATTGAAGCTGTATAAAGCATCAGGTTCAGATGGGCTCCCAGCAGAACTGATAAAATCAGGGGGAGAAAAGTTGATGAACAAGCTACGTCGGCTACTTATAGTATGATTTGGGAAAAAAAGAAATTCTTCCAGATGAATGGAAAGAATCGATCATCGTATAAGAAAGGAGATAAAACTAATTTCAACAACTACAGGGGTATCTCATTACTTTAAACTTCGTACAAAATCCTAACAAATATATTAGTAAGCAGACTTACTCCTTATATTGATGATATAAAAGGAGATCATTAATGTGGATTTACAAGAAACAGGTCTGCAACAGATCAGATATTTGGTATAAGACAAATTTTAGAAAAGAAATGGGAATATAATGGCACTGTGTATCAATTATATGTAGACTTCAAAAACGCATACGACTGAGTTAAGAGGGAGAAATATATATATATATATATATATATATATATATATACATACTATATAGTATCCTTCTGAAGTTTGGAATTCCTAAAAAGGTAGTTAACTTGAATGGAGATTTGGAGATACAAGGGTAGATCTTTGACCGCTTTAGTCCAGAAACAAAAGAAAGAACCCACCCTGTTGTCAATTTTCGTTTTCCCCCTTTCCCCTATTAACTTCTGGTGAAGGAATACCGGCAACGCTGGTGCGAGTGAGAGAGGCGAGTACAGTTGTCTCATTCTACAAATTTCTTGTGAAGTTAAACCAGAGAGACTATAGACTTATACGAATGTGTCTAAATGGCACAAAGATTAGGGTGCGTGGAGGCAAACAGTTTTTGGATACTTTTGAAATCCACAATGGGTTAAAGCAAGGATATGCACTATCTCCTTTACTATTCAATTTTGTATTTGACCATGCCATAAAAGCTTAGGAGATTGATGAAGGCCTACAAAACAATGGTATCAATAGGCTGTTAGTTCATGCTGATGATGTAGTATTATTGAATAGATACAAAGGGCCAACACACACACTTTATTGAAGAACACTAAGGAATTGGGGCTGGAAGTAAACATCAATAAAACTAAATATATGTTTACACATAGAAATGCATTATATAATGGAAATGGACAACTAATTACAAATGAAGAACATTTTGAAGAACTGCCTGTATCTAGGAACAATTATTACAAATAGGTGGGATCCACAAAGAAATTAAACATAGGCTCAATTCTGGAAATGCACGCTGTTATGCATTACAGGGACTTTTGTCTTCCCAGCTCCTTTAAAAATTGTTAAACTGAAAATATATAAAACAGTTATTCTCCCAGTTATATTATATGGATGCGAAACATGGACTCTTACTTTAAGGGAGGAAAGAAGATTACGAGTATTTGAGAATAAAGTTTTTAGGTAAGTTTTTGGACCAAAAAGAGATAAACAGACATGTGAATGGAGGAAACTGCATAATAGTGAGGTACATGATATGCACGGGAAGCCAGATATAATAAGAACAGTTAAGTCTCGTAGGCTGCGATTGGCAGGACATGTGGCACGTATGGGGATGAAAGAGGTGCATGGAAACTTCTGGTAGGAAGACCAAAGGGAAAATGACCAGTTGATAGACTAAGAATGAGGTGGGAGAATAACATTAACTATCATTTGAGGGAAGTAGATTATACAGGGAATAAATGGAAAATATTAGTTTAGAATAGGGATGTAAGGAGAGCTTATATTCGCGCGGCCATGAACCTACGGGTTCGTCAATGTTAGTGAAATAGTATTTTTGCAAGTAGCCCAAATATGCGTAAGTCATGCGCATAATTTTTGGTAATCGGGACTGCGTTAGCGCTATCCCTGATTCTTATTAATTTTTCCTTACAGTTTTATTCTATCAGTTAGAAATAATGATTTCAGATTTGCCGTTTTAATCAATGATCTACTCCTAGGTGTCCTTTTAGACTATTTCCGCCTTCTCTTTATGAAATCCGACATAAAAATCTTCTAGGTAATTAAAGCGAATTATTCCTGTGTATACTTATGAGCGGCAGTTGAGGTTAAGTTTAGTTTCTAGGTCTCTTCTGGTTGTTAGTTTTCATTTATGATCCAATAAATTCCCGTGTATCGTACCTCCACGTTCCTGATGCCCCAAATTCTTGAGTGAGTTAAAATACCACTATTACTAGAAATGATATCAGACACTGACACTAGAAAAAAGTAATTATATATGCTACCATGCCACCTATGAATATTCGATCGAAGAACAAGTCACTGCTATCGTCATGTTGACCAATGTGATAACACACGTTCCCGCTGTATCAAATAGCCAATAATTTTACTCACATATCAGGGGATTTTTCCCAGGAATTCACCTACATTTATGGGCAAGTTAGAATGGGAAAATGGGGAAGTTAGTGTTAGATGGGCAAGTTAGGGTGGAAAATGTGCGAGTTCGTACACCAGATTTAGTTTAGCGTTCACTTGTTTGTTAATGGGCTTATTTGATAAGTTGGCTACATTGGCTGACAAATAACTAATAGGCCTACATATTTTACATTGCAAATAAGCTGATTTTAGCTTACTTAGGGCAGAAATTCTCAGATAATTTTAATGCGTTTTTCACATTTTTTGAAAGAAAAATCAACATATATATTTCTGTCAGGTTATTATTTAAATACTCAATCAATACTAATAAAATTCATTGTTTAAAACCTTTGAGGTGGATGAGGTGGATAGTCATATAATAAAATAAGTTAAAATGTACCTTCTTAGGTCAGAGCCGTCGACCTCAATTTATAAAATATGTATGCTTTTTTTGTCTGAAGGCCTTTCAGAATTTCCATTCCATCTTCAGCAGGTCTTTCTTCGCTATATTACTTCATGTTCTTGGTGCTGGTCTTAATGTAGTGTTGTCAAAATACATATTGGAAGACCTGAAATTAGCAAGGAAATAGATAACAAGTTGTTAATAAATGAAAGCACTCCCAGACTAAAGAAACCACTATACGATATCGTCAGGAAGAAGCTTTAGTTACGGACAACACTAGATTAGGACCAGCATCTAGAACATCAAGTAATGTAGCGAAGAAAAACCTGTTGAAGATGGAGTGGAGATTCTGAAAGGTCTTCAGATAAAAAACTTACATATTTTATAAGTTGAAGACGACGGCTCTGACCTAAGAAGGTGCATTTTAAATTATTTTATTTTATCAAATATTGAAACTGTACTATAAATTGTGTCTTTTTCCGTTTTGTTTTATTTGAATTTATGTAGGTGGTATGGTGGCATAGAATTCCAAAAATAAATAAATAAATAAAAATAAAATAATATTTTACTATTCAATGGAATCTGTTTATAAATACAATATACGTTTATGTATAATTGTATGTTCCTTTATTTTCAGGTAAGGAGAAACAGGTGACCCAATATAACTTCTATTGTAATAGTAAGTTTGATATAAGTTTAAGGTTTTCTCACAGATAAGGAGACAAAGGAAAGACTCCTCTTCTCGTTTAATCCAACTTATCAAGGGTTCCAGTTGACTCAGAACTTAAATGTTTGTACATATGACAGTTTATAGTGTGAACATATTAAATACATAAAAATAAAATAATTCCTTTCCACCCTCCCTTAGTGTTATACGAATATTACGAACACTAAAAGCCACCCTATGTCCCCTTTTCATATACACTCATATACATACATACTCGTGTAACTCCGTTCTTTCAGGTGAACACTATGTCACAGACATCTATATGTACTGTTCTCTCATATATTACACACATTTAGCTGTAGACGTATATCATAGTATTGTACACAGTTTGTTATTTTCAATAAGAAACACTTCACCATAATCTGAAATGCTGCTCCTAATTGTGTATCTAATTTACGTGGTTTATATCTGAGCAATACATTTAGAAGATTTATTATGTGACGACATAAAAGTACTATAGGTGTTCAAGATTCGCTCTTCCCTGCGCATAAAGGTGAGTGGAACTGCCGTTGTGTCAACATTTAAATATTAATATCCCAATTGTACTTATATATACATTCATTCATAGTTTTCTGCTGAAGAGCAGGTCTTTCACTGCAAATTCAGCATTCTCCATTCTTTCCTTAACTCAGCTTTCCTTTTTGTATCTGCATACAAACCATTTATTTTAATATTGTCTATCATCTGATGTCTTTTTCTGCCTCTAACTTTCTTTCCGTTGACCATTCCTTCTAGGGCATCCTTCAGCAGGCAGTTTCTTCTTAGCCAGTGGCCAGTCCAATTTCTTTTCCTCTTCTTTATGAGTTCCAGCATTGTTCTTCTTTCACCCACTCTATCTAGCACATCTTTATTTCTTACTTTGTCCATTAAAATCGCTCACGTAAATTCACAAAGCATTCTGTCCCACTTTGATGAGTTTGAAACCATATTTTCATCTCTTGGACTGAGCGCCATTTTAATTTCGGAAACCTGGCTCACCCCATCCATACCTTCGTCCCTTGTTCACCTAGACGGATATACACTGCTCAGAAATGACAGAATAGATAAAAGAGGTGGAGGAGTTTGTGCCTTTATATCAAATGAGCTTAATCCAAGAATTGTCCACAAGTCCCCTTCTGTATATTCCGCTCGCCCCGAGTTCTTATTCGTAGAAATTCAAGCCAGTCTAAAAAAATGTCTCTTATGCATTGTATACAAACCTCCAAAAATTGGGCACCTTTCGGATCTAGAAAACGCTCTGAACGATTCATTGCCTCATTATGAACACGTTATTGTCGCAGGCGATTTTAATACAAATCTTCTTCAGACTGACTCACCAGCCATACAACTTAAAAATATGTTCCAAAGCTTAAATATGACAATTGTTCCTCTCTCTGCCACACATCATACTGCTACTACCGACACTCTACTGGACTTAATTGTGACTACACATCCACAGAAAGTACTGTCATATGGACAAATTCCTGCTCCTGGCATATCTGCTCATGACATTGTATTCGTAGAATACTCACTCCAATGTCCTAAAAGACGTTCTAAATTGAATTACGTACAGAAATTTACAAAACATAGACGATACTAAACTAAAATCAGACGCTTTAGAACTACCTTGGTATTCAATATGGAATCTTAGATCAGTTGATGAAAAAGTAGACACATTTAATACACTGATACTACAACTATATGACAGACATGCACCAGTAAAAACCCGACGATTTTCCCGCTCCCCTGCTCCCTGGATGAATGATTCAATACGTGAACTTATGTCAAAACGAGACAAAGCATACCGAACATACAGACGACATAAAAATGACGAGAACTGGCAACTGTACAAACAACTTAGAAACACAACTACACAAACTATACGTAATGCCAAACTACGACACGCCCACAGTATAATCGGACCTGAAATAAGTGCACGGGACACTTGGCGAAATCTCCGTGCAATGGGACTTAGACAGTTGAATCCCTCAACTGACTCTATAGACATTTCTGTAGATGACTTAAATGAACATTTTACCTCAATACCCATGACACCTCCAGACAACAAGACTAAAATAGACATTCTTAAAGACTTATCCCCATCCCCACATATAGGAAGAGATAAATTTTACTTTTACGACATTTCGCCTATAGACGTTAAAAAAGCACTCAAGCGGATTAAATCCAATGCGCAAGGAACAGATAACATCAGCATTTTAATGCTAAATAAAATCATTGACATTATACTACCCACAGTGACTCATATTTTTAATGCTTCCCTTATAACTTCTATCTTCCCTATTGTATGGAAACAGTCTAGAGTTCGGCCTATACCAAAAATAAGTACACCTACTAACTGTAATGACTTCCGACCGATTAGCATCCTTCCGACATTATCTAAAGCCCTGGAATATATTGTACATAAGCAAATGACTGATTATCTCCAAGAAAATCACCTCCTTGATCCTTATCAATCCGGCTTTAGATCTGGTCATAGCACAACCACAGCTTTGCTAAAAAATACCGAAGATATTCGTGAAGCCGTGGACAGACGTCAATTGACTCCTTTAACCTTACTTGACTTCAGCAAAGCTTTTGACACAGTAGACCACGACTTACTTATGATAAAGCTCAAGCACCTACATTTGTCTGACAGCGCTGTATCCTGGTTCGACTCATACCTGCACGGTCGTCAACAATACGTTTCATTAAACTCTAGATCTTCGACTTGGCGTAACGTGCCGGCTGGAGTCCCCCAGGGCAGTGTTCTCGGACCTCTTCTTTTCTCAATCTACATAAATGATTTGCCAACTGTACTAAAGCACTGCCGTTATCACCTCTATGCTGATGATCTCCAAATTTACCTACATTCACCTCCTCATTCTCTCTATAACAGCTTGATGAAAATGAATGACGATCTCATATCCATCTTTAACTGGTCTTCAAGTATCGGTCTAAATCTAAATCCTAACAAGTCACAAGTAATTCTAATGGGACAACAAAGACTGCTTACAACCTTTGACATATCTACACTTCCAAACATTACTATAAATAATATAATTATCCCTTATTCTTCTTCAGTAATAGATCTTGGACTACATCTAGACGCAAATTTAACCTGGCAAACACAAGTGAAACACATATGTAAAAAGACTTTCTCCATCTTACATTATCTTAGACGTTTAAAGAATTTTCTCCCAGTTTCGTTAAAACAAATCCTAGTGCAGAATCTTGTGTTACCACACTTCGATTATTGTGACATTATATATAATGATCTAAACTATGCCTTGTCGCAGAGACTGCAGCGTGTTCATAATGCTTGCGTTCGATTCATTTTCAATATCCGGCGTTATGACCATATTTCCGAACACTTTAATAACCTCTCTTGGCTCCGTCTTACTGACAGACGTAAATTGCACTCTCTTTCGCTACTTTTCAAGCTTCTGAATTCCTACATTCCTACTTACCTGGCGTCCAGATTTGAGAAGTTATCCTCCTACCACAATATTGACACTAGGTCACAAGATAGCAGTCTGCTAACAATTCCTCTTCATAGCACTTCCTCCTATTCTACTTCCTTCACAGTAGCCTCCGCCCGCTCCTGGAATCTCCTTCCTCAAGATATCAGGGGTTGCCGCACACTTGGCACCTTTAAGTCACGCTTATACAGTTACCTGTTGTCTAATAATTAATTTTTCTCTATTTATTTAATTTTATACTATGTCATTAATCTTTTCCTCGTTTTTTATATATTTTGTACATATTATATATTTAATTCGTTAAATTTAGAGTAAATCAAAATACATTATAAATATTAATTGTATTGTATTCATAACTTGTAATCGTTTATATATATATATATATATATATATATATATATATTGTAATTTAGATTTAAGACTTTTCTTTTGTATTTTTTTTAAACCTGGTTGAGTGGTAGACAAGGCCTTAAGGCCTTAACTCTGCCAGGTAAAATAAAGCTATTATTATTATTATTATTATTATTATTATTATTATTTTATACTTTCCATTCTTTTACATATCCACATCTCAAAACTTCCAGTTGCGTTTCCTCAATCCGTCGTAAAGTCCAAGTCTCTGCACCATACAATGCTACACGCCACATAAAGCACTTCACTAGCCTCTTCCGTAATTCTTTTGCCAAAGGTCCGCAGAAAATGCTTCACTTCTTGTTAAAAGCTTCTATTGCCATTGATATTCTCTGCTTTACATCTTTACCGCAGTTCATGTTACTACTGATAGTACAACCCAAGTATTTGAAACTCTCCACTTGCTCAATGGCCTCATCTTTAATCCTCATGTTTATCTTCTTTGGTTTCATTCCTATAATCATGACTTTCGTCTTATTTATATTTATCTTCATCCCATAATCCTCGCACTTATCATTTAGTTCCATCAGCATGTTCTTCAGTGTCATTGCATCTTCTGCTAGCAAAGCCATATTATTAGCAAATCGTATGCACTTTATTCTTCTTCCTCCCATATTTATGCCTCCAGGTATTGCTGACGCAGTTTTTATTAGGTCTTCCAGGTAAATGTTAGAAAAAGTAGGTGACAGAGGACATCCTTGCCTTACCCCCTTCCCAATTTCTCTTCCCTCTGACATTTCTTCTCCTACCTTCACTTTTATTCGCTGTTTCATATAAAGACTACTTATGAGCCTCCCATCCTTCCAGTTCACGCCAAGTTTCTTCAAGATCTTCAGGAGTTTATTCCAATATACTCTGTCAAAGGCATTTTCCAGGTCAACACATACTGCATAAAAGTCTTTATGTTTTTCTATATATGTTTCTCCAATTATTCTTATCAATCCAATTGCAACTCTTGTACCCTTTCCCTTCCTAAAGCCAAACTGTTGTTCTTCCAATTCGCTTTCTATTGTAGAACGTAAACGTCGATTCAGTATTCGCAGGAGAATCTTTGCAGAGTGTGATATCAAGCTGATAGTCCTGAACTCATTACATTTATTTGTATTGTTTTTCTTCGGTATTGGTATTAACACTGTCTCAGTCAATTCTTCAGACCATTCACTTTCTTAATATATCTTGTTGCATAAACGCAGAATATCCTTCTTTCCTTCACCAAAGCATTTAACGAATTCAATGGGGATTCCATCTACCCCTATTGCTTTCC
This sequence comes from Diploptera punctata, assembly GCA_030220185.1. Classification (NCBI taxonomy): domain Eukaryota; kingdom Metazoa; phylum Arthropoda; class Insecta; order Blattodea; family Blaberidae; genus Diploptera; species Diploptera punctata. The sequence goes on along the minus strand of JASPKZ010005273.1, from coordinate 888,027 downwards.
CATTGTTCATTTCTTTAATTGGTAGTTCAACTTCTTCCTTCAGAATTGAAATCCTTTTTCATCTTCTGATACGTCTTCTTCATTTTCTATATCCAAGTTAGCCGGACAATTTCTTGTCTCATATAATTCTTCTACATATTTTCCCCATGTATTCATAATTCCCGGTGTGTCTGTTATTTCTTCATTATTTTCGGCCTCAATCAGCCACATAGTTTTCCTGATCTTTCCACAGTCCAAGCTTTTAACTTCCTGGTACATTAAATCATATTTTCCTTTCCTCTCCAGATTATCTAGTTCTTCACATTTCGTCTTCATCCATTCTACCCTTGGCTTGTCAGTTTCTCTTCTAAGTTCGTTGTTTAGTTTCCTGTGGTTTATTTTAGCTTCTTCTGTATTCTATTTTTCCATTTTCTTCTTTCTTCCATCTTCTCTAACAATTTTTCTGTGATCCAAGGTTTCTTAATATTCTTGCTCTCTTTGTATCCTATTGTTTCCTCTGCTGCTATGTGTATAGAGGTTTTTAAATTACCTTGGTATTGCCACATGAGATTTCCATGATAGAGGCTTTCTCGTGAAAATTTTGTTAGAATTTTCTCCTCTCCTCTTCAGTTTTAAGTTTTTCCAAGTCACACTTCTTTGTTGACTGTCTTGCTCGTATCTTCTTCAGGTAAATATATATTTCGCCTATTAGTAAGACATGGTCTGAATTGATATCTGCTCTTGGTAGGGTCTTCGCATTTTTCAGGCAATTTCGAAATCTTCCCTGAATCAGTATGTAGTCAATCTGGTATTGTTTGTTGTCCATAGAGCTTATCCATGTATATCTTCTTCTTTTATACTGTTGAAACATTGTATATATATAATGGCTTTTATGCCCTTTGAGTCTAGTCGTAGTCTTCCCTTTGTTAGGAGTTTCTAAACAAATCTAATTTAATTAAGCTATTCCCTTAGCCATAAACTTTGTATGGATTTTCTAGACCAAGCTAAGTTATTTAGGCTTATTTACTTACAGATGTCATGAGTGGTATGTGGTCGGCATACCGCCCCAATGAGACTTCAAATAGGCCACTAAGCTATTACTTGGATAATGCAGGTGAATCATTTTGCTTAAAGGTTTCTTTTTCATGATTAATATTCTTTTAGGAATCTGAAAATCTTCAGACTCGGGACTTTCTCCCTGGGACTTGCTCCTTGGATTTCCCTATCCTAAAATTCCATCGATATTGATAGAGTTTTAACCCGCGACACTCGTGACTAGATGCATGGAACATAACCAATTGACCACCGCAGTCCACCATGTGTACCTTACAGTACTCGAACTCACTTGTCCGGTTATCACTTTTATTCTTGGATACATACAATTACAAATAAATTCTAAACGGAAGAGAGTTTATCATTCAATATTGATATAATCTTTAAACGTTGTTTACTCAAGAAAACTCGTTGAAAACTGGTTCTGGGAATGGAACTGAACTTTAGTTTGGTTTACTTTATTCCAAACGCTTATTAGACAGAAAAGTAGCAAGAGCTAAACCAGCAAGGCTATTCGCGATATATGTTATTTCCAAGCTAGTAGATCCGCAATTAGAAGGTGTTATAATATACAAACTTGTTTCCGCACCTTCAGAAACCACTTTGTGCAAGAATCAGAGTGACAAACTTCTGACTTAAAACTAACAAAGAGTTGTTAATTTGCTTGCCGCAGTTTACAAGCCTGTTCTTCCACTGCAGGAAACATTACCAAACTAACTAAATCTCTAAGCCGAGATGTAAAACTTTGTTTAGTAGGAATTAGTGGCATGACAGCCTATTATAGAAACTGCAGTATTCAACTTCTTTTCTCTCGGAAACATAAAGATAATTGCTTTAATGGTAATATGAAAACTTGGTTTAAGCGATTTGTTAACATTTGTCAAGTTTACCTTAGATTAACAAATAAAATAGCCCACCATATTCAATAAATTAGATTGAAATAATTTACAGTATATTTGTTTTATAATCATTGCTCTATAGAGTGAGATGAGTGTTTATAGCTGTTTTGATTATAGAAGGAATCGCATTGTTACCATTAGCAGACATCGAGTCCCTTGTCTTCGATACATATTATGTTAATGACCTTGTAATCCTGTGAGAGATGGCGCTTTGGAATGTCCCCCTCTCGCGTCATATACAGTATAATCCTTGCGTTGCAGAATCCCTGGTGCTCAATCTGGAATAGGGAGAGCCCAACCCCCACTCATATTTTTCTCAAGCTCCTCTGTCTTAAATGTTTATAGAGAAAGCAAACTGGTCTCCTAGTTACAAGATAGAATGCAACCACCGCGCTGCACACACAGTGTTTCAAGACGGTGCTACATAAGTTAATATCAAAACTCCGTTGAGGTAAATAGTCACAAAGTAAAATATTAAAATGAATAACTTGCATGTTCCGTCGTCTTCAACTGGATTATTATTTTTTTAACTTTTAAGAACTGTAGGCCTTTCGAAAACAGACTTTCATCATCAGCATACGGATATGCGCTGATGATGGATGCAGGTTTTCGAAAGACATACTGTTTTTAAGTTTTAAAAAAGATTAATCTAGATGAGGACGAGGGCACCTCTATGTATTTATTTTAATGTTTTTCTGTGATTAATATATATATATAGCCTAAAGGTATATAAAGGTAAAGGTACAGTGATCCCACTTCAGGCCATAGGAAACGCTTGGGGTAGTAGAAGGTTTAGGCTCCCACTTTTTCTAGACAATCGACACTTGATGTCTCAGCCGGGTTGTCAGCCTTGCGTGACGGCCGCCTTTACCCCCAGAACAAGCGTCTGGTACTCATTTCAATTAGAGACTGAATCGATCCCAGGGCCATGGTGCCACCAGAGAGTTTGGGTCAGTTTAAAAATCCTGACCCCACCGGGACTCGAACCCTCAACCTTCCGGTTTGTAGCGCAGTGCCTTAACCACTACGCTACAGCGTGCCCCATATATATATATATATATATATGGACAGATTATTATAAATCGTGAAATATTTCATATTTTCCCGTAACATATTTTCGTTGGAAGAGAATTATGTTAACATTTCAGTAAATACCTACACTAAATAAAAAAAAGTAAATAAAATATCAATACAACAATCAACTGTTCACTGATTTTAATGCAAACTTTTATTTTTTTTAGAAATTGAAACTAACAAAATGTAATCTAATTTTTTTTTTAATATTCAGTTAAGAATTAGAATTCAAAAATAAATGTTCGTTATTAAAACTGAATTGTTGCACTATACTACACATATACATGCACATATTTTCTTCGTATTGTCCTTTAATATTTTTATGTAGGAAGAAACTATTCACTCCACACAACATGAAGTCACTGACGCATATTCAATGCAAGCCACCGCTTTTGAGCTCCATGACAACTCCCCATGTATTTATTCTCCTTGAAGAGCTCCATATTCTTTTCTCATATTCGTGTATCAAGGATTTCATCCAAGGACACGAGAGAGCTTAGAAGAGAAGATACCGCCTAATACCCTTGGTACCTCTTTATTTTAAACTATTTATTTTATCTTCGTTTCTGCATTTAATGAAATAGGTGCACTCTCCGTGCGTTGAATGATATCAGGAAAGCCAGCGGAGTTGGCTTTGAAGAATGTTAGAACAATGATTTTTTTCTGTGTCATCAAAATACATGTAAATTTGTCTGTGACACTTTTAATATCAACATAGTGATCGGCCTAACAGATTGCGACTGACAACCAAAAGCCGCAGCGAGTGATGGTTGGTTCTGGAGGAAGATACATTTCTAGTAGCATATATATATAAATCGTTGAACTCGAATAGGCCATTTGAGAAAAAAACTTTCTTGACAGAAGAAACAATATCGTTTACTGTTGGAAAATTATTTCTTATTGATTCTGCCAACCGATATAAACTATGAGGTTGGTATGTTACATGGACTGTTTAACTCATGCCCCAATCGGTAGTCAATGAGCAATCACGTTTCAATGAATTTTGTTTTACAACAAATGACAGCCTTGTTTCATCTCGCTATTTATCGATTTTTTTTTCAGCTCCTGCTTTTGTGATTAAGAAAGCTCCTCCTTTTTAATACTCTGAATAGCTCAGATCATTATTTTTCTCCAACAAATACATTGAATATAGCAAATAATGGACAGATTCCTTGATTTTTACCAAGTTTTTCGCTAAAAAAATAAATTTATAACCTATAATGGTGATTACAGTATACAGTTCGATGTGTTTTATTATATATCCACTAGGGTGCATCTTTACAATATTGCGATCCTATATGGCAATAAATAATATGACCAAGTTTCAGTGAATATACACAACCTCACATTTCTGATTTGTTTTCAAACATTTCTGTTAACGTTAATATATAAATATTTTTAAATACCGGTAACTATATTTAAATAATGACTTTTGAGTAAACAGATTAATTTTATTCGTTAAATAGTCCTAGCAAATGCCACTCTTGATTTTCAAATCCTCTAGATAAATTTGGAAATTACTCGTGACATTATGATAATTTTAAAGTAGAAACTTGTTAGAACCTGCCCTGCATTTATCATACATTCGTCACTATCACTAAGCAGCGAAATAAACGTTTCATCTCTGTCCTCTACAGGTCACGAGATACATAGGGCTTTCCTAACAACGCAAACTGTACTGCTGTGATTTTTGTCTAGTTCTTTACAAAGGGCTAGATGATCTTTCTCTCCTTCTGCTTGATACAACTTCCTCGTGACAACGTTATCAATATAACGGCCGCAACTGTCTTTTGTCTCATTTACAGCAAGCCATATATAATGATCACCTATGCTGGTTCGTATTCTATCAAGTGTCTTTTCATAGAGAGACTTCTATAGTTCTTTCGCACAGGAGACCACCTGGAATTATGCGTGGAATTATGTGACCACTAATATTTTCATTAAATCTCTTGAAATTCCCGTTCCTTAGCACATTCCAAGACACATTAACTGTATAAATGCCTCGCTAAACTCATATTGAAAGTGTCTACTGTGAAACCTTAGATGAAAAGATGATTGAATTGACTTCTTATTATTTGTCAACATTGTTTTTATGAGTGTTAGATTCCTTATGTTGTTCAAAACGTGCTTGCCACAACTCATCTGTTTTTTGGCAAACTTGACAGAAGATGGCCTTATCAATTTTTGTGTGATTTGAGTCGTTAGCCGTCATTTCAAATGTACACTTAGCAAAAAGAATGAGTGGTTTCGAACCTGTTATGACCCACTGCGCATGCTCGAAGAGGTAAAACTGTGGTTCACGAGGCAACGCATTGTTAAATGTTTCAAATAAGCTGTGTTTTGTTGTCATGTCTTAAATAGTTAAATAGCCGTGAAAGAGACATATTTATAGATATTTATGAGTGTTTGACGTATACAGTATTACTCAAATTGCGACATTTAGAATAATGTTCAACTCTCGTGCATAGTGTAAAAATAAACAAGACAACCAGGATTTAAAGACTAGTATCTGATGTTCATGTAGCGTACATCGTTAAACCAATTACGAATAAATTAAATATATGAAAACCAAGCTTCAAATCCCTCGATTTTTTGTCACTTATTTGGACTTCCGCAAAATACATCCTATAATATTTAATTCCAGCCACGTAATCTACGTCCACTTAAAACTACATTAAGTAATATTCCTGTCTTCGTGAACTCTATAACACTATTGAGGTACAGGTATAAATTTAATCGTAGGTGGAAAACCACGTTTTAATATAATAATGCTGTAAATATATTATCATATAATACATAATATAGCTTCATATATTTATTTATTTATTACGTATTAGTGAGGAAAAAGTTTTACTCTTCAATTAAAATATTTACTTCATATAGGTCAAGTCCAGCCTAATAATATTTCATAGATAGCTGACAGTAATAATAATAATAATAATAATAATAATAATAGTAGTAATAATAATAATAATAATAATAAATAGTAATACTTCCAAATAGTTAGTTTGTTTTTTAATTAAGAGTGGGCAGACAGAATAAAATAGGAAGCAGGAAGCATTGTGACAATTAAAAAAAATGACGTCATCGGGAATCGAACCTGTGACCTCGTACCTACAAACAAATCCATAAGGCTTTGAACTAAGCGTTCGTTCGTTTGCTTTGCATGAAAGAATGCCCTTCATTGGAGGAAAGGTAACGCATTGTAGCTCTACTGTGCAATTAGTTTACTCGTGTAAATCGCGCGTTAAAACTTGAAATATTCTAGACCAAGATTCCCCCCCTCTTTCGCTAAGTGTACATTACACTTTGTGGATTTAACTTTAGGAATGTTTTAGGAATAAATGTCACTGCATTTTAATAAATAGAGGTGTAAGACAAGGGTGTAGTTTATCACCTACTCTTTTTAATTTATATATTAATGACATCATCCAAAATTGGAAAATAAATGATAATGTAGGTACAAGAATGGACCGTTTTAAAATATTAAACGCTTTAACGTATGCTGACGATGTGGTTATTATTCAAGAAAATGAAAATATTTTGCTGTACTCTGTACACCAATTAAATCAGTTATGTTAAGAATATAATTTTAAAATATCAAAAGAAAAAACAAAAATTATGGCATTTTGGAGAAATGAACATATAACATCAAAAATCATAATAGAAAACCAACCTCTAGAAAAAGTAACAAATTTTAATTATTTGGATTGTAATTTTACAATACAAAAACTGAAAGAGACATAAATATGAAACTGCTGAAATTTCTAATGATATGCGGAATTATACATAAAACATTAAAGAGCAAAACAAGAAGAGATACTAGCTTGAAGTTTTATAAAACATTGGCAGTTCCTGCATTACCTTATGGGAGTGAAACTTGGGTAATGACCAAAAAATTACAAATTAGAATATAAAGCGTAGAAATGAACTTCCTTAGAACAACAACAGGCTGCTCAAGATTGGATCGGATAAAGAATGAAGATACAAGAACAGAGTTAAATATATGTGTATTGAATGATATAATGAAAGAATATAGAGATAAATGGTTTAGACATGTAGAATGAATGAATGTATGTAAAAAGTTACCAAAAGCGCCATTTAACTATAAGCCAAGAGATTCAAGGTATGTAGGAAGGCCAGTGAAAAGATGGACAGAACAAATGTGAGAAGGAACAGGCAATTTGTCAAGCCCGTGAAGTGAAGAAGAAGAATATCACTGCAGCACACTTCACAAATTGGATCTCTCAAGTGTTCTGGCAGAACTGAAATATAAACTTCGACAGAAGACCGAATTCTAAATAAGAAATTGCCGTGGCAAAAAAAAAAACAAAAAAAACAGAGTTTCTGATTGGTTTAAAAATTATAAAAACTTTCAAGTAGGCAGGATTGAAAATATATAACTTTACCTATAGTAATATTGAGGTCTGGGTTTCATTAAATAATGTACAAACATGTTCCTTTTTCACTGAACGTATCCACCATAATGTACCGTACCAAGTGTATGGTCACCACTTTATTATTATTGAAGTGGAAAAATTTTACATTATACGTTGTACACATGATTGTTGACAAGACTGTCGACCTCATTTCACCAAATAATATTTAACTGTATTATTTGTATTTATAATTTTACACGTTTTTGATAAATTAATTTGAAATCAATCACATAAGACTATATTGTATATAAAATTATATCTGCTTTAAAAAAACGGTAAAAAATAAGGATAAGTGCTATATTTAGCATGTTTTAGGTTCTCATCTCATTTAGCAGGTTTTAGGATCTATAAGATTAATATATTTTACGTGGAAACTATTAAAACGAAATAATGGTACTCGTATGTTACAAAATCGCCTTTTACAATTAAGGAACAAAATACATTAATATGTAAGAATCTCTTATTACTTACTCATTGGCACTATCGAACCCGTAGGTTCATGGCCGCGCGGACATAAGCTCTGCATACATCCCTATCCTGAGCTAATGCTTTCCAATCATTTCCTGTATAATCTACTTCCCTCAAATCATAGTTATTGTTATTCTCCCATCTCATTCTTGGCCTACCAACTGGGCGTTTTCCCTCTGGCTTTCCTACAAGAAGCTTCCATGCAAGTCTTTCATTCCCCATACGTGCAACATGTCCTGCCCATCGCAGTCTATGAGACTTAACTGTTCTTATTATATCTGACTTACTACAGGGTGCGGCAGCATAACTTCCTTTTTTTAAAACTTAATAAAATGCATTGTATGAATCAGAAAATTTTTATTCGTTTTTTATAATATAGGCACATACATAAAGTTTTGTTTTACTCAGTTTTGAAGATCAAATCAGGTAGGTGACGTCCCCCATTCTCCATACACTGAGTAAACCGATTTCTGGCGTTTGTCATGACTCCTGCCAGCATAGCAGGCGTTATGTTGGCAATTTCTTCCTGGATGTTGGTCTTCAAATCTTGTAGGGTCCTTGGACGGTTCACATAAACACGGGATTTCAAATAACCCCATAGAAAAAAATCACAAGGTGTCAAATCGGGAGAGCGGGCCGGCCACTTCAAATCGCCCCTAATTGAGATAAGGCGCTCTGGGAAGTGTTCCCTCAAAACAGTCATCGATGCTCTTGAAGTGTGTGCCGTTGCACCGTCTTGTTGGAACCAAGTGTCCCCTAAGTCCAACTCATCTAGCCGTGGGAAAAAAAAATCCTGTAACATGTTTACATACCGGTCCGAATTCACTGTCACTGTGACTTCATTTTCCTCAAAGAACCAGGGACCAATAATTCCACTTGAGGAAATTGCACACCACACTGTGACTTTAGGTGAATGCAAAGGCCTTTGATGCAATTGTCGAGGATTGGTGTCAGCCCAGTAGCGCATGTTTTGTTTGTTGACGGATCCACACAAATGAAAATGGGCTTCATCACTAAAAAAAAACAATAGCGTCCTCAGGAACGACTTCCAGAAGAACCTCACACGCGTTCCTCCGAGAATTGAAGTCACGTTCAGAAAGTTCCTGCACAATTGCCATCTTGTATGGATGGAAATGAAGATCATCATGAAGTATTCTCCTTACAGAACGATCGGAAAGTCCAAGGGCAGACGCATGTTTGCGCGCAGAACGCCGTGGTGATCGCAACATTGAAGCTCTCACTACCTCAATGTTCTCAGGTGATCTAATCGGCCGAGGGACTCCAGTTCTTCGTCTTGTCGCACTTGCAGTTTGTCTGAACGTAGTGACCCACGTAACATTTGATTTCCGGTCCGGGATAGGGGCCAACGGGGCTACTTTAAAGCGATTCCGAAAGGCGCGCCGGGTTGCGATCACAGAACATCCGCTCGAAAAGTAGGCCTCAATGGCAAACGCACGCTCCTCACTGTTCCAACGCATGATGGCGACTGAACTGTGTCAGGACAAAACTTTATAGTCCCCCCTCTCGAACGAGACCACTAGCGCTCCGCTACGACATCAACCGACTAAATGGCGCACATTTTAAAAAAGGAAGTAATGCTGCCGCACCCGGTATAAAGACCATGTAGTTCATTGTTATGTAGTCTTCTCCATTCACCTGTCTGTTCATCTCTCTTTGGTCCAAAAATTTTGCTACGTACTTTATTCTCAAATACCTGTAATCTCCTTTCCTCCCTTAAAGTAAGAGTCCATGCTTCGAAACCATATAATATAATTGGTAGAAAAATAGTTTTATATATTTTCAGTTTAACGTTTTTTGAATGGAGTTGGGAAAACAAGAGTCTCTGCAATGCGTAATAGCACGCATTTCCAGAATTGAGCCTATGTTTAATTTCTTTTTGTAACTCATTCTTATTTGTGATTATTGTTCCTAGGTATTTGAATTCAGCCACTTCCTCAAAATTTCCCTCATTTGTCATTAGCTGTCCATTTCCATTATATAATGCCCCCCAGGAGCTATCACCTTGACGTGGTGGGGGCTAAGTACCCGATGAACCAGACGACCCTAGTGGGGAAGATTGACTTAGGTTAATCTTGCTGGTGGGTAAGAGGCGAGGGGAACTAAGTATATCTCACAACGAGGGAATGACGTCTGTATTCATATGGGGCGGTCACATCTTCGTCAAGTCTTCAACGGTCAACAGGCGACAAGAAATAGCACAGCTAAACTTGTAGGGCTTGAAGAGCGGAAGAAGCAGCCCTCTCTTGGGGGGTGGATACCCAGAGGAGCATGTTTGGAGGCTCAGAGGAAGCAGCCCTTCCACCATCCTTGTCCTGCGAAGCGCTCGTAACGCTTCAGGGAGACATTCATCTTACTGAGAAGCTTCATGGAAATCAGCCGGATTGTCATAAAAGGAACCGACCCAAGCAAGATAAAAGGATACGATTTGGAATAAAGAACATTTTGAAATTAGGAAATGGGAACGTAAGGGGAATAAAATACAAAAGAAGAAGAATTAGAAAGAGAATTAAAGAAAAAAGAAATAAATATAGCAACAATAACAGAAACAAAAAAGAAACTAAAAGGAACAAAGGACTTAAAACACTATACTATGTTGTATAGCGGAGTAGAACAGACAACAAGAGCGCAGTGTGGAGTAGAAATTTTAATAGATGAAAATTGGAAGAACAAATTGAATAGCTATGAGTTTATAAATGAAAGAATCCTGATAGCCAGATTTAAAATTGAAAGAGGATATATGATGATAATTGCTGGGTATGCCCCAGAGGAAGGTAAGAAAGAAGAAACAAAAAAAAAATTAAAACATTACAAACATTAGTTGATAAATATACAAAATATCATCATCTAATAATAAGTGGAGACTTAAATGCCAGAATAGGCAATGTCCCTATACCTAATGTAATAGGATATAATGGAGAAATAACAATAAATGATAATGGACAGGATTTGAGACAGTTTTCAACCTATAATCAATTAAAAATAATGAATACCTATTTCCGAAAAAGGACATACATAAATATACAAGAATTGGATATACTCAAGATCAATAATTGACTATTTAATCGTAAACAACAAGCTTGGAGCCTTGGTAACAGATTTGAGAGTACATAGAGGCAGCGATATATACTCTGATCACTATCTCGTGATAAATAAAATAAACATAATAGCTAAATGGCGGAAAAATAACATAAAGAACAAAATAAACTAAGAAGAAGTATATAAAGTATATTTATTACAAGATCAAAGTATTAGACAACATTATGAAAGCAGAATGAATAAATATATATCAGAGATAGCGACGTCAGAAGATATAAATATTGAATGGGAAAATATATCAAATGTAATACATAAAACAGCAAATGAGATATTAAGAAAGACAAATAGAATAAGAATAGGAAGGGTTTGAGAACTTGGAATGCGAACATACAAAATGCAGTGAATGAAAAACAAAAAGCATATCATACATACTTACGACTGAAAACAGAAGAATCTTACGAAGAATATAAAATGAAAAGGAGAATTGCTAAAAACATTATAAGAAAAGCCCATCATGAGTCATGGGATAAATTTATACGCTCAGTAGAACATGATATGTATGGAAGACAAGAAATAGGCTATAAATTAGTGAAACATCTAAACCAGACTGAGAAAGATTCTGCCAGATTGAATATAATTCCAGAACAAGAATGGATACAACATTATGAAAAACTTTGGAAAAAGGAGGAAATTGAAGGAAAAGAGAACAACGAGGAAGAAATAAAAGTGAAAAATATTGATGTAATACACATAAATGAATTAGAAATGGCTCTGAAAACCACTAAGAATAGGAAAGCAACAGGATTAGATAATATAAATATGGAGTTAGTCAAATATAGTGGAATATTGTGTAAACTACGAATACTTCATTTAATTAATATATGTTGGAAGACCTATGAGATTCCAACCACTTGGAAAACAGCAATTGTGAAGAATATATTTAAAAGAGGAGACCGGAGAAATTGCGAGAATTACAGAGGGATTAGCTTAATGAATACTGGCTACAATATATATACGAAAATAATAAATAATAGATTGAGAAACATAACAGAAGTAATAATAAATGAAAATCAAAGTGGATTCAGAAAGGGAAGGTCATGTATAGACAATGTCTTTACACTGAAACAACATATAGAGAAGAGAAGAGAACATAACTTAGAAACTCACATAGGATTTACAGATTTGGATAAGGCCTTCGATCGAGTAAACAGACAAAAATTATGGGAAATATTAGGAATGAAAGGATACCCGCTGTGCCTTGTTGAAACAATAAAGGAATTATATGAAGACACATATATAATTATAGATACCGGATTCAAAAGAACAGATACAATCAAAACAAATACTGGATTACGACAAGGATGTAGTTTATCACCCACTTTGTTTAATATATATATATATATATATATATATATATATATATATATATATATATAGACGATATTTTAAATAAATGGAAAGTTTTAGTGAATCCAGGAATAAGAATAGATAATAAAGTGTGCATAAATAATCTTCTATTTGTTGACGATATAATCATAATACAGAACAATGAAGACGACTTACAGAAATCTATGCATGCATTAAATGAAATATGTAAATTATATGATCTAAAGATTTCTGTAAGGAAAACGAAGACCATGGCTTTTAGAGGAAGAGATCCAGTGAGATCCAAAATTATTTTAGAAAATCAAAGTATAGAACAGGTGTCTAGTTTCAAATATTTGGGCTGTGATGTTGGCTACAATGCGGAAAGAGATATTGACTCCAAAATAAATAAATTTCAGACGGTGTGTGGAACAATACAGAGAACATTCAAAAATAAAATTAGAAAAGAAACAAAGATAAAAATGTATAATGTTATGGCGGTTCCCACAATATTGTATGGATGTGAAACTTGGGCTCCAATAAAAAAACAGAAGGATAGAATACAGACGGCGGAGATCAGGTTCCTAAGACAAGTTAAAGGATGTACAAGACTTGATCGAATAAGAAATGAGGATATAAGAGAAGAATTGAAAGTACAGCCTTTATTGGATAAGGTCACGAATTACAGACAGAAATGGATTGATCATATGGATGGCATGAGTAAGGAGAGATATCCATTGTTAGCAAGAAATTATCAAGCAAGAGGAAGACGTGATTTTGGAAGACCTAGAAGACGGGCTGATGCATTATGAAGTCGGAACGGGCAATTCCTAATCCCTGGAGTGATAATTATGATGATGATAATGTATTTCTACGTGTGACCATATATTTCGTTTTATTGATATTTACTTCCAGTCCTAATTTCTTAGTGTTACTCAGTAGTGTGTGCGTGTTGTCTTTTAGTATCTCTTCGCTATCGGCCAATGGTATTACATCATCAGCATAAGCCAACAGCCTATTAATGCCATTGAGCTCTAAGCCTTCCTTATTCTCTACAGATTTAATGACATGCTCTAGTACAAAATTAAACAGTAGAGGAGACAGTGCAACTCCTTACTTCAACCCATTCTGGATTTCAAAAGTGTCCGAAAACTGCTTGCCTACACGCACCCTACTCTTTGTGTCATTTAGACACATTCGTATAATTCCAACTAACTTTCTAGGAATTCGGAACTCCAACAGGATGCTACATAACTTCTCCCTCTTAATTGAATCATATGCTTTTTTGAAGTCTACGTATAGTTGATGCACAGTACAATTATATTCCCATTTATTTTCTAAAATCTGTCATGCTAAATATCTGATCTGTTGTAGACCTGCGTCTTCTAAATCCACATTGATGATCTCCTAGAATGTCGTCAACATAGGGAATAATTCTGCTTACTAATATATTTGTTAGAATTTTGTACGAAGTTGAAAGTAATGAGATGCCCCTGTAGTTGTTGCAATCAGTTTCATCTCCTTTATTACAAATTGGTACGATAATTGATTCTTTCCGTTCATCTGGAAGAGCTTCTTTTTCTCAAATCATACTAAGCAACCAGCGTATCCTGTCCATAAATTTTTCTCCCCCTGATTTTAACAGTTCTGCTAGGATCTCATCTGAACCTGATGCTTTATACAACTCCAATTTTTAAATCGCCATTTCAACCTCTAATGCACTTGGTTCTGCGACTAGCATTTCTGCTGCCTGTAAATTAACCTGCTCAATGTCCTGTTCAGTATGTATATTTAATAGCTGATTAAAGTAACTTTTCCATCTATTTCATATACTCCTGGAATCTGCAATCATATCCCCATTTTCATTCCGAATTATGTTTCTTCTAGCCTGAAACCCTTTATTCTCTATACTAATTCTCTGATATAATTCTCTAATGTTCCTATTTTTTGCGTTCATTTCGAGATCATTAATCTTCTCTCTCTAATATTCCCTCTTTTTACTCTTTAGTTACTTGGTGGTTTCCCTTCTAAAACTACCACATTGCTCTAAATTTACCTCATTTGACTGGTGTAACCATTTCATTTTTGCTAGTTTTGTTTTCTTTACAACGTCGGCACATTCCTCATCAAACCATTTCTTGTTTTGTCTCTTTTTTTAAACAACCAATGCTTTCTGATGCTGACAATTTAATAGTATCTCTTATAGCCTCCCATTTTTTATTTATATCAGTTTCTTCTTCGTTTGCCACATTGTCATCTGACGATTGCAGTACTTCAAATCTATTAGCAATTTTGATTTGATATTCTTGCCGTATTTCATCACTTTTCAAGCATTTAATTCAAATTTGACAGAATCATCTTTAGCGTTTGTTCCTCTCATAAGCGGTAGCCGTTGTCTGATTTTCACCCTGACCAGATGGTGATCCGAATTACAGTCTTTCCCTCACTGATCTAACATCGATGATGCTGCTGTGCCAGCGTTTGTCCACTAATACATGATCTATCTGGTTCCGAGTTTCTCCATCTGGAGACGTCCAGGTTTATTTATGAATATTCTTATGCTGAAATGTTGTGCTCTTAACAATGATATTCTTTGATGTGGCGAAGGTGACGAATATAACCCATTGTCGTTACTATCTTCATGAACACTGAATTTGCCTATTGTTCGTTTGAATATATCTTCCCGTCCCACGTTTGCATTTAAATCACCTAAGACAATTTTCATATGATATCGTGAAAGGCTATCAAATAAGCATTCTAATTCTTCATAGAACTCATCCTTGATTTTGTCATCTTTATCTTCTCTGGGGGCATGTACGTTTACAATTATAAAATCATGTTTTTTTATCCTTTAGATTTATGTATGATATCTTATCGCTAACAAACTTAATATCACGGATAGCGGATAGGATCCTCCTTCTGACTGAAAGACCCGTTCCAAATGCAGGTCTTGCTGCACAATATCTGTAGTGCCCCGCTACTGTATAAAGTTATAACATTCCATGTTCCAAGGAACATGTCCCTGTGTTTGAGCCTTGGCATGTGTTCCCTGAAGTAGTCCCCGCCCGGAGAACCGAATGGGGGACTATTTGACCTCCGAAAAAATTTACCCCAGTTGATCCCATGTCCGCATTTCTTGACTGTTGTATTTTTACGGTGAAAGATCGTGACTCATGGAGGGGAAGAATGTGTTATTATGATTATTATTATTAATAATTTTATTATTATTATTATTATTATTACTATTATACCTTTTGTTATTAACCTTTTAGAAATATCGTCATCTTATATTTCATGGATTGGACCATTTGATTCATTCCGTATCCAGAATTGATATATACTTTTGGCAACGCTTTTTAGTTCTTACTAATATTGTCTGTGGTCTGTACGTGTATGACTTCAACGGAATTTGTCTTGGATGTTCGTTGTAAATACGAATACTAACTTCGTATTCGTAGTTTAGTTAGACTATAATATATTTTGAGATGTGTAATTCCTGAAAATATGCTCATTTGTTTATGGTCAATTCTAAGTAATTCCATGTCTACTACTTAAATCTCTTCCTCTGTGCCATAGTTAGAATCCAGTGTTATGATCCATATAAAATACACGACTAAAGTTTTGAATAGTTTCAAAATACATTTATTTCTCACTTTTATTAATACACACCGTTCAATAGTATCAATTAAATCTTTAAATCATTTTAATTTTAATTCCAAATCACTTGAAATACCTTTGTTATAATATTGATAACACAAAATACAGCAACTAGAACTGACGAGGACGGTATAATAATAATAATAAATGATAATAATAATAATAATAATAATAAATGATAATAATAATAATAATAATAATAATAATCTAGAATGACTGTATAATTAAAGCGTAAAATATACAAAATAATTAAATCACTAGAACATAGTGACACTTGTCCTCCCAACTCCTAAAAAAGGGTTAAACTGAAAATATATAAAAAATGTTATTCTCCCAGTTATATGGATGCGAAACATGGACTCTTACTTTAAGGGAGGAAAGGAGATTATGAGTATTTGAGAATAAAGCTCTTGGAACCGGAGATATTAGACTTTATAGAAAAGGAAAGATTATAGTAGTATAGCCATGTCAAAAGAAGCCAGAGCAAAGATTGCCTAAAATGGTTATGGAATGGATCCCAATGGATATGAGGTAGTGAGGAAGACCGAAGAAAACTTTAATAGAAGGGGTACAAGCGGCTGTTAATATCAGAGGATTGGAGGAAGATCAAGGATAAACAGAGAGGAATGGCGTTTGGTTTCCGGAAGACGGCGGCAGCTGCCATCATACCGGATGATGTTGATGAGGAAAAATGTTGGACCTAAGAGAGATAAACAGACAGGGAAATGGAGAAGACTACATAAAAGTGAGGCTATATAGTCTTTATAGGAAGCCAGATATAATAAGTGTTAATTCCCGTGGACTGTGATGGGCATTTGGGCAGGACATGTGACACGAATGGGGATCGAAGTAAGTGCATGGATGCTTCTTGTAGGAAAAAACCACAGGTAAAACGCTCAGTTGGTAGACCAAGAATGAGGCGGGTGAATAGTATGTTTTGGGGGATGTAGATTATACAGTGGATGATAGGAAATCATTAGCTCAGGATAGGGACATATTGAGAGCGTATGTCCTCGCGGTCACGAATCTGCAGGTTCGATAATGCCGGTGAGTTCGTTCGTTAGTTAGAACATATTCATATGTTCAGCATAGTATGCATGAAAGTGTTCAGTAAGCTTATTTTTGAATTGATATAAATTCTTGATTCACAATTTTATGAAATTAAAAATCCGTGACTGATATTTGTACTCATTCTGGTTAAATAAGAGAGGAACCTTCTGAGTTAGAGTAGTTTTGCTAGCTTGTTATCGATTTAAAGTTTTCCCCGAGTCATCGAGTTTGGGTTGGTCTAAGAAATGTTGAGGATCTCGTATTCTTTCTTTATGATTTCTTTGCATTCTTCCAGATCGTTGATTGCACTTCACCATCCACATACTGCTCTCTA
Organism: Diploptera punctata; assembly: GCA_030220185.1. NCBI lineage: Eukaryota > Metazoa > Arthropoda > Insecta > Blattodea > Blaberidae > Diploptera > Diploptera punctata. The sequence goes on along the minus strand of JASPKZ010005273.1, from coordinate 870,652 downwards.
CAAATGTTTTGTCAATTTCCTCTACTCGCAAACACTCAACATTTCACCTTCTAATACGAAAATACGATTACAACCTGAAATCTTATTCCAAACATGAAATCCCATAGTAATATCATTATGAAAAGGAGTGATCATACATTACGTACACTTACAACGGAATTCTCAACCATTGTATGCGAAATCTACCTTCAATTTGTTTCCACAGAAGTGTTTTCGTCCAAGAAAAAATATACCGGTTTTAATTGCAAAACACTAAAGTATAGTGTCAAATATCTCATTTAAACTATAGGGAAGTAATACAATTCCTGAGTAGGTAGACTGGAAAACGCTCACTATTGCTGCGTCTCGCCTCACGCCACTCTGCTTTAACTGAAGCAGGGAATCCATCAGCTCCGTACAGTGAGTTGCCATTGCTGAATTCTGGCGTTGGTTTATATGCCTTGCAATTAAAAACGGCAAAAATAAATGAATCACTTAATTAGCAGGTATCGAGAAGTTACTCAACGAGAACATAGAATAAATTTAGGCAGATAATTGTGTGCGATAAGGAGAAAAAATTAAAAATGAAGATTACAACAGAGAGATTCTTCTAGATACTATCTTGGATCTCATGACCAGCCTGATGGACTAGTGTTCACCGTTTCTGACTACAGTTCAAGAAGTCTCGGGTTCGATTCCTAGTCAGATCATAGGAATTTTTCCTTAAAATAAATTATTATTATGGTTGCTCATGGTCTGGAATTTAGGTTAAGTTTAGGTTAAGGACTCTCCTGGCGTTTCATTAATATTTATTACTGATCACATCGTCGGGATAACGTAACTCCGCCTCCCAGGTATCCCAAACTAACAAATGGATTACAATTCCGCCAATGCCAGAGGAGAAAACCAGAAATGTCATAAAAGACAACCTAGTGGCATTGGATAGAAAAAGCAACTTGGAGCCCATTGTTCCCAACATGCAGGACAGCAACACGTCAGAATCGATGGTTGAATCCACGTTTCAATGTGATAGCGATGGACCGCAGAATGTAAGGTAAGCTGAAATAATTATTATTCTTCATAGCATTCAAAACTCGCGCCAGACTTTCTCGTACAATATCGCTGTTCAATGTGTATGAATTCCTGGTAAATAATACAAAAATACTGTAATTTGTAATGCATTGACTAGAATAAATCTGAATCAGCAATATGGCACCATCGCACTTACATATCGATCGTTCGACATCTTTCATCTTTTTCCGTCGTGCGTCAGACACGCCTTAGCCGCCTTCGTTCGTGCCGAGAGCTTTAGATAAGATCGATAACTAACTCAAAATTAACTAACTTACTGGCAATATAGAACCCGTAGGTTCATGGCAGCGTGGACATAAACTCTCCATACATCCCTATCCTGAGATTTTTCCAATCATTCCCTGTATAATCTACTTCCCTCAAATCATAATTAATGTTATTCTCCCACCTCATTCTTGGTCTACCAACTGGGCGTTTTTCCCCTCTGGTTTTCCTACAAGAAGCTTACATATCCCTCATTAATTCTCCATTCAAGCTACATGACCTACCCATGGCCGTCTAAAGGACCTAACTATTCTTATTATATCTGACGTCATATAAAGACCATATAGTTCACTGTTATGTAGTCTTCCCGATTCACCCGTCTGTTCATCTCTCTTAGGTCCAAACATTTTCCTAAGAACTTTATTCTCAAATACTCGTAATCTCCTTTCCTCCCTTAAAGTAAGAGTCCATGTTTCGCATCCATAAAATATAACTGGAAGAATAATATTTTTATATATTTTCAGTTGAACGTTTTTTGAAAGGAGTAGGAAAGACAAGAGTCTCTGTAAATAATAGCACGCATTCCCATAATTGAGCCTATGTTTAATTTCTTTGTGCATCTCATTCCTGTATGTAATTATTGTTCCTAGATATTTGAATTCAGCCGAGATAAGATCGATAAAGATCTGTAATTTTTTTTTCGAAAATCTTTTCAAGATAACCTCAGTTGTATCATTCTTTCGGAATTCGCCTAAAGTGTTTCTTTTTCAAATGCAAATATTTGGCATTGGAGAATAGTTTGACGATAGATAATATGGAATTCACTGTCAGACAGAGTAATCCCGTGCTATCAGCTTCCTTGTGTATTTGTAAAGTCATTTTGTACAGAGGGGCTACATTAAAGCACACAGATGGAAGGAGGGATGAAGCTGTAGGGGAATTGGGAATAACACCTCATACATTCTCATTACACGCTCCACAAACTCTCACTGTGTTTATTTATAACCAAAATGTTTCATTGCTTTTCCTTCTGTCCTGTTGGTATCGTTTTCCAAATCCTTGCACACATGCCAAATCCCACTTCCCGTAAAACTCACAATCCCGCTTAAACAATCGTTTTGTTTAATGTTAATAGAGGATGCAAACACACTGACAATATTTACGAAAGAGCAATTTGAAAATACTCTAAATACAATACAGGAATCTACATTGCGTGATACAAAAATTAGAAAAAAATCAAAAAGTGAAAAAGTTAAAATATCTTAGAACAATAGATCCTAATTACAAATATGAATAAGGTTCAGAAAATTATTAAGCATAAAAACGCATGCTAAAATGTATTACAGGAACACTTGTCACATTAAAACCTCTTACAAGGGAACTGTCAACTATTTAATGCCGAAACGTACCTTGAAATTTCTCCCAGAGAAAAGTGTTGTGTTGTGTTTTCAGATTGTCATCAATTAATGTTCTCAGAACAAATACGTTGTCCACCGTGGAGGGTACTTCTCTAAAACCTGCCTGATATTTTGAGAGCCTATTGTTCTCTTTAGTCAATTGTCTTATTCGTTCGTAAAGTACTTTACAATATATTTTTCCGAACACTGACAAGAGACAAATTCCCCTGTAAGTTTCTGGTATCTGTGCCCCACCTTTCCCTTTGTATAGCGGTTGGATGACACCTGTCGCCCAGGCTTCCGGATAATCTCCTCCATTAAAAAGTTTGTTGAACGCAGTTTTCAAAACGTCTAATAATTTATTGGATGATATCATATTTTTCAAGAATTCCCCTGGTATTCCATCAATTCCAGGTGCTTTACCATTCTTTAAACATTTAATGGAAGAAACCACTTCATTTTTCGAAATATCCTGATCCAGTAATTGAATATGAATTGGGTCAGGGATCTCAACTATATTTCCTTAATTATATCTTAACCTCTCATTTCCCAGCACCCTATCAAAGTAACTTCTCCATTCCCCGGGCGATATTCTTGTCCGATTTATGGACTTTACTTTGAGTTCCCTTAACGCTTTCCATATGTCCGCAATGGTCCCACTTTCAGTCGCGACTCTCATTTCTTCGGATTTCTTATTTTGCCATGCTAGTTTTGTTTCTGCCAATAATTCTTTATATTCCTTTCTCTCTTGCGCATTTTTTCTGCTTTCATCTGTGCTTTCTTTTCTAAACTTTAAAAGACTACTTTCGACAAATTTCTTCTTCTTTCTACATGCATTATTGTACCACCCTTTGTCCTTCTGGTTCATTGCGTATTTAACCTTGAATTTTTCCCCTGCTTTTTGAAAACATTCTGTCAAAGTTTTAATAATTTCCTCCCCGCTAAGATCATTTAATTGCAGATCCTGTATTAGCGTTTCCAAACTCCTGATAAATTCTTCTCTCAGATCCTATGAGATGTCCCTGTAGTTTTTGCAATCAGTTTTATTCCTTTCTTATAAATTGATACGATAATTGATTCCTTTCATTCATCTGGAAGAGCTTCTTTTTCCCAAATCATACTAAGCAACCAGCGTATCTTGTCCATCAATTTTTCTCCCCCTGATTTTATCAGTTCTGCTGGGATCTCATCTGAACCTGATGCTTTATACATCTTCAATTTTTCAATCGCCATTTCAACCTCTAATGCACTTGGCTCTGCGACTAGCATTTCTGCAGTCTGTAACTTCTCCTCAATGTCCTGTTCTGTATGCACATTTAATAGCTGTTTAAAGTAACTTTTCCATCTATTTAATATACTCCTGGAATCTGCAATCATATCCCCATTTTCATTCAGGATTATGTTTGTTTTAGCCTGAACCCCTTTCTTCTCTATACTAATTACCTGATATAATGCTCTAATGTTCCTACTTTTTGGGTTCATTTCAAGATAATTAATCTGCTCTCTCAAATATTCCCTCTCTTTACCCTTTAGTAAATTGGTGGTTTCCCGTATAAAACTACCCAATTGCTCTAAATTTGCCTCATTTAGCTCGTGTAACCATTTCATTTTTCCTAGCTTTCTTTTCTTTACAATGTCGGCACATTCCTGTTTTGCCTCTTTTTTAAGCAACCATTGCTTTCTGATGCTGACAATTTAATAGTATCTCTTATAGCCTTCCATTCTTTATTTATATCAGTTTCTTATTCGTTTGCCACATTGTCATCTGACGATTGAAGTACTTCAAATCTATTAGCAGTTTTGATTTGTTATTCTTGCCGCATTTCATCATTTTTCAAGTTTTTTAATTCAAATTTGACAGAATCATCTTTAGCGTTTGTTCCTCTCATAAGCGATAGCCGTTGTCTGACTTTCACTCTGACCAGATGATGATCCGAATTATGAATCAGTATTTCGTATGAATTACTTTAGTAATCTTTTTATATCTATAATTATTATTTTAATAACTGATTTAACATCGATGATGCTACTGTGCCAGCGTTTATCCACTAACACATGATCTATCTGGTTCCGAATTTCTCCATCTGGAGACGTCCAGGTGTATTTATGAATATCCTTATGCTGAAATGTTGTGCTCTTAACAATGAGATTCTTCGATGTGGCAAATGTGACTAATCTAACCCCGTTGTCGTTGCAATCTTCATGAAGACTGAATTTGCCTATTGTTGGTTTGAATATGTCTTCCCGCCCCACTTTTGCATTAAAATCTCCTAAGACAATTTTCATATGATATCGTGAAAGGCTATCAAATAAGCATTCTAATTCTTCATAGAAATCATCCTTGATCTTGTCATCTTTATCTTCTGTGGGGGCATGTACATTTACAATTATAAAATCATGTTGTTTACCCTTTAGAATTATGTATGATATCCTATCACTAACAAACTTAATATCTCGGATAGCTGATAGGATCCTCCTTCTGACTAAAAAACCCGTTCCAAATGCTGGTCTTTCTGCACCCCCGTAGTATAATGCAAAGCTTCCTGATTCCTGACTACCTTCTCCTGGCCACCTAAGTCCTGTAAAGCGACTATATCCGAGAACGATTTATCTAATTCCCGCGTTAATATCCCTAGCGCCCCGCTATTGTATAAAGTCCTAATATTCCATGTTCCTATGAACATGTCCGTGTGTTTGAGCCTTTGGCATGGGTTCCCTGAAGTAGTCCCCGCCCGGAGAACGGAATGGGGGACTATACGTTTCATTAAACTCTAGATCTTCGTCTTGGCGCAACGTGCCGGCTGGAGTCCCCCAGGGCAGTGTTCTCGGACCTCTTCTTTTTTGTCAATCTACATAAATGACTTGCCAACTGTACTAAAGCACTGCCGTTATCACCTCTACGCTGATGATCTCCAAATTTACCTACATTCACCTCCTCATTCTCTCTATAACAGCTTGACAAAAATGAATGATGATCTCATATCCATCTTTAACTGGTCTTCAAGTATCGGTCTAAATCTAAATCCTAACAAGTCACAAGTAATTCTAATGGGACAAAAAAGACTGCTTACAACCTTTGACATATCTACACTTCCAAACATTACTATAAATAATATAATTATCCCTTATTCTTCTTCAGTAATAGATCTTGGACTACATCTAGACGCAAATTTAACCTGGCAAACACAAGTGAAACACATATGTAAAAAGACTTTCTCCATCTTACATTATCTTAGACGTTTAAAGAATTTTCTCCCAGTTTCGTTAAAACAAATCCTTGTGCAGGATCTTGTGTTACCACACTTCGATTATTGTGACATTAAATACAATGATCTAAACTATGACTTGTCGCAGAGACTGCAGCGTGTTCATAATGCTTGCGTTCGATTCATTTTCAATATCCGCCGTTATGACCATATTTCCGAACACTTTAATAACCTCTCTTGGCTCCGTCTTACTGACAGACGTAAATTGCACTCTCTTTCGCTACTTTTCAAGCTTCTGAATTCCTACATTCCTACTTACCTGGCGTCCAGATTTGAGAAGTTATCCTCCTACCACAATATTGACACTAGGTCACAAGATAGCAGTCTGCTAACAATTCCTCTTCATAGCACTTCCTCCTATTCTACTTCCTTCACAGTAGCCTCTGCCCGCTCCTGGAATCTCCTTCCTCAAGATATCAGGGGTTGCCGCACACTTGGTACCTTTAAGTCACGCTTATACAGTTACCTGTTGTCTAATAATTAATTTTTCTCTATTTATTTAATTTTATACTGTGCCATTAATCTTTTCCTAGTTTTTTTTATATATATTGTACATATTATATATTTAATTCGTTAAATTTAGGGTAAATCAAAATACATTATAAATATAAATTGTATTGTATTCATAACTTGTAATCGTTTGTATATATATATTGTAATTTAGATTTAAGACTATTTTTTGTTTGTATTTTTTTAAACCTGGTTGAGTGGTAGACAAGGCCTTAAGGCCTTAACTCTGCCAGGTAAAATAAAGCTATTATTATTATTATTATTATTATTATTATTATTATTTGAACTCCGGAAAAGTTTACCCCAGTTGAACCCATGTCCGCATACCTTGACGGTTGTATTTTTATGGTGAAAGATCGTCACTCTTTCGACCAAGGTACTTTTTTCGTCTGGCTTATCACCTTCGACCAGTCACCCTATTGGCAGCAATGCTACCGCCGGCATAGCTCTCATGATCAATTAAGCACGCAAGCCACTCCACCACGACAAGGTAAAGATACCATTGAGGGATTTTCTATTTATTAATTTTACAGGTTAGAGTAATTTAATTGCGTTAGGTTATTTCGGAGATCAATGATAGACTTCACCTCTGTTTTGTAGACGATATCCTTAATAAAGTCCCAGAGAAGGAAGTAGGATCGGCTGATGTCGGGGGAACGATCAGGCCATTCTGGTGATCCTCTCTCTTCCAGTTTTTTTATCCATTGGTCGATGCTCCTTCATATTGGAGGTTCTCGTTGATATACTGCACTCGTGTTACAGATATAAAGTCTTCTAGCCACAAACAACACAAAACTTGTATTCCAGCCAGACGCCATTTTCTTTTTAATGAGCTCACTAGCGCCACTACGCACTAGTGCAAAAGTGCAAACTACTGCAATATTGCTAAATGTTGAGTATTGAAGTTAGATCTCCTTTAATAATTATAAGATAATAACTAACTTACTGGCACTCTCAAATCCATATAAGCTTTCCACACATCCTTATCCTGAGCTTGTTTTCCAAGCATTCCCTGTATAATATATTTCCCTCAAATCATGGTTAATGTAATTCTCTCAGCTCATTCTTGATCTACGAACTGGGAGTTTTCCCTCTGATTTTTCTTACAAGAAGCTTCCATGCCCCTCTTTCATTCCCCAATTCGTGCCACATGTCCTGTCCATTGTAATCTACGACACTTAACTGTTCTTATTGTATCTGGTTTCCTATAAATATCATGTAGCTCATTGTTATGTAGTCTTCTCCATTTGCCTGCCTGTTCATGTCTCTTTAGTCCAAAAACTTACCTGAGAACTTTATTCTCAACTCTCGTAATATTTTTTCATCCCTTAAAGTAATATTCCATGTTTCGCATTCATTTAACTGGAAGAATAACAGTTTTATATATTTTCAATATAACGCTTTTGGAGAGAAATTGGGACGACACGAGTCCCTGTAATGCTTAATAGCAAACATTTCTAGAATTGAGCCTATTTTTAACTTCTTTGTGCATCCTATTCCTATTTCTAATTATTTTTCTTAGGTATCTGGATTCAGGCACCTCTTAAAATTTCCATAAGTTGTAATTAACCGTCCATTTCCATCATATAATGTACTTCTATGTGTGAACATATATTTAGTTTTACTGTAGTTTTTATTTTACAGAGACATGAAGTTGTACACATCATAATGTGGACATGTTGTATTCTGTAAACTAGGAAAATCGGACCACAAATTAGACTTAGGAGATTCGCTTAGTTTACGTGGGACGTGACGAACTGTACTTCTTTTTTTAATATCAGCAAGAATGTTTGTAACGTGAAATTGTTGACTTAATGTTCTGCAGGTTGGTGCTCTGTGATTATAGTTGAGGTCGACGAAATAAAGAGAATGTTTCTGTTGATGATGAAATGAGGGGAATACCAACCATATACTCTATTTGTATGCAAATTGCCTAACACGTGAATGATCAAAAGATCAACCGTACAACGCAGTGGTTCAGTGTCTCCCCATCACGTACACGTATAAAAAAAATAGCGGACTCTTCATTTCGAACATTTCAAATTTAAACGTGCGATTCACACTAGTAATCTACTTGCACAGTAGAGCTAAAATCCGTTCTCTTTCCTCATTCTTTTATGCAAGGCAAGCCAGCGATCGCTTAGCTCAGTGCCTTATGCCATGCTTCGTATGCAAGAGGTCACAGGTTTGATTCCCGATGAGGTTGAATTTATTAATTATTACAATGCTTTCTATTTTAATTCTGTCTGTTCACTCTTAAAAAACTAACTATGTGGAAGTATTATTATTATTATTATTATTATTATTATTATTATTATTATTATTATTATTATTATTGGCCTATTATTAGGCTTGCCTTGATATATATAAACTAAATATTTTAATGGAGGGGTGAAACTTTTCCTTGCCAATACGTAATAAATAAATAAATAAGTAAAGAAGTAAATAAATAACTAAATAAAAAAAATATATGAATCTATATTATCTTTTATTATATAAATTTATAGCATTATTATTAAAACGTGGTACTGCGTACACAATTAAATTTACACCGATAGCTAAATAGGGATATAGATTTTACGAAGGCAGGAATATTACTTAATGTAGTGTAAAGTGGACCTATATTACGTGCCTGGAATGAAATGTTATAATATGTATTTTGTGGAAATACAAATAAATAAAAAAGTACTTTTCGAGATTAAAAAAGTAGATAACTTAAAGATAATGGTAAAAAAATGTTCCACGCCAAATATATCAATTGGTACCGGTCTGGGTCGTGTGCGATGGATCTCGGTGAGCAATGAGGTTCAGGGGACAATCACGATCACTATGATAATGAAGATAGACGAAGAGTTATTATTTTCTATTTTTATTACTTTATTCAAATGCAAGGAAATCTTGATACACTTCCCAGTATTTTCTTATTTTACGAATTAATATTTGACAGCTATCGCCCTTAAGATTCTCAAGGCACTTTTAAGTTATTCACACTCTATTTACGGGAATATGACTTTCTATTAGGATCCTTTATTTCTCGCGATCCCTATATTTGACTTATACAGCACACGTTTAATCAATCGGAGATCTATCCTCCTAACTATAAAAATATTTAGTGACCTCTTATATTCACACTAAGTTGCGGCCGTTGTAAAATCTTAGAATAATATTAATTTCGCGCCAGCTCTTGAGGACGAGCAAATAAACTTATCCAGCCCAATGCAAGAGCGAGTGGGTGTCTGTCAACTTGGTTCTAGACTCGTTTCGAAGCATAACCTTTTGAGATTCTTTAGGGTGGTGACATTAATACCATCACACATTCAACACATTCAATTGGTTAATATATTATAATAATATAAAATATACATTCTTATTGGCTAAAAACATTTACGCCTACAAATTTCACACGCCTTGGGGCCATGTTTCTCCCCGAGTTCATTGATCTCGTTTACAAGCGACTTTTATGGACATCTCAACACCTGTACAGTCGGCAGGTTTGTAAGATGTTTATTAAAGAAGGTTTTATTATCCAACGTACCTTCCACCCTTTCTAACTACTGAGTTTTATGGCTTCTACGTGACTATCCCAATAGACTGTAGGATTTGCAGCTAATTGCTTATATCCTTTTGGGGGCCCACGAGCTAAGATTCCCATACGTATTTCTAAATTTTGTCACCAGACAAGTAACTACTGGAATTCTCCTTTATGTTGAATATAAATATCCTTTTAATTTAATTTTAATCATAACCTTTAAAATGGGGGATTAGTTTCCGTCTCACAATTTATCATAACGATATCGAGGTAATGTCCCACGAATTCAAATAAATAAAAATGAAATAAAACTTAATTTCAAATAAAATAATAAAGAAGATACATCATATACATATTTTATTTTTTCGTAATTGGTTTAACAATCTACGCAACTCGAACCTCGAATGCTTGTCGTCTAAATCCTAGTTATCTTGTTTACTTTTACGAGAGTTATCATTTTTTTGAAACGTTGTAATTTGAGTAAACTTGTCTCCTTCTCTAACTATTGACCACAATTAAAACCAAGTACAGCGCATTTAAAACAATACGTTACCTCGTGGACCACAGTTTCAGCTTTTCGCGCATGCGCAGTGGGTCATAACAGGGAGTGCGTTTTGAAACCCCCTTTTTTTTGCTAAGTGTACGAAAGAGGGAGGACTATCCAACAAAAAAAAGGCTATCTGAACATCCAAATATACCTTCTTCGTATCAAGAAGATAGCTAATATCGTTTCCTCAGGAACCTGTAGCTATAAAACTAGAGAACTGCTACAGAAATCCTTATCTGAAACAAAGCTGTCAACTGTTTGATTGTGAAGTGTGTCACTTATTGAACACTTGGTTCTGGAATGCAGCTGTACCTGCCAATGCTTCCAACACATATACATTGAGAGATCTGTTACAAATCAATAGACACGAGTTCATTAACAATTAATTAGTACACAAATTGGAATATGAGCTGCACATATTCTGCAATCCAACCATGTAATTAGTCATACAAACACGCCTGAACATTAACACATATTTGTGTGGGCTGCACTTGTTTGATTTAGTTTCATGCAAACTGTTCGAACTATATGTACGTAGGAAAGTAGCAAATATGTAATGACTTGTGTGTACAGCGAATTAACCGAACCAATTGATCGACTTTTTCGATAATTATTTTATAAATAAAGGATTAAAATTATATTGGCAACATTGTATTTAATATTCTGGTTCATACTAACATTCATTTGAATCCTTTGTGATTTTATAAAAAGCCCAGAAAATCGAAAATTATAATACCGTGCAAATTATATGTGTAATCAGTTGTCAACAACATATCTGAAATGGGGTTTGAAAATCAACAAAAACAAAACAGAGTATTTAACAAATGACCCAGATGAATTATATATTAATGGGGAAAAGATAAAGAAGAGCGATATTTTCTATTATTTGTGATCAATTATAGAGAAAGATGGAACATCAAACAAAGAAATAGCAAAAAGGATTAGTAATAGAAGAAAAGCAATAGGAATGTTAAACTCTATACTATGGAGTAAAAACATAATTGACAGTACAAAATAACTAATTTATAAATCCATCCTAGAAAGTATAATGTTATATGGATCGGAAGTCTGGACAATGGCACAAGAACATGTCAATAGAATAACTTCAGTTGAAATGGACTTTTCGAGAAGAGCTGCCAGAGAATCTAGATTGGAAACAATTAGAAATACAGAAATTAGAAAATGGATGAATGCAGAAAGAAATATAATGGATGAGATTGAACACAGAAGGTTAAAATGGTATGGACACATAAGGAGAATGCAGGATGGAAGAGTACCAAAGGCCGTCTATGCATGGAAAATTGAAAGAAGGAACAGAAAAGAAAGACAAGAACAACCTGGAAGAACAACATTCAAAATTCAATGTGGAAATTTGGTGTAACAGATGAAGACACGGAGGACAGAGAACGATGGAGAACTTTAATTATGGGAAATTTGTGAATGTTTGTTGCAATCTGATAGCCTATAAGTCCGTTGTCATTTTATGTATTTATTTATTTATTTTTAATTCATGTTAATTACTAAGATTGGTTGGAGAAAACCCTCAATGATGAGGAAAATTCTCAAAATGAATGAATGAATAATACCGTGTATTGTTTAATTCATAAATATGAACAGAACATTTGCAACATAAATAAATCGTAGAAAATATTAATAATTTCATATGTAAAAATCGATATAAATTATATATGAACATTATTAAGATCACATCTCCTAAACTAAACTCCAATGCGCGACAGGCCGGTTGCTTGCATCACATCTACATGTGTAATCACAGAGGTAGACGATCATCCTGCCAGTATAGAGGTGATATGTGGTCGGAATGTTTGGGCCCCCACCCGTTAAAACTGGTTTTGTCAACCTGGAGCCGCTATTTATGGTAGCTATCCAAATTCCTCACGGTGCTGGGAGGGCACCGGTCCCATACTGGCCGAAACAGCACGAGAAAAATTATTTTCCTATGGAGATTCGAACCAGCGTAAGTCCCATAGCTCTGCGCCAAGACCCCTTGCCTTAAACACTCGACTACGGGGATAAGTTCACCTGAACAGCACGTTTTTTTATTATAAGAATAAATGTAAGTATACACGTGGAGCACGTCATAGAGTAGTGGTTAAGGCAATACGCTACAAGCCGGAAGGTGAAGGGTTCGAGTCCCACTGGGCGCAGGATTTTTAAACTGACCCAAACCTTCTTGTGGCACCATGGCCCTGGAGTCGACTCAGCTTCTAATTTAAATGAGTATCAGACGCTTGATCTGGTGGTAAATGCGGCAGTCACGCAGCACTGACAACCCGGCTGACATCAAGTGTTGAATGTCATCTCCTATGACCTGAAGGGTCTCTTTAGGGCTGTAATGGGATTTGTAAGTATAAACGATTTAAAGTTACAAAAACGCATTTTACAGGTAGTGATCCTATTTGAATTTAATTTCTCATACTGATGGTACTTTAATTGGTTTTATTTTTACAATAGAACAAGTGGCTGACCCTCATTCATAAGTCCAGATTTTATGTAATTACATATTCTGTTGATGTGTATGTAATTTTAAAAAAAGCTAAAATATTGACGAATTAAACTGAAAAATCCCTTATTCCAAAGATTTAAATTACATATTTTTACACAGTTCGAGCTATAATACATATTTCTCACCATAGTACACAATTTTACATATTTTAATATTTTTTTGCGGAATTATCAAAAATGTTCGTCAATCCCATTGATTTTCGTTACATAGCAAGAAAGGAAAAACAATTGTAAGTTTTATTATTGTGCTTCTCATGCATTGTCGTCAATCCTATACATTTCCGTTGCACTTAAAGCTAAATCGTACGAGTTCGATGCGGGACAACAATGACTTGTTTTAAACATTTTTTCTTCCTTGTTCTCAAACGTTCCAGGATTTATAACAGTCAGTTGCATTTAATTTAACCATGACAGCAGTTGCATCTTCATTGTCTCCGAAGCTAAAAACGTGGATTTCTGTTAACAGTGCTTTGATAAATTATCGTAAAACAGTCCTCTGCCAAACTTGTGATAAACGATGAAATCTCAAATTGAACAACATTTACGAAGCAATCTGCAAACAAAATAAACAATGAGTTTCTCCAAAGAAATAGGTACCACTTACACAGTTACAGGGACAGCCTAAACCATCTAATAGTGAATTTTACAAAGAACTGAGTATGGCGTTGGTTGCAGGGAACATACCTTGAAACAAACTTCAGGTACCTGAATTTAAACATTTCTTACAAAAATACTGCAACCGCAACATTACCGACGAGTCCACTCAGGAAGAATTACTTGGATTCTTGTTATGTTGAGATATTAGAAAAAAATCAGGATTGACATAAGCAACTCACCTTGTTAAGGCCCGTCTCCCTTTAAGGGGTAACATGTTATATTTTGTAGCCGAGGTCAACAAATGAGAGGGGCTTAACATTAAATCAAGGTCAGGATTTACCTAAATTTGCAAAGGATAGCAAAAACTAAGGAATTAAAGGCAGTCACATAAATAAAGTAAATCTAAAAAGAAAGTATATAATTATTTAACAAATTAAATATAAAAGAAGAGTGAAACATATTAAACTTTAGACGTTAATCATCTACACAGTTTATAAAGAGAGCTGATGCAAAGTTATTTCTACTAAGAGTTTCTCTTTAATATCATACGAAGTTATATGCTGAGTTTATTAGGCCTATCTAAATCTATGACAAATACTACTCTATGATTAAGTATAACAAGTACGCCGGCTTACGCTTCTCCATGGTAGGTGACCTCGGAGTCGAGGACGCTCGCTGCAAACTGCCACATGTGGGTCAGAGCCATCCCTCCAATCCCCGAAGAATCTCTTTTAGGGGTTGAAACTCCGTGTTATATAGTTGTGGGTCGCTATCCCTAACGTGGAATAACTTTTCGTGTTGATACATGATTGGTACACGTCTACTGGATATGTAATTATCTAATCTAATGTGTAAAAAGAATGCTTGTTTGTTTCTTTGTTTGTTTAGGCGCGGCCATATCGTTTTCTGATTGTAATGTGGCTGTTTGTGTATCTCAAACAACGTTTTACAGAGTAAAACTGACTAAAAAGACCTAATAATTAAGATAACCAAATAGTTATAGGGGAATCATTAATTTTTAATAAAGCCCTTGTGATAACTATACTTCTGGCTATCACAGTATCATTTATGAATCAAATAAAGGAGTTTATAAAGCCCATAAACTTTGAGTCATAACACACCTATATTGATTTCTGGTAATGAGACGACGCAACGGATGCTGGAGGCCATTTCATCGCTAATCTAATTGTGGGCAGGATGCACTCCGAAGCTGCATCAAAACCTTACATAATTTATTTTAAACCTTTGGAGGTAACAAATAGTTCAACAATTGCTAAATTAATTAATGATGGACTTAAGGTACTACGGCTAGATGGCGTAAAAAAGAAGAGAAGGTCCGACAGATGTAGGCCTACATAGATGCAGCCCCATACATGTTAAAAGCGGGGAAATTGCATACTGTATGTTATCCAAACTTAGTGCATGTTACATATACGATTCATGCATTGCAACGAGTGGCAGGGACAGACAGGAATTCCCAGAAGTAAATACACTGATATCAGCAACAAACAAGGATATCTTAAAAATTTCCTTATCGTGTAAACTTTACAAGGAGCTGCTACCTGATGTACCTCTACCTCCAGAGCCAGTGATAACAAAGTGGGCAACGTCGATCGAAGCTATAATTTTCTAAAGTAAACACTTCGAAGTTTGATTGAGAACTTTTCTTCTGATCCTGCAGTGTGTGTGTGTGTGGGTGTGTGAGTGTGAGTGAATCCTTGTTAGCATTCTACGGTTCTAAAATGCTCAGTTTATATATCGCAAGTCACTTCAACTGGCTTCCCAACAGTATAAAGAAACTGGAAACTTCAGGTATACCTCTCCAAGAAGCTGAGGAAATAATGGAAGATGCAGTTCAAAAGGTCAGTGTTGTACCAGGCGAAGTGGGTGTTGTAGTTTCCACTAAACTGCAGTCTGTGCTAAACAAGAACCCTGGATACCCAACTCTTCTTACTCTTTCTCGCTTATAATGGTCAAAATGTAGTATCCCCTGAGAATATTATTCCTAGCAGAATCCCTCTTTATAAATATACACCGTTGACTTCTTGCGAAGTTGAGCGATCTTTTTCATTTACAAATGAATATTGTGAGACAGAAGACTGTGCATGACAACAGAACATTTGGAAAAGTATATTATAATTAATTGTGGACACCGATCGAATGTGGCTTAAATGCTTGAATGGTCGACACTTGTACTTCAGTACTGTACTTTGTAGCAGAAGTGATTTGATTACAAATTAACATTGAGATTTGACTATGTGGACTTATTTTTATAGCAAATAAATAACATTTTTAAGTTTTCATATAATTGCTTTATTACACATTTATTTTCATATTTCACAATATTTGATTACATATTTATGTACATATTTCTTTATTTGATATTAGATAAAATCCGGGCCCTATCTGCTTATGTTTGTCTCGAAATGTTTTGTAAACATTTTACTCCCAAATCCTTGTAATCTTTTATCCTCTTTTAAAGTACCGGTATAATTATTATTATTATTATTATTATTATTATTATTATTATTATTATTATTATTATTAGTAGTAGTAGTAGTAGCAGCAGTAGTAGTACGACTTTATTAGACTAAAAGTAAGGTACATACAATGTTACGAATATGAATCGCACAGGCTATAGACAGTCTGTATCAATAAAACAATGTCTAGTATTAAAAAATCACAACAATGGATAACAATACAATTACATTATAAACAGTAAAGCTAGGTATAATTATTAAATATTAATAATATTACATTTTGCTTAAAACCAAGTGGTTTAAGACGTAATGCATCTTAAAGTAAGATACAGTGTTTCGCATCCATAGGCCCTACAGTATAACATGAAGGATGGCCATTTTTTATTTTCAGTTATATATTTTTTGTAGAGAAGTTACGTTGACAGAAGTTCCTATAATTTATAATGACATTCGTTTCCAGAATTGATATTACATTTAGTTTATTTGTGCATCTCATTCTTTAATATAATAATTGTTCAAGTTTATTTGATCTCCGCCAATTTTTCTAAAATTCTCTCATTTCATTAAATATGCAATGGAAGCTAATTTTTCAGGGGTGAAAAAATGCTTTCAGTAGTGGTTATTGCTTGAATTTCACGCTCCCCTTCTTTTTTTTATTGATGACTGAATAATATATTTTTAATGTCAACGTTGTAGGTGTAAGCCTATTATGTATAACGACCGATCACATAAAATCGTCACACTTTTTTTTAGAAATTTTCTAATGATTTGAAAGTCCCGCACAGTAGCTAAGTGGTTAAGGCGAGATACTTTGGCGCAGAGCTACGGGACTTGCACTAGTTTGAGTCACCATGAAGGGAGACATTTTCTCATGAAATTTCGGCCAGTATGGAACCGGTACCCACCCAGCATCGTGATGCAGTTGGGGAGCTACAACAAGTTGCTGCTCCAGGTTAAGAAAACCAGCTATAACGTTTGAGGGACGCGACATGCTGACTACATGTCACTCCTACACTAGCTTCAGGCACCTGTGCGATTAATACATGTGGATGTGAGGCCAGCACCTAGCTAGTTGGCGAAGGGCCTTATAAAATAAATTTTCTCATGAAATTTCGGTCAGTATGGGACCGGTACCTATCAACCATCTTGATGCATTGGGTAGGTACAATAAGTAGCGGCTCTAGTTCGAGAGCTATAACGGTTGGGGGACTCGACATGCTGACCACAACATGCCACCCCTACACTACAATAAGTAGCGGCTCTAGTTCGAGAGCTATAACGGTTGGGGGACTCGACATGCTGACCACAACATGCCACCCCTACACTGGCTTCATGGTCGTCCACCTCTGTGGTTAATACATGTGGATGTGACGCCAGCAGCCGGCTGGTAGGCCAATGGCCTTATAAAATAAATTTTCTCATGAAATTTCGGCCAGTATGGGACCGGTGCTTATCGACCATTCTGATGTATTTGGGTAGCTACAACAAGTAGCGGCTCTAGGTGAGAGATAAAACGGCTGGAGTACCGACATAACCGTCTACCTCTGTGATTAACAAATGTGGATGTGAAGCCAGCCATCGGATAGTAGCCAAAGGGCCTTATATAATACATTTTCTCATGCAATTTCGGCTAGTATGGAACCGGTGCTTACCGATCATCGTGATGCATTTGGGTAGATACATAAGTAGGTGCGCCAGGTCGAGAGCTAAAACGGCTGGGGAACCGACATGCCACCCCTACACTGGCTGCATGATCGTCCACCTCTATGATTAACACATGTTATGTAAGGCCAAGGGCCTTATAAAAAAACTTCTTATGAAATTTCGATCAGTATGGGAACGGTGCCTACCCACCATCGTGATGCATTTGGATAGCTACAATAAGTAGTGGCTCCAGGTCGAGAGCTATAACGGCCATAACGGCTGGGGGACCCGACCCCACCCCTACACTGGCTCCATGATCGTCTACCTCTGTGATTAATACATGTGGATGTGAGGCCAGCAGCCGGATGGTAGGTCAAGGTCCTTATAGGACTGTCACGCCATGGAGTTTTTAATGATTTGAAAAGGCGTTCTCTGAAAAGCGAAATAAAATTTGACAAATTATTGTAGCGAGATTATAATAAGAGAGCATATCCATCATTGCCATTCCTCCTCCCCGCAAAGAAAGCATTAAATGCACGGGGAGAAGAAACAGCCGGGTGTTCTGTGGACCAAGACAAATTGAAGAGTTTCGTAAAGATATAGTTAGGGGAGGTGAAGATATTTAATTAAAGCGGAATGTTGGAGGTTTCCAAGTAACAGAGAAGATTTCCAAAGGGGACTTGATGCTTGATTATTCTTCTCAGTTTTCCTTTCTCGAGCAGAAGTTTTGTAGAATAAAACAGAAGTCCAATAGTCAAATTGGGTCAGATGGTAATGTTCAACGGTGGTTTCAGTATCTGGTAGCAACGATATTAAATAACAGTATTACTTGTACCTTCATTATCTACACTATATAATGCAAAAAGTTAATGGGAGCCTGGATCATAAGATGACTCCAACCTTTCAGTTCTAGTATCAGGTAATATATGACATTCTAATTAAAATAACATTTTATATAAGTCTACTTGCGTTACGAGACTTCAGAAAAAAATATATAATTGGTAATAATAATAATAATAATAATAATAATAATAATAATAATAATAGTATTTTTTATTTAGGTATATTCCACAATACAGTGTTTGTCATTCAACCCAAAGTGCTTTGTCGCCAGAGGTTCCTGTCTAATGCATCTCATTTTCTTAAATCTCTAGTTTCCATACTTCTCATCACTCCATCTATTTATTGTTTTTAGGCCTGCTTCTTCAACTTCTTCCATTAACTTTCCAATTAAGGAACTTCTTTGATAGTGATGATGATAATAACAATAATAATAATATTAACAATAATAATAATAATAATAATAATAATAATAATGTTAAAAGATTCCGGGCTATGGGGCCGTGGTTTATAACTGGTATTTCTTCCAGACGTTTCTCCCTCAACAGGGTAACTACATCAAAGCTGACCAGTATATCGAACATAAACATAACATCTAACGATATACTGGTCAGCTTTGATGTAGTTTTCCTGTTTAAAATGGTGCCTGTCAACGAAACCATGACCTACATTGGACAGATCTTCACAGAAGACATCTCAAAACTATTCAGACACGTATTAACAACTACATACTTCCAATCGGACAACAGCTACTGTGAATAGATGGACGGATTAGCAATGGGTAATCCTCTATGTCCGGTAGTAGCGAATTTTTTCATGGAAAAATTCGAAGTGGAAGCACTAAACACAGCTGCCAATTCCCCGGAATATTGGTTTTGCTATGTAGATGATACGTTTGTAGTATGGAGACATGGTAACGAAGAGTTAGAGCAATTTATTCAACATCTCAACGGCAGACACAGTAAAATACAGTTCGCAATGGAGAAAGAAAACAATGGATAACTCCCGTTCCTGGATGTACAGATAACAAGAAAAGACAACGTAGAAATTCAACACACAGTCTATAGAAAACCCCCACACACGGACCGGTATCTACATAAGAATTCTAATCAGCATCCTAGACAAAAACGAGGCGTCATAAAGACACTGTTTGACAGAGCGAAGAAGTTATGCCAACCACAACTTCTTAACCAAGAGCAGCGTCATCTTTTTCACTGTTTCAGGAAAAATGGTTATACATGCAGAGAAATAAAACAATCCATAAATCCACGTGCACAACAACGCAGAACGGACAATACATCCACAGTCAGCACAGCTTTCTTGCCATATATACAAAGAGTCACAGACCACATCGGAAAGGTACTACAAAAGCATAATATTAAAGCCATTTACAGACCTACAAGGAAAATAGAAAATTACCTTCGCTCAGCAAAGGACCCTCGACCACCTCTTGCCACTTGCGGCGTATACCGGCTTCCATGTTCCTGTGGAAGATCATACATAGGAACCACAAAAAAGAAGCATAGCCACCCGTTTAACTGAACATAGAAGAAACTGCAGACCAGGACAATTAGAAAAATCGGCCGTAGCAGAACACTTTATTACGGAAAACGGACATCAGATTCTATACGACGAAACACAGGTTTCAGCCACAACACCATATTATTTCCCTAAATTATATAGGGAGGTCATACAAATGTACAAACACAAGGACACATTCAACAGGAAAGATGAAGGAATCAAACTAGTAGCTAAAGCCAGGTATGACACATTAGGCAATAGACAGTTAAAACTAATCAATTACAAGGAGACCATTCCAAACCAATCAGAAGCCAGTTTGATGATGACGTCTACGACTCCGCCCAGCTATCCTGACGTTAGCACAAGCACAAATGCGAGAGTCAAACATTCCGCAAACCACTTACTGCCGAGTCTAGGACAAGGTAACATCACTTAGTAGCACTCGCCACTGTAGATGCCCTCTGCAGTTGAGGGAGAAACGTCTGGAAGAAATAACAGTTATAGACCATGACCACATAGCCCGGAATTTTTTAAGATTACGATTACCGGCCGTGAAAGCCTGCATTCCATAATAATAATAGTAATATTAATAATAAATTATATATAAACATTTAATTGTTAAGTTAAGAGGGTTAGATTAAAATGTTTAGGTGAAATTTAAATGTTAGTTTACTTTAAAAATGAGTGTGAATTTGTCTGTACTTTATGGACTCAAAAACTACTTGACTGATTTAATGTTCTTTTTTTCATTAGTTAGAGAATTTTTCTGGGACAATTAACGTACGTAACATATTATCCTACGGACTACAGGGCCGGAGCTAAAACAAATGCTTTGGTGCACTAAAAAAAGTTGTTTTTGGACGCTTAAACGGCATACGCTGCTTAAACCATAACAAATACAGTAATTGACGTACCTACACATAATTGAATGTCTCAAAAAAAAATGTACAAAAAAGTCCCGGATAGCATATGTCTATCTTTTATCCATAACTCACAAATATTTTTATCGTACAGCTGGATGACTCTTTCAATTCGTAACTTGATGGCAGATAGAGACGCAGCACATAAGAAATATTGACTCGACAAAACAGACACAAATCTCAGTCAATATAAACAGTTACGTAACAAGACAAATCAAGCTATAAGAAACGCCAAACTTAGACATTTATACAGCCTAACAGATACTAATACTTCAGAAATCTGGAAAAAAACTTGAATAGAATGAGAATTGGGAGAAAAGACACACAGGTAGACAAATTACCTGTTTCCTTGGACACACTCAATAATCACTTCACAGGTATAACTACTACTCCAAAGGATAAAGAACAAACAATAAATGAATTATCACTGACAAATCAACCCGACAGAGAACATTTCAACTTCTCATATGTTACAGATTACTACGTAAAGAAAGCCATCATGTGAATAAAAACCAAAGCAGAAGGAACTGACCGTATAAATATTACTTTACTGAATAAAATAATCGAGGCTATACTACCTACTATAACTCATATTTTTAACTCCTCACTACAAACTTCTACATATCCCTCATTGTGGAAACAAGCACTCGTACGCCCACTGCCTAAAGTTAAAATGCCCTTAACTCCGAACGACTTTCGACCCATTAGCATTTTATCTACCCCTTCAAAAGCTGTGGAACGATTAGTCCATAAACAACTGACTGACCACCTAACTGAACACAACCTTCTAGATCAATTTCAGTCAGGCTTCAAGAAAGGACACAATACAAATACTGCTCTACTAAATATTTGCAATGACATACGCGAAGCTGCTGATAATCGAAAACTTACCATTCGTACACTACTGGACTTTAGTAAAGCATTCGACACGGTAGACTTGGACTTATTGTTGCATAAACTTAAAAACCTCTTACTCTCTGATAGTGCCACGCAATGGTTCAATTCCTACCTTCATGAGCGCCAGCAATCTGTTGTAGGAAATCATGCATTATGTTCTTCTTGGTCCTTCTATAAAGCTGGGGTTCCACAGGGTTCGGTGCTTGGACCTTTACTTTTTTCAATTTACATAAATTACATATCTAACTCCCTAAAGGATAGCAAACAAAATTTATTTGCAGACGACATGCAAATCTACATCCACACAGACAAATATTCACTAAATGACGCTGTTTGCCAAAATTAACGAGGATCTTGACTCACTAATGACTTGGACAGTTGAATATGGACTGCAATTAAATCCTAAAAAGTCACAATCAATCATTATGGGTCACCAGAGACTATTATCTACAATTAAGCTAAACACAGTCTCGCATGTGTCACTAAATGGAGTTCAAATCCCTTATAGTGAGACAGTAAAAATTCTAGGAGTATTTATTGACAACTTAAATTGGAATACACAAATAAACCATACATGAAAAACAGTCTTCTCAACAATACATTCATTAAATCGCGTAAGAAATTATCTGCCATTCGCTCTTAGGAAAATGCTAGTAGAAACACTTGCAATGCCCCATTTTGATTATTGTGACACTCTTTTTACAGACTTAAATATTATTTACACTCAAAGACTTCAACGTGGTCATAATTCTTGCGCACGTTTTATTTGTGGTATTTGCAAATTTGACCATGTTACACCGTCCCTGGAACAATTATCGTGCCTTCGTTTAAGATATCGTAGAACTAACTGTTCATTCCTTCTCTATAAAATCCTTCACACATCATCGCCTAATTATTTATCATGCCGCTTCATCAGACTATCCGACACACATAATCTTGACACTCGATTCCATCAGCACACTGTCCTTTATATCCCTCCTCATCACACTGTGCATTATTCATTATCTTTTACGGTCTCACCAAAACATGGAATTCCCTTCCGCCCTTTGTCAGAGACTGTCAAACTATAACATCCTTCAAAAACAAATGAAAGAATTATTTAATAACAAACTAACTTATACACCTCACTGATAGTATTCTTTTAACAATTAATAAATTTAATTATCTATGAAAATAATATTAAGATTAACAAATATTTTCTTTTGTTTTGTTTTAAATATTGTACAAACGTAAAATTAGTTTTCTATGTCTCATTATTTTTCTTTGTTTTACATATACATTAGACACGGACAATTTAATATGTCTTGCTTGTATACATTTTATTATTAGTTTTAGTCTTAATTTTAACTAACATTAACTAGTTGCATTATATATCGTAATATAATAGATATCATCTTTTTGATCAAATTTTTATTTAGTATTTAATATTAGAGTTCATTGTGATTGTTATATTCTGATGTAATATATGTTTGCCCTGGTGAATGGAAGAGAAGGCCACATGACCTTAACTCCACCAGGCTAAATAAATAAATCTAAAAAATCTCATTGATGCCAGGAAGATGGCGGAAGAGTAGATTCCCGGGTAAGCGTAGCAGCACACGCTGTGTATTCTTTAAAGAATAACTCGCAATTGCCATTTTTACACGCTTTATATTAGCTTTACCTGTATCTATCTATTTATCTATGTAACGGAATCTTTCAACGCGATTTTCACCCGCTTGAAGTCAGTGGATCGATTAGAAACTTTGTATACTTATAAAGGACCCGTGACAATACAACACTTTCACATGATTTTTCTAAAATCCTGGCCAGAATCATCAGAAAATCAAAACAAGTGTCTTTGTATCTACGTAACGGAATCTTTGAACACGATTTTCACCCACTTAGAAACATCAGATCAACTTGAAACTTTGTATACTTGTAAACGACCCGTGACAATACAACAATTTCACATTTTGTTTCTAAAATCTTGGCCAGAATCATCACAAAATCAAAAATATAAAAACTGGTATAATAGGTTGCGGACTTTTCGACTTTTTATTCAATCGTTATAAGAGCTCAGTTGGTAGAGCGGGGGACTGTACTGGTATATAATTTCAGTAATAGGTCGCTGGTTTTAAATCCAGCTGGGAGGATTTTTTTTAAGAATATTACTTTTAGCGCATACTACAATAGTTTCGAATTTAAAGATATTTACATTTATATCTTATTCTCTAAAATGTTAAAACTAAAAAATAAAAAATAAATAATAGTTTTAGAAAACTAAACCAAAACGCTTTATTAGAAAACCGAACTAAAAAAATGAAAAATAATTTTAATTTCCAACACGCTTGGGATATAATTAAATTTGGTCAACAAAAAAATAATCTCTAACGCATGTAGAATAAAGCTAGAGTTATCAACAAAAACAAAATAATTTTACCATCAAAAGGGTGGGGTGCTTTTTATGATTTTTACATTTCCTTCTTAGAGACTTTACTTCTACCAATATCTGTTTATTATCAAATATATTAATTGATGTAGAGCACCCCACGCCTTTGATGGTAAAATTTTATTTTTGTTGATAACTCTAGTTTTTTTTCTATATGTATTGGAGATGATTTTTTTGTTGACCACTTTAATTTTATCCCAAGCGTGTTGGAAATTAAAATTATATTTATTAATTTATTTAGTTCGGTTTTCTAATAAAGCGTGTTGTTTTAGTTTTTGAAAAATGATTATTTATTGTCTTTCAATTTATTTATGCCAATAAGATCGGGATAAGTAGATTCCCGGGTAACGCCGAGAATTAGCACAGAGTATCAAAAAATAATTACTTTATAAACTTATTATTATTTTTATTTCTACTTATTTAACTAAACACAAAAACACGATTAATTTATTTAGGCGTAGCATTGCAAGTGGATTGTTACAAACTGATAATAATAATAATAATAATAATAATAATAATAATAATAATTTATATATACAGATGTTTTCATATTTTTCTGTGGCTAATGTTTTACTTTCCTTCTCCACTCGTTCACTCCCATGTCCTCAGATCTTCTTGTTCTTATTTGTAGCATCCATGAGCTTCGAGGTCTTTCTTTCTTTCTTTCTTTCTTTCTTTCTTTCTTTCTTCTTCCTGATGGACACCTATACAAAGTATTTCTGGGTAACCTTTCTTCTTGCATTCGGCGTGAGGAGAGCTGCAATATGTTCAAAATTGGAAAATAGAAGAAATAAAGTCAAACGAGAAAAATTAATATGAAATGTTCAATAGTACTATATCGTATAAGATATAAGCAATTAAATTGAAATGGTTATTCAGTGAAACGAAATGGTCTTTATTGTAGATTAGCTCAAATAATACATCTGTGTTATCTGTATCGCATCATAAGTAATGCATTTTTTACACAAAACCTTCTTTGAAACTTTTTTGAAAAAAAATTAAAATACTTTTCAGAATAGAGACCATCAGATTCTGTGAACTTGAGCTATCTATCAGCGAGGTTTATTATTCTCCGATGGTACGAGTCCCTGTGCTTCTGGATGCGAATAATTCACAGCTTCAATGTTTTCAATGTTTTTGTAATTTCACACAATAAATAGGCCATGGATCGAAACAAATTGAAATGCGAAGATGCAAGATCTGGGCTATCTATATGCTAGTTGTGATTGAAGTTCGATTCCTCCATTTCTTGAACTTTCGTCGTAGTTGTTCCTGCAGTATTGGAATCCGGTCGGAAATCGTTCCAGTTGTTGAGAATAATGATTCGCATCGATTTTACGCCTGTTTAGAACAAAATCGGTCTTTCAAAGTTCCACCAGACATACATTTAAGTGAAAACAGACATTACTTACGAGACAACCAGATATTAGAGAGGTTTCGTACATATTTTCTCTTTTAAACGTTATATGCTTGAAAAGACGTGTCAATGATGTAGTTAAGAGTTAACGATGACAGCACAACAGTTTTCGCGCCACGAAAGCCATGGTTCATTCTTCCGATGCATTCGAAAATGTTCGTTCTTCTTGGCCTCCATTTTGTTCTACATACTCTAACGATAGGTTATAGGGTAAACTTGGCTGAATCGGGATACAGGTTGATTAGGGACACTTCTAAATTTGTTCTCCACCGAAATCTAAAACTCCCAATGAAAGTGCTGGTATCTACCGACCAATCCCTGTACTTCATGTAGCACTATCTAAACCAATTGCACGTCGTTTTGTTTCTCGAATTGGTTATATGAAGATTTCACAACAAAGAATTGATGTGGAATAATAGGTCTTTTTCTTCTTCACTTCCTGGTTTAGGCAAGAGTTGCCTGTTCCGTCTTCACTAATAGATCTAAGACCATCTCTTCCGAGGACGTCCGACATCTCTTCTTCCTCTTGGAAAATAATGGAAGATTTTATTTGGTAATCTTCTTTCTTCCATTCTTTCTATATGTTCTTTCCACTGTATCTTGTTGTTAAATATATTTTCTTTTATAGATCTGCAGTTCTTCACGGATATCCTCGTTTCTTATCTGGTCCATTCTAGTGCAGCCTTTTACTCTTCTTAAAAATTTCATCTCGGCTGCTTGGATTTTACTTACTTGTTTGGTAGTGGTAATCCAAGATTCACTCCCATACAAAAGGAGAGGGACAGCTATTGTTTTATAAAATTTTAATTTTGTTTGTTTATGGGCTTTATTATTCAATGTTCTATTTATTTTACCACAAATAGCTTGAAAGTGATGTGTTTTGTTTTCAATATCTTTATCATACCCATAGCTGATGTCACATCCTAAATATTTAAAGTGGGATACTTGTTCAATAATTTCGTCTCTAGTTACTATTTTTGCACGCAGAATATTTATTCCACAAAATGCCATTACTTTTGTTTTACTTATTGAAATTTTAAAATTATAATCGCTACATATTGCATTTAGTTTGTAAGCAGCCAATTGTAACAGATCTTCATCATGGTGTAGTAAGACCAAATCATCGGCGAAAAGTAAGTTATTAATACTTGAGTTATTGTTCAATCTAAGGCCATTGTCCATTATAATTTTCCATTGTTTCATAATGTCGTCGATATATATATATATTAAAAAGAGTGGGTGATAGACTACACCCTTGCCTAACTCCTTGATTTATTAAAATTTCTTCTGACCTTTTTCCATCAGTTTTTATCACAACTTTAGTTTCTTCATATAAGCCTTGGACTGATTTTATTAGATGGTGTGGATATCCTCGTTCCTTCATTATTTCCCATAGTATAGATCTATTTACTCTGTCAAAGGCCTTTTCAAAATCAATGAACAACAAGTATGTTGGCAGATTAAATTCTCTTCTCTTTTGAATTAGTCTCTTTATAATAAACACATTATCACTAAAAGATCTTCCTTTTCTGAACCCTGCTTGTTCTTCTTCTAAGAGTGTGTCAGATATCTTCTTCAATCTATTATTTATTATTTTTGCATATAATTTATAAGTGGAGTTCAATAAGCTGATACCTCTATAATTTTTACTATCTAATCTATTTCCTTTTTTGAAGAGTGATATGACTTCACCTATCTTCCAATTTTCAGGTATTTTACATGTCTTCCAACATTCGTTTATTAAGTT
This sequence comes from Diploptera punctata, assembly GCA_030220185.1. Classification (NCBI taxonomy): domain Eukaryota; kingdom Metazoa; phylum Arthropoda; class Insecta; order Blattodea; family Blaberidae; genus Diploptera; species Diploptera punctata. Next base: position 843,108 of record JASPKZ010005273.1, on the reverse strand, counting down.
TAATAATCTTATTTCTGCAAATAAACCTGCATACTTTATCAGTTCATTGTTTATACCATCTATACGGGTGCTTTTCTATATTTCATTTCTTTCAATGCCTCTCTCATTTCGCGTAGAGTAATTCTGTCTATTTCTGATTTATTTTCTCTTTCAGAAGGGCGTTCTACAACTAATTCTTCATCGTTACACCATAATTCTCTGTAGTGATTCTCCCATGTCTTCAGATTAATGGTATTTTGTTTTGCAGTATCTTTTTCTGTTGTATTTAATTGTTTCATTACTTTAAATGCTAACAATTGTCTGCCATGTACATCGTGCTCTATTTTGGAAATAAATCTTTCCCAGGAATCTTTATGAGCTGTTCGAGTTATTTGTTTTGCTCGCTTCCTTTTTTGTTTATATATAGTTCTAGATTCTTCAGTTTTCTTTTGTAAGTACTCTAAATAAGCAATTTTTTTTTGTCTCGCACAGCTTCCTCTATTTCGTCATTCCATATCTTTAATCCTCTTTTGTTGCGAATCTTTTTCTTCTTTCCTATAGCTTCATTTGCAGCATTTATAATACATGTTTTCATATTTTCCCACTCTTCATTTAGATTATCATTAATTGCTTTTCTTTCTAAGTGTTCTTGTAGCCTTTTTTGGTATAATTGTCTTATACTTTCTTCTTCTAGAAGATATACTTTAAAAACCTCTTCTTTTATACTTTCTTGAGTTTCCGGTTTCTTCCTTTTGGCTATTATAAGTATCGTGGCTACCAATAGATAGTGGTCTGTATATATGTCACATCCTCTGTATACTCTTACATCTTGTATTTGATTCCTGAGTCTATCATTAATCATTATGTAATCTATTAAAGATCTTTGGTTTCTAGCGCACCATGTATACTTGTGTATGTCCTTTTTCCTATAGAAAGTATTCGTGATTTTTAGTTTATTATAGGTAGCAAATTGTCGGAGTTCTTCCCCGTTTCTATTTATTACATCTTCTCCAAACATACCTACTATTCCTGGGATTGTGAGATTACCAACTCTGGCGTTTAAGTCACCTCCTAAGATAATACTTTCTGTGTTTTTAATACCATTTATTTCTTGTTGTAATTTATCATAGAAAATAACAGTGTCTTCAATTTTCCCCTCTTGTGGTGCATACACTCCAACAATGTTTAAGTAATTCCGATCTATTTTCAACCTTACTGTTATTATTCTTTCATCCACATATTTGTAGCTTATTATTTTTTATCTCCATTTGCTATTAATTATTATAGCTACACCACTGCAAGCTCTTCTATCTTGAGGTACTCCACTGTATATTAGTATATAATTACCAATATCTTTTGTTCCTTTCAACTTCTTTTTTGTTTCAGTAAGTATTGCTATATCAATATTTTGATTATTTAGTTCTCTGATTAGCTCTTCTTCTTTTGTGTTTAGTCCTCTGACATTCCAAGTTCCCACTTTAATCCGATCCTTTATACCAAATCGTTTGCCCTTAATTCTACGCTTAGGTCGTCTTTGGTTAAGTCCGTCCGAGTTTCCATTGTGAAGAATACGAGTAATATGTTTTCCTCTGATCGCGGTACCAACGCTATGCAGAGTAGACCATTGGTGGGGCTGCCACCTCAAAGCTTTAGGTCCAGCTTCTGGATGTACTAACCCCATCTAGAGGGTTGCCACTTCCGCCAGATCCGCCGTGATGAAGGACTCCTGCGCCGAATCTGCCGTTGAGGTCTTCACCGTAACCCTGGCTAGGGGCCCTTACAGAGTACTATCAGTCGGAGCCAACTGAACCCTGGTTCTTTTTACGAGGATGTTACTCCTCCCCCTCCTCCTTTCTCATCCCGGCTTGGGACCGGCCATGACTGAGTTGGAATAATAGGTTCGTACATTAAATATTTTTGCTACCCCTAAGAATATCAAAAACTCCTGTGCACCATACACTAAAACATAATTATAGAGGAAAAGTAAGCTAATCAAGCTAATGGGTTCATACCGTATCTTATTAACCAATGGTCCAATTATGAATTAATTTTTGCTAAATTATAAACTAATTATTACCAAATAAAGTGGTATAATTCCCGTCTTTGTGACGATGGTTTGAGTGTTGCAACCTGTGAAAATTTAAACACAATTTCGCGTGAATAGGGACAGCATATTTACTAATTTATTTGTAACTATTTCATTACAGATAGGTAATTATAAACAGAGTTGGACAGAAGTGGATTTGCATAGAGCTATTAAAACATACCGCCAGGGTTAGGAGGTTGTTTCATTCGGCAGAGTTATTTGGAGTACATCTTTGGTGTTTTCACCGTCACCTTAAAAGTGAGAGTAACGATCCGCTGAAAAAAAAAAATCAGTTGGTAGCTTACAAAGAATTCTTACATTTTCTGCACGTGGATTTAAATTATATTTTAACAATGTAAGAAAGACAGCTTTTTACTTCGCGGAAAAAATATGCAATAAGCATGATGATGATACTGGAAGGCCAGAAAAAGAATAACACTATGTGTGGGTTTTGTTTATAAAATATAGTGGCAGGATAAATAACGTAAATAGTATCATGTAAGGTGTGTTGGAGCTGAGGGAGAAAAACAATGTTTTTAGGCCTTTATAAAGAAATAAATCTGATTCTATGATAGTTTATATAGAAAATTGTGTTATAAAATTGTGTTTAAAACACGTGGCAAATATTTTACTGAAATAAGCCATTTTAAACTGTCCCGGTTCACCCAAAAGCCATCCTATTCACCTTAACAAAATGAGATGAATAGAGATGTGCAGTACTGGAATATAAATTTCAATAATTCCTCGTTCTTTCAATTGATAAAGACTATAAATGGCACAAAATATTGAAGAAATATTATAATAATTCATGAAGTACAAAACATATATGTCTTACTAATAATGAAACCGATATTACTGGTTTTCCTTTTTTGTCCCGATTCACCCGAGTTTACCCTAATTAAAAGTGAGGTTATAAAATCATTGGTCTTGTGTGAATGGAATTAATAATGTTTCACTAAACTTTCTTCTCAGTTCATATTTTATACAACTTTGTAAAGAATATGTTTTATACTTAATTCATCATATTATATATTGCCCTTTTTTACACGCTTTATATTAACTTGACCTGTATCTGTCTATCTATGTAACGGAATTTTTCAACACGATTTTCACTCACTTAAAACATAGGATCGACATGAAACTTTGTATACCATAAAGACCAATGACAAAACAATAATTTCATATTTTTTTCTAAGATCCTGGCCGGGATCATCAGGACATAAACAAATACATACCGGTATAATAGGTTGCGGACTTATCGACTGTTTAGTCCATCGTTGTAAGAAATTAAATTATATCCTCTGGTACCTCAGATGGTAGAGCGGTGGACTGTAGTGGTATATAATTTCAGTAATCCATAGGCCGCTACTTCAAATCCGGCCCGGAGGATTTTTTAGAAGAGTATTACTTTTAGCTCATACTACAATAGTATCGATTTTATAAAGATATTAACATTTTTATCTCATTCTGTAAAATATTAATGACAATTTTGAAAACGTGCCACATTGTAATTTATCCAAAAAATATGAGAAGGATACGATTAACTGTAACTATTTGTCTATATTAAAACATTCAAAAATATTATAATAATGTTCGATAATAATAATTTAAAAAATATATAATTATATTCCTGCCAAGACACTAAAAATATCGTAAGCAATTAAATTTTCATGGGATTCCGGTTTATGACAATCAATTAAACTAAAAATAAAAATATATATATAATAGTTTAAGAAAACTAAAACAGCACGTTTTATTAGAAATTCAAACTAAAAAAAATAATAAATAAATAATAGTTAAAAAACTAAAACAACACGCTTTATTAGTAAGCCGAACTGAAAAATGAAAAATAATTTTAATTTCCAACATGCTTGAGATAAAATTAAAGTGGCCAACAAAAAAAATAATCTCCAACACATCTAGAATAAAACTAGAATCTACCATCAAAAGCGTGGGGTGCTCTACATCAATTAATATATTTGATAATAAACAGATATTGGTAAAAGTAAAGTCTCTAACAAGAAAACGTAAAAACTATAAAAAGCATCCCACGCTTTTGATGGTAAAATTATTATTTTGTAGATAACTCTAGTTTTATTCCATATGTGTTGTAGATGATTTTTTGTTGAACACTAATTTTGTCCCAAGCGTGATGGAATTTAAAATTATTTTTCAATTTTTAGTTCGGTTTTGTAATAAAGCGTGTTGTTTAAGTCTTTCAATGTGTGAAGACAGAAATCCTTTCCCGTTGCTTTGTGGACTTTATTTTGAATATAATTCCATGAATTATCTTCATACGGATTATTGGTAATACTTCCTGAAGAAAACATATATCATATGCAATTGGACGGCGTTATGCATCAACCGGCTATGCGACATTATCTAAGTTTCGAGAAAAAAACATTTAAAGTTCAAGTCAATGTTTACTGTTTATTGTATCGCAAACAATATTGGATGTTGCAAGTTATATTCCTTGTTTAACAGTTATGCATCAACAATCTAAGTGCGGGAATATTTGGCGTTTAGCTGCATGATGTATAATTCATATTATAATTTATGAAGATCAGGGTTCATAGCCGTTTGTTTTAAAACATAGAAGCCCTGATATAACACATGGCGTTTACATATTTGTCTCCAATAATAAGGCTATATTTTAAGATTTGACGCTAAAAGTGTACGTGCACTTACTTCATGAGCCAGTGCAACAGATGACATCAAAATATATCTTAAGAAATGGCGCTTAGCCGATTGATGCATAACATCGTCCAATTCTAAATCGTAATTTGGTACACAAAAATTATTTTCTTTTAATAACGCACGTTATTCACCGCGTTATTTGAGCACAAACAACTACACCTGCTCGCTCGGATAAACAGTCCTTATTAAAAACAGTCAAATAGATTGGCTTCTGATTGGATATCAGCTTAATGACAGAATAACATTTAAGGCAGACTTCTTAGTAGTAGGCGAAAATGCTCTAATAAGTGTTTGTGGCGTCAAGTGTGATTCAGATGTATGTCATCATCATCATCTGCATTCACGGATTAGGTCTGTTGACCCATTCCGACTTCAGCCCATCTCTTTCTAGGTCTGCCCACATCTCGGGTGCCTTTAGGTTTGTATTTTGTTATTTGTTTTGGATATCTATCTTCATTCATTCTGTCTATGTGTTGCTTCCATTTTTGTCTATATGTATCCATTTTATCAGTTATTGCAAATATTTCAAGTTCCTGTCTTTTTTCTGTGTTCTTGATTCTGTCTTCCTTAGTGCACCCTTTAACAGATCTCAAAAATTTCATTTCTGCCGCCGTTATCCTACTTAGGTCTTGTTTTTTATGTATCCAGGCTTCTGAACCATAGAGCAGTACCGGTACTGCCAACATTTTATAAAATTTCAGTTGGGTCTCTCTTGTTGTTTTGTTATTTAGTGTTCGTTTTATCGTACCACATATTCCCTGGAATTTTGCTATTTTATTATTTATATCATTATCATAATTAAATGAAATGTCACATCCTAGATAATTGAGATGGTTCACCTGTTCTATGGTTTTGTTTCCTATTACTATTTTCGATCTGATTTGATTTTTCACTTGGAATGTCATTACCTTAGTTTTTTCTAAGGATATTTTGAGATTATATTGTTCACATATACTATGTAGTTTAAAAATATTCCTCTGAAGTTCGTCTTCTGTATTTGCTATTATTACCTGGTCATCAGCGTATAATAATGTTTTCAAGTAGTGTGTTTTATCTAATTTTATTCCTTTATTTGTTTCTTCGTTCCATTTTTTTATTATATCATTGATGTATAGGTTAAATAAAACTGGAGAGATACTGCATCCTTGTTTAACTCCTTGATTAGTATGAATTTTATTTTTACTTACTTCATTTCTAGTTTTTATAACAAAATTTGTGTTCCAGTACAAACTCTTTATAGCTGCTATTAAGTGTTTCGGAATTCCTTTTTCTTTTAAAATTGTCCAGAGTTTTCCTCTGTCTACTTTATCAAATGCCTTGACAAAATCAATAAAAGCTATGTGTGTTTTCATGTTATATTCTCTTCTTTTGTTTATAAATTCTTTTATCGTAAATATATTATCCATACATGAACGCCCTGGTCTGAATCCACTTTGTTCTTCTGTTAACATTACCTCTGTTATTTGTTTTAACCTAAATGTTAAGATTCTTGAGTATATTTTATAGCCTACAGTTAAAATGCTTATTCCTCTGTAGTTGTTGCAGTCGTTACGTTCTCCTTTCTTAAAAATAGATTGTACTATTGCTTGTTATGGTTTCAACTGGATTTATTAGGCTTAAAAGGACCTTCGGGACTTGGAAAATCTGGTAGCGGTTTCCTAGCCGAGCGTTAGTATGAGGATGTACAGTTTACATGCATTGAAATAAACAAAAGGAGTCTTATCTTAAACTATTTTATTACTAAAGTATAAATAATTAGAAATCCTAAATATCTCTAGCCCTAATTCTATTCTAAGCCTATATTAAACTACAGTACTATCTCGGGGATTGAGAAAGGGAGTTGTGGAATGTTTAACTCTAATCAAATCTACATAATTAAAATATCCCTTTTGAAAATATATAGTTTCAAAAATATTATATGGTACGTGATTGAAATCTAAAGGAAATGGACTACATTATTAAGAAAAATGGTCGGTGACTTACCCTCCAGCAGTACACACACAGACAGACACGAGCCCATCACTTCTCAGGTGTTATATACTTCAAAAATGACCTGAAGTCACCCATAACTGTACAACCTAACATTCCAAATGAACTAAATGTAGGGATGTTTACAGTTAGCTTACACAAGACTATGTCTATATTCCATCTCAACAGACTACAGCCTTTGAATGTCTAAAGTCCAACTCAAACAACTTTGCAATAATAATTAAAATAATCTATAAAACAATAAAAAATCTATATAAGGAACTATGTATTTATCACATATTCCCCCTTCTCAATCCCCAGAAAGGGTCTTTTAAGGCCCTTTTTGGGGCCGCTGAAGTTGTGTACTTAGACTACGCACAAGCTTTTTAATTGATCTGGATTTTGTTTACATTGATACTACGAATTTGCTCTATCTCATGTTCCTAAAGCTACTTAACTCTTTCTAACATATGTTTTACAAACAGTAATTTAAACAGGAACAATTTTTTTATATAGTCATGACATTTAGTGTGTTCAAGTTAATCCATTTTCTCTTTACAATTAACCGTAGTTCCCTTCCTCTATATGGGACATAGACGTGTGCATACTTTATCAACCACATTTATCTGGTTTTCAAATTACATCTGGAAAATGGATTAGCCTGTCACTCCGAACCTGAAACAAGAAAACATATATAAAACACAATTTATCTACTCTTCTTCCTTTTCAACTGTTCCATAGTTCTGTTCTCTCCAATGCTGTTACTTTCACACACTGTCATTCTGAAAAAAAGAAAAATCTAAAACTTTAATTAGAGCTTATCACTTTCTTCACAACACTCGGCTTTCCCACTAGCCGCGTTCACCGAGAAACTTGAGCACTTAGTTCTTGTTTGGCGCCGCGCATGTCCGCGCTCATGCTGATCTAATACAGCATCCCTGGTTGAATCCGATGCCTGGGACCACGTTCGATGATGGTATCTTCCTTCGGCCGGGAGAGAGCCATGCCGGATACTGGGTCTGTCCTTTGAAGTTCTCGAGACCAGCAATTTCTTTTAGGAGCCATGGATTATCCGGAGGATAGGTTTAATGGGATTTCTGTGTTTTTATCCAATTTTCTTACTGTATATTACTGGTTGGGAATTATTATATGATCCACGGACGATCAGAGGTTCGGTTTGATATGGTTAAGGTATTTGCTTGGTCTCTCATGTCGCACCGTATTGACTGGTGGACATTTCCCATGTTGAATGACTATCCCTGATGTAGTAAGTCGTACCCGCATAGACCCTGTCTTCCTCCTTTTTGTTCTTTGGTATCAGCTAGTCTAAGTTTCGTGGTGTGGGGGATGTCCTAGGTGACTCAACATCCTTCGTCGTTTCTAGTTAGCCCAGTCGTGCTCGTAGTGTCAGATCGTGTGCGTAGTCGTTCTTCTTGTGCTGAGGGTTTTTTGTGTACCGTTATCTTTGTTTATTTTTGCTGTCTTTTTTTTTCTTTTTGATTTTTATTTGTTTAAAACTATGGGTTTGCACTACCTTTTTCTTAATAAATTCCATATGGACTTTTAGAAATGAATCAATAGTACCTTCTGGGGTCTCAAAACCAAATCCTAGTTTCTTACTAAGAATAGTATCCCTCTTAACTAAACCCCGAATCTTGAGCAACCATGTACACCTTTACTTTTATAATTTTCCTACGTTCAGTTCCTCTAAATTTACTTTTAGTTAGTCATATCTCAATGGTTACAACCATCAAAATTTGTATTTTGCAATTTTTTCTTCTGTTTTTTATTAACTGGAAAACGGGAAAGAGTGCTCTTATGCCTATCAATTCTGTGTATAGCCATCATCACAAATATCAGTTTCTAAATAATTTGTATCTTCCCTAAAACTTTCAATTTGACAGTACTTCAGGTGTACATATACACATAATTTCCATAATTAGATCGGACGATATCTTGCTATATTTAGCAGGCCTAAATTTGCCCTAATTCCAAGGGTTTTATCTAGTCCCGTTCTTTATAATAGAGTCCTAGGTTCGACTGGGTGCGCTCGTCGTCACATCAGTCGGAAAGACATATACTGCACTTATTTAACATGTAAATGCTACTTGACCAAAGCCGAATTAGTCCTTACAAACACCAATTAATATTCGTATCCTGAATTTACGTCATCGTTTCCTTAGGGTCCTGAGTTTGAGAGCATTCTTTCCTTTCTCCACTTCTGAAATAACTGCCTCTATTTCTTAACTCTCCCTTTCCTAGTCTTAATTGTTCTTGAATTGAGATATGATTTTTAAGCTACTTGAGTCTGGACAGGGATTCAGGTTTTCATTATTCATTGGTTTAATTTTCCCGGACTATCTGATCTTACTGCTAATATATCAATCCACTTAGTTTAACCTCTGAATCCTTACTGATTCAATTTTAGAAGTCACCGTGATGTTACGTAACCTGATTCCTTGTCCTCATTCTCCCTTCTGCTGCCGTAACTTCTGATACGGCGTGCTTTACACTCTTACCCCACCTAACTGTTTGTTTGATTGGCAAATTCTCATAGCTGATTTGTTGAACTTTTATACATTTATTTTACGTTTTGTATATTTTATTCCCTGATTGTTTCTTGATCTACATGCATTTAAACTGCTTTTTTTTTTCTCTACTTCTTACTTCCGGGGTTTCCTTGATTTCCCATTACATACATATCATCATTTATTGGGGTTCGATTTTTTTTTCTTCTTCTTACTCTGAAATATTTATCCACGTCCTACTCCAGGGTTCTCTCCTTACTTCTTCTTTCACTCGGAACTACTCCTATCTGTTCTGCTTGTATCCTAGGATTCTATTTATTTTAGACTGCTTATGCGCTTAACTTATCTCTACACCACCATAGGTGTTTAACCTCTCGTTTTTATGTCGTCCTCTTCCCTTTCCATCCTAGGTCAATCTGTTCCTCTTGGCTCTACCTGTAGATCGCACAATCGTAATCTCTATGTGTTTCCCTTAGTATTTCATCTAGTGTCTCAACGTTTCTGACGTCCCTGACTATTATTCGTTGTTCCTTCGTTATGGCCATATCTATGTGTGCGTACGACTTTTCCTTCGCGGTTTTCCTGGCATCATCATTTACTCTGGATGGTCCCTAACCATCGCTTCTTGGAGCCCCAGACCCTGACTGGGCTGCGAGCCTCGAAGGCATGGGCTAAGCAACGTTTCCCTTAATGCCAACGGTGGCCCTAGTCATGCCTGCCCCCTCCCTTGCGTGATCCCTGTCTCGCAAATAAACCGGGTGAGCCAGCGAACGAACCGGGCACTACATGAAGGCGGAGAGTGTATTCCGTCTAAAGTGGCCCTGGCCCTTCCTGACCCACCCTCTAATTCTGTCGTCGATGGCACAATCGTATGTATGCGCGTTTCCCAATTTTCCTTCTGTTCCCTCTAGTGCACTAATGTTTCCGGTGTTATTTTTGCTAGTATTTGTTATCTACCCGTTAGGACCACATTCTATCTGTGCGTACGTCTTCCTTCGCGGTATTTCTTTCCGCTTCTCACCGCCGGCGGATTTCCTGGCATCTTCTCCTGCGGGGGAGGCCCTGGACATCTCTTCGAGCAGCGGCCTCGAGGACAGAGATAGGTCGTTCCCATCAGAGTCATCGGTGGCCCGATTCATGCCCGCCTCATCCCCTGTATTTCCCATAGCCTTAGCTATACCTAGCGAGCCAGCGAAGTTTTCGAGCTGCGACCTTGTGGTCGAGGAATGGCGCTCACTTTTACTCTTGGTGGCCCGGATCTCTCGCAGCTGCGTCCTCAAGAGGTGGGGTGAGTTGGTTCCACTCTCTTCCACAGTGGCCCGAATCCTTCCTAACTCGCTCCCTGAGTCCCTGACTCATAAATTCCCTTAGGTAAGCTAGTGACTTCACCGAACACGCCTGCGTCAATAGGGATGAATTGGATCCTAATTCCTTTGACGGGGATCGGTTCTTGCCCACTTCGCTTCCTAACACCCGGGTGCCTTCTTCTGCTAAAGATTCTATATTTTCTTTCAATTCCTTGTTGTTCTCTGTTTCTAAGTGGTCTTTTGCCACTATTTCTCTGATGCCTATTTGCTCTACCTGCCGTTGTTCCCTGGTCCTAAACGTCAGTGCCAAGCCGCCAAGGTTTTATGGCCAGTGCCCCAGGATCACCGAGGAGGTCTGTGACTCCAGATCCTTTTATTACGGGGGTGTCCCACCTTCCGATTGCGCACTCCCTAACTCTTCCCTATTTCTCTGTCTCTCTCGTCTGTGCACTGTTTCCTCCTAAGGGTCGCTGTTCGCATCTCTATCCCAGTAGCTCTGGCATGTGTCAGGCCTCCATCAAGATAGAATGCCTCCCTTGCTTCCTATCCTAATTCTGTTACTCTTCTAACTTCTTTTGGGTTTCTGTGCGATTTCCCTAACATCGCTTAGCCAAGATTGACCTAGGTTACAGTCTGTTCGCTCGTTTATCTTTATATGGTTCCGAGTGATTTGTAGGCCCAAGTCTGGCGAGCCTTAAGGCGATCTAGTGGTCATTTACTAATCTAATTAAGTTCCAAATCCCATGTGTGTGTGTGCGTGTGTGTGTCTATTCTCAACTGATCACTAGGTCCACTGATATGCTATCAGGGTATACAGAGGGAAAAATCTCGGCCGCAGATTCTTTCTGTTTCCTCCTGTATGCACCTCAGTCAAGTGTCATGATTCAGCCGAGTATAATAATTGTTGTGTTATTTCCATTAGAAATATTATTCAGTGTAGCCCTTGAACTCCCAAAATGTATATGATAATACTCTCCACTAGATCGATTAAGACACCCAACTATCGGTGAAGTATCCTAACCTCCATTTTCTAAATTGCTATGGGAATAAATTAATTAATTTGTTTTCGATCATTTCTGCATGTTTGTCACTCGTTAATTCTGGGGAAATCTTTCAACGCTTGTCCTATTCTTCACTGCGTTTCAAAAAGTTTATAAATTTTCCTAAGTTCCCATGCCCCTCTTCCGTTCTCTTTGTAATACTTTTTTTTTTTAAACCAAGTTGGATAATGCACATCCTCCCCTCTTAATCTGAACTGTTGTCACTCCTTATTACTTGCGATGTGAAATAATTTCTACCCTCCGTGCTGGCATAACTGTTGGTTAATTGAACCTATCATTCGTCTTCCGTTATAGGCTTAACATACTACATGCCTCTATCTGGATTGCTTTCACGTTATCTTCTCGCAAACTAGCCTACTACTTATCCCGGAACCCATTCACTCTTAAATGAGTCCTAATTGCTGAAATTGAGATTGTGGTTTCCGTTATCTTTTATTTTATTCCATAAACTCAAGTCTTATTTCTGGTAGTTCGCTCTTATTTAATCATCATTATTAATGTGGTTTATTAATTTTCCGCGACTTATTATTATCATTATTTATTATTATTATTATTGGTAGTTTTTAAATTTACTGGGTTTCATTATTATCATTATGCATTATCATTACTGGTATTTTTATTTTATTTTTATTAGTATGATCATTAAGGTTTATTGTTATTTACTGATGTCTGTTATCTTTTATTATTATTATTATCATTATTATTATTATTATTATAGTTAATATTGTTATTAGTATTATATTATTATTATTATTATTATTTTTATTATTATTATTATTATTATTTACTATTCGGGCGGTTTATTATTATTATATTTTTTTTATTAGTTTTAGGATCTTCACCAATATTATTAGTTTTATCTTCCTGGTGTTATTCGTCGATGTTCGTTTGTCTGTCCCTTCACGTTTGTTTACTTCTTTTACTTCTGGTATTATTATTATTATTATTCAACTACGATATAAGGATTTCCGCTAGTCCTATCTGGTATCTCAGTATTACGATCATTTAGACCTCTTTCCTTTTATTAATATCCGCCATCCTTCAATCTAATGATTTCTCCTATTATTATTTCTTACTAGTATTATTATTATTATTATTATTATTATTATTATTACTATTATTATTGTTTATTGGTTTTCCGTGAATTATTATTATTATTAGGCCGTATGATTGTTAACTTTATTGTTATTACTGATGTTTGGTATCATTGTTTATTCCCATTAATAGTTATTAGGGTTATTATTATTATTATTATGATTATGATTATTATTAAATACTATACCAGTATTACTGCTAGTCCTATCTGGTATCTCAGTGTTACGATTTTTTGCCCTTGTCCTTCAATATTTATCCGCAATCATTCAATCTGATTGTTCCTCACATAACTAATTATTACTTTAAGTATCGATATAACATCTCATGCTAATCATTTGTTATTACAATTAGTTTTATTTATTATTATTATTATTGTTATCATTGTTGTTTATTGATTTTCCGTGAATTATTATTATTATTATTATTATTATTATTATTATTATTAATTATTGTTTATTAATTTTCTGTGAATTATTATTATTATTGTTATTAGCTATTATGGTTATTATTATTCTTCTTATTATTATTATGATTATTACTATTTTTTATTATCATTTCTTTCATTATTAGGTCGATTAGTTATCATGTTTTACTTTTATAGCTCAGATCGCCCGTTGATTATTCACTGAGTCTCGGTCATCCTCTTTTACCTCATGTCCTGTCTTCGTAATCTGATGCTCCTTTATACCTGCCAAACTGCTTTATTATTAATTACTTAGTAATATTATTTAATTTAGTTTGTTTGAGATTACTCGTAGTTGGTCCATATTTACTTGTGGTTCTCATAATCTTTGGGTTTAATTTATTGTAGCGATTACGATTATCTACTCGCTCCCTCAGTTAGATTCATTTACCAACCAGGTTTTACTTTTAAATTAGTTAGTTTAAATTCACAGATTTTTAGCTTATTTTAGTAAGGTTAGTATTTATTATTCTAATGATATCATTGTTTATTGGTTATTTATTATTATTAAGGCGTTCATTAATTGAGTTCTAACTTCCCACATGTTCTCATTCCTCAAATATTTCCTTCATCTGGAATATGTAATGTAATTTTTTTATTTATGATGATCGAGCGTCTACGGATTAGGTTAAACCACTAAGTCTGCTTCACTACTCAAATATTCAAAAATTGCACTTGAATGACAAGAAATTATTTCCAGAGTTCAGGGTCTTACAGTGCGCCGGCGTTATCACCACGTTTCAATTATCACTTCGCTTGCTACAATAAAATGTCTAAAAGATCTACGACTAGATTGCTCACTTCACTATGAGATTAAATAATCCAATAATATTATAAAGTTTATCGGAACAGTTCACAATCTTACAAAAAAAAAATGCTGCCACCTATCTAAATTATATTGTTTTAAGTATGTAGTCGCATTAAAAGATAATGCCTAAATAACTAGACACTCTTGTTTTAATCCAAACTCTTCACTGCATAAAAATCTCTCTGGGGAAACTGCAAGTCACCATTCACCATATAGGTATTCAAATATTTACTCAAAAGTCCTAAGTAATGCATAAAGTCGGTTGAAAATTCACAAAACAAATTTATAAGGTAGATAAAACATAAGACTTAATTCACAACAGAAACGCAAAAATCCCTAGTTATGTAGTATCATATCACTTGGGGTTAGGATTAATAGACAATACCATGTATTTATTCATTTATTTTGTGGATATTATTTTTTTTTTATTGTTTCCTTCTGAAGTGAGATTTAAATTAGACGTAATTATCGCCACACTTATATAAAAGACTATTTATGTTTCCTAATGTTTTTAAAATAAAATTTTATAGGCACGTTAAGTTATATAATGTTTGTAATTCCTAGTATTTTTTTATTAACATCTTCGGGCGTATCCGTGTATGTTTATTTTGCCAAACATAATGTTCTATTATTATTTACTTAAGTGCTTAGTCTCATGCGGCAAGGTCGTTTACTCGGACGGAGAATTATAAGAATGGTCAGCATCAAGGTTCCCTCAGCAGTACTATTTTATGAATCAACATAATTTAAAACATTATAATTCATCAACTAGCTGTATCCAATCCATTGGTTAATAAATTCACCGCGTATTACGTTCATCGACCGATTCGATAAGATAGATTAATTATATTCTTCTGTTTCTAATTCATAAGGACGTTATGCGGCAATATGTGTCCTAGTTCGAACCATCAGCTGACATACATTGTAACATCGTGGAAGTTTTCAGAATCTATTTTCAATACGCCGTTACGAGATGTAATCTGATGTGCCCGCTACAAGTTTCCCATCCAAGTATAATTTGTTCTATTATAAGCTACACTTAAATAAACTCCCGTTGAAACCAAGATTTTATCTAAGTTAATTATTTATATTTGTAAAGGAAACTGAGTTCCATGAGCCACTTTTATTTTATTTTAAATAATTTTGTTATTTAATCTGTAAAAGAACCTAAGTTCCATAATTCCATATTTTCCTTCGATAAATTAGTTATACGAGTTGCGGAAAATTTCCAATTTACTCCCGACAAATGCTAAATATTCCTGACTTGTAAAAAAAAAGGTAAAATAATTTATTAGTTCAAGTTCCAAATAACCTCGAAAAAATTTTCAAACTATGTCCATCTTGCGCTATTCCGGAGAGATTAACCAAATACTGAATACATTTTTTCCTGAGTTCGAAACCAGGACTTCTAGTGACGACATCCTAGCCAACACATTACGCGTGTTGCCAGATCAATCTGTTTTAAAAAAAATTTTTGATACTCTTTATGATTTTGGATATTTGATCTGATGATTTGGTCACATATATATAAGGTAGAGCGAATTACTTGAAGTGTACCTCCCTCATTCAAGTTGGAAAATTTCCCGAACCGTCATCAAAATCCCGTTAGATAGCCTCGCATACGGGGACATATTTCAAACTAAATATTCCTCGGACATCTCTTAACATTCCTGCTAGGAATATACTTGTATTATAGCTAATTTTGAACACTCCGGCTTACCGTTCTCGGACAAGAAAATAGAAATAAAAAAAACAAACTGGTAGTCACCGTATGTGAAAACTTATTTTACTGTTTTTTCTGACCTTTCCAATACCTAGCCTTCACTCCAGCCGCCATCTTGTAAAGCTAGTCACCAGGGTTCGAACCCGAGACTCCTTTCTCTAAATATTTTCTTAACAAACCCTGTAGTTACCCCGTAAATTATTTCATAATTGCTACATATATATATATATATATATATATATATGACCTGTCATTTTCCACTAATTTAAACAACGTCGGTATGATTTCGACTTGACATTTAGTATTGCCAACATAGGAGTGACACAGTCCGTTTATTTATTTAATCTCCATATTTAATATATTTTTCCAACGCATGCAGAAACGATCTGTTCGCAGGAAAAGATCTAAAAATAATTCCTATATAACGTTTCTAAATTTTCTCATTTAATTCAATATTTCGTTCATAGGTTGGTATCGCTTGAGTTGCCCTGAGGTAATTAATAACCCGAGACATTTAAAACCCTTGTACTTCAGTATTATATGGAAGTAATTTTCCACGAAGGTAATTAGTTCATGCTATTTTGTAATTATTATTGCAGAGAAATTATTTTATTACTATTTTTTATTGGTCACAATCACCATCGGCAAAAATATTCATGTTAGTATGATGGCGTGTCATCCCCGTCCACAAGCCACGAGTTCGGTTCGCATACGTCGACATATCCCGTTTCAGGCCACGTTTCAGCCATGAGTTTTTGCCAATGTATAATGGTTTTATATTTTATCCTATTCAGTCCTAACAGACATATTTCCTAGACAAAAATAAATAGTATACTCTCTTACTCTACCATGCACAGATTTACTAGAAAAAAAATAGTTGCTCAAAATTATAACTACGTTGAAAAAACAATTTTCTCTTTTTCCACAACTTCCCTCTCTCTTCCAAGGTCTGATTAATCTAAATCCCAATCCAGAATTAATATCTTTTTATTGATTTAATTTCTATTAAATAATAAATATCCCATGTTTTACATAAATCTTACACTGCTGATTTTAACCTAAAACTGTACGTATCACAAAATTTTAATATTTATTGTATTCCAAACGGTCCAGAAAGCTTGCAAGGGTCCGTTTCCCTATCATAAAAAAATAATAAAACATTATTATGTGATATGCCACCGCCGCTCACCAATGTTATGGATTCAACTGGATGTATTAGGCTTAAAGGACCTTCGGGACTTGGAAAATCTGGTAGCGGTTTCCTAGCCGAGCGTTAGTATGAGGATGTACAGTTTACAGGCATTGAAATAAACAAAAGGAGTCTTATCTTAAACTATTTTATTACTAAAGTATAAATAATTAGAAATCCTAAATATCTCTAGCCCTAATTCTATTCTAAGCCTATATTAAAATACAGTACTATCTCGGGGATTGAGAAAGGGAGTTGTGGAATGTTTAACTCTAATCAAATCTACATAATTAAAATATCCCTTTTGAAAATATATAGTTTCAAAAATATTATATGGTACGTGATTGAAATCTAAAGGAAATGGACTACATTATTAAGAAAAATGGTCGGTGACTTACCCTCCAGCAGTACACACACAGAGAGACACGAGCCCATCACTTCTCAGGTGTTATATACTTCAAAAATGACCTGAAGTCACCCATAACTGTACAACCTAACATTCCAAATGAACTAAATGTAGGGATGTTTACAGTTAGCTTACACAAGACTATGTCTATATTCCATCTCAACAGACTACAGCCTTTGAATGTCTAAAGTCCAACTCAAACAACTTTGCAATAATAATTAAAATAATCTATAAAACAATAAAAAATCTATATAAGGAACTATGTATTTATCACATTGCTGTTGTCCAGGTTTCTGGTATTGTTGCTTGTTTCCAACATAAATTTAAAAAATGTAATAATCTCAGTTTTAAAAAAAATTCCTCCATATTTTATTAATTCCATATTAATTTCGTCTATTCCAGCTGCCTTTCTGTTCTTTGTTGTTTTCAGTACTTCTTCTAATTCTTCCATTGTTATCATATCTATTCCTATCTCACACTCATATATGTTATCTTTAGTTATTTTATTTTCATTATACCACCGTTTTTTATAATGTTCTTCCCATTGTTTCTCCTCGATTGCATTGATCTGTATTGTATCTTTTTCTTGTTTATTTAGATGTTTCATTACTTTATAGGCTATTTTTTGCTACCCATGTATATCGTATTCTAGTCTGCTTATATATCTATCCCAACTGACTTTGTGTGCTTTTTTTTAATTTCTCTTTTGGCTATTGCACTTTTATGTTTGTAATCAGCTCTTAATTCTGGTGTTCTATTGTGTAAATATTTGTGATAAGCCTCTTTTTTATCTTTTATTATCCTCTCTAATTCTTCATTCCATATTCTTAAACCCTTCTTGTTATATATTTTATATTTTGTTCCTAATGCCTCATATGCTGCTTTATCAATGCTTTCTTTTATATTATCCCATTCTCGGTTTATTTCTTCGGAAGTAGGTTTTAATATTAATTGTTCATTTAGCCTATTCTGATACAGATTTTGTATACTTTTATCTTGTAATAAATGTACATTGAATGTGGTCTCTTTATTTCTATATTTGTTTTTAGTTTCTTCCATCTCGCTAATATATTTATTTTTGAGATTACTAAATAGTGATCTGAATAGATGTCACTTCCTCTAAATACTCTCGTATCCGTTAATAATGATGATGCTTTCTTATTGATTAACACATAATCTATCAGTGAACGAAAACCTCGTGCTGACCATGTGTATTTGTGAATATCTTTTTTCTTATAAAATGTATTTGTTATTTTAAAATCATTAAAAATTGCAAATTGTTTTAATTCTTGTCCATTTTTATTTATAACATTTTCTCCATAGATCCCAATTACATTTGCCACTGGTTGATTCACCACTCCAGCATTAAAGTCTCCTAATAATATTATTATGTCGTTCTTGTTTATCTTATTTATTTCCTTTTGTAGAGTAGTATAAAATGTTTTTTGTTTCTTCATCTCTCCCTTCCTCCGGTGCATATATTGCTATAATTGTCATATGTCCTCTATTATGCTTAAATCGCATTGTCATTATTCTTTCGTTAATACAATTATACGTGTCTATTTTGGATCCCCATTTCTTATCCACAAATATCGCCACTCCTGCTTTCGCTCTTTCTTTCTGACTTACTCCACTGTAAAACATCATCATATCATTTATCATTTGTGATCCTTTCAATTTTTTCTTTGTTTCTGAGGCAGCTAATATATTTATACTTTTATTTTTCATTTCTTTTGTTAGTTCAAATTCTTTGCTTCCCAAGCCTCTGACATTCCAAGTCGCTATTTAAGCTGGTCATGCATTCCAAAACTCTTTTATACTTTTTCTTGCTGTGGTCGTCATAAGGTTTATCAATCCGGCTTTTCTTCTGCTGAAGTTTATGAGTAAGTTATTTTTTACTAGTAGAGGTTACCAGCCTCTAGCCAAACCCCTCTTCCTGGAGGGC
This sequence comes from Diploptera punctata, assembly GCA_030220185.1. NCBI lineage: Eukaryota > Metazoa > Arthropoda > Insecta > Blattodea > Blaberidae > Diploptera > Diploptera punctata. The sequence continues at coordinate 823,853 of JASPKZ010005273.1, read as the reverse complement.
AGGGAACTGGAATTTCGGAGTATTCGTCTCCTAGAGAAGTTGCCTTCACTACGGCTTTGGGGACTTCTCTTCAGATGTATGTAATTATGTAAATAAATGGCTAGATATATTTTCACGCTCCGTACTGCGTTGCGTCTCTAATAAAAATACGAATGCATAAGGCTCTATGATTAATGAGTGCTGCTTCCTCAACAAAAGAAGATGGCGCTTGTAGCAAATAATTCAAAACATTTTTCTGTGCAAATGGAGAAACATTATGAATGTCCAGTGAAATGTTGTATATGACTTCGCAAATCTGGATTTATTAAAATAACTAGCTAATATTCGGCGTGCGCTGCTATGCCTAAATAATGTAAATTAATGTGTTTTTATGTTTAGTTGAATAAATAAAAGGACAATTACTTATATATTTATGCTATTTAGATAACCCGTGCTGATTACCCGTCGTTGCCCGGGAATCTACTTATCCCCATCTTCTTGACATAAACGAGCTGAAATACGAAAATTGATGTGTTTTATGTTTAGTTAAATAAGTAAATGGGAACATTTATTTCGTAATTATTTTTATATACCCCGTGCTTTTACCCGGTGTTGTCCAGGGATCTACTCATCCCGATCTTCTTGGCATAAATGAGCTGAAAGACAACAATTAATGTACATCTTTTAATTAGTTGAATATGTAAAATGAAAAATATTTATAAACTTATATCGTAATTTATTTAAAGATTCCCCGTGCTGATTACCCGATGTTGCCCGGGAATCTACTTATCTCGATCTTCTCGGCATAAATTAGCTAAAAGATAAAATTCGTTATTGTGAGTTATCCGTAAAAGAATACCAGTCATGTGCTGCTATGCTTGCACAGGAATCTACGTACTTGTCTCGATCTTCTTGGCATCAATGAAAGACAAAAATGGTTATTGTTAGTTATCCGTAAGAGATAAACATATGTTGTCGCGGTCTTTTTTGTAGAGGTTTTTGAGATCTTCAATTCTGTGTACATTAATTTTGTGTATTTGTTATGGTTTAGGCAGCGTAAGCCATTTAAGCGTCTAAAGAGCTACTTTTTTTCACGTTTTCCACTACAAAGGGCGATGTTTAAGGGTGTAGTATTTGAGTATCACAACTCAATTATAGCCAATGTTCATCCCAGGGATCTCCTAAACATTTTGCAAAAAGCCCCATCACAAGCGGATCAACGGTATGGCCGCGCATAAAGTACGAACAAACAAACAAACATTCATTTATTATATATTATATTCATATAATTTAAATGAATGGTTACTGAAGGAAATCCAATATTCTCCACGCGTTGAAGCTATATTTTACTTCCAATAGAATTAAACAGTATTAATATATATATATATATATATATATATATATATATATATATATATATATATATGTATATTTTAATGCCCCAGGTTTGTCCTTTTGGATATTTCTGGTGTTCTCACCTGGAATTGGCGGAATTGTAACCCATTTCTGTGGTTGGAGCGCCTGGAAGGCGAGGTTACGTTGCCCCGATGGTATAATGGGCGATGATGAATGATAATGGTGTGCTAGGAGAGTCCTTAATCATGGTGTGCTAGGAGAGTCCTTAATCATGGTGTGCTAGGAGAGTCCTTAATCATACGCTTAATCTAAGATGAATATGGATGATGCTGATTGCGATGGACATATGATGTTAGGAGACCTTTTGGGCCATAACGTTTTCTGAGATTTGTCTTACAGGTGAGGAAAAACCCCGTTAAAAACCTCACCCAGGAAACTGTTCCGACCGGGGATTGAACCCGGGCCCGCTGCGTGAGAAGGCAGCACGCTACCTCGAGACCACAGCGGCGGACACAAAATAATAATATTTATAACAATATTATTGTCTACAGTTTGGATTGATGCAATTTTTTTTAAAATTGGAAAATAACTAACAGTTATCCAGTTACGTCCCGTAAAATCATTAAAGCTTTCTTACTTAATAATTAAATCCAATTTCATCAAAATAAGACACTATTTATTGCTTAGTTATATTTATTTGTATTTGTAGTCGAGTAAAAGTAATGAAGTGGAGTGAAATGTTAATTATATTTATCTTTATTACCGACATTATATTCTGACGTTATAATTAGAAGTCGGCCGCGGTGAACTACTGGTTATGCTCCTTGCCTCTAGTCCCGAGGGTCGCGGATTCAAACCCGGCCGGGGTCGATGGATTTTTTAGGACGGAAAAATCCAAGGAGCAAGTCCTCCGGGAGGGACTTTGAGCCGTGGGTCACGAGTCTGAAGATTTTCAGGCTCGTAAAAAATCCTTAAGCCTGAATGAAAAGGCCTCTAAGCAAAATTTACCGAATTTTCCCGTCCTAGTACTACCTTGGTTTCCTAGATGTCTGTATGAGGCGGAGCGCTGACCACGTTCCACTCAAAATGACATCTATACGAAAACGAGTGTAACTAAATTAGTATGGTTCAAATTCTTCCCTGTAGGGGAGAACGCATAAATCTCTGTAAGCGGAAAACATAGGCTTACATTACAATACAAAATACGTTATAATTAGTAGAAGTTCTTTAAATAACAAGAGTCCCTTTTCTTCTTTTTACACGCTTTATATTAGCTTGACCTGTATCTATATATGTAACGGAATCTTTCAACGCGATTTTCACCCACTTGAAATAATTGGATCGACTTGAAACTTTGCACACTTGTAAAGGACCAATGACAATACAATAATTTCATATTTGTTTTCTAAAATAATGGCCAGAGTCATCAGAAAATCAAAAAAAGTTATATGATTTTTTTATGTCAGATGCGTACTCATCTGCATTATCGTTATGTTCCTACATAACTATGTGACGTCATCACTCACACTTCTTGAGCCACAACAGAAGGCTGTAAGTGGTTTTCTTGCGAACTTATTTAATAATATCTAATTATGTCCTAATTGCTGAATTTTATTGTAAAAAATAACATTTTTATCGTCCGCCCATGACATGAGAATTGAACGTTCGGGCAGGAAAACGTCTGCCGGGTACACTAGTATATTATATAATGGAAATGGACAGCTAATGACAAATGAGGGAAATTTTGAGGAAGTGGCTAAATTCAAATACATAGGAACAATAATCACAAATAGGAATGAGATGCACAAAGAAATTAAACATAGGCTCAATTCTGGAAATGCGTGCTATTATGCATTGCAGAGACTCTTGATGTCCCAGCTCCTTTCAAAAAACGTTAAACTGAAAATATATAAAACTATTATTCTACCAGTTATATTATATGGAAGCGAAACATGGACTCTTAGTTTAAGGGACGAAAGTAGATTACAAGTATTCGAGAATAAAATACTTAGGAAAATTTTTGGACCAAAGAGAGTTGAATAGACAGGTGAATGTAGAAGACTACATAACTATGAACTACATGTTCTTTATAGGAAGCCTGATATAATAATAACAGTTAAATCACGTAGACTGCGATGGGCAGAACATGTTGCACGTATGGGGAATGAAAGACTTGCATGGAAGCTTCTTGTAGGAAAGCCAGAGGGAAAACGGCCAGTTCTTAGACCAAGAATGAGGTGGGAGAATAACATTAAGTATGATTTGAGGGAAGTGGATTATACAGGGAATGATTGGAAAGCATTAGCTCAGGATAGGGATGTGTGGAGAGCTTATGTCCGCGCGACCATGACCTTATGGGTTCCATAGTGCCAGTGAGTAAGTAAGTAAGTACATAACTCTAGTTTTATTCTAGATGTGTTGGAGACGATGTTTTTGTTGACCACTTTAATTTTATCCCAAACGTGTTGGAAATTAAAATTATTTTTCAGTTTTTAGTTCGGTTTTCTAATAAAGCGTGTTGTTTTAGTTGTTTTAACTATTATTTTTTTAGCATTACAGTCCTCTCAGTTTTGAGCTTAGCTTCCTTAATACAAATGTCCATTCTTGTCTTTCCAATGCCACCTCTTCACTCTCATCAATATCAAGTCCTCTTCATCATCATCCATCCATCCATCGCAACCTAGCTCTTCCAATGTTTTTTTTTTCTTTTTCTCTCTGGTTTCTCATTCAAAATGTTTTTAACTATCCCTGTCTTCTCCATTCTAAAAACATAATCCAACCATTTAAATCTACGCACTTTTACAGTAACGTAAGAAAAGCACTAGTTTTACTAAAATTTTCAATCTTCTTTAAACAAACTTCTAAAAAGATCTTCTCTATAGTGCCTTTCCTAAAGCGTCTCAAGAACTTTCTTGCTGCAGCTCTTAAAAGAATATTAATCCAAACTTTAGTGATACTGAATTTTGACTATTGTGATATTCTAATAACTGACATAAGTGACGGATTGTCGGACAAATTGCATCGCGTTCATAATATGAGTATCAGATTCATATTTAATATCCGAAAATATGATCACATTTCTCAATTTTTCGACGGATTGTCATGGCTACATCTAAAAGAGAGAAGAAAATGACACTTTCTTGTTCTCTTATTTAAGATTTTATATATCTCGACTCCCAATTATTTATCCTCTCGTTACTGGTATCTATCCTCGAACCATAACCTAAACACACGATCACAACATAATTTCTTACTTAATATACCGCAACTTAGGACATCACATCACTCCATGTCATATACTATCTTCACTTCTCGCAACTGGAATTCCCTACCACAAGAAATCAGGGGTTGCCGGACGTTGGCATATTTTAAAATAAATCTAAATTTATATACCTATACACAAAAATTGGCTTTATGATTACCCAGTGTAAGGTACATACATTAATTGATGTTTTTGGTGTAGGCTAATATATCATATTTATATTATTATTATTGTTATTATCATCGTATAAAATGTTGTTTGTACATGAAATTTACATTTCAACAATTAGTATTTTAACTCTTTATAATTTGTTCAGTATATATATATATATATATGTACTAGCTGGCACGGCGAACATCGTATCGCCTTTAAATATTTTTACGTTAATTTTTCCGATGTTTTAATAGTTATCTGCTATTCGGCGCGGAAACAAATCCAACAAATCAAAGATCATAAAAACCGGTCCAGCCGTTTTTGAGTTATAAATAGTGTAACTAATCCGACTTTGTTATATATATATATATATATATATATATATATATATAATATATATATATACTGGAAGTCCCGGCCACGCGTTGCTGTGGCTAAGGTATAAGTTAAAAATTTTAATTAAGTTGCTGTCTTTCGGCCAGATTATTTAAAACTAATATTTACACACGAAATTAATAATATTGAAAATAAAATAAATAATGAACACACTTAAATTACGAAATAATCAATATTTGTAATTCAATTGAAATTCGCGGTTGCAACAAAAAACACAGCCATCTGGATCTCTCTCTGTCAAATAATAAACCAATTACCTTACACCGCCATCTGTTAGAATCGTGTGGAACTCACAGATAATTACACCGCCATTTGTTAGAGTAGTATGGAACTCACAGATAATTATCTCTTTGTTAAATAATAAAAAAATAATTTGCAATAAAATAATGCGACTATAAATCTAGTTATAAACTACCCTAAGTCAAGTTTGATCAAACTGCACACAGGCTGCAAAATTTTATTAAAATCGGTTCAGTAGTTTAGGATTCCATTGTGGACAATCAACGTGACACGTAATTTTTATATATTAAGATATAGCCCTATATATATAGAAGTCCCGGCCACGCGTTGCTGTGGCTAAGGTATACGTTAAATTATGTTGTAGTAAACTAAGTGAGAAATCTAAATCAGAAAGGTTTTGTTTTACACAATTTTTTAGTTCTGGTACGTTAACTACACCCGGCATAAATATGGGTGGTGGTTTATGTGGAAGTGGTTTTGTTGATTGAGATGAATTTATGTTGTCTGCATTCTCAGTATCATCCATAAGTGTATCATAAGGATTATATACATTTATTGATGGAATATTTTGAGGAGACTTGCTGATTTAATTATACTTTCTTTTTTTTCTACGAACTTGTTGGCAGTTTGGATTCTCATCATCATCATCATCAAGAATTCTCTGTATAGTAATATCATCTTGTGATATATTGTAGTCATCTTAGTTTTCATTTAATTGAGGCATGGAGGTTGTTTCTGTAATATTAGGCATATTATTATAACTAATAGACTTACTTACTTACAGTTCTGTCATTCCGTTCCTTAGGACCTACCTATGTTTTTAAAATGACATTCTTCTTAAACGTAAGATTTATGTCACATAGGCCTATACCAATTTGCGGAAATTGACTTGATATCTTATCATTAATGGTCTCTAGAACTGATTTGCCATATTGTTCAATGTCCCTTCTCGGTCCCGTTAAATTTAAATTAAGTTGCTGTCTTTCAGCCAGATTACTTAAAACTAATACTTACACACGAAATTAATATTATCATCAATATATTGAAAAGAAAATAAACACAAACACGCTTAATTTATGAAATAATCAATACTTGTAATTAAATTGAAATTCGCGGTTGCAACAAAAAGCACAGTCACCTGGTTAAATAATAAATGTATAGTAATATAATCTTGTGATATATTATAGTCATCTTGTTTTTCATTTAATTGAGACATGGAGGTTGTTTCTATAATATTAGGCATATTATTATTACTAACAGACTTACTTACAGTTCTGTTATTCCGTTCCTTAGGACCTTCATATGTTTTTATTTAATTGACATTCTTCTTAAATGTAAGATTTATGTCACATAGCCCTATACTAATTTGCGGAAATTCACTTGATATCTTATAATTCATGGTCTCTATAACTGATTCGCCATATTGTTCAATGTCCCTTCTCGCGCCAGTTAAATTTAAATTAAGTTGCTGTCTTTCAGCCAGATTACTTAAAACTAATACTTACACACGAAATTAATATTATTATCAATATATTGAAAATAAAATAAACACTGAACACACTTAAATTATAAAATAATCAATATTTGTAATTCTATTGAAATTCGCGGTTGCAACAAAAAGCACAGCCACCTGGTTAAATAATAAACCAATTACCTTACACCGTCATCTGTTAGAATCATATGGAACTCACAGATAATTATAACTCTTTGTTAAATAATAAACAAATAATTGCAATTACAAATAATGCGACTATAAATTTAGTTATTAACAACCGTATGTCTCAAGTTGGATCAAAGAGTACACAGTGTGCAAAATTTTATTAAAATCGGTTCAGTAGTTTAGTATTCCATCGCGGACAAACAACGTGACACGTAATTTTTATATATTAAGATATATGTCATATAAGAAAAATAAATGCTCGGACAAGACTTCAACCCGGACCTCTAGATTGATATCCCAGTTTGCTACCAATTACGCTATCGAGCAAAGTTAGTACAAACATTCATTTTTCTCATATACAGTATATACTCTCATAATATTACGAGATGTCTCCACTGCCATCTGGTGTCTCCTGTCACAAGGAAGCAAATTAAAGATAATATTTTTACTTTATAGCAGTGATGCTTTATCAATGTTATAATTAAATTTTTTGACATTGAACAATGCAAGCTTAATATGATATGATAAGAAAAATAAATGCTCGGACGGAACTTGAACCCGGACCTATGGATTGACACCCCAGTGCGAATGTTGATGAATCGTCACTGCTATAAAGTAAAGATATTACCTTTAATTTGCTTACTTGTGGTAGGAGCTACCAGATGGCAGTGGAGACCGCGTTCTCGCTACATCTCGTAATAATAAGAGAGATATAGGCCTATTGTATATAAGAAAAAATAATGTTTGTACTAGACTTGCTCGATTGCGTAAATGATAGCTCACTGGGGTATCCATCCAGAGGTCCGGGTTCAAGTCCCGTCCGATCATTTATTTTTCTTATCATATCAAACAATTTAATTATTACGTATATATATATATATATATATATCATCCATAGTAATTCTGCCCAAGGGCAGCATTTTCATGCTATGCTTTGTAGCTTTACTAGGGAATTCTAGGTGTGGTAGCTTCCCGTTGCTTTCCACACACCGGTCATAGTAATTCTGCCCAAGGGCAGCATTTTCATGCTATGCTTTGTAGCTTTACTAGGGAATTCTAGGTGTGGTAGCTTCCCGTTGCTTTCCACACACCGGTGAAGGATGATGATGATGATAATGGTAAGATTGATGGTACTGGTCGGATGCTTTTCGGGGACCGTTGGGCCCTAAGCTTCCTGAAATTTATTTTACAGGTGAGTAAAAACCCCGAAATAAACCTCACCCAGGAGTCTCTAAACTATAAATATGCATTTGTAATTTGTGCTGGTTGAGTGGAAGAGGCCTTATGGCCTTAACTCTGCCAGTATAAATAAAACATTATTATTAAGGTCATAATAATTACATATGATTATATATATATATTTTTTTTTAATCATTCACGTACCACAGTGTTACTTATAAATTTCTTTCTTTACACCAACAGATCCATTGTCCACAATAACTTATAACTCACTTGACTAGTCTCAATTTCACTATTCGAGTCGTCTATCACAATTGACTATACGCGAGGGTCATTAATATGAAAAGTAAAGCGTTGGGCTAGTGGTTATATTTCTTGTCTCTAATACCAAGAGACGAGAGTTCTAATCCAGCCGGGGTCGTTGGATTTTTAGGATGGAAAATTCCAAGGAACAAGTCCTCCCGGAGGGACTTTAACCTCTGAGTCTTCAGTATAAAAATTTTCAGGCTTGCAAAAGAACCATAAGCCTGAATAAAAAGGTCTCTGTGTAAAATTTTCAGACCGTTTTCCAACTATTAATACCTTATTTACCCACTAAATGTGTCAATGAGGCGCTAGGCCGACCCATTATCACTCGCTGACATCAATAGGTAAATGAGCGTAACTAAATTAGCTTGGTCAATAAGTTCTCATTGAGGTGCCCAGCACTTAACTCTGCTAGCTTAAATAAAACATTATTATTATTATTATTACTTTACTTTACTTATTATTATTATTATTACTATTATTATTATTACTATTATTATTATTATTATTATTATTATTATTATTATTATTATTATTATTATTATTATTATTATTATTATTATAAATAAAGAGGATACACAAGAAAGAGATATTAAGAACAGAATAAATAAAGGTAGAGCAATAACAGCAATGATGAATGGAGTCTTATGGAACAGACATATAACCAAAAAAAAACGTTACAAATGTATATAATTCTATAATGAGAAGTACTGTCATATATGAAGCTGAAGTTTGGAAATTCAACAAAAACATAGAACAAAAACTTATGTCGTTGGAGATGGATCATCAAGATGTTCAAAATTAGAAAAAATAAGAAATACTGTCATACGAGAAAAATGAATATTAGTTATTCAATAGTAGATTATATAAGATATAAACAGTTAAATTGGTAAGGGCACGTACGATGAATGTAAGAAGAAAGGTTATCCAGGAAAATATTGGAATGGTGTCCACCTGGATGAAGACGGAAAGGAAGACCTCGAAACTCGTGGATGCAAGAAATAAGAACTGAAATGAGAACAAGAGGACTGGAGGACATGAAGTGGATGGATAGAGACGAGTGGACAAGAAAAATAAAACTTTAGGCACAGAAATATGTGTAAACATTACAATTCTGTATATAAATAAAACTTATTATTATTATTATTATTATTATTATTATTATTATTATTATTAATCCCGGCACTGTGCTGGAAAGGCTTAAGAAGAAGAATACAATTCGACATGAAATTATTTACAATTATATTGTTGAAAACCTTTCAAGAATTCGTTCGGAAATTCTTTCTTGAGCGTCGCTAAAATATTTTTAAAAATCCTTAAGAACGCATTTTAAGTCCTTGTAACGTTAATAACTACTAAATTCGAGGCAGATGTCTGAAATATTATCCTTTGATTTTTTCATCCAATAAGTCTTGGAAACCCCTGGTGGTATTGGTAGTAGGAGGAATGTGGGATATACATGAAAACAGCAGAAAAACAGATTATGTAGGGTGAGTCACAGTCGATGATGTATGACGAAGGGTGAATTTATACCATATCTACGCAACCCTAATTCGTACGTGACGTGGTCGTTATTATTGCTACAGAGATAAACCTCCCTCTCCCATTCTCTTTGAAAAATGTTGTTAACCCTGAATATCGAACTCGTGTATCACATTACTATGTAATCGATTGTGCAGAAACCCCTCAATTTATTAATTGATATCATATTTTCTAAAAAAAGATAAATTATAGCACTGTTTAGGCTTTCAGCATAAACCCAGTTTGTATCAGATTTTAAATAATTACATTTTAATACTACGGGAGAAGAGAAATGATATCTGCAGCGAATTCTATACAACAGAGACTATGTGTACGAGAGAATGGACACTACCAAACTACGAGAAAACGCACATCCTTACACGATACGCAATCCATGGCTTTCATTCATTCAAATTAACAGCATTGCAAACTTGCGCACGAGTTATACAATAATAATAATAATAATAATAATAATAATAATAATAATAATAATAATAATAATGATAATGATGATGATGATGCTAATAATAATAATGATGACGATGATGCTATTAATAATAATAATGATGATGATGCTAATAATAATAATGATGATGATGCTAATAATAATAATAATTAATAATAATAATGGTAATAATAATAATAATAATAATAATAATAATAATAATAATGCTAATAATAATAATAATAATGCTAATAATAATAATAATAATAATGGTAATAATAATAATAATAACGATAACTACAATGATAATATTAACAAAACATAGTTACAACAATAACAATAATAATTGTATAAATGATATCAATAACTATAATAAAGGCAAAACTATAACTCACTGGCTCTATCGAACCCGTAGGTTCATGGCCGCTCGAGCATAAGCTTTCCATACATCCCAATCCTGAGCTAATGTTTTCCAATCATTCCCTGCATAATCAACTTACCTCAAATCATAGTTAATGTTATTCTCCCACCTTATTCTTGATATACCAACTGGACGTTTTCCCTCTGGTTTTCTTACAAGAAGCTTCCATGCACGTGTTTCATTCCCCATTCGTGCCACATGTCCTGCCCATCGCAGTCTACGAGATTTAACTGTTCTTTTTATATCTGGCTTCCTATAAAGATAATGTAGTTCACTGTTATATAGTCTTCTTCATTCACTTGTCCATCTCTCTTTGGCCCAAAAAGTTTCCTCCGATTGAGGGTCTTTCTACTTTTCAGCGGTTGCCCTTTTACCAGCCGGCTGCTGGCCCTTCACATCCACATGTGTCAATCACAGAGGTAGATGATCAACAGCCAGTGTAGGGGTGACATGTGGCTAGCATGTCGAGTCCCCCAGCCGTTATAGCTGGTTCCTCAACCTGGAGCCGCTACTTATTGTAGCTACCCAATTGCCTCACGATGCTGGGTGGGCACCGGTCCCATACTGGCCGAAATACCATGAGAAAATGTCTTCCCCCATGGAGACTCGAACCAGCGCAAGTCCCGTAGCTCTGCGCCAAGGCTTCCCACCTTAACCGCTCGGCTACGGTTCCTAAGAACTTTATTCTCAAATACTTGTAATCTCCTTTCTCCCTTAAAGTAAGAGTCCATATTTCACATACATATAATATAACTGGTAGAATAATAGTTTCATATATTTTCAGTTTAACGTTTTTTGAAAGGAGCTGGGACGTCAAGAGTCTCTGTGATGCACAATAGCACGCATTTCCAGAATTGAGCCTATGTTTAATTTCTTTGTGCATCTCATTCATGTTTGTGATTATTGTTTCTAGGTATTTGAAATCAGCCACTTCCTGAAAATTTCCCTCATTTGCCATTAGCTGTCCATTTCCATTATGTAATGTATTTCTATGTTTGACCATGTATTTAGATTTATTGATATTTACTTCCAGTCCCAATTTCTTAGTGTTACTCAATAGCGTGTGGCTGTTGTCCTTTAGTATCTCCTCGCTATCGCCCAATAGTACATCATCAGCATAAACTAACAGCTTATTAATACCATCTTCATCTTCTAAAAAATTGCTGGCCTGCTCTAGTACAAAATAAAATAGTAGAGGAGAGAGTGCATCTCCTTGCTTCAACCCATTGTGGATTTTAAAAGTATCCGAAAACTGCTTGCCTACACGCACCCTACTCTTTGTGCCATTTAGACACATTCGTATAAGTCTAACTTTTCTAGGAATTCCGAACTCCGGAAGGATACTGTATTACTTCTCTCTCTTGATTGAATCGTGTGCCTTTTTGAAGTCTACATATAGTTTATGTACAGTATCATGATATTCCAATTCATTTTATAAAATCTATCCTAAACTAAAAATCTGTTCTGTTGTAGACCTGTTTCTTAAAGGCAAAACTAATAATAATAAAAATTAAATTCTGCAGAAATAGATTTCTGGAGGCGTTCAACTGGAATTTGTAGAAAAGATGAATGTTGAAACTTAAATTATTGATTTCATAAAAAAACAAACAATGAAAGTGGTATGGTCATGAAAAAAGAATGACAAGTCAGATTCCGAATTATGAATACTATAATGAGTGTCATTTTTAGAAGAAGAACAAGAAGAAGAATATGAGGATGAGGACCAAAAATAACGTGCTTGATTAGAGTTTTGAGCAGCATGAGAGAAAATAATTTGAATGATGGAGATTGGAAAGACAGGAAGATGTGGAAGAGAATGACAGTAGATTAATTAGGCGCAGGAATTTATGAAATATTGAGAAACATACTAAATAAAAGAAATATTAATTATAAAAAATAACAGTAAAACAATAATTAATGAATTCTCTGTCATTATTAAATTAGGAATTTCAAGGTTACGCGGAATTAAACTCCCTATACTTCCTCTCATATTTTTTTTTGCAATCATTCACTGTATAATTCACACCTTCAAAAACTCCACAACGCGACAGGTCTTGATGGCTCGTGACCTACCATCAGGCTGCAGGCCTCACAACCACGTGTATTAAGCACAAAGGTACATGGTCATCCAGCCAGTTTAGGGGTGACATGTGGTCAGCATTTCGGTTCCCCCGCCGTTACAGCTGGTTTTCTCTACCCAGCCGCTACATATTATAGCTATCCAAGTGCCTCACGATGCCGGGTGAGCACCGGTCACATATTAACCGAAATTCCATGAGAACATTTCTTCCTCTCATGGAGACTCGAACCAGCGTAAGTCCCGTAGATATATGCCAGAGCTTCTTACCTTAACCACTTCGGGACATTCACACCTTCAAATCATTGTTAATATGTTATCTTCTTGAACTAAATAATAAGCTCTTTCCCTCTGGTTTTCCTATACGAAATTTCCAGTCCCTCTTTTATTTCTCGTTCTTGCTACAAATCCTGCACATCGCAACATATTAGACTTAACTGTTTTATTACATCTGACTTCCCATAAAGATCATGGAGCTCACCGTTATGAAGTTTTATCCATTTACTTGTCTGTTGATATCATTTGTCCAAATATTTCCTAAAGCCATAAGCTCGACTAAAAGTGATACCTTGATCAGCAAAGTGAAGATTTTTCACTTTAAAAATACAACCATTATGGAACGCGGACAAAAACTCCACTGAAGTATTTCCGGAGATAAAATAGTCTCTTATTAGGTCTCCCTCGTGGATTACTTCGGAGAATTCAATTTAAAAGTATAAATATTTATACCAATCACCTTTTTATATTTATTTCTATTTTGAATTTAACCTTTCCTTTTATAAGTAATTTTACGTGCTCCAGGCCTCACTCGCGTGGCTTACAATGACATGACCTGACGGGAGAAGATTTTTAAACGGAGCGCCTCCCTGAATGTGTGTTTAAAGCCAACTCCGAGACAGCACGAGCGCTTACACACATATTCACCAAGATTATTGTGATAGTGTGATTTTGATGTTCGGTGACTATTTTTTCTTCAAGTTTTCACACAATCGTTTACAAGTGAGGACAAACCTAGAAAAAAGCCCAGGCGAAAAAAAATGTGGGTAAGGAATCGAACCTGGATCCGCTGCATTGCAGACAACAACGTTACTCCCAGACCACAGCAATGGAATACGTTTTTCAACTTTAATACAAATAAATATTCCGCTGAAATGGATTTTTGGAGGCGTTCAGTTGGAATTTCTAGAAGAGATAAAATAAATATTAATAATGGCTCATAATATCTGTTGAATATGGGAGGGATGTTTCCTCTTGAAAACTGCAATTTCCGTATTTAGGAAAACAAACTATGGGGTAAGATATACAAACGACTGATTCGTTCATGAATTAAGAACCTCATAATGTTATTTCCCATATTTAACTATGAAAGTAACTAATTTTTGGTAACATCTTATCTTGTATTAAGTCTTATTTCCCGTAAAATACGATGTAGCCTAAGGAAAATGTGTCTGTCATTGACAATTCGTTAAACAATTCCCTCATATGACATTTAAATGTAGTATCACGGTTCTCCCAACACACGGAGTGAGCGGAGTAATACCTTATTCAAGTTTGTTTACAGTACAACTGGAACCTTGCTCTGATACGCTTATGTTTGCAGTAATTATGTGCATCGTCAGTAGCTTGTGCACGAGTATTATAATAATGTATACATCATTTTGTGATGTGAAATGTGTTTAAATAATGAGTCAATAAATAAATCAGAGCGACGTATTGATAAATTACACAGCTGCGTTACCAAATATTTGTTTTGCAATTAGTTAGTATTGATATTGTTATATGATTTACATTTAAGCTTAGCATTTGTAAAGAAAACTAATTTACTCTGCAGAACAAATTATTTATTTCCATATTACTGTTATAAATCAGGCATTGAGCTCATTTGGATTTATAATTATTATTTGAGCCTATGGAAATTTGAAAGTGATATATTTAATTGACAAAGAAAACGTTCGTAACTCTATCCTACATGATAGAAAAATCAGATATTATAAAATTATAGTTATCTTAATAAATTAATTAACATAATATCTTACACTTTTCCCTGTGGCGGGAAGTAAACTTTTAGACAAGAAAAAATCAAGATTTCCGTAAGCGATGACTTATATCACAATAAGTAAAAGAGAAGAATGTAAAAGAAAATGGTTTCGAACTTAGAAGTAGAATGAACGAATGAAGGTTGTCTCATAAAATGTTCAATTTTAACCCATAAGGACTCATTAGCAGAGAATGAACAGATTAAATGATGGCTTCAGCAAATATACGGGCCGAAACAGATCACAATTTGATAAGGCATGACGGATATTAATAATAATGATGGTATAATGATAATTAGCATCCACAAAAATAAATAAATTAAAATAAAAATATCCCGGAATTTCTATGTAGACCTACTTCCGATGATGCAGATCTCACAGATGTTCTACAGACATCCTTTAACCTATATGGTTGACAAGAAAAATTCTAAAGTCGGTCATGTACGTACAAATAAAACCATAAATCTTTATATATAAAGATAAGTGTGTCTTTTTTTTGTCTGTCTCTCCTTTATGGACTCAAAAACTACTTGATCGATTTAAATGGAGTTTCTTTCATCATTTATAAAATTTTTCTGGGACAATTAACATGTATAACATATTACCCTATGTACTATAGGGCCGGAGCTAAGAAAAAGTGCATCGGTGCACTAAAAAAAGTCGCTT
Source organism: Diploptera punctata (assembly GCA_030220185.1). NCBI lineage: Eukaryota > Metazoa > Arthropoda > Insecta > Blattodea > Blaberidae > Diploptera > Diploptera punctata. Next base: position 808,156 of record JASPKZ010005273.1, on the reverse strand, counting down.
TTGGTCATTTAAATGGCTTACGCTACCTAAACTATAACAAATACACCAAATTAATAAACACAGAATTGAATATCTTAAAAAAATCAACAAAATGTCTGCGACAGCATATGTCTGTCTTTTACGGATAACTCGTAATATCCAATCATTATTGCCTCTCAGCTCATTTATGTCAAGAAGATCGGGATAAATAGATTCCCGGGCAACGCCAGATAATCAGTACGGAGTATCTAAAAATAATTACGATATAAATGTATAATCATTTTTCCTTTTACTTGTTCAACTAAACATAAAAACACGTTTAATATATGTATTTGTAGCAGCGCATGCCGGGTATTAGTATTGTCATAAAACAATCTATAAGTCGATGTGTTGTGTTATTGACTTCGTCTACCATACAACCTTTTGACACCTAACGCTGATTATAAAATATAATTTGATTTGCTGATACTATACATGATTACAGGACTAGGAGAATAGACAGATTATCATAAGTAATGCCACGAGTGATTTCCAAATTATCGATAAATTCACGACTCACGAAGTGAGGAGTGAATTTATCTAGAGAATTTGGAAATCAAGAGTGGCATTTGTTAGGACTATTTAACGAATAAAATTAAGCTGTTTACTCACAAATCATTATTTAACTATAGTTATTTTAAAATATTTATATATTTAATGTAAACGGCGATGTTTGAAAACAAATGAGAAACGATAGGTACGCTTCTACTGCTTCTTTTGTTTATCACTGCAACCAGATCATACTATTTATTGCCAAAGGAACGCAATATTGTAAGGAGGAGCTTTCTTTAATATGGTAATTATAACACTGATAAATATTTGGTGAAACACGACTCTGATTGGTTGTAAAACAGAAATCATTGAAACGTGATTGGTCATTGACTCCCATTTGGGGCATGAGTTAAATAGTCTATAAAAAACATAGAAAGGGCCGCAAAATCTATAGAGACTGCTCATCATAGATAACACAAATACGTGATACTTGAGGCGCGAATTAGGGACAGCTTGTACGAAAGTCACAGGGAAAGCTTGTTGCCTAGTAGGTAGAGATGAGAGATTAAAATTAAGCATGCTGTGAGGGTCGTAAAATTAACTGGGAATTACGGGAAAACATTAGTTCTGTATAGGGAAATATAGAGAATTTAACTCCGCGATACCATGAACCTCCGATTTCGATATTGCCAGTGATCTACTTAATAATAATAATAATAATAATAATAATAATAATAATAATAATAATAATAATAATAATAATAATAATAATAATAATAATAATAACATTGTTATATTTATTAATTTAAAGAAAGAGAATTAAGGCCATAAGGTGTTCTCATCCTCTCAACTTGTGACCAATATTACATACAAAAATATGTAACATAAGGTAGAATAAATAACTATAACTAAATAACTAACTCACTGGAACTATCGAAACCGTAGGTACATGATCGCGCGGACACAAACTGTCCATACATCTCTATCCTCAGCTAATATTTTCCAATCTTTGCTTTGTATAATCTACTTCCCTCAAATCATAGTTGATGTTATTCTCCCACCTCATTCTTATCTAACAACTGGGTGTTTTCCCTCTGGTTTTCCTACAAGAAGATTCCATGCACGTCTTTCTTTCCCCAATCTTGCCACATGTCTAACCCAACTCAGTCTACGAGACTTACCTGTTCTTATTATATCTGGTTTCCTATAAATACCATCTAGCTCACTGTTATTCTATTCATTTCTCCTTGGTCCAAAAATTTTCGTAACAACTTTATTCTCAAATACTCGTAATCTCCTTTCCTCCCTTAAAATAACAGTCCATGTTTCACATCCATATAATATAACTGGTAGAATAATAGTTTTATATATTTTCAGTTTAACCTTTTTTCAAAGGAATAGGAAATACAGGAATCTCTGTAATGCATAATAGCACGCATTTCCAGAATTGAGCCTATGTTTAATTCCTTTGTGCATCTTATTCCTATTTGTGATTATTGTTCCTATGCATTTGAATTCAGCCACTTCCTCAAAATTTCCCACATTTGTCTCTAGTTGTCCGTTTCCATTATATAATGTATTTCTGTGTGTGAACATATATTTAGTTTTATTGATATTTACTTCCAGTCCCAATTTATTAGTGTTACTCAATATTGTATGCGTGTGGGCCTTTAGTATCTCTTCGCTGTCGCCAAATAGTACCACATCATTAGCATAAACTGAGAGCTTATTAATGTCATTCATTTGTAGGCGTTCTTCATCCTTTAAAGATTTGATGGCATGCTCTAGTACAACATTAAATAGTAGAGGAGATAGTGCATCTTCTGTTTTAACCCATTATGGATTTCAAAAATATCCGAAAACTGTTTGCCTACACGCACCCTACTGTTTGTGCCATTTAGACACATTTGTATAAGTTTAATTAACTTTTAAGGAATTCCGAACTCAAACAGGAAACTAGGCCTATATAAATTCTCCCTCTTAACTGAATCATATACCTTTTTTAAATCAACGTATAGTTGATGTACAGTATAATTATATTCCCATTTCTTTTCTAAAATCCGTGTTACACTAAAAATCTGAACAGTTGTAGGCCTGTTTCTTCTAAATCCACATTGATGATTATGTCATCAATATAAAGAATAAGTGTGCTTACTAATATATTTGTTAGAATGTTATACAAAATAGAAAGTAATGAGATGTCCCTGTAGTTGTTGCAATCAGTTTTATCTTCTTTATTATAGATTGGTACGATAATCGATTATTTCCATTCACCTGGAAGAGCTTCTTTATCCCAAATCATATTAAGCAACTGGCGTATCTTGTCCATCAATTTTTCTCCACCCAAGTTTATCAGTTCTGCTGGGATCTCATCTGAACCTGATGCTTTATACAGCTTCAATTTTTCTATCGCCGTTTGAACCTCTAATGCACTTGTTTCTACGATTAGCATTTCTGCTGCCTGGAAATTATCCTCTTCAATATCCTGTTCTCTATGTACATTTAATAATTGATTAAAGTAACTTTTCCATCTATTTAATATACTCCTGGATTTATATCCCCATTTTCATTCCGAATTATATTTGTTCTAGCCTGAACCCTCTCTTCTCTAACCTAATTCCCTGATATAATTCTCTAATGTTCCTATTTTTTGCATTCATTTCAAGATCACTAATCGTCTCTCTCCAATACTTCCTATTTTTACTCTTTAGTAACCTGGTGGTTTCCCATCTAATACCACCCAATTGCTCCAAATTTACCTAATTTGACTCGTGTAACCATTTCATTTTTGTTAGCTCTGTTTTCTTTAAAATGTCAGTACATGCCAACTATACGTAAATTTTTTACAAATTAAATTTAAATTAAAATGTCTCAAATTCATATTAATAGAGAAAGGAATGATCAGAAATATTAGACAATTTACTGAGAAACAAGTTACAAAACAAAGAGATTTGAATTTCTTATAAATATCCGGGGCTTCCTAATGAATTGTAATAGGGGATTTCAATATCTAGCAGTGGTGCGATATATTAACTGGAATAGTGGGATGTCATGTAGCAGGTTCAAATTGCGACTGAATACACTGGTCAACATGATGTTTGTCTCATGAGTACCAAATGTACTTAATGCAGTTTTTATGATGTTTTCAAATATGTATTCAGAATTTCTCCAACGCCCACAGTTTTTATTATTTCAATTTCAATTTAATGGATTTAAATAATAATTATTATAATAAACCTTGAATTCGTCCCAGAAAATCTTGACGCAGTGAGCGATGAGCACGGGGAACACTATCATCAAGAGATTTGAGCTATGGAAAAGAGTTATCAAGGCAAATGGAATCCTAATATGCTGTCCAATTATTGTTGGACCATCAAGAGGAATGCTCCACAGGCGAAATATAGCAGAAAATCGTCATTTCTTACTTTCTAGGTGAGTCCGAATGTTCGAATAATGTGTTGTTACGAATGTAGAAAATATTAAAGTGTTTCAAATTAGAAATACCTGTTTTCTCAGAAACCTTGCGTGATGGAGAAAAGCCGATATCATATTTGAATTCAGGAGAAAAAAATACTATCAGAATCAGATATTTTTCTTTCTGAGATAAAAAAAAGTTCCTTTTTTGTAGTTGAGTGATATCTGCATATTTAAAAATGAGTATGAGTATGTCTGTCTGCTCTTAATGATCTTAAAAACTGCTTGTCCGATTTCTGTTGGATTTTCACCATCGTTTAGAGAATATTTCTGGGGTAACGAACGTATATAACACATTGCCTATATGTACTATATGGCCGGAGTAAAACAGAAGTCCATCGGTGCACTAAAAATGTCTCTGTTTGGATGCTCAAGTGGATTATGCTGCCTAAACCATATCAAACACTCCAAATTAATGTACACAGAATTGAATATCTAAAAAAATCTACAAAAAAGCCCGTGACAGCATATATTTTACGGGTGACTCACAATAACCATATTTGTCTTTCAGTTCATTGATGCCAAGAAGATCGAATGAAAAAGTCTACACAACATGAACTACATGATTTTTATAGGAAACCAGATATAGCAACAACAGTTAAGTCTCGTAGACTACGATGGGCAGGACATGTAGTTCAAATAGAGAAAGAAAAACTTCTTGTAGGAAAACCAGAAGAAAAACACCTTGTTGGTAGGCCAAGAGTGAGGCGGAAAATCAAATTAACAATGATTTGAGAGAAGTAGATTATACAGGAGAGGATTGGAAAATATCTCAGGGTAGGGATATATGGAGAGCTTATGTCCGCGCGGCCATCAACCTACGGGTTCGATATACCAGTGAGTTAGTTGGTTAGTTACTTTACTTATAACTTAGATATCTAGGGAAAAAGGAGTTAGCTGCACATGGGGGAGAGCATAACGTTGTTAGGAGAGTTTGTCTTCCCTCTGTGGACATTTTTATGTGAAGTTGTTACGGACATTGCACTGGCCTGGAGGGAGTAGCTTATGAGTTATGGGGGAGATGGCGTCGTGCGAGGGAGTCAGTCATTCAAGTCCATCAGCGCGATGAAGACGGTTTTACCCTCGTAACTAATTGCTTCTTTGATATGCATAGGGTCCACGTTGATACATTTAAATAGGCCTGAAGTCATTAATATCTGCGGATCCCGAGAAGCTTCAAGTTTATGCTTCCTCATGTACCACTTTATTCTCTACAATGTTACGTCTTTTGGTTTATGTAAACCCTGTTAACTGTGTTTCCTCTATTCTCTAAATTTATTTATGAATCATTAAATCAGAAGCAACGCTGTTTTAATTCAGCACGACTCCTTCGTTACATGTTGATAATTTTATATATAACATATTGTCACGCGTCGTAGAGCGACGTTCAATTACACGGACGAGGCGAGATTATTGGTCTCCCATTAATTAGAATAGATTTACCAGTCGCCAATCGCGAGTTGAAAAGCCTGAGTATACATAGAAATGTATAATTCCGCATTCTAGACGACTGTACGAGTCTGTGTTCCCCTTTTGGGAAAGATCGGTGGCCAGAGGCTTCTACGGTTCGAAATATCTCGAATCTAAGTCTAAAAAGTTCCTCGCACCTATATAAATGCGGTGAGGACAGAGGCCAGTCAGACTTGGTTTGACGGCGATATCAGTCAGTCATGTGTTGTGTACGATAAATTGTGGTGAACAGATTCGTCAGTGACTGTGAAAATAATTGTGATTAAGATACACGTGAAAATCGTGATAAAACGTTCATTGATAATTTGTGAAAAGAAAGAGTTAATTGAGATTTTAAATGACATATGTGTGTTCATTTACACCGAAATAACGTAAAGGAAAAGCACTGGTCATCCTGGTGACAATATAATAACAATAATAAAAAGAAGGTAATACTATTAAAGGTAATAATGAATTCTCTAGCGTCCAATGTGTCCATTATGCAACAACAAACACAACCTGTTGGTTAGGGAACACCTTAGCGTCTGCCCTAACGTTATCTTCCAACATCTACAATGGACCTTAGTCTTTCCTTTGTTAGGAGTTACTAAACTAAGTTAATTTAGTTACACTCATTTCCCTATAGCTGTCATGAATAGTATGCGGTGAACATTCGTACCGAACGATAGATCTAGTAGGCAACTAAGGTATTATTAGGATGAAGAAGGTTGGTAAATTTTGCACAGAGGCCTTCCTATTCAGGATTGTGGTTCTTTTACGAGTCTGAATGTATTTAGACTCGGGACCCACGGGTTAGATCTCCTCCCGGAAAACTTGTTCCTTCGATGTTTCCATCCTTTAAAAAATCCATCTATGTCAGCCGGATTTAAACCAGCGTAATTCTTGGCATATCTCCCGGGTGTTCCCCTGTGGTTTTTCTACAAAGTCTTTGTGGACTTATTTCATTCAATTAAATTGGCCACGGTGGACTAGTGGTTATGCTCCTTGTCTCTGGTCCCGAGGGTCGCGGGTTCAAACCAGGCCGGGGTCGATGGATTTTTATAGGATGGAAAAATCCAAGGAGCAAGTCCTCCGGGAGGGATTTTAAGCCGTGGGTCCCGCGTCTAAAAATTTTTAGGCTCGAAAAATATCCTTAAGCCTGAATGAAAAGGCCTCTAAGCAAAATTTACCGAATTTGCCTGTCCTAGTACTATCTTGGTTTCCTAGATGTCAGTATGAGGTCGAACGCTGACCACGGACCACTCAAATGACATCTATACGAGAACAAGTGTAACTAAATTAGTATGGTTCAAATTATTCCCTGCAGGGGGAGAGAGCCTAAATCTCTGTTAAGGGAAACATGGGCATAAAAGATACAAGAAGACTTCATTCATTTATGTCAGATGACCTTCCTATATTGCAACGCGCTAACGGGGGATCATTCTCACCTTGTTCTCATGTAATAAAACACAAGAGATATTTGCGTAAACTTTCGCATTAACTTTATTTGATTCTATGAACTTTCATTGACATTTCTCTCGCAAATTGCTGCAGTAAATTAATTTTGCTTTATAGTTTATCTTTCGCAGAGTTATTTCCAATCTATAATGATTTCATTGCTACAGTCAATTACTGTATCGCAATCACAACACAACTGACTACCTCTGACCCTGGCAATGCATATATATATATAGCCCTGGGCAGGAACTTTCTCGACTTGTTTACCGAGAGTTTTCTAGTATAGAAGCTTCGAGAGTCGAAGCCTCTGGAATGGGGGGGGGATATTCGTACAGAACCTTCCGGACATGGAGGTCTAGACTCATCGATCATTCTGCACGGGTCTACTCACGAATTATTTCCACCAATGTGGGACCGCTACTCTCGCCATTACCCGAGAAATTCAAACACGGCTATTAAAAATGTAACAATTAATAATAATAATAATAATAATCGTCATTCATGAATTAGAGTAATATTCTTATCTATTTTCGGTTATACACGGTGCCTCTACAGAAAGTATCCATTTCAATGAAGGAAGGAAATGATTGAAAAATTAATGTTATTGTGAAGTTTTACGCATATTCTACTGGACTATTTTATGTCTATACAGGTATTTTCATGGTTTAGTGTAGATATGTCTTATTGGGTACGTAGTTCGTAGCCATGTAGGTACTTGTTTATATTATGATTATTTTTATATTTTTTATTCATGGAAAAACAATGCACGTACGGGCAAACAGGCCCGTGCGCAATGTAAATGTATTTCCTTTCTTTAAAAAAAGGCAATAAATTCCATTCCTATTGAAATATGCTACTGCCTTTCTAAGTGACCTCCATGCAAGTGAAAACACATACTCCATATTTCAGCTGTGAAAGGAAATGTATACCTCAACATTTAAACCGTAAAAAAGCCTGCTTCTTCTGTGATACGATTCCGTAAATCAAGCAGACGTGATAAGGACGTTTTCTAAGAGAGAAACGTAGAATTTTCCACACTGTGTTGCGAGGGTCATTCAGCTCCCCATTGAGATGTCGAGTAGATGCATTTGGACTATCATTGGCAATTTTAATCTGCTATACTCTTTCTGCCGATACATATGGTCGTCCATGACGTGTCTCCTCACATACACTGCCGGTACGCTTAAATTTGTTTACAAGCAGACGAATGTGTGCCATTTTTGTGGCTGCTTTACGGAATTTATAAGTAAATTTAGCTCTGGCGTCTTCATACGACAATAAGCGTTTACATGCACAAACCGTTTTAAATATGTTGCACTAAGCTGACAGCGTATGCAAAGTAAAAAAAAAAGAAAAAGAAAAACCGCGTTTTCATCGAAATGGGTAGTGACTTTAGAGGCACCCTGTATAGTTTTTGGATCCTCCTTCTAGCTGGTCATCCTTGTCTTCTCTGTCCTTGTAGGTTATATTTCAAATTTATGAGGCGGTGTTGTTCGTTCATTTTACTGACATGTTCAAACAATTTTCTTCTAAATTCTTCTATTTTGGTTATTATGCTACATATATTGGAGGATATCTTCATTCTCTCCTTTTCCAAAACCATAGTCTTGCCACATCGGATAGAAATGTTTATATTGTACGAGTACTTTAGTAAAACCCCAAGCTAGTATGTACAGCTGAAACATTGTCACATTTAAGAAGTTTTGCCTAATAATAATAATAATAACATAATTGCACCAATAGCACGGGTTACATCTATTGTGGTGTAAGTCAAATTCCTCGGCAGCATTGGCACTGGTAGGAGGTGCAAGGGGATGCATTTGCACCCCCTCCTGTCGGGAAAGAAAATACACAGAAAGAAGTTAAGATTTTTTCATTAAGCAACTGTTTGAATAAAAAACTTAAGGCATCTAGGTTGCTGTCCAAATTTGTTTATCGCCTTGTCAATGGATTTAGTGTCCTCCTTTACTATTTTCCTCTTAACACTAGTTATGTTGTCGCACGATTTGAATTTGACATTAACTCAATTGACATAACATACATGTATAATTGAATAGTTGCCCCGAAAAGAGATCTAACCCACAAACTGTTAGGAAAGCGAACAAAAAATATAATATTCATATTGAGGCTATTAGTCTACCTGTATTGTATCATATACATTTTAATCTCTCATCTTATTGGATTCAGCCAATGTGAATGCAAAATAACGTTCTACTAACTAAAAATCAACAATTTAATTCAGAATTGAGTGCAAAAGTGATCTATCTCTATAGAGTGGAAAAAATGATTTAACACATATTTAACTATAAATGCTGTAATACGAAATAAAAAATACATATTGAACACTGATTCAGTTACAAAAATTTCTAACTTAATCAGTTTTTAGGATTTCTTTTCCATTTAATGTTATTTCGTTACATTTTTGTGTCTTTCTTATTTTCATTCAATTCCTCTAAGATTCTGATTAGAATTCACGGAACTGTGGTGGAATGAATTTGCACACGTGCAATTATTGTTTATCAGCACTGCTACTCATGACTTGACTAACTGATTCCACAATTTCGTTACAGATAAATCACTATTAGTTTGCAAACAACTTTTAAAAATAAATAAAACACGTTTGGAAGGGAGTATAGATAATGTTACATACACCGTGTAGTGATACTCTCCGGGTAGATCACTAATCCACTCAAAATTCGAATTTTTGTGAAATAGATCTCTTTTCCGGGCAACTATTAAATTATATATTTTATTGTTAATAGTATAGTGTGTACATGCAGATGCATATCCCTGAAAGTAATCCTGCTCAGCAGTAAAATTATATTCATTACAATGTACTGGACAAGTTAAATTCAGTTCAAGCCCTTGCGTTATATTTGACTCCCTTAAAACGATAACACAAAAACATTTTTGTTTATTTATTACGTGTATTTTGTTACATTAATTCTTGAAAATCAAAGAAAATAAAGGCTTAAACCTCTGCTAATTTAACTCGTCCAAATAATCCATGTATTACATTGGGGTTTATTATATATTAGACGGGTGTCTAAAATTAATTATGAAAAAAAAAAGAATTTAAATTAAATTTTTTTCCCATAAAATCAGGTATTCTTATCATTTAACATTTCATCATCAATGAACTATTATTAACATTTTTAAAACAATAATTTAACTAATTCATCAGTTTCAAGAAATTCGAGAATATTCCTTAATATATATACATCCACAGTCATTCTGCCAGAAGGCAGGTCCTTCACTGCAATCATAGCATTTTCATGCTATGCTTGCAGCTTTACTAGGGAATTGTAGGTGTGGTAGCTTCCCGTTGCTTTCCCCACCGGTGAAGGATGATGATGATGATGGCCATATGATTTCGGGGACCGTTTGGGCCTTAAAGTTTACCTGACATTTGTCTTACAGGTGAGGAAAAACCCCAAATAAAAACCTCACCCAGAAAAAACTTCCCCGACTGGGAATCGAACCCGAGCGTGACAAGGCAACACGCTACGTCGAGACCACAGCGGTGGACTTAATATGTATATATTCTCACTACATCTCGTAATAAGAGAATATATACATATATATATATATATATCTATATATATATATAAGAAAAATAAATGCTTGTACTAGATTTGCTCGGTAGCGTAATCGGTAGCGTAATCGGTAGTGCACTGGTTTATCAATCCAGAGGTCCGGGTTCAAATCCCTTTCGAGCATTTATTTTTCTTATGTCATATATATATATATATATATATATATATATATATATATTATTTATTTATTTATTTATATAAAGAACGTTTTCTTGGATTTTCCGTGTCATTGATTCATGGTCGGCCTCTGGCCACTGATTCCGATAATTCAGCATGATCCCACAAGCCATTATCATCGTCCCCGGGCCACTGATTCCCACATGTCATTATCATTGGCATGTGGGATCATGCCGAATCGTCGGAATCATTGGCTAGAGGCCGACCTTGAATCCATGACACAAAAAACCCAAGAAAACGTTCTTATTCATACTTATATCCGTGAAAAATCAACTTAATTTTATATATATATATATATATATATATATATATATAATGTGTGTGTGTGTGTGTTGTATGTACGAGGAGCATTATGCAAAACGTGATGCTCTTCTATCAGTGTGGAGATTCTATAGTGAGAACTGTTGCGCCCAAATAGTTTGCGTATTATACTGCATTAATTAGTTACTAGGAAGGTCAAAGTGAAAAAGGGGTAATTATCCATGAAATGGATACATGTCACAGATGTCACTGAGCCCAAAAAACGCTCTCTGTTTCCAAACTGTGGGTAAAACCAAGCGCGTGTGTCAATAGGCAACACGTGTTACTATTTCCCATCCAATACATTTATTATTTAAAATGCATGTTACATTCACTTAAACCTCTTTCTTTTTTAAGAACTTTTATCACAAGTAATGCCACGAGTGATTTCCAATTTATCTTGACAATTTGGAAAAAAAAAAGAGTGGCATTTGTTAGGACTATTTAACGAATAAAATTAAGCTGTTTACTTACAAATCATTATTTAAATGTACTTATTTGAAATTATTTATATATTTAATGCAAACGGCGATGTTTGAAAACCAATGAGAAACGTTTGTTATGCTTCATTTGTTCATCACTGCAACCAGATCACATTATTTAATGCCAAAGGATCGCAATATTGTAAGTATGTGCTCTACTGGAGAAACAATGAAACACATAAAACTTATATTATAACCAACATTATAGGTTATTAATTAATTTCTTATGTCTTATGAGTCCACCGCTGTGGTCTCGAGGTATCGTGCTGCCTTGTCACGCAGCAGGCCGGGTTCGATCCCCGGTCGGGGAAGTTTTTTTGGTGAGGTTTTTATCGGAGTTTTCCTCACCTGTAAGACAAATGTCTAGAAAACTTTAAGGTCGAAACGGTTCCCGAAATCATATGGTCATCATCATCATCATCCTTCACCGGTGTAGAAAGCAACGGGAAGCTACCATACCTACAATTCCCTAGTAAACCTGCAACCATTGCATGAAAATGATTGCAATGAAGGACCTGCCTTCGGGCAGAATTACTATGGATGGATGTCTTATGATGTAAATTATATTTTCGTGGGAAATATTACGTTTAAGAAAGTGCAAACAGTTGTTTATTTTTATTGTGATATAATTAATTACTACGAATGTTTTTCTATTATATCATGCAAGCAGTATCTGTTTACATTCGTGCACTATATATATACAATCTGGTAGCCGTATTTCGTAGAGAGTCAGTCACTGCAAAATAATGCTCTGACCTATTCAGAATGTTAAAAAGGAGGAGCTTGATTTTAATGTGATACAATTAAACTGATAAAATCGAGGTGAAAAACTGCTGTGATCGGTTGTAAATCAAAATTCGTTGAAATGTGATTGGTCATTGACACCCATTTTTGGCATGAGTTAAATAGTCAATACAATCGTTTATTCCACTCTTTTAAAAATACTTATCTTTAATGCGAGAAGGGTGTAAAATGGCGCCTTAATTATATCATAATAAAATTATATAATTTTAAATTTTAATTTTAAGTCGTTACAATTTTTTTGTTAATTGATGGTACATTAAGTTTATATATATATATATATATATATATATATATATATATATATATGCATGGAGTTTATGTTCAGAAAATTATTGGACGAATGCGATAACTCGGGTTTAAAAATAAATTTAGAAAACAATTATATGGGATGTGGAGCCGAAACCGGAGATTTAATATTAGAAGATGAAAAGGGGTATATTAGAGGGTGGGACGAATTTGAGTATCTGGGAGTAAAAGTAGATAAGGATAAACAAGAAAGTGATATTAACAACAGAATGAATAAAGGTAGAGGAATAACAACAATGATGAATGGAGTCTTTTGGAACAGACAAATAACCAGAAAAAAAATTACAAATATATAATTCAATAGTTAGGAGTACTGTTACATATGGAGCTGAAGTTTGGAAATTCAATAAAACCTTAGAACAAAAACTTATGTCGATGGAAATGGATTTCTTGAGGAGAGCAGCGAGATGGTCAAAATTAGAAAAAATAAGAAATACTGTAGAAATACTGAGAAAAAATTAATATTAGATATTCAATAGTAGATTATATAAGCAATTAAATTGGTATGGGCACGTACGACGAAAGGTTACCCATGAAAACATTGGGATGTTGTCCATCTGGAAGAAGGAGGAAAGGAAAACCTTGAAATTCGTGGATGCAAGAAATAAGAACAGGAATGAGAACAAGAGGACTGGACGGCATGAAGTGGATGGATAGAGACGAGTACATAAGAAAAACAAAACGTTAGGCAAAGAAAGATCGGTAAACATTAAAAATTTGTATATAAATATATGTATTTATATATATATATATATATATATATATATATATACAGATTTTCAATGATTACAGATCTTTCTGTGCCAAACGTTCTTTTTTATTTCCCCTTCTTCACTCTTCCCTATCCATCCACTCTATTTACTCCAGTCCTTTTTTTTTGTTTTCTCATTCAAGCTTTTATTTCTTTCAACCATGACTTTCGAGGTCTTTCTTTTTCTTTCCAGGTGGACAGCATCCCAATATTTTTTGTGTAATCTTTCTTCTTGAATTCGTCGTACGTGCCCAAACAAATTTAATTGATTATATCTTATATAGTCTACTTTGGAATATTTAATATTTTTATTTTTTTGTATGACTTTTCTTATTTTTTTCCCAATTTTTAATATCTTTGCTGCTTTCCTCAAGAAATTTATTTTGTTCTAAATTTTTATTGAATTTCCATACTTCAGTTCCATATGTGGCAGTAATACTCACTGTTAAATTATATTTAAAACTTATATTTCCTGGTCATATGTCTGTTCCATAGGACACCTTTTATCATTTCTGTTATTGCTCTACCATTATTTATTAATATCACATTTTTGCCTGTTTTCTTCATCTACGTTTACTCCCAAGTGTATATATATATATATATATATATATATATTTATTTATTTATTTATTAACATTTAACAATGAAGGCCAAATATGAAATGAAAGGAAGAACCTATGTCTCAATCGGATTTGACACGAGAATTATAAATGCCAAAATTTAATTATAACTTCGAAATAAACAAGTATTACTGTTTATATAAATATTCTCTTTCAAACGCTTACGTCTTATAGAAGACGTGAGCTGGCAGTGAGGACGATGTTCCGTTGCCTCTCATGGTTGAGAATCATATATAAGAAAATTAAAATAAATTGTTGTGCTAGGAGCCTGAGTAGACTAATGGTTATATCACTAAAGTATAATATTACAGGTTTCGGGTTCAAATCCCTGTTAAGGCGTTTATTTTTTCATGTCATATATATATATATATATATATACATACATATATGCATCCATAATAATTCTGCCCGAGGGCAGGTCTTTCACTGCTATCTTAGCACTTTCATGCTATGCTTTGCAACTTTACTAGGGAATTATAGGTGTGGTAGCTTCCCGTTGCTTTCCACGCCGGTGAAGGATGATGATGATGATGATGATAAGAATGATGATGATGGCCGGATGATTTCCGGGGACCTTTGGGTCCTAAGCTTCCTGGTATGTCAGCACATTACCTCGAGACCACAGCGGTGGACAAATATATAGGCCTATATATATATATATATATATATATATATATTTATTTACACTGGTCAACAAAAATGAACTTTTTTCTTCTTTCAGAAGAATAAAAATATGAGATTTTAGAAGTATTTTTCATCCTGAATTTAAATATCATTTCAGTTTTTCCCTATCAAGCAAGAATTTTCTGTGATATTCATTTACATTTTGTATAATTTTTATAATGTTTCATAAAATGCATCTAACTCATTCTGACTCACCTAGAAAGTGATTTACGGGCATATTTTGCATCTGGAACAACCCTTTTCTTGGTCCAACAGTAGTCAGCCAGCATATTAGAACTCCACTTGCCTTGGTACCTCTTTTCCATTGTGGAAATTTGCTGATAAAACCGCTCACCGTGCTCATCAGAGACAGCCCCAAGATTTTTCGGAAAGATCCGGAGGGAGAGAATGCTAAAATCAATTTTTAAAAAAGTGGCTATCACAAAAAACTGTGCCTGATGGAAACATTCTAACTGCATATCTGAATTCAGTATGAACAAATGTACTAAATTCACTAATCAGATTTCTTGTGAAGAAAACCTTGTCGACCAGTGTTATTAATGCCTAAAACAGGATACCTGTTAATGTAGTATTATTAACGGGAAAAGCGCACGAACTTGGCGAACAATAGCAGAAGTATAACAACAATGCTGGAGTAGAAGGTCTCAGTGTTGACACAGGGAGAGACAAAGTTGTGTTGGTATTCTAGTAACGTGTACAAACCTCGTTATCCAAAGCTATTCAATTAGGAAAGCCAACCTTCTGTCAGGCCTGCACTCATTTCACCTATTACACAGTAAAAACCCAGCACACATATAACATTTCCTCTACAGGGAACTTCAATTATTCCCTTCCGTCAAATTCCTAAAAACTCTTCACAAGTTAGCTTCAACAGAAAATTTTGGAACATGATTAATTTAATTTAAATATTTTATTTTTCGAGCGTGTGGGATGTGCACCAAACTGTGAATTATAAAACTATATTTATTTATATACCGGTACAGATTTTGATCTTTTTCACAACTTTCTGTGCAAATGTTTTAAAGTCCTTCTCTGCTTGTCTCCATCCATCCATCCATCCATCCATCCAGTCCTCTTGTTCTCGTTCCAGTCCTTATTTCTTGCAACCACGAGTTTCCAGGTTGCCTTTCTTCTTGCATTCGTCTTACATGCCCATACCAATTTAATTGCTTATATCTTATATAATCTACCAATGAATATTTAATATTCATTTTTTCTCGTATCGTTTTATTTCTTCTTCTTATTTATGAATATTCCACAATACAGTGTTTCTCCGTCAACCCAAAGTGATTTGGCGCCAGAAGTTCCTGTCTAAAGCATTTTCTTTCCCCAAAACTCTAGCTTCCATACTTCTATTCACTCCATCCATCCATCCATCCATCCATCGTTCTCTTTTTTTCATTTCTCTTTTTTTTTATTTCTTCTTCTCTCCAATTTTAAACATCATGCTGCTCTTCCAAATAAATCCATTTCCATGGACATAAATATTTGTTCCAAGTTTTTGTTTTATTTTCATTCTATAATATGATAATAATAATAATAATAATAACAACAATAATAATAACAACAATAATAATAATAATAATTATTATTATTATTATTATTATTATTATTATTATTATTATTATTATTATTATTATTATTATTATTATAGTGAGCTACGTGATCTTTACGGGAAATCGAACATAATAAATAAGTTATGACTCGTAGACTGGGATGGGCACAGCATGCTGCACAAATGGGGAATGCAAAAAGGTAATGGAAAACTTCTTGTAGGAACGCTAGAAGGAAAGTTACCAGTAGGTTGGTGAAGAATGAGATGGGAAAATAATATTAACCCCAATTTGCAAATTACACATGAAATAAATTACACATTGAATGATTCAAACATTAACTCAGGATTGGAATGTATAGAGAGCTTATCTCCGCGCTTGTGTGAACTGCAGGGTTCGATAATGTTAGTAATAATAATAATAATAATAATAATAATAATAATAATAATAGTAATAATAATAATAGTAATAATAGTAATAATAATAATAGTAATAATAATAATAATAGTAGTAATAATAATAATAATGTAATTTAGTCCATGACACAATAAGTCTAGAAGGGCATTATCCTGGCAGTCATCTCCTGGGTTCATAATAATAGAATAGCAACTGTAGCTGAAAAGAATGTGAATAAATGAATGAATAAGCCACTGTGTCCCGTAAAGGGCAAGGGCCTCCTTGAAGAGAGATGAGCTCACATATCATGTGGTTCATGTGGGGAGCAACTCCTCATGAACTGATAACAATATTCTCTACTCTTGTGACTTAAAGTACATTTTAGGTTGGCAATGCTGTGCAGTTTGTGATTGGACTCAATGTTTTTGGTTTTTCAATGATGCGCTTTTGTCTTCTTTCTCATAACGAATGAATTGGATTTGCTAGTATGGTTAGTACATTGGCCGTACTTACGTTTAGACTCTCATTGTTGACACTTGCTGTGTGTTAATCGTAAATAAGGACGATAATCCAGCCAGTATAGGGGTGATTGTAGTAAATATGACCTGTCCTTCAGTCATTGTAACTTGTTTTCTCAACCGTTAGTTATTACAGCTATCCACATTCTTGTCCGTGTCACATACTGAGGAATGAAAAATTCCTTCCCTAATGGGAACTCAACCACGAAGCTCTGCAACAAGGTATCATGTAGATTAAATCTCATGTATCATGTATGTCTCTTAATATCCTGAAGAGTGCACTGTAGGCCCACACTATTATGCTAAAACACATCACATAGAATAAGTACACCCAATCCGAAATTTATATTTCAGCTTTCGTTTAAAATTGATCAAACTGTTTTAACTAGTGGTCGCCCAGTGGTCGAAATTCGAGCACAATTCATTAAATTGTGTACGTTTGTCACAAATACGTTATTATGTATTAATTTTCGATTCATTTTTTAAATACAAACGATAGAAAATATGCGGTATAGCTTGGCTAAGCCACATTTAAAAATCAATAACGTCATTTGACATTTGTATACTATTTATACTATTTAAATTTGCATTTGGCCTATTATTATGTGTACGGGAATATATATATTCCCTCTTCATTGACTCTCGCTCCGACCCGTCAATGTTCTACGTCGAGGCATAATGGAAGAGGCGCGAATATCTAAATATAAAAAAAATTAAATTAAATTACTGAAACCAAGATTATACAGGGTTTATTTTAAATTTAAGTAATAACATGTACTCAATTTTTTAAACAACTAATAATAAATACGCGAGAGTAAGTAAATTCGCATTGCTGCTGCACAATTTTCTTTCTGCAACAGATGTATACTGAGCAAGCAATATAATATATTCATCCATAGTAATTCTGCCCGAGGGTAGGTCTTTCACTGCAATCATAGCATTTTCACGCTATGCTTTGCAGTTTTACTAGGGAATTATAGGAGTGGTAGCTTTCCGTTGCTGTCCACACCGGTGAAGGATGATAATGAAAAGGTTGATGTTGATGGCCGGATGATTTTCGGGGACCGTTGGACCCTAAGCGTCCTGATATTTGTCTTACAGGTGAGGAAAAACCCCGAAAAAAAACATCACCCAGGAGCCTGTCTCGAACGGGAATCTAACCCGAGCCCGCTGTGTGACACGACCACAGCGGTGGACATATAATATAATGACTTTATTATATATATATATATATATATATATATATATATTATAACTTTATTGTATATAATATATAATTCAATATAATATAGGCTAATACAAAATAATATGATATGTAAATACTTATTAAACAAAATATACAATGTATGTGCAAAGTAAACAGTGCACTTTCAGTATGAACGTTAATAAATGAATCAGTAATATACATAAATTCCTTAGAAACAATTTATTTAATTTAATTTATTCGTAACACATAAATTTTATTTTTCTGCACTCCTTCTCTATATGAACTTTAATAATGCCTAATATCACACTCATCCGTGCGTGCAATGTGCTTATAAAGGGGTACAACGATTTTTCTTCACATCTTAATATATAAATGCACAATTAAATAACAAAAAGTTATACATTTTGATACATTGTGTTATCTAAAAGATGTATTTGGATAATGCTGTAATGTATTACCAGAATCAAAACTACCATTACTTTAATTTATTATTGCATAATACCCTACATTTATGTTATTAAAGCTTAAATGGCTGTTTTGACATACAAATGTGTTTATTATGTTATCAATGTAAATAATGTTAACACAAATATGATAATACTAATCTGACTCCAACTGAAATTTGCTTTATGACACAGAGAATATGTAAATAAAATTAATTTTGTACAGTAAAAATAGCATCACCGCTGGGGTCCCGAGATCTAGTATCGGTCACTCCATATGGGTTCCGTGGTGGACGAAACGGAGCTTGGACAGGTTTTTCTCGGGGTTTTCCCCCCGTCTTCCCCTGCCTCAATTTCATTCCACCATTTCTCCATACTCGTCTCATCAATTCCGTTTCATTTCGTTTATCTGCCCCTGTGATGGGGCAGACGTGGTCGGCCGGCACTCTTGTCATTCACAGACCTCTACATAAGGGGATTAATCTGATCTCATCCCTCGACCCGACCTTGAGTTGGGGATATTTAAATAAAATCGGAAACAATAAAATAAAAAAAGTATACATTTCTATATCTAGAGACTTCTTTAAGCAGTTTGTAACTATTGAACAACATTAAGAGAAATCTAAATACGTAGAGATAATTCCAAGTTTTCGTTCTGTTAATTCCATGAAAAATGAATTTTTAACGTTTCCTACTAATCCTTTCTGAAATTACTGTGCTTATTTAGTCATCTCATGCACATTTTAATGTGTCGACATTGTAAAGAAAAGAAAGCTAGCAAAAATGAAATGGTTACACGAGCCAAATGAGGTAAATTTAGAGCAATTGGGTAGTATTAGACGGGAAACCACCAAGTTACTAAAGAGTAAAAAGAGGGAATATTTGAGAGAAGATTAATGATCTTGAAATGAACGCAAAATATAGGAAGATTAGAGAATTATACCAGGGAATTAGTATAGAGAAGAAAGGGTTTCAGGCTAGAACAAACATAATTCGAAATGAAAATGGGGATATGATTGCAGATTCCAGGAGTATATTAAATAGATGGAAAAGTTACTTTAATCAGCTATTAAATGTACATAAAGAACAGGATATTGAGGAGGATAATTTATAGACAGCAGAAATGCCAGTCGCAGAACGAAATGCATTAGAGGTTGAAATGGCGATTCAAAAATTGAAGATGTATAAAGCATCAGGTTGAGATGAGATCCCAGCAGAACTGATAAAATCAGGGGGAGAAAAATTGATGGACAAGATACGCTGGTTGCTTAGTATGATTTGGGAAAAAGAAGCTCTTCCAGATGAATGGAAGGAATCAATTATCGTACCAATTTATGAGAAAGGAGATAAAACTGATTGCAACAACTACAGGGGCATCTCATTACTTTCAACTTCGTACAAAATTCTAACAAATGTATTAGTAAGCAGACTTACTCTCTATATTGATGACATTCTAGGAGATCATCAATATGGATTTAGAAGAAACAGGTCTACAACACATCAGATTTTTAGTATAAGACAGATTTTAGAAAATAAATGGGAATATAATGGTACTGTACATCAACTATATGTAGACTTCAAAAAGCATATGATTCAATTAAGAGGGAAAAGTTATATAGTATCCTGTTGGAGTTCGGAATTCCTAAAAAGTTAGTTAGACTTATACGAATGTGTCTAAATGGAACAAAGGGTAGGATGCGTGTAAGCAAACAGTTTTCGGACAGTTTGAAATCCAGAATGGGTTGAAGCAAAGGGATGCACTATCTCCTCTACTATTTAATTTTGTACTAGAGCATGCCATTAAATCTTTAGAGAATGAGGAAGGCTTAAACCTCAATGGTATTAATAAGCTGTTAGTTTATGCTGATGGTGTAGTATTATTGGCCGATAGCGAGGAGATACTAAAGAACAAAACGCACACACTATTGAGTAACACTAAGAAATTATGACTGGAAGTAAATATCAATAAAACTAAATATATGATCACACGTAGAAATTCATTATATAATGTAAATGGACAGCTAATGAAAAATTAGGGAAATTTTGAGGAAGTGGCTGAATTCAAATACTTACAAATAGGAATGAGATGCAGAAAGAAATTAAACATAGGCTCAATTCTGGAAATGCGTGCTATTATGCATTGCACAGACTCTTGATGTCCCAACTCCTTTCTAAAACGTTAAACTGAAAATATATAAAACTATTATTCTACCAGTTATATTATATGGGTGCGAAACATGGACTCTTACTTTAAGGGAGTAAAGGAGATTACAAGTATTTGAGAATAAAGTACTTAGAAAAATGTTTGGACCAAAGAGAGATGAACAGACAGGTGAATGGAGAAGACTACATAACAATGAACTACATGGAATTGATAGGAAGCCAGATATAATAAGAACAGTTAAGTCTCGTAGACTGCGATGGGCAGGACATGTTTCACGTATGGGGAATGAAAGACTTGCATGGAAGCTTCTTGTAGGAAAGCCAGAGGGAAAACGCTCAGTTGGCAGACCAAGAATGAGGCGGGAGAATAATATTAACTATGATTTGAGGGAAGTGGATTATACAGGGAATGATTGGAGGGCATGAGCTCAGGATAGGGATGTATGGAGAGCTTATGTCCGCGCGGCCATGAACCTACGGGTTCGATAGTGCCAATGAGTAATGCAAATTTTAAACAGACTATATGTAACTCATGCCCCAAATGGGAGTCATTGACCAATCACACTTCAATTAATTTTGATTTACAACCAATCTCAGTCTTTTTTAACTCGATTTTATCAATTTAATTTTTACTTACTTACTCACTGGCACTATCGAACCCGTAGGTTCATGGCCGCGTGGACATAAGATCTCCATTCATCCCTATCCTGAGCTAATGCTTTCCAGTCATTCCCTGTATAATCTACTTCCCTCAAATCATAGTTAATGTTGTTCTCCCACCTCATTCTTGGTCTACCAACTGGGCGCTTTCCCTCTGGCTTTCCTACAAGAAGCTTCCATGCACGTCTTTCATTCCCCATACGTGCAACATGTCCTGCCCATCACAGTCTACGAGACTTAAAGTAAAGTGATCCCACAACAGACCCGGAGGCCCTTGGGGTAGTAGGAGGTTAAGGCTCCCACTTTTTCTAGACAATCGGCACTTTATGTCAGCCGGGTTGTCAGCCCTGCGTGACGGCCGCCTTTACCCCCAGAACAAGCGTCTGGTACTCATTTCCGTTAGAGGCTGAGTCGACCCCAGGGCCATAGTGCCGCCAGAGGGTTTGGGTCAGTTTAAAAATCCTGACTCCAACGGGACTTGAACCCTCGACCCTCCGGCTTGTAGCTCAGTGCCTTAACCACTACGCTACGGCGTGCCCCCTGTCTACGAGACTTAACTGTTATTATATCTGGCTTCCTATAAAGACCATGTAGTTCATTGTTAAGTATTCTTCTCCATTCACCTGTCTGTTCATCACTCTTTGGTCCAAAAATTTTCCTAAGAACTTTATTCTCAAATACTCGTAATCTCCTTTCCTCCCTTAAAGTTTTATCACTTTAAAATGAAGCTCCTTCTTTTTAACATTCTGAATAGGTCATAGTGTTATTTTGCAGTGACTGATTCTGTAAGAAATATGTTGAATATAACAATTTATATATTAAGATGTAAGAATGCATGTGGCTACCAGATTGTATATATATATATATATATATATATATGTACTTAATATACCGCAACATAGGACATCACATCACTCCATGTCATATACCATCTCCACGTCTCGCAACTGGAATTTCCTACCACAAGAAATAAGGGGCTGCCGGACATTGGCATCTTTTAAAAGAAATCTAAATTTATATTTGCTCTAAACTCGACTTCATTATTATCCAGTGTAAGATATATATATATATATATATATATATATTAATTGGTGTTTCCCGTATAATGTATCATATTTATATTATTATTATTATTATTATTATTATTATTATTATTATTATTATTATTATTATTATTATTATTATTGTCGTATCATTATTGTCGTATCATTATTGTTATTACCCTATAAAATGTTGTTTGTACATGACATTTACATTGCTACATTTATTGTATCTTTAACTGTTTATAATTAGTATAGTGTATATCTATATTTGTCGAATATTTATTTGTATTTGTGCTGGTTGAGTGGAAGAGAGGGCCTTATGGCCTTAACTCTGCCAGAATAAATAAAGTATTATTATTATTATTATTATTGCGCGACTCTAACCAGATAGTGCTTGCGGGATATAATATAAGAAACATTTGTAGCAATTGGTTATACCACAAAAAAGAAAAGAAACCACTGTTTGCACTTTCATAAACATTTTATTTTCCGGCAATTTACGTTGCAGAAAAATATGATTGACATATTTGCATCATAGGACATCAGAAATTAATATCTTGGTTATAAACAGTTTGATGTTTCATTTTTTCTTCACTAGGATGGATTATTACAATATTGAGATCCTTTGGCAATAAATAATATGATCTGGTTGCAGTGATGAACAAATTAAGCATAACATACCTTTCTCATTTGATTTTAAACATCGCTGTTTACATGAAATATATAAATGTTTTAAAATAAGTATATTTAAATAATGATTTGTGAGTAAATAGCTTAATTTTATTCGTTAAATAGTCCTAACAAATGCCACTCTCGATTTCCAAATTCTCTAGATAAATTCACTCCTCACTTCGTGAATTTATCGATATAATTTGGAAATCACTCGTGGCATTACTTTTGATAAAAAATAATGTAAACAATTTATTTGATTTTCTGGATGTATAGTTACCAGTGTACCAATTACTTTTTGTCTTTCATATTTCGTTTCCAAATGTATATTTGACTACAGGGTTTTCGCAATTGATATATCTTGATGTTTATTATTATTATTATTATTATTATTATTATTATTGTTATTATTGTTATTATTATTATTATTATTATTATTGTTATTATTGTTATTATTGTTATTATTATTATTATTATTATTATTATTATTATTATTATTATTATTATTATTATTATTATTATTATTATTGTGTCGGCCGCGGTGGGCTAGTGGTTATGTTCCTTGTCTCTAATTCCGGGGGATTAGGGTTCAAACCCGGCAGGGGTCGATCGATTTTTAGGATGGAAAAATCTAAGGGAAAAGTCCTCCACGAGGGGCTTTAAGCCCTGGAGATGAAGATTTTTCAGGCGCGTAAAAGAATCGCAAGTTTGAATGAAGAGCCCTCTATGCAATATTTTTTGTGGTCTCTGCCAATGGATTTTTAGTTCTTGGTTGATATCTTAAGATTACTTTTATCGATAATTTTGTTAATGTATTGAATATATTCAGGATGAATTTACCTACAGAAACTATATACATATTTTAGATATCTTAAAATTGCCAGTCTAAATAATGCATTGTAATATCGAAAATATCACATTTTTATCTACTTTTATCATATTTGTATCTATTTGTTCACTTTTTTCAGTTAATTCTTGAGGTAGAGCTGTTAAACCTAATTATATATGAAGCCTCTGTTGCAATTTCAGTAAAATTATTCTTAATGAATTATCTATCAATCGAATTATATTTTATAAATTGACACAAACACAGAATCCATGAACTTGGTTTAATCCATTAGTATCTAATTATATGATAATAATAATAATAATAATAATAATAATAATAATAATAATAATAATAATAATAATAATAATAATAATAATAATAATAATAATTATAATAATAATATTAATAATAATAATAATAGATAGATAGATAGATCATTGGTTGATTAATGTCTTTGACATCGTCCGATTCCTAATAGCCAAATTTGTCGGTCCATCCAATCTCCTGGTTGTACATGTTTCTCCTTCATGTATAAACATATTCCCTGACTCCAGGAGGTTTTAGGTCTAATAATAATAATAATAATAATAATAATAATAATAATAATAATAATAATAATAATAATAATAATAATAATAATAATAATAATAACAATAATAATAGCAATAATAATAATAGCAATAATAATAATAATAATAATAATTACTTAGTCACTGGCACTATCGATCCCGTAGGTTCATAGCCGCGCGGACATAATGCTTTCCAATCATCCCCTGTATAATCTACTTCCCCCAAATCATACTTAATGCTATTCTACCATCTCATTCGTCATATACCAACTGGACGTTTACACTCTGACTTTCCTACAAGAAGCTTCCATGCACGACTTTCATCACCCATACGCGCAACGTGTCATGTGCCCATCGCAGTCTTCAAGACTTAACTATTCAGATTATATCTGGCTTCCTATAAAGACCAAGTAGTTCAATGTTATGTAGCCTTCTCCATTCACCTGTCTGTTCATCTCTTTTTGGTCCAAAAATTGTCCTAAGTACTTTATTCTCAAATACTCGTAATCTCCTTTCCTCCCTTAAAGTAAGAGTCCATGTTTCGCATCCATATAATATAATTGGGAGAATAACAGTTTTTATATATTTTCAGTTTAACGTCTTTGAAAGAAGTTGGGACATCAAAAATCTCTGCAATGCATAATAACATGCATTTCCAGAATTGAGCCTATGTTTAATTTCTTTGTGCATTTCATTCCTATTTGTGATTATTGTTCCTATGTATTTGAATTCAGCCACTTCCTCAAAATTTCCTCATTTGTCATTAGCTGTCCATTTCCAATATATAATTAATTTCTATGTGTGCCCATATATTTAGTTTTATTGATATTTAACTCCAGTCCTAATTTCTTAGTGTTACTCAATAGAGTGTGCGTATTGTCCTGTAGTATTTCCTCGCTATCGCCCAATAGTACTACATCGTCTTCATAAACTAACAGCTTATTAATACCATTGAGTTGTAGGCCTTCTTCATCCTCTAAAGATTTAATGGCATGCTCTAGTACAGAATTAAATAGTAGAGGAGATAGTGCATCTCCTTGATTCAAGCCATTCTGGATTTCAAATGTGTCCGAAAACTGTTTGCCTACACGCACCCTAACCTTTGTGCCATTTAGACACATTCGTATAAGTCTAACTAACTTTTTAGGAATTCCGAACTCCAGCAGGATACTATATAACTTCTCCCTCTTAATTGAGTCGTATGCTTTTTTGAAGTCTACATATAGTTGATGTACAGTACCATTATATTCCCATTTATTTTCTAAAATCTGTCTTATACTAAAATTCTGATCTGTTGTAGACCTGTTTCTTCTAAATCCACATTGATGATCTGCTGGGATATCATTAATATAGACAGTAAGTCTGCTTACCAATAAATTTTTGTTAGAATTTTAAACGAAGTTGAAAGTAATGAGATGCTCCTGTAGTTGTTGCAATCAGTTTTATCTCCTTTCTTATAAATAGGTACGATAATCGATTCTTTCCATTCGTCTGGAAGAGCTTCTTTTTCCCAAATCATACTAAGCATCCGGCGTATCTTGTCAATCAATTTTTCTCCCCCTCATTTTATCAGTAGTGCTGGGATCTCATCTGAACCTGATGCTTTATACATCTTCAATTTTTCTATTGTCATTTCAAATAATAATAATAATAATAATAATAATAATAATAATAATAATAATAATAATAATAATAATAATAATAATAATCGTAATAATAATAATCATAATAATAATAACAATTATAATAGTAATAATAATAACAATAATAATAGTAATAATAATAATAGTAGTTGAATGCAGGCTTTCACGGCCGGTAATCATGATGTTGAGTGATTCCGGGTTCTGTGGCCGTGGTCCATAGTTGGTGTTGATACCAGACGTTTCGCCCTCAACTGCGGAGGGCATCTTCAGTGGCGAGTGCTTCTAGGCGTGTTTCCTGGTCGGAAGCTCTACTTAGAGTGAACGCTGCGGGTGTTGTATTGATACAACACCCGCAGCGTTCACTCTAAGTAGAGCTTCCGACCAGGAAACACGCCTAGAAGCACTCGCCACTGAAGATGCCCTCCGCAGTTGAGGGCGAAACGTCTGGTATCAACACCAACTATGGACCACGGCCACAGAACCCGGAATCACTCAACATCAATAATAATAGTAATTATAATAATAATAATAATAATAATAATAATAATCATAATAATAACAATTATAATAGTAATAATAATAACAATAATAATAGTAATAATAATAATAGTAATTATAATAATAATAAAAATAATAATAATAATAATAATAATAATAATAATAATAATAACTAACTCAACTTACTGGCACTATCGAATCGGTAAGTTCATGGCCGCGCGGACATTAGCTCTCCATACATCCCTATCCCGAGCTAATGTTTTCCAATCATTCCGTGTATAATCTACTTACCTCAAATCATAATTAATAGTATTCTCCCACCTCATTCTTCGTCTACCAGCTGGACGCATTCTCTCTCGTTTTCCTACATGAAGCTTCTATGCAAGTTTTTCATTCTCCATTCGTGCCACATGTCCTGTCCATCCCAGTCAATGTGACTTAACCGTTCTTATTATGTTTGGCTTCCTATAAGAGCCATTCAGTTCACTGCTATGTATTCGTCTCCACTCACCTGTCTGTTCATCTTTCTTTTGGTCCAAACATTTTTCTAAGAACTTCATTCTCAAATACTCGTTATCTCCTTTCCTCCCCTAAAGTAATTATCCGTGTTTAACATCCATGTAATATAAATGGTAGAGTAATAGTAACGTTGATGATGATGATGATGATAATAATAATAATATAATAACTTTATTTTTTCCCTAATTTATATAATTATATTAGTAATTTCTCTGCGGTACAGTATTTTTCCTAAAATCTATTGTAAATTTTGCCTCCCCATACATCTATATTGTCTGCATCCCTCTCTGTTAATACTCTGGACACCATACTTCTGTGCACGCCATGAACCCACTATTATTTTGGTCTCTCCTTTCTTCTGTTTCCCCCCGCTTCAAAATTTAATATCATATTAGGTATCCTGTCATCCGATAACCTCTTTATGTGGCCAAACCACTTCAGCCTTTCTTTCGTCAGTAACCTGTAGAGCGTATTTTTGAACATCCATTATTTTTCTAATTTTAGTTTTCTTAATTTGTGTGTCTTCTTGAATTTCTAGAAGCCCTCCTCCAAAAGTCCATTTTTGTCACAAATTGTAAATATAGTAAATAGTGAATTGAAGCAACCATTTATTAAATAGGTTAGATTATGCTTAAATTTAACAGAAGTGTGCAGTGATATATCACTGCAATGGAACATGCAGAATGTGTGAAACAAATGAGTTTTGTTTAAAATGTAAGAATTAAGACCAATGTTAAGGCTTCATTTTACACTGTAATTATTTTTAAACCTAATCCTTAATACTGAAGTGGTTGAATTAAAATACCTAGAATCAATAGTAACAAGTAGGAATGAAGTTAAAAAAGAAATTAAACAAAGGTATAACTTTGGAAATGCCTACTATCAATGCTTTAGAGGAACTCTTGTCAAACTAATTTATCTAAAAAAGTAGTTCAATCAAAAGTACCGTAAATGAAACAGTTATCGTTCCAGTTATATTATTTGGAATCGAAACATGTTCTCTTACTTTAAGGAAGGAGAGTAGATAAAAAGTAAGTTATTTGATAATAAGGCAGTAAACTAATCAAACCCGTTTCTAAAGTATTCTTTATCCAATCTAAATAATAAATAGATTTTCATTCACAAAAATTCAATATCCAATGAATTACAAGTAAAGTATCGTAGGAAAATGTTTTTACCAAGGAAAGAGGAACAGGCAAGTTAATAGAGAAAACCATACAATAGTAAGATACAGTCTTTACGAGAAAACAAATGTAGTAGTAATGGAATATATTGCCCTTTTTTTAAAGAAAGGAAATACATTTGCATTTATATTAGGCACGTGTCTGCGTGGCGTACGTGTATTATTTTTCCATTAATAAACATTAGAAATAAACATAAAGGAAAACAAATGTAGATAGAATAGTTAGGTATTGAAGATTGTGAAGGCGAGGACGAGTGTCACGAATGAGGAATACAAATTGGGTAAGGAAAACTTATTTTAGTAAAATGGCGTAGCCCAATATTGAGCAATCGCCTGTCCTTTGCTAGGAGTTACTACACCAAGTTTAATTTCGTTACGCATACCAAAAGTAGCCCCTCCATGGTATCTTTACCTTGTCGTGGTGGAGTGGCTTGTGTGCTTAAATGATCCTGAGAGCTATGCCGGCGGTAGCATTGCTGCCGATAGGGTTACCCATGCCGGACTGGTCGAAGGTGATAAGCCAGACGAAATAAGTACCTTGGTCGAAAGAGTGACGATCTTTCACCGTAAAAATGCAACCGTCAAGAAATGCGGACATGGGTTCAACTGGGGTAAAATTTTCCGGAGGTCAAATAGTCCCCCATTCGGTTCTCCGGGCGGACACTACTTCAGGGAACCCATGCCAAAGGCTCAAACACAGGGACATGTTCCTAGGAAGAATGAATGTTAGGAATTTATACAATAGCGAGCACTAGAGATATTAACACGGGAATTAGATAAATCGCCCTTGGATATAGTCGCTTTACAGGAAGTTAGGTGGCCAGGAGAAGGAATCAGGAAGTTTTGTATTACACTTGGGAGGTGCAGAAAGACCTGCATTTGGAACGAGCTTTTTAGTCAGAAGGAGGATCCTATCCGCTATCCGAGATATTAGGTTTGTTAGTGATAGGGTATCATACATAATTCTAAAGGGTAAACGACATGATTTTATAATTGTAAATGTACATGCCCCTACAGAAGATAAAGATGACAAGATCAAGAATGAGTTCTATGAAGAATTAGATTGCTTATTTGATAGCCTTACACGATATCACATGAAAATTATCTTAGGAGATTTTAATGCAAAAGTGGGGCGGGAAGATATATTCAAACCAACAATAGGCAAATTCAGTCTTCATGAAGATAGTAACGACAACGGGGTTAGATTAGTCACATTTCCCACATCAAAGAATCTCATTGTTAAGAGCACAACATTTCAGCATAAGGATATTCATAAATACACCAGGACGTCCGCAGATGGAGAAACTCGGAACCAGATAGATCATGTATTAGTGGATAAACGCTGGCACAGTAGCATCATTGATGTTAGATCAGTTAGAGGGACAGACTGCAATTCGGATCATCATCTGGTCAGAGTGAAAATCAGACAACGGCTATCGCTTATGAGAGAAACAAACGCTAAATATGATTCTGTAAAATATGAATTAAAAAACTTGAAAAATGATGAAATGCGGCAAGAATACCAAATCAAAATTGCTAATAGATTTGAAGTACTGGAATCTTCAGATGACAATGTGGCAAACAAAGAAGAAACTGATATAAATTAAGAATGGGAGGCTATAAGAGATACTATTAAATTGTCAGCATCAGAAAGCATTGGTCACTTAAAAAAGAGGCAAAACAAGAAAGAAATGGTTTGATGAGGAATGTGCCGACATTGTAAAGAAAAGAAAGCTAGCAAAAATGAAATGGTTACACGAGCCAAATGAGGTAAATTTAGAGCAATTGGGTAGTGTTAGACGGGAAACCACCAAGTTACTAAAGAGTAAGAAAGAGAGGGAATATTTGAGAGAGAAGATTAATGATCATGAAATTAATGCAAAAAATGGGAACATTAGAGAATTGTATCAGGGAATTAGTATAGAGAAGAAAGGGTTTCAGGCTAGAACAAACATAATTCGGAATGAAAATGGGGATATGATTGCAGATTCCAGGAGTATATTAAAAAAATGGAAAAGTTACTTTAATCAGCTATTAAATGTACATACAGAACAGGACATCGAGGAGGATAAGTTACAGACAGCAGAAATGCTAGTCGCAGAGCCAAGTGCATTAGAGGTTGAAATGGCAATTGAAAAATTTAAGATGTATAAAGCATCAAGTTCAGATGAGATCCCAGCAGAACTGATCAAAATCAGGGGGAGAAAAATTGATGTACAAGATACGCTGGTTGCTTAGTATGATTTGGGAAGAAGAAGCTCTTCCAGATGAATGGAAGGGATCAATTATCGTACCAATTTATAAGAAAGGAGATAAAACTGATTGCAACAACTACAAGGGCATCTCATTACTTTCAACTTCGTACAAAATTCTAACAAATATATTAGTAAGCAGACTTACTCCCTATATTGATGACATTCTAGGAGATCATCAATGTGCATTTAGAAGAAACAGGTCTACAACAGATCAGATTTTTAGTATAAGACAGATTTTAGAAAAGAAATGGGAATATAATGGTACTGTACATCAACTATATGTAGACTTCAAAAAAGCATATGATTCAGTTAAGAGGGAGAAGTTATATAGTATCCTGCTGGAGTTCGGAATTCCTAAAAAGTTAGTTAGACTTATACGAATGTGTTTAAATGGCTCAAAGAGTAGGGTGCGTGTAGGCAAACAGTTTTTCAGACACTTTTGAAATCCAGAATGGGTTGAAGCAAGGAGATGCACTATCTCCTCTACTATTTAATTTTGTACTAGAGCATGTCATTAAATCTTTAGAGAATGAGGAAGGCTTACAACTGAATGGTATTAATAAGCTGTTAGTTTATGCTGATGAATGTAGTACTACTGGCAGATAGCGAGGAGATACTCAAAGGTCAACACGCACACACTATTGAGTAACACTAAGAAATTAGGACTGGAAAGTAAATATCAATAAAACTAAATATATGGTCACACGTAGAAATTCACTACATAATGGAAATGACCAGCTAATGACAAATGAGGGAAATTTTGAGGAAGTGGCTGAATTCAAATACCTAGGAACAATAATCACAAATAGGAATGAGACGCACAAAGAAATTAAACATAGGCTCAATTCTGGAAATGCATGCTATTATGCATTGCAGAGACTTTTGATGTCCCAACTCCTTTCAAAAAACGTTAAGCTGAAAATATATAAAACTATTATTCTATCAGTTATATTATATGGGTGCGAAACATGGACTCTTACTTTAAGGGAGGAAATGAGATTACGAGTATTTGAGAATAAAGTTCTTAGGAAAATTTTTGGACCAAAGAGAGATGAACAGACAGGTGAATGGAGAAGACTACATAACAATGAACTACATGGTCTTTATAGGAAGCCAGATATAATAAGAAGAGTTAAGTCTCGTAGACTGCGATGGGCAGGACATGTTGCGCGTATGGGGAATGAAAGACGTGCATGGAAACTTCTTGTAGGAAAGCCAGAAGGAAAACGCCCAGTTGGTAGACCAAGAATGAGGTGGGAGAACAACATTAAATATGATTTGAGGGAAGTAGATTATACAGGGAATGATTGGAAAGCATTAGCTCAGGATAGGGATGTATGGAGAGCTTATGTCCGTGCGGCCATGAACCTACGGGTTCGATAGTGCCAGTGAGTAAGTAAGTAAGTAAGTATACCAAAAGTAGCATTTAACTACAAACCAAGAGGTTGAAGGAATGTAGGAAGGCCAGTGAAAAGATGGACAGAACAACTGTGAGGCGGAACAGGCATGTTGCCTAGCCCGTGAAGTGAAGAAGACGCATGTTTACCCACATATGCCATGAATGGTATGAGGTCAACATACCGACCCAGTGAGACATCTACCAGACGACTAGGGTGAGGTATTATTAGGATGATCAGGTTTGTAAATTTTGGTTAGATGCCTTTTTATTCAGGCTTAAGGATCTTTTACGAGCCTGAAAATATTCAGAGTCGGGACCCACGATTTAAAGTCCCTCCCGGAGAACTTGCTCCTTGGATTTTTCCATCCTAAAAAAATCATCGACCCAGGCCGTGTTTGAACCCGTGACCCTGGGGACCAGAGGCAGGACTTGGCATGTAACTACACTTATTCCTACAGTAGCCAATCACTGTCTACTTACTTACTTACTTACTCACTGGCACTATCGAACCCGTAGGTTCATGGCCGCGCGGACATAAGCTCTCCATATATCCCTATCCTGAGCCAATGCTTTCCAATCATTCCCTGTATCATCACTGTCTACAATAAAAAAAAATAGTTTTTTGGTGATTTTTAAAAGTAATTAAGCAGAATGTCCGGCCAGACTTCTTTTATTTTATTTTTAAATGTTTTTTTATATTTCTATACGTTTCCTTTGTGTACTCTTCTAATACATGTATATAAGATATATGCTTTATAAAGATACATTTAATCTAAAGAAAACCAATATATTTAAGTGGAATTGAAAATTACTTGAATTTTTCCATTCAAAGTTTTCTAAGAAACTGAAAATAAATCACGTAAATAGCAACGTCGTTGAATACGGACTTTTATTACATTAGGTTTGGAAGTGAATATCTTTGTCGTACCAGAGATCAGAGAAAGAGTATGTTGCATCAAATATATAACAGATTTGCTCCAAAAAAGCTATTAGATTAGCTTCTTTAGAGCTACTCCTGACATTACAGTTACATTCAACCTCACTCGCTTTAGATGAAATACAGTGAAATAAAACGTAGGTCTTTCAGAGTAATTATATTGGACATTATTAAAGAAGTGCTCCGTGAATAGGGGTAAAACGTAGCTACTATAACGCGCGCGTGTATATATATATATATATATATATATATATATATATATATATATATGTATATATATATATATAAAGCGTCACTGCTATAAAGTAAAAAATATTCTCTTTAATTTGCTTACTTGTTATAGGAGCTGCTACTAGATGGCAGTGGAGACTGAGTTAACATTACATCTCGTAATAATAAGAGAATATAATATATACATTTTTTTGTAAGCCCATGTTTTCCCTTTACAGAGATTTAGGCGCTCTCCGCCTACAAGGAAGAAATTTAACCATACTAATTTAGTTACACTTGTTTTCGTATAGATGCCATTTTGAGTGGTCCGTGGTCATCGTTCCGCCTAGGAAACCAAGGTAGCATTAGGACGGGAAAATTCGGTACATTTTGCTTAGGAGCCCTTATTGAGGCTTAAGGATTTTTTACGAGCCTGAAAATCTTCAGACTCGGGACCCACGGCTTAAAGTCCCTCCCGGACGACTTGCTCCTTGGATTTTTCCGTCCTAAAAAATCCATCGACCCCGGCCGGGTTTGAACCCGGGACCAGAGGTAAGGAACATAACCACTAGTCCACCGCGGCCGATTTATAATATATATATATACACATAAGAAGAATGAATGTTATACTAGACTTGCTCTGTAGCGTAATCGGTAGCGCACTGGGATACCAACCCAGAGGTCCGGCTTCAAGTCTCATCTGAGCATTTATTTTTCTTATCATATTATATATATATATATATATATATATATATATAATTCTTCTGGACCTGTGTTTGTCACTCTACTCCTAAACGACTGGATCGATTTACGAGTGTGTCTGATTGGGTCCCTCGTTGGCTTAGATTATCATTTGGACCCTGTAAAACCATTAGATGTAGGAGTTCACCTGGTGTTAAAATTTAAAAATAGCTGTAGCGGTCACAGTAATGTTTCACGACGAAACTCAATAGGCCTATATCGCGTTAAAATAAACCGAAGTAGATATTGTCCAAAAAATGAGCGAAATCCGATAATCAGAAGTGGAGGTTTACCTGAAACCTGAAATTATAAACTGTCTAAACAGTTTGTGTGTATTTGAGTGGATCCCTGGTTGGTTTTGATTGACAATTGGACTCGGTAGGTGGTGCTGCAATCGGGTTAATGTAATTTTTATATCAGATATGTAGTTAACTCCATTATCGACATAATCCGCGCGAAAATGTGACGTCATCGTGCACGCTTTTTGGACCACCAGAGATAGCAGCGAGGAGTTTTCCTGCGAACTTATTTAAGAGTATCTAATTGAATCTTAGTTAGTAAATTTTATGGTAAAAAAGTAACATATTTTTATCATTCGGCTATGACACGAGAATTGAACGTTCGGGCAAGACGTCTGCCGGGTCCGCTAGTAGAGTAAATAAATAAATAAATAAATAAATATATATATATATATATATATAACACTGGCACTATCGAAGTAAGTTCATGGCCGCGCTGACATAAGTTCTCTATACATCCCTATCTCAAGGCAATGTTCTCCAATTATCCTTTTGTAAATAACTCCCTCAAATCATGTTTAGGTTTAGGTTAGGTCACGATTATATCACGCCTACTCACACAAATATATAGTAATGAATTTTACGGTGCATGAGAAAACATCAGGATGGGGGAAGTTCTGTATATAACTGACTGTGCAAACTACAGTGTGGGGCATAAACATACGACGGTGTTTAAAACACTTGGAACACAGTGCGCAGTGTGCTTGTTCAAAGATATAGTTTACTCAAGTTGAAATGTACACAATTGTGTGAAGTTTCAGATGACATGGTTCGTTTATGATTTAACAGTTCATTTTTGCAATGAATTTCGAGCCTTGGTGAATCGGTATCCTGGTTGTTCGATTCTATTTTCTTGTCTGATGAAGCTATCTTTCAGCTCGACGGATATGTGAACAAGCAGATCTGTCGATAATGGGCTGAAATTTTACCCCGTGAGCTAAACTCTCAGCCACTGCACAGTCCAAGAATAACAGTTTCGGTTTGCAGTGTCTTCAAATGCAATTGTTGGCACATTATTTTTAAGATGAGGAAGGTGCTACAGTGACTTTAATTCTGCACGGTATTGCGCAATTCCGAAAGAATTTTTATTGCCTTTTTTGACGACGTTCCTTTGCATACAATATGGAAACTTTTTGTTTCGACAAGATGTAGCCACTGATCACGCAGCATACCTTCGGATACGAACGATGAGGACGCTTCTCAGCAGTACCATCTTTACCATAAGGGCACAGGGGGTCCGATCCCAGGGCCCACATCCTCACGGTGCCCCGAAAGGCCAATATATTCACTTACACTACGCTCGGAATGATAATTAATCATCACTCAATCTCCTGTGACATAAGCGCTGCCCATCGACTATTTCTGGAACTCATCCATGCCATAATTGGTCACTTCTGTGTCTCGTAGCATAAATAGCTAAACTACACCATCTAGTGGTCACCTACACAAACCAATCAGATTGCAAAGTAGAGCTTGCACTATCTATATAATGCCTATACATAGATTTTATTTTGTTTAATATAAATTAATTAATATATTGAAAGTGCTGACGTGTTTGTTTATAAATAATTTCTTTATGTCGAAAAGAACATATTTAAGTCGTTCGCAAAATATGAAAAAAAAAGTTGAAACTCAAAAAGAAATAACCTAAAAACTTCCTAAACTCATCACCTCAAGATCAAAATACTACTTCAGAAGAATATCGACGGAAAGAGCTTACGTATGAAAAATAACTACAAGATTGGAAAATATATCTCCTGAGCCTGACAACTACTGTGTTGTAACTTTAACAGATGTAGTATCCGACATTTGGTTTAAAAAAGGACCAGAGTTTTGATAAAATAAAAATTGTGATTTCTTGAAAACTTTTACAAGTTTTAAAAATTCAATCAGTAAAACAAAAACTAAATACTCGACTAAAATATTTCCCCCCTAAATTGATGTATGGTGAGCCTTTAGAAAGAAAATGGCTCCTTTATTCACCGTCGAAGAAATCTGTGTGCTGTTAATGCTGCCGTATATTTAATACTACTATTGGTATTCGACATAATTTGAGTTCTTCCGAATGGATATAAAGATTGGAAGCATATAAGTAACTTATTGATGGAGCATGAGAAAAAATTATAGCATAGGCAATTAATGATTAATTATGTCGCAAGAAGCAAAACTACTGGACGAGTTGACAGTGAGTTGCTGTCTTAATATAATACAGAAGTCAATTGTTGGAAGCATATATTTAGAAGAATAGTTGCAGTAGTGACATTTTTGGCTTCCTTACTTTTCGTGATGATAATGAGATATTGGGGTCTCAAATTATCGGAAATTATTTTGGATGCTTAGAAGTGATCAGTGAATCTGATCCTTTCCTTGCTGATCATATACGAGACTGCGGAAATCGTGGAGAAGGAAGTACATCAGATTCATCTGCAAATATCTGTAATGAATTTATTAATATCATGGGACAGAAAGTATTAAAAGTAATTTTTAACGAACTAAAATCATCAAAATACTACTGTATTAGCGTGGATTCTATGCCAGATCTGCCCCATGTTGACCAACTGACCTTCCTCGTTAGACACGTGAAAGACGGAGAGCCTATTGAGAGATTTTTGCCATTTTTGACTACGGATGAATAAAATGCAAAATATATAGCCGATACAGTTTTAAACCTTTTTAAGTCTTGA
This sequence comes from Diploptera punctata, assembly GCA_030220185.1. Lineage (NCBI taxonomy): Eukaryota > Metazoa > Arthropoda > Insecta > Blattodea > Blaberidae > Diploptera > Diploptera punctata. Next base: position 771,127 of record JASPKZ010005273.1, on the reverse strand, counting down.
TATTCCTATAAAAGATTGTCGCGGACAGAGATACGATATTGCATCAAATATGGCTGGAAAATATTCTGGTATTTAGTAAAGATTAAAACAAAAATTTGAATTAGCAACTTTTGTCTCGTGTGGGGCAAATTCACTAAATTTAATAGGTGTTCAGGCAGTTGAATTTGTTCCTGAAGCACTAGCACACTTTCAGTTTATCCAAAAATTGTTCAATTTGTTCTTAGCTTCGACCAAACGATGGAAAAGTATGACAGAACATTTGGGTGCAATTGACGCCCTGAAGTCTCTCCCGGATACTAGTTGGTCTACACGTGCTAATGCTATTAATGCTTTGCAAAATGGTTATTTAAACATTTCTGAAGCTTTGTGATCAATTACAAGTGACATCAATCAACCAGGAGAAATAAGAAACGAAGCCCAAATAAAGCCTAGAAAATAATAGAGACTATTCTTCCAACGGAGGTATGGCATGATCTTCTGGGAATTATGAATAAAACAAGCTTAAGTTTACAGAACAGCACTATGACCATGGACGTTGTAATAAAACTTTGCGCATCTCAGATCGATTATATCAATAACGCATGCGATAATTTTGGTCAGTATGAATCGGCTGATAAAGAGAAAATCCAATTGCTGACTATAAAGATGATTCTGAAAAAAAAAATAACTCGAAGCATACGCATCAATTTTTTTGAAGGTTCATCTGAGACTGTACAGTTGAATGGCAAATAAACATTTTGGTGTAGATGCGTTTATTCCTATAATCAACACATTATACGCACATTTAAAAATCGTTCGGCAGCATACCAAGAAACTGACCATCGTTTTAGTTTTCTTTGTCAGTTAATAACAATCGAATCTGACGAGTTGACAAAATATGCAAAGAATTTGCAGAATTCTGTCTCGAAGACATTAATGCATATGAACTCAAATAAAAATATTTTCATTTAAGGCAGTATCTAAAGAACGTAGCAAAGGAATCAGCGGATTTGAGTATCCCAATATCTTGCATAACCAAGTAAAGTCTGATAAATTAGAAGAAACTTTTTCAAATGTTAAAGTTGCTACAAGAATATTCCTTTGCTTAATTCTTACCAATTGTAGTATATAGCACTCATTTTCACAGTTAAATAGAATACAAAACAAATTAGGAACAATAATGTTACAAAAACGATTAACTAATTTTTCAATTATATGCATAGAAATTCCCTAGTAAAGCTGCAAGCATAGCATGAAAATGCTATGATTGCAGTGAAGGACCTGCCTTCGGGCAGAATTACTATGGATGGATGCATAGAAAGTGATATCCTTCAAATAATAGACCTTGAGGGAATAATATAAAATTTTGCACAACACAAATCCTAAAATAAACCATTATCGTAAACGTAACCAATTTAAACAAGCAGTATATTTATTTAATTATATATATATGACGCAACAAAACGTTTTTGTCAATCAATTTTGTTTCCTTTCTAACAGGGCCCCAAATTCTTGTGTGCCCAGGGGCCCCGGTATGACCTAAGACGGCACTGCTTCCCAGGCACCTTATCTCACGGTTTGGCCCACCTTTCACCAGGTCTAACAGTGCCATACTTTCATGGGGATATGTAACACACGTCCAACAACCATCATGTAGTTGAATCAACGCATTCAAGTGGCCGTACAGGAGATTTCACAGAACATACTATGGCGATTAATGTATTTTCTTCCCTCCAGGATGGAACAGTGTTTAATTTTAAAACGAATAGTGTCATCTACAACTCTATAAAAATTGTTAATCAACATGAGTAAACTATTTCTTTGATCAAGCACACAGTATTCCGGATTTTATGTTAATGTCCCACCGTATATACATAGTGTCCTGCCCAAGAGCATATCTTTCATTGTAAACTCAGCATTCTCCACTATCTCCTTAACTCACCCTCCCTTTTTGAATCCGCATACAAATAATTTATTTTAATATTGTCCATCATCGGATGTCTTTTTCTGCCTCTAACCTTCTTTCCCTTAACCATTACTTGCAAGGTATCCGTCAGCAGGCAGTTTCTTCCTAGCCAGTGACTAATTCATTGTCTTGTACTCTTCTTTATGAGTTCCAGCATTGTTCTTCCTTCACCAATTTTGTCTAGCACATCTTTATTTTAATAACATTAAATGTGTGTCGACATATTTATTATGTTCCGATACGACGAGAGCAATTGTGGACAGAAAAAAAAATCAGAAGGAAACGAAGAAGAAATCATAATACAAACAGATGATTACGTAGATCTAATAACCATAGAGGAATTAACAACTTACATTAATCCTTTTCATAACAAAAAGACACCGGGTACTGATAATATCAATATAGAATTAATTAAATATGCATGGTTCTCTCTAAATATTCATCTATTAGATTTTATAAATATATGTTGGAAATTTGGATATTTACTCGAAGAATGGAATATCGCGAAAATACACCCTATATATAAAAAAGGAAACAGACAAAATTGTTCTAATTATAAAGGAATAAGTATTTTGCAAACGTGCTATAAAGTTTATGCCAATATTAAAAAAACGCTTAAACATAATTATAGAAAATATTATATTAGATGTTCAAAATGGATTCAGGAAGGGATGAACCTGTTCGGACTGTATATTCACAATGACTCAATTATATGAAAAACATGTAGAATTTAACATCCCAACACATATAGGATTTATAGACTATGAAAAAGCTTTTGATATGGTAAATAAAAGTAAATTATGGGATATAATGAGAAATAAAGGTATTCCACAACATTTGATTACGGCTATACAAAGTTTATGTGTAAATAATAAAATTATAATAGACATTGGTTTTAAATCAAAACAAATAATGGTAATAATAAATCGTGATGTCAGACAAGGGTATCCTTTATCATCTTCTCTTTTTAATGTATATATGGACGAAGTTATATTAAAGTGGCAGATTAATTTAAATAAACATTTTAAAATAAATAATACATTGATGGATATAATATTATTTGCGATGATCAAATAGTGATTTCCAGTTCAGAAGATGACCTTACTTACTTACTGGCACTATTGAACCCGTAGGATCATGACAGCGCGGACATAAACTCTCCACTCATCCCTATCCTGAGTTAATGTTTTCCAATCATTCTCTGTACAATCTACTTCCCTCAAATCGTGGTTAATGTTATTCTCCCTCCTCATTCTTGGTCTACCAACTGGACTTTTTCATCTGGTTTTCCTACAAGAAGCTTCCATGTACTTCTTTCATTCCCCATTCGTGTCACATGCCCTGCCCATCGCAGTCTACGAGACTTAACTCTTCTTATTATATCTGTCTTCCTATAAAGACCATGTAGTTCACTGTTATTCATAGTCTTCGCCATTCACCTGTCTGTTCGTCTCTTTGTATTCCTAAGAACTTTATTCTCAAATACTCGTGATCTTCTTTCCTCCCTTAAAATAAGAGTCCATGCTTCGCGCCCATATAATATAACTGTGAAAATAACAGTTTTATATATTTTAAGTTTTACGTTTTTTAAAGAGTTTCGCAAGAGTCCTTGTAATGCATGCATTTCCAGAATTGCGCCTGTGTTAAATTTATTTGTGCATCTCATTCCTATTAGTAATTATTGTTCCTAGGTATTTGAATTCAGCCACCTCTTCAAAATTTCCCTCATTTGTTATTAGTTGTCCGTTTCCATTACATAATGTATTTCTATGTATGAACATATATTTAGTTTTATTGATGGTTACTTCCAGTCCCAATTTCTTAGTGTTACTCAATAGAGTGTGCGTGTTGGCCCTTAGTATCTCCTCGCTATCGCCCAATAGTACTACATCATCAGCATAGACTAACAGCTTGTTAATAATATTGAGTTGTAGGCATTCTTCATCCTCTAAAGATTTGATGGCATGCTCTAGTACAAAATTAAATATATGTAGTAGAGGAGATAGTGCATCTACTTGCTTCAACCCTTTGTGAATTAAAAAAGTATCCGAAAACTGTTTGCCTTGGCGCACCCTTCTCTTTGTGTCATTTAGACACATTCGTATAAGTCTAACTAACTTTATAGGAATTCCGAACTTCAGAAGGATATTACTATATAACATCTCCCTCTTAATTAAATCGGATGCTTTTTTTTAAGTCTACATAAAATTGATGTACAGTACCATTATATTCCCATTTATTTTCTGAAATCTGTCTTATACTAAAAATCTGATCTGTTATAGACCTGTTTCTTCTAAATCCACATTGGTAATCTCCTAGAACTTCATCAATATAGGGAGTAAGTCTGCTTACTAATATATTTGTTAGGATTTTGTACGAAGTTGAAAGTAATGATGTGTCCCTGTAGTTGTTGCAATCAGTTTTATCTCATTTCTTATAGATTGGTACGATAATTGATTCTTTCCATCCATTTATAAGATCTCATTTTCCCCAATTCATACTAAGTAACCGACGTATCTTGTCCATCAATTTTTCTCCTCCTGATTTTATCAGTTCTGCTGGGATCTCATCTGAACCTGATGCTTTATACATCTTCAATTATTCAATTGCCATTTCAACCTCTAATGCACTTGGTTCTGTGACTACCATTTTCTGCTGTCTGTAAAGTATCCTCTTCAATATCCTGTTCTACATGCACATTTAATAACTGTTTAAAGTAACTTTTCCATGTATTTAATATACTCTTAGAAACTGTAATCATATCTCCACTTTCATTCCTAATTATGTTTGTTCTAGCCTGAAACCCTTTCTTCCGTATCATAATTCCCTGTGATATAATAATCTGATGTTCATATTTTTTGCGTTCATTTCAAGATCATTAATCTTCTCTCTCAAATATTCCCTCTTTTTACTCTTTAGTAACTTGGTAGTTTCCCGTCTAACACTACCAAATTGCTCTAAATTTACCTCATTTGGCTCGTGTAACCATTTCATTTTTGCTAGCTTTCTTTTCTTTACAATGTCGGCACATTCCTCATCAAACCATTTCTTGTTTTGCCTCTTTTTTAAACAACCAATGCTTTCTCATGCTGACAATTTAATAGTATCTCTTATAGCCTCCCATTCTTTATTTATATCAGTTTCTTCTTCGTTTGTCACATTGTCATCTGAAGTTTCCAGTACTTCAAATCTATTAGCAATTTTAATTTGGTATTCTTGCCGCATTTCATCATTTTTCAAGTTTTTTAATTCATATTTTACAGAATCATCTTTAGCGTTTCTTCCTCTCATAAGCGATAGCCGTTGTCTGATTTTCACTCTGACCAGATGATGATCCGAATTGCAGTCTGTCCGTCTATCTGATCTAACATCAATGATGCTACTGTGCCATCGTTTATCCACTAATACATGATCTATCTGGTTCCGAGTTTCTCCATCTGGAGACGTCCAGGTGTATTTATGAATATCCTTATGCTGAAATGTTGTGCTCTTAACAATGAGATTCTTTGATGTGGCAAATGTGACTAATCTAACCACGTTGTCGTTACTATCTTCATGAAGACTGAATTTGCCTGTTGTTGGTTTGAATATATCTTCCCGCCCCACTTTTGCATTAAAATCTCCTAAGACAATTTTCATATGATATCGTGAAAGGCTATCAAATAAGCATTCTAATTCTTCATAGAACACATCCTTGATCTTATCTTTATCTTCTGTGGGGGCATGTACAATTACAATTATAAAATCATGTCGTTCACCCTTTAGAATTATGTATGATATCCTATCACTAACAAACTTAATATCCCGGTTAGCGGATAGTATCCTCCTTCTGACTAAAAAACCCGTTCCAAATGCAGGTCTTTCTGCACCCCCATAGAATAATGCAAAGCTTCCTGATTACTGACTACCTACTCCTGGCCACTTAACTTCCTGTAAAGCGACTATATCCAAGGGCGATTTATCTAGTTCCCGCGTTAATATCTGTAGTGCCCCGCTATTGTATAAAGTCGTAAGATTCCATGTTCCTAGGAACATGTCCCTATGAACATGTCCCTATGTTTGAGCCTTTGGCATGGGTTCCCTGAAGTAGTCCCCGCCCGGAGAACCGAATGGGGGACTATTTGACGTCCGGAAAATTTTACCCCAGATGAACCCATGTCCGCATTTCTTGACGGTTGTATTTTTACGGTGAAAGATCGTCACTCTTTCGCCAAAGGTACTTTTTTCGTCTGGCTTATCACCTTCGACCAGTCCGGCATGGGTAACCCTATCGGCAGAAATGGTACCGCCGGCATAGCTCTCAGGATCATTTAAGCACGCAAGCCACTCCACCACGACAAGGTAAAGATACCATGGAGGGCAGAAGATGATCTACAAAGAGCTATTTTTAATTTGGAAAAGAAGTTCCAATTCAATTTTAAAATTTTCAAGGAATAAAACTAAAATTTTAGCATCTAAGAACCTGATACTTTAAGAGCAAAAATAGTGATTATCATTAAATTTTAGAGCAAGTGAATAGTTTTAAATACCTAGGTTTCAATTTATCATATGTTAAATTGAAGATATTAATGACAAAATAAATAAATTTAATCTAATGAGTGGCACTATTAAAAGAACCCTTAGCAACACAAGAAAAGAAACAAAAATTAAATGTTATGAAGTAATGGCTGTTCCTGTATGATGTATGGATCAGAATGTTAGACGATCACTAAAAGAAAAGAATAAAGATTAGAAGCAGCTGTGATGAGATTTTTAAGAAATATAGCAGGATATACACTCTGCTGGATAAGAAAATAAGTGAAGATATAGGAAAGGAACAAAATATTTTCAAACTTACATACCAAATAATTAAATATAGGAACGCCTGGAAAGAACATGTTGATAGAATACCAGAAGAAGGATTTTCAAAATTATTGTAAAATTATAAACCGCACGGAAGGAGAAATGTTGGACGCCCACACAGAAGATGGTCTGAACAATATTAACAATTCTAGGTTTCATGAAATCGGAACGAGCCAACAGGCTTAATCCCTGGATGATGATGATGACGACGAGAGCCAAGCCTGATACGAGTACAAGTTTTATAATACTTTTCTTACTTGTACTTAAATAGAGGTCGAGGGAGCTGAAAATAGACGTGGAACTATATACATCCAACTGTTATCATAAGACTATTTTACCTTAAAATGGAGTATGGCGAAATATGAAGAGATAATTAAAAGTAAACAGGAAAAAAACATTTTTTTCACAGATCGATGCATTAAAAAGAGAAATCATGTATCTATCATTTGATGCATTAATTTACGTTCATATTTATAATGGTTAATATTTATTAGAGCGTAAAAATAAACGTAGTGTGTAAAGGTATTGAAAAATGTTCAAATGCGGAAACAAACATAGGAAAATAATGTAAACACAAATTGAAATTATAATTATCTGTCACTTTTTGTTACATGGAAGTAACATGCTGAAATTGTTTTCTTTTTGTTACATGGATAGTAACATGCTGAAATTGTTTTATGTAACTCTTTATTTATATGAATTCAAAAAAGTATATATATATATATATATGTATATGTACATATATATTAAATTGTTTACTTGTTAATTTAACAATATCTGATTCATCGTGTAATTTGTAGAGTTCATAGTCTTAGGCCTACGTGATTCTCCATATTCCATTTTCCTTAAAAGAGCCATAATTTGCCTAAGGATCTTGCTTTCAAATATAGATCCATTAATCCATCCATAGTAATTCTGACAGAGGGTAGGTCCTTCACTGGAAACATAGCATTTTCATGCTATGCTTTGCAGCTTTACTATGGAATTATAGCCGTTGTTTTCCACACCGGTGAAGGATGATGATGATGATGACCATATGATTTCGGGGACCTTTTGGGCCCTAACGTTTTCCTGACATTTGTCTTACCTCGCCCAGAAAAACTGTCCCGACCGGTGATCGAACCCGAACCCGCCTCGTGACAAGGCAACACGCTACCTCGAGACCACAGCGGTGGACCAAATGTAGATAATAGTTTAAAACAAAATTGATAGGACATCACACATTGTTAAGTATTTATGAAAGAAGGCAAATCGGTTCCCTACACTTTATGTCATATCAGCTCCATTACCTGTATCATTTAGACGGAATCACCTTCATCGTCAGTCAAAACACACGACGCATTTCAATCGCCTGTTGACTTACGATGAAAGTTATTTCTTCGAAACCGGTGAATAATATATAGCTAACGAACTAAATTGAGTAGGTTTTTGGCTGAGAATGAAGGTGAATCCTTAGAAACCGGTTCAGGAGAAAGAGCTAATATCAGCTAAGAAGTAAGGAACCAATTACATTTTTATAACTAACTCACTGACACTATCGAACCCGTAGGTCCATGGCCGCGCGCAGATAAGCTCTCCATACATCCATATTATGAGGTAATATTTACCAATCATTTTCTGTATAAACTACTTCCCTCAAATCGGGTTAATATCATTCTCTTACCTCATTCTTGCTATACCGACTGGGCGGTTTCCCTCTGGTTTTCCTACAAGACACTTCCATGCCCATCTATTATTTCCATTCGTGCAACATGTCCTGCCCATCGTAGTCTACGAGACTTTACTATTCTTATTATATCTGGTTTCCTATAAAGATCACGTTGCTCTTGTTACGTAGTCTTCTCCATTAGCCAGACTCATCTCCCTTTGATCTACCAATTATCCTAAGAACTTTATACTCAAATACTCGTAATATTTTCTCCCCTCCAGAAGTAAGAGTATATGTTTCGCATTCATATAACTAGGTGCATACAATTGTATATATTTTCAGTTTAAGGTATTTTGAGAGAAATTGGGAAAACAAGAGTCTCTGTAATGCATAATAGCACGCATTTTTAGAGTGTTCAATTTGCTTCTGCATCTCATTGTTATATCTATATATTGTTCCTAGGTATTTGAATTCTGCCCCTTCTAAAATAAATGAATTTATTTGATAGACAATAATATTTCATCTTTGATGGTGATAAAAGTGTTATTTAAACGAGGTTATCTCTTCTACAAAATAATATATACAGTTATTTTTATTCATCCCCATGTACATCAAACTTCGTAGTGTAAAAGTTTAAATTTCTGATTCAGTTAATTGCATAACGTAATATTGTTATTGTTTACATTTAAGTTGATTCGTTTTTGCTGCAAGGAACTGCAATGTGATTACAGAAACACAGACTTCAGTAACTTTTATCACGGGACACATTCCGAGTCTTTTATCCACAATGAAATGAGTTAGAAAATTTAAAGCGATGGTTTGCAGTTGAATTTCTTGATGTTGTTTTCTCTCTTGAGTCTAGTACTTGGAACTTGTTAAGTTCGACGAAATGAGGAAAGTTAGACTTAATGAATTCTCACCCAGTTATACAATCGTTTTATACGAATAATCAAACTACATTCAGTATATACGAGTGAATAGAATCTTTAATTAATCGTATTACTATGTTATTATTGAATCGGATAAACTTTCAATAGAAACACTAACGCTCCTTTCACATTAAAGGCTTTGGACGTACGGAAAAAAATCCTACGCTGACATTTCTATTTATTCTTTTGCCATCGAGTCACCGCTAAAGCCCTCTTCTTCTTCCTCATCGCCTTTTTTCTTCTCCTTAATCTTCTTCTTCCTCTCATCCTTCTTCCTCTTCTTCTCCTCTTTCTTCTTTCCTTTCTTCTCCTCCTCCCTTCTCTAATTAGATCAGTTTCCACACCAAGTGATTGATTTCTTCATTTTCGATTTGGAGCTACTAAAATTTCCTTTTTCATTTGGGTTCATAGTTGAATAAAATGTGGAATCATATTTAGCAACATTACTTCAATGTAACTAATTCCATGGTGTGACAGACCTGGATAGTCGTAGTGCTTGTCTCACATCTACATGTGTTAATCACAGAGGTAGACGATCATCTAGCCTGTGTAGGAGTGACATGTGGTCAGCATGTCGGGTCCCCCGCTCTTATAGCTATTATTTTCAACTTGGAGTCGCTACTTATGGTAGCTACCGAAACTACTCACGATGCTGGATTGGCATAGGTCCCATACTGGCCGAAATTTAATGAGAACATTTCTTTCCACATGGAAAGTCGAACCAGAGCTCTGCTCCAAGGCATCTTAGTAAACACGTACGAAAAAATCGAAAGTACTCAGATCAGCGAACTAGGGGCCATAATGAAATGTTTATTAATTTATTATAATAGAATTCTTGTAATAATATTGTTGAATTTTTTGTATGTAGTGTAGCAACATCTTATTGGAAATATCGTTTGCAATTCGCCATCACGGACGACTTCTAAAAATTGTTTTTAATCGTTGTTTTAGCCTCTTTGTTCAAGTTAAAAGCGATAAAACTCAGGGACATACAACACACACTCATCCCCGTTTACTATGACTGAAAACTACTTGCAATGCATTCGCTGTCTTGAGTTTATGAGGCCGCATGAATGTTCTCTAACACGTAAAACTAGGGGGTATATTATACAATAAAAAATGTAGTGAAAATAAAATTAATGTCCCTATAGATAAGAATGTAAGTGTATATATGCCAGGATAACTCTAAACAAGCCTGTTAATAAGTGCTCACTCTTATTCAACCCTACGTCGGATAGTCTCGGAAGGTACTGCTACTTGTCAGTTGTGTTCTTTCATTAGGAGTGCACATGTATGCAGCACTGCTTTAAAATGTGTTGTACATCCTTAGACAAAAAAATAAGCCATCTGCAGATTATATAAACCGAACAGGTGAAGGGGGTTGTTCGATGAGATGTCCCACGTTGTGGAGGCATTTGAAGATATATGATGGTAATAATTTAGATCCATGTTATTTGCCACGGCACAGATGACTCCCTTCAGGGGAATGAGGGAAAGTTTCTTACATAAATAAATAACGACACTTTGTTAACAGTTAAATCAGATATTATTTTATTAAAGTTCTCGTTTGAATTGAGATGAATCTTGTAAATGTTCAATAGTTTCGAAAATTCCGACTCTAATTATATTTCACTTATGATCTGATTATTACTTCATATAGGTAATGGATGACTATTTCCAACGGTCAATTTTTCACTTACTAACACATTATTTCCACCTTATGGATTATTTATACTCCAGATGAATGAAATTTATACTATAATATTATTTTCTATCACTTTTACACCATTTTGTTAACTAATATCAATAAATGAACACTAATTCTCTTATTTCTCGATGAGCCGTTGTTTAACATGTCTAACTCCTTTCAAGTATTGTAGCCATCTTCTTGTTCTTGTAGGATAAATCCTGTATTCAGATTATATTTTGATTGGTCCAATTGAAAAGGAAGGAGTACTACTGGTTGACTCCCAACCAATTCGTCCAATCCCATTTATTTGTTTATAAAAAACATATCAATTCAAATATTTAAAGTATTTTTACATATATTAAATCAGTTTGGAATACATCTACTGTATTAACGGTTTATATTGACCAGTTTGAATTTTTTATATACCTATAAAAAATTTGAATTCTTTAAATCAATCTTATTTCCATTCTTAATAGAAATAAATATAATTATATTTAAATATTAAATAAAAAATCCTTATAATTTGTATATGGGGATAAATATCCGGTTTTAAATTGCCCCTGATTTTAGTCTTGGCTACAACTAAGTGTGAGGCTAAATTAAAATAAACCACTTTTCCCAAATATCAAGTTTCTTTCTATACAAGATTCATCTGTATTAGAATCAGTACAATATAATACATCACAATTATAATAAATACATGTTACATCACAATTATAATAAATACATGTTACATACTGAAATAAAACTATAAATTTTACAAAATGACCTACAATATTTTCAATACACTTTCAACTATTTGAAATCACCAGCTACGACTAATTAATAGGAGCCTGAAATGGTTTCAAAAGTTCCTTTGAAAATTTCCCAATAATTTTCCCAGTGTCTATCTCGATCAACTCGTATGTAGTATCATGAACGTTTGTAGATATTTCATAGGGTTCATCCTATGGATTGTTTCTTTAAAGCATTGGATAATGAAATATCCCTTATAAGAACTTTGTCTCCTATTTTGGGATTCCACTTCCTTTTATATCTATTAACTTTATTGTTGCGCTTTTCTGCGCGACGTAATATTCTTTCATTTACTATTTTATATATTTTCTCGGATGTCTCTGGAATTTGATTTTTATCAGCAATGTGTATTGGTTGTTTACCTGTCGTTAATATTTAGATCTCTCACACCATACTTCAATCGTAGTAAAAGTAGTATAAGGTCGAACTTTGGGGTCTAGTTCTATCTGCCAACATGAAGAAGTTAAATCAATATAACTGATAAATCTGCTAGATTTTATATTTGCTATCGATGCTTCAATAGTCTCGGGCCTATAATTATCCCGAACAGTAAAAGAATGAGTCCTACGACTATCTAAACACAGGCGAATTTTGCCATTAGGTTTTAACACCCAGCAAATATGGTTGGCGTAAGGATAATCAGATTTCTGTATAATTCCTTGCATTAACATATCATCTATCATTTGATCTGCCTGCTCTCTGATGGCAATAGGCATAGGTCTACTCTTAATATTTATGGGTGGATGTTCCATCACCTTAAATGAATATTTAAAACTGTTGCACAATCCAGGCTTCGAAGAAAAATAATTCTTATTTTTCATTAAGACATCATACAACATGACTTTCTGTTCATTATTTATGCCATAAGCGTCTCTAACTTTTCCTTTATCATTTCACATATGTCTTTTTCAAGTTCGTCACTCACACAATATAATACAGGGGTTTCATCACAAACAGCATTACAAGAAACACATTCTAAATCATAACATTTACATGCGACATTATCGCCAGCACAACCATTTTCATTAATAAGGCTTTCTTTGCCCTCGACACTATTGTCGGAAGTACAATTAACTGCAATATTATCTTGCGTTTGGCATCCATGGCCATTTACCAATTCACTTTCCTCGTGAACAACAATATTCTCTATAAAGATGTGTTCTTCAGCAATGTCACTCTTCTTTTTACTTAAATTCTTATTCTCGTCATATTAATTATCAAATGGGATGACGACTCTCACATTATATTCATTACACAAGCAAATATTCTTACACTCAAAGTTTATTATGACATTATATTGCTCCAACACGTCACAGCCTGTTAACATATCACAAGACAAATATGGAAAATTTACACTTATTGCAATGAAGCAATATCTTCCGATATTTAAATCTAGAAGGCATTCAAGCTTAATTTGGCACTTTCTTCTTGCCTATCGCTAGAGTACATTACACTCCACATATTCTTACAGTCATTATTTTATTCCCTTTGTTGACTAAGAAATTATAAAATTTCTGAGCAGCTACTATCCGCTATGCAAGTAACATCATTGTTAAAAATATTTACTTTAATTTTGGGCTGTCGCCCTATGACATTTAATTCATTTCCAACCTGCACAGTATCCTGATTCTTAGAAATATTCATATGATTATTCAATATTATGTTATCTCGCTGTTTTGAGGTACATAACTTACTATCTCCTCCCATATTAGCTGTCACCATTTCTAAATTTTGAAACCTATCAAAGCATCTATTTTCGACCCCTAAGTTCATAACGATTTAGGTACATTGCGAAGTCTTTAATGTACCTTCTATGCGTTTAAAGCATGAGGTATCCTATGATTTACTTTTCATTATAAGGTATGTCTTGACTTTTGTTGTGAATAATTACAGATTCTATTCTATTTTGCTCTGTCCTATCATTGTTCTCATTAGTTTGGCAATTTTGTTGTCGTTGAAAATACCCTTTTATTTTCATTACTATAGGTATTCCTTCTTCTTTTACCTCTACAGGGAGAAGTCCAATACCTAGTTCTATTATCTCCTACCCTATTAACATCCATGTAATTCATTTGTCTTTCATTCCGTTTTAACCATCCATTCTGGTTATTGTTACTATAATTATTTGTCACCCTATTTTTATTTGGGCTGTTTCTATTTTGGACAAATCTATTAATATTATTATTGTTGCCCTGTTTGCAATTTTTTTCTCCATTCACATTATGATATTGATAATTTCTTTTAGGTACAAAATTACCTTTCTACCCCTTCCCCAAATAAATTTCTTTTACTACATTTATCTATTTCTCTTTTATTCTCAAGTAGAGCTAACAACTCTAACATTTCAGACAAATTTTGTGGTCTGGCTACTATCAAATTATATCTAATCTCATCTGGGAAGTGATGCGATAACATAGAAGTTAAAGTTTTCTCATCTATTGGAGGTTGTAACAATGATGCCATTTTTACTTTCTCCAAGAAATAGTTTGAATAACCATGTTTACCATTGTTGGAGAATTTTCAACTAGTTAGGTCTCACCTAAGTTTATTTTGTCTCTCTGGTCCCCAGTACTACCCGAAGAAGGCATTTTTAAATGTTTGATAAGTCATTGAATCATGGCATGCTATCTTAAACCAAGACTCTGTATTGTCTTTTGAACTTTTTCTTAGTTAGAACATTTTAAACTTGTCTTCTAGTCCTTTGATTTCGAAGTATTCTTCGATTTCCCAAATGAAATCAGTAGGACTCTGGCCTACAGTATCACCAAAATTAGGTAAATTAATTTCCCCTGAAAGATTAGCAGGAATTTTACATACATTGTTACTACTAGAAGGATGATCATTATTAATATTACTAGAATGTCCTGACATAACCTCTATCTCCTTTTCACTACTTGAATGCTCACTAGTTTTTTATATATATTTGTTTTCAAGTTCAACAATCTTATGTATCCATCCTTCAACTTGTTCTTTAATAATAATAATTACTTAATTTGTTATCTTTGATTGAAGTTCATTACCCAAGAAAACACTTTCTTCGGAAATGTTTAGTCTATCTTCGACTTTAGTTCCTAATTCTTCGATTTTATCTTGGCAACTTTGCCTTACCTCTATCGAAGATATTTATATTTGATTATAAGTATCGTCAAACTTTTCATTACATTTTTCTATCTCATTTTTACAAGTATCTATTTTATTTTCACAATCTTTGGTTATATTTTCTATTCTCTGTTCCAGTTTAGAATTATTTCGTTTGCATTCTAACCTAATGCTTCTAACTTTTGATCTAGTTTCAAGCTATTTTCTTTAATTTCTTTACTGAGATTAGAAATATTTGTGGCAATTTTGTTGCTAAGATTAGTTACATCTGCTTCTAGTTTTTTTTAGTGAGAATTGAATTGTCATTCCTAATTTATTTTAATTCAGCACTATTCTTTTCTAGTTTATTGCTAAGACTTGAATTGTCAATCCTAATTTATTTTAATTGAACACTATTCCTTTCTAGTTTGTTTATTAATAATGCTACCCAAGGAGGTGTATCATTAGTTTCATTACTACTTTCATTGTTAGACATCATTAAATTTTCTTGACTTTCACTAATTATTTGTTCACTTTCAACATTAACAGTTTCACAAATTATATTTTCATTATTGGCCATTGTTGGGTATTTTACTATTATCTTATTTCTTAAAATCATTCTGCACCATTTCACTTAGATAAGTTTTAACTGTACTCACTTTTGGAGATTTTTATTACTTTTCTCACTCTCGTGGTCCTTGATTAGATTCAGGTTCACAGGTCCCTGGTTCGATTCATGTTCAGGTCCCGCGTTGAAGCACCATATGAAGGGGGTTGCTGGATGAGATGTCCAACGTTGTGGAGACATTTGTATATGATTGTAATAATTTAGATCCATGTTATTTGCCACGGCACTGATAACTCCCTTCAGGGGAATGAGGGAAAGTTTCTTACATAAATAAATAACGACACTTTGTTAACAGTTATATTAAATATTATTTTATTTAAGTTCTCGTATAAATTGAGATGAATCTTGTGAATGTTCAACAGTTTCGAAACTTCCGGCTCAAATTAATTATATTTCACTTATTATCTGATTATTTATTCATATATGTAATGGACGACTATTTCCAACGGCCAATATTTCACTCACCAACTCATTATTACCACCTTATGGGTTATTTATACTCCAGATGAATGAAATTATACTACAATATTATTTTCTATCACTTTTACACCATTTTGTTAACTAATATCAAGTCATGAACACTAATTCTCTTATTTCTCGATGAGCCGTTGTTTAACATGTCTAACTTCTTTCAAGTATTCTAACCATCTCCTTGGTCTTGTACGTAGAGAACGAATAGAGTGGCCTCTCTGTGTTAAATTTTGGAAGCAATTTTCTACCGCTGCGCCGTCTTAAGATGACCTGGGTACTACATGGTACTGCTTTAGCCGATCACGGTGGGTTAATTGGGGTGTCGGTGGCTCAATCGCAATAAAAGTACCCTACCCTTTCCATTCGTTTAAAAATAAAATTGAAAGCTCAACACAAGTAATGCTACTTTGTGAACAACTTTCGCATGTTTTATTCTTACTCTCATCAGTAGAAAATTACAAGAACTTTGCCAACATTTCAGATGTCTTTAACTATATTATTTTCATTTTTCTTTATTTCAAAATTAATCAATTAATAAGTTGACTAAAATAATTTACACAGTTCCCAAGCTTTTATTAAAAAACAATTTCACTCTTAGATGAACACAGTGAATACGGAAAATCACTATTTATTACAAAGTAATTGAAAATGTTAGACATACACAACAAAAATATTGGCAAAATTTTTGTAATAATTTTCTGAAGTAAAAATAAAAAATGCAAAATTGTTTACAAAGTAACATTTCTTGTGTTGTTTCCATTAAGATATATCAGAAAGGATCTGGATAATGATATGCTATGGCGGCACCATTTGACGAGCCTGGTCTAATGAGAAATATGCTATTTGTTTTTAGGAGTTTTAAGAACCGAAACCATAAAGTAATTTAAGTTGAAGTTTTTAAATACTCTTAAAATGAAAATTTATAAATACCTTAATTTGATAAGAATTAGCAAAAATAAATTCAAACTAAAACCTATGCATTGTTTCACTATTCTGAACTACTCACATGTGAATGCGTGCACATCAACTCTGTTTAGTAACCAGACTTGTCTTGATTAGTTTGTTTGCTTTTAAAAATGAAATAACATGATTCATTTATTGCCTTGTATTAAAATTAGTAATTTCAAAAAATATATACATTTTATAGTTACTGCAGGATGTACATTATTCAAGACGAACAGAGTTTTCTCAATGAAACTTAATTCACATACATAGTTAAAGATTCAATAAACATAATTATTTTATATGTAATTTTATAAGAAGTCTATTTGAACATTTATTTACTAGCTTCCTATTACCCAAGGGCCTTCCAAGCCCTAAAATGAGATCAACTACCTTTACATTTTGATTAGAAAATCTGATAGTTAATTAGAAAAGAAACCATATTATGTATATTCTCCAAGGAGCAACACACTGAGAATGCACTTGGCCTACCATTTATTTAAGTCTAACAGAAATGCCTACATTGATTATTAGCAGGAAATCACTGAATAGTTGAAGGCTAGGACTAATTATTTTTGTTAAAAGACTTACCAGTTTTGTTCTCTAAGTAATTACCAACACTTCATAATAAGATATTTTTTGCACATGTTAAAAAAATATTATAAAAGACATAGAAAGTTCTTAATGAGGTAGAAGTACGGATGAATTGAAATTTACATAAAACAATGTTAACTTAATTTTAAAATTTGTAATTTAAAATATTTGCTGTAATAGTTCAATTAAAAATTTGGGCTCAACTGCACTTCTACTAGCGCTTGATTTTTCAGTTATAGGCTATTGTTGTAAACTATAGCTCTTCTTCTGTATTTACTAACATTATTTAATATTTTAAACTTTTCAAACAATTTTTATAACATTATTAGACAATTTTGAAGTATTTATTCAAATATGCAAATCACAATATTATGACACTGTTATACGATATGGTGATGCTAACTGCTATTTTCTTCACAGAGTATATTTCTTAGTCTATGATTTTTCTATCGCTGTTTTGGGTTATCACTGGTTGGATCAGCGTTAGGGAGTCATAAGTAAGTGTACGCCCATTTTTAATAAACGTTTGGTAATTTTAATATTATTAATATATTTTTTAACATAGATTTGGGGATTAATTGCAAATATTGGTCATTTAAATTTTGTAGCGACGGATCGTAATCGAGGATGATAATCAATATGTGGTTGGATTGTGGATTATCACTGGCTCTATAAACTCTGGCGCATGTGCACTGTTGTTCTATAGGACTTAGAAAATATTTCACGCTAGTTTAAGTGCAGTTTTTCAAAACTTGTTTTTAATAAAAAACACAAACACTTCTCTGTATAGTCTATAATGTACTGGTATGTTCTTGCAATACACTTGTAGATATTCTTGAAGCGCAACTTCAGTAATTTAAAATATTTGCTATAATAGTTCAATTAAAAATTTGTTTTTAATAAAAAACAAAAACACTTTTCTGTATAGTCTATAATGTACTGGTATGTTCTTGAAAAACAGTTGCAGATATTCTTGAAGCACAACTTCATTACATCTACTGTAGAGTCTGAAAAAAAAATTAAATATATATATATATATATATATATATATATATATATATGTACAGATACAGTGGTTTCACTTGACCTGCAGCCGACAGCGGGAAAAATGACTGCAAGCATTGAGTCATCAACTCACGCTACCCACATAGTGTCTTCGCTAGTGGGCTGCAAGTCAAGTGAAAGTCAATGTATTTGTCAGTGTCCTTCACAATGAAGGTATCTCCAACTCTTAAGTAAATAAAATTATTGTCCCATATCTATGGACATTGGGTGAATAAAACAAGAATTATATATTCCAATTTTCTAAAGGTGTTACTAATAAAAAAATATTGAATTTCTGATTTATTATCAAATGGCTATGAAAATGGAACATTCACTTAACCTCATAACAAGAACTGTAAAAAAATGGAATTCAAGCAGTGTAATCCTAAACCATTGTATATGTATTATGAACATGTACACACATTTTTTGAAGTTTTTTGTAATATTTCACAAACAATCGAAAATTACATTGAAAATTGAAATGACAATTCTTGAAAATACTTGACTTAAAAGAATGGAATACTAATACCATAAATGAACTAATAATAATGATTACACTATTATTATCACCATTATGTGTTTAACTTTCCTTTTTTTAAGTTTAAGATTTCAATATTGGGATGTTCATTTTATTATGTTGTGTATGGTGGCAGCATCAGATGATTCTAAATTATATCCATTTTTATCTCTTGGCACATGTGTAAGGGTCTATGTAGACTTGGAACATTTTTGGCCCAACTTTAGATTATCTTACCATTCATTTTCCATAGTATATTATTGTAATGCTGTTGCTCTACCCTACTTCTCCTGCCCTTACTAACATTTCATAATATTTTTAACATTTGCAACAATACTTCTAACATTTTTTTGCAATAAAATATTAAATATTTATCTATGTATGCAATGATGTCTTCGAAGTTATGTATATTTGTTGTGCATACACACAAACGCTTAAATGAACATCCACTAAACTGTGGAGATATCTGTGAAATTGGAATAACCAACATTCAAAAATATGTTTTAAAAAAATGGATGTTCACTAAATTCATTTTGTTAGGTTCTGATGGGAAAAGTTGGTGAATACTTCATTAAATAATATGCATATAAATAGTTTAGTTAGGTTAGGCAAGGGTAAATTGGTATACATCCATATCTAATAAATGTTGGGAATTTATTGTAAAGGTTGGTCATATCGATTTCACATCTACGTGGTTTCATCTAGCAATTCAACTCTATAAACTTTTTATAAATTCTTGCACATGTTCACTATTCTGCAGGACTTAGAAAAATTATTAGGAAAGGTAAACTGAAGTTTTTCATTTTTTTGTCACATAATGGAAACTTTATCCCTAAATTTCGGTTATCTTTTAAGATTTTATTTTTAGACTTACAGGTGTTCTAGATAATGCTACCTCACTCATAACTTAACCTACACAAGAAATTTAATCTATAAAAATATGTTAGGGTAATTTAGTTTAGCTACCTTTTATCAGGTTAAATCAATTTAAGGTTAAACATCCGAGTTATTAAAATGAAGGTAGAAGCATTAGATCCACTTTCCTAAAATTTTATACATATGTAGACTTCCCAATCACTGTTATAAGGAAATATGCCCATACGATTTGATCTTGACAGCCTCATTTATTCTGTAAAAGAAATATTGATGAATAAGTACACACATTACAGACCAAGATATAAAAATAATATGAGGTATAGACAAGCTTTTTTAAAGGGATATTACAATTCAAATACAAACATTATAATATCACGATGCAAACAAAATATACGGCGTGCCAATGTACATAATTCACAGTATTATTAGAAAACACGATTTTAAAAAGTGAACCAAATTTTTGAGGAAAAAAAATGTCATATGTAATCATTCTCTTACCTTCCATTAGCTGTATTTTCCAGCTTCACTTTCTCCTTCAGATTGTAGAAAATTAATCAATTTAATAATTAACTTCGATGCATTAACAATATTATATTATATTGAACCTCAAATTTCTCTTCGAACAGTACATAATAATTCTAACGTTAATTTATTTAAATTTAGTTCGATATTCAATTTTACATTTCGATTTGTTTGTACGTCATACGTCTACAATCGATAAAATAGCGACAGTGGCGCAGTGTTAAGATGACCCGAGTACTACGTGGACAAAAAAATAAAAAAAATTGCGTCCAAATCTCCCTATAATGATTCACTGGCTTGGTCTTGTAGGATTAATCCAATATTCAGATTATATTATGATTGGTCCAATTGAATAGGAAGGAGTACTACTGGTTGACTCCCATCCAATTCGTCCAATCCCATTTATTTGTTTATAAAACACATCAATTCAAATATTTAAAGTACTTTTACATATATTAAATCAGTTTGGAATACATATAACTGTATTAACAGTTTATAATGACCAGTTTGAATTTTTTATATACTTATAAAAAATTTGAATTCTCTAAATCAATCTTATTTCCATGCTTAATAGAAATAAATATAATCATATTTAAATATTAAATAAAAAAAACATTATTATTTTAATATGGGGACAAATATCCGGTTTTTCAGTGAACTTCGTGAGCGCTCGCAGAAGCCGTATTCACATCAACACGTTTTCAGTAATTGTACTGGGCTGTTTGCTTGTTAAAGCACTGCACACTTAAGTAATATGAAGAAGAGAGATTGGCTTAGTGTTTTTCCGTGGTCGAGTGGTTTAACAGACATCATCTGCGTTCGTAACCTCACGGGTTCGATTCCCGTTCTACTTTTCTTATAACTGAATATTAGAATAATAATATAGTTTCATATTTAATTTTATATTTGAGTTTCATGGCTTTAATGCACACACAAAAACATAAATTAAAACTTTCTTATAATAAATAAATGAGAAAATATATATCTTCTAAAATGAAAACTTTATGAGAAACAAAATCAATATCAGGTGTATGAGCCCTGAGCATCTATTATCGCCCTCAATCTGCGGTACATCGAGATTGCCTTGAGCCCATGTCCATGTGTGTGCGCTGGAGCCATTGTAAAACTCAATATGATATATTATAAACAAACTTGTTAGAGATTGTTATTTTTGCGCAGACGTCTGCGCATCACATCTATTGAATGCAATACATTGAAATTACCTAGAACAAACCCTGAATGTGGTAAATATAATTGTTACAATAACGACATTAACATTGATTTAATTTAAATTTCAAAATAAATGTTATATTTAATTCATAAAACATTTTAATTCAAATATCACGATAAAAAAAACTGCATAATTAAGGACGCGAATCTGCGACCTTCATTAACAGAAACAGTGACTGCATGATTTACCGCTGATCTAACAGGACACGTAGGTGTGTCTTCAATATTTGCCACATAACACAGTAGCTTAGGGACTCACTAATTTCCTAGTTTGGATCCAGCTCTGTGCCGAGTAGGATTTAGAAGAAATGTACGTTCAAGAGATGACTTTTTTTTGTGTACGGGTGTACAATTTCAACTAAACTTGGTACAGACATAACTTTTCTTTTTATTCAATGCCCCCACATTATCATTTCGACGTTCTGGTATTCTCTCCTGACATGGCGTTATTGTAATACACTTCTCAGGTGGGCCTGGAAGGCGGAGTTACGCTGTACCGATAATGTATGATGATGGCACTGATGCACGAGGAGAGGCCATATTCGTAAACTTAATGAATATGCTAAGGATGATAATGATGGCTAGAAGATGTTCGGGGACTGTTTGGTCCTTAAATTTTCCTGACATTTGTTTTACAGATGAGGAAAAACCCCGAAAAAAAACATCACCCAGGAAACTTGTCCCGACCGTGGATAGAATCCGGCCCCGCTGCGTGACAAGGCAGCACGCTACCACGGGACTGCAGCGGTAGACAAACTTAAAATATGGAATCCGAACTGTCGATGGCAAAACATTCCTAGCTCGCGGAGTGATTTGGAGTGAGTTTTAAAACTTATTTAAATCGAGCGATATTCGTATCGGATGCATTGTTTTCGGTATCGCTGATTGGTGATATGAAGATTACAATAAATAAATATAACTGGTTGTATTGTTACAAATATATAATTAAATTGAGCAAAAAACACAAAATTTTCGCTTAAATTAAATTTATTACATTGCAATTTATATAATTACACATGATCAGCCAACGTTTCTGGCTACAGTTCACGAGGTTCGGTGTTCGATTCACGGTATACCTTAGGAATGTTCCCTTAAAAGAAATTATTCCTGTGGATTCCATGATCTGATACTTAGTTTCAGTTGAGGTTAAGGGCTATCCTGGTGCTTCATTATCACTTATCACCGATCATATCATCGGGGTAACCTAACTCCCCCTTCCAGGTACCCGAACCTAAGAAATGGATTACAATTCCGCCAATGCCAGGGAATATAGCCAGAAATGTATTAAAAGACAACCTGGTGTCAAATGACAAATGACGCTGTGGCGTAGTCGGTAGAGTCCCTACCTTCCACTCCGGCGACCCGGGTTCGATTCCCGGCGGGGTAAGGGATTTTAAAATCTCAACCTTGGGACTGGGTGTGAGTAATGTCTAAGTTGTACCCATTGGGTTTAATTCCTCTAAAAAAAATGACAAAAAGAATTACACATATGCGTAACGTGTTACATATATATTTATCTTTGTATTTACATGTTTAATTAAAAGCTTACTCGCGTGAGGATGATGTTGATGATGATGGTGAATTGAAAGCTGTAATTTAAACATTAGGTTTGTATGAAAGCGAATTGGGTATTTGCAGCGCACCGGTTTAGCGTGCATGTAGCTCAAATCCAGGGATTAATATGGGTATGAATTGTGCACAGAGACCGTGTGCATTGTATTAATTAAATATTAAACAGTCTCGGAACCTACTTCACATCGGTTCGTAAAATACCAAGCTAGAGACCGCAACAAAACATTAAATGTTAAACATTAAATTAAATTTTCAGTTATTTACAAATACCTCCCACGTGTGAACTTGCGGACACAAAATACGTTTATTTTCATATACACTGTGTCCCGTAGAATCACAACCACAAAGAAATATAAATATTTCGTCAATTAGTTAATTTATAAATCCGTTTCTCATTTTGTCTTACGTAGAAACTCTCCAAGTTTGGTAACAATGAAAAGTTCTACTCTAGTGCGCATGCATGGGTATAACAACAGAGTTCAAATGATGGAAATTACGATACAGCAGAAAGTGAAATGTTGTTATTGGTTAGTCGAGTTGAAAATACCAATTACAGTGCCAAGAATATTTAGGCAGGAATGCTGTGAAAATGCTCCAGACTGTCATACCATTGTGAAATTGTTCTGTGTTAGGGAAGAAGGGAAGTGGCAAAAACGAAGTGTCCGGAATTAAAGTTGAAGATATTAGTCAAGCTTTTCAGCGCAGCCCAAGGAAATCAATATGACGGGCCAGATAGAGCTAGGAATTCCGAAGTAAACTGTTCACAACATTGTTCGTAAAAGATTGTACTTAGAGCATATATAATACAACTTGTGTAAAAGCTGTAGTCAAACGAAAAACCCAGATGGACCGAGTTCGCTAGTGCAACGTTACCCGCACTGAAGATGAGAATGGATTCCTCAACCACGTCACATTCTCAGACGAAGCAACCTTTCATAGGTGTGGTAAGGTACACCGCTATAACTATACAATACGGGGAGAATAAAACCCACTTGTCGTAATGGAATAAGACCGTAATAGCCCCAAACTTAACGTGTGGTGTGTTTCGACTTGTGATCGGACCTTTCTTCGTTTCCGAAAGCACAGCGACAGGGACACGATACCTACATATTCTGAAGAATTATGTATTTCCGTTATTACAAGATGATTCAAAATTGCCAGCAAATATAATATGAAAATTTCCACATCAAAATCCAAAACAATGGCAATGTGTGGAAAAAGCATACAAAGGGTGAAAATTGAGATTGATGGAAAAATTATAGAACAAGTGTCAGATTTCTCTTACTTAGGAAGTGTATTTGCAGAGTATAAGAGTGACATTGATTCAAAATTACAAAAATATAATAAAATGAATGGGGTAATACGAAGACATTTTGGTAAACAGATGAGGACAGAGACAAAACTAAGATTACATAACGTCACATCAAAAGCTGCTCTAAAATACGGAAGTGAAATTTGGATTTTAAATAAAAGAAACTCTCATAAACTTCAAGTAAGCCAAATGCGCTTCTTACGATCATTGTTATGAGTTAATAGACTGGATCACCAAAGGAACACCACTATCAGAGGAAAACTTGGAGTAGCAAGTTTAAATGAAGATATCCAAAGATACCAACAAGAATGGAAAAATCATCTGAGAAGAATGGCAAGAAATAGACTTCCAAAATTGGCATTCCAATATACCCCAACTGGACATAGGGACCAAGGAAGACCAAAACATCGGTGGAAAGATCAAGACCATCTTCGCTAGGTTTACCGTACAGGCCACATGGCCTAAAACGAATTTGTTCATGATGATGATGATGACAAGATGAGGTAGAGCTCCTCCACATTACGCCAATGAAGTTCAGGACTACCTCAACACGCAATTTACAAACAAGTGGATCGGAAGATCAGGTCCCATTGAATGAACTCCTAGTCACCATATTACTGCTCTTAGATTTTCTTTGGGGATATGTAAAAGGCATTGTTTATCGACCTCCAAAGGCGGATAGAAGACGTTTGTGGTTCCGTCACACCTGTAATGCTGCCGAACACATGGAAGGACATAGAATATCGCCTGGATATTAATCGGGCTACCAGAGGTGCACATATGGAGATCTATTGAAGTGAGCTTTTATTATATAAATTCTAAGTCCAGTTGTTCTGATCCAATTAGTTTAGGATGTATTCAGATTGAATTGTGGAATGATTCATTGGGACAAACTGTAGTTCTGAGGAAAAATTGTACCATGAAAATTCTATACTAATATCGGTTAAGGATCATGTATCCAATACGGTATATAGTTCATATCTCTCTCCAAAGATTGCGCTCCATATACGATCTGTATCAGAAATCAGCTATACGTTTGATTGAATCTAGTGATCACAATAATTTAAAAAAAAATGAAACATTACCGAATTCTACAAATTAAACAAAATTAATCACTTACAACTGTATTAACCAAATCACTTTATTGGTTTATTTTATATTTTGTGAACAAATTGTGTGATATTAATTCAAAACTGCAATATTAACAAATACACGATTACTTACTTCTTTCTTGTAAAAACTGTGTAGAAAAGAAGTGAAAGTTCGTCGTCATCATAGTCCGTTCACGAATTTAGGCCATTTGTTAACTTGTTTCAGCATCGAATGTAATATCATCCAAACGTATTTTGAATGTACGTCCAGGTCTTCATCTTTCTGCAGCTTGGTAGCTTAATATCTGCTTAGGTATCCTGTGATCATCCATTCGAAGAACATGTTGCATCCATCTTGACTTATAATCGTAAATTTTGTTTTCTAAAGTTTTCATGTGTAATTGTTAATTGCAATAGGAGAAGTTGAGATTCTAAAAATTCCTATAATGCATAATAGTATGCTTTCTCTGAGTTGAGAGATCTAATCAATTTAAATATCTTGGATATTATCTATCTGGGATGAAAAGGATATCCCTGAAAAATTACTAGTTATAATAAAAGTTTGTAAATTATTAATCAAGTTATCAAACCATCCCTTGTACAAAAAAACACCAGATTACGTTTATATAAAACTTTGGCTAGACCAGTGTTGACCTATGGTAGTGAAGCATGGACACTAAAAAGACAACATGAAAGCAGAATAACGGCTTGTGAAATGAGATTCATGCGCAGAACAGCGGGTTACACCAGATTGGATCGGAAAAGGAACACCGATATCTTAAAAGAATTGAAGACTACGACAATTATTACGGAATATATTAAACAGTACCAACTAAATTGGAAACACCTTCTTGAAAGAATGAGTTCAAATCGGACCCCAAAGCTGTTTATATACCAAGAGGACGAAGATATCTGGGCCGTCCTATGAAACACTGGAGGGAAAATTTTCTATAGGATCGTAATAGGCCTTGGCATAATACTTGGAAGGAAGGAAGGAAGAAGAAAGAAGATTGTATGTTAAATTTATTTCTGTGTTTGTTATTATGATATATAAGTCTTTATCAGTGAATACAGGAGTTAATTAATAAATTAATTTACTCATCATTCAATTATGAGTGTCATATAACGCCAATTAACGTTTGAATACATTAAATTGTTAGGATATTATTTTATTACTAAATCAGTGATGTTTTATTAGATTAAGTGGAACAGTACTCTAGTTTGTTTCCCACAGTGTTGTATTTTGGTAAATTAAGATTAATGACTTGTTAAGCTGTGGACAAACACTGTGATTTGTGTTACAAGTGATTTAACAATACAGATTCAAGAGAAACGTTAAAGTCACTCGTACCGACCGCTATACGACGTGGCCACTTTGAGTAAATGAAGTGACCAGACATTCAAACGGTTTGTTCCACCAAGGAGCGCATCATTTGTATCCTTGTTCACTTCCATTCCAATCTGTTTAGATACAAATTCGAAGCAGCAGGAAGCAGTGATCCATATTTATTTTAGCTAATATTTTACGTTTAACTTGTTATATCCATTTTTATATTATACTAGGTAATACCCGGGGTGCGTTGCTATTCCTAAATGAATGTTAATGTGTTTTTACCACGAGCAGTGCGCTGTTATACTCTACTTTTTTCAAGAGATTTTTTTATGTTCAATTCTGTGTAAATCAATTTGTGTATTTGTTATAGTTTAGGCAGCGTAAACCGTTTATGCGTCAAAATAGGGACTTTATTTCACGTTTTTCACTACAAAGGGTGATTTTTAGGTGTGAAGTGGTTGAGTATTACAACTCTCTTATAGCCTATATTCATTCCCGGAATCTCCTGAACATTTTTCAGAAAGCCCCATCTCAATCGGATGAGCGGTATGGCAGAGCACGCTTGCCCGGGAATCTACTTATCCCGATCTTCTTGTTATAAAAAAACTCAAAGCGCGACAGGTCTAGAAGACTTTTGGCTGACCAGCCGGATGGTGGCCTCACATCCACATGTGTTAATCACAGAGGTAGACGATCATCTAGCCAGTGTAGGGTGACATGTGGTCAACATGTGGATCCTCCAGCCATTATAGCTGGTATTCTCAACCTGGAGTCGCTACTTATTGTAGTTACCCAAATGACTCACGACGCTGGGTGGGCACCGCACAGATGGGCCAGATACGAAATTTAGCTGGAAAAATGAATTTTACTAACTCTCGCCAATTCATCTTTCTTCACACTAAAATTATAGCCAGATGACTGTTTTTCACTTATCTGCAAAGGAGGGTAGAATTCTAAAAAGTATGTAGACAATACAAACATCGGAAGTTGCCGATAGTTAAGAAATCATCTGTTCCGCATCCCAGTTGTGTACCGATCTGTAGAAATAAATACGTCTTGCATTAAAGTTCAGTGAGTTATTCTTCTTATTCTCTACGGATACTTTATCTCAAGGTTTGTACTTTTCATTTATATATTTAACGTGTTTCTATACAACCGGATATTGTATTAAATACACGTGGAATCATACCTTCGAAACAGTAAAAAATGTACACAATCGTTTACTTTAAATTGAGCTACGAAAAAGTTCTGAAGTGTAGTAGAAATTTAGTTAGAATATATAGTGAGATATTCAATTCTGTTTACATTCGTCTATGTATTTCATATGGTTTAGGCAGCGTAAGCCATTTAAGCGTCCAAAGAGCTACTTTGTTTTATATTAGAATTGTACCCTCCTTTGCAGATAAGTTAAGAAACGTCATATAACAATTATACTAGAGGGAAAAAAAAGATAAATTGTTGAGGGTGAGTGAAAATAGTATTTTTCCAGCTAGATTTAATATGTGGCCTACTGTGCACCGGTCCCATACTGGCCGAAATTCCATGAGAAAAAATGTCTCCCCCATGGAGACTCGAACCAGCATAAGTCCCGTAGTTATGCGCCAAGACTTCTTTACTCAACCACTCGGCTAAGGCGCGGGACTCTTGGTATCAATAATAAAGATGAAAGGTTCGCCCGAATTGGCATTATTGGTATCAATGAAAGACAAAAATGGTTATTTTGGGTTATCCGTAAGAGATAAACATATGCTGTCCCGGACTTTTATGTAGAGCTTTTTGAGATATTCAATTCTGTGTACATTAATTTTGTATATTTCTTATGGTTTAGGCAGCGTAAGCCATTTGAGTCCAAAGAGCTACTTTTTTCACGTTTCCCACTACAAAGGGCGATTTTTAAGGGTGTAGGAGTTGAGTAGCACAACTCTCTTATAGCCTATGTTCATCCCGAGAATTGCCTGAACATTTTAAAAAACCCATTACAATCGGATCAACGGTATGGCCGCGCATAAAGTACGAACAAACAAACAAACACACAAACATACAAACAAGCAAACATTAATATTTATATATAAGATAAAGACCATAGACGCATAATAAGTAAAATAACATAGTTCAGGACGACAGCAACCACCAGCTGTGTGTTTTAATATTTTTCTTGTGAAAACCAAGAATTAAAAAATAATATGTATTGATGTTTCAACTATCTTTGCTTTTTCTCAGAATAATAAAGCTTGAAACGTTGATCTCATTTGGGCATTCCATGTTTTTCTAATGTAGCATTATCAATTGAAGGGTACGTGGCAGTCATATTGATTGTTACGAATGTTCTGTGTTCTAGTACAGTCAACGTAGTCTGTATTACCTAACCGATACTAAATAAAATCAGCGTGCATTCTTTCTTAGATTAGAGTAATCAAATAGCATTAGGATAGCTTTTAGGTTGGTCTTTCACAGCTTAGAGTACTTAAATTGCGTTAGTTTAACTTTTAGGTTCCTTGGAAACTCGAGTTCAAATATCGTATATATGTTGGCTGCATCCCGTGATTCGATAGTTTAAACCGCTCTATGTTGGCGCATGCACATGGTGTATGATTGGAAATTAAAAACTTTTTTCGTCACATGTTTTAAAGTATTTTCGAAGGGCTTAAAAAGTCCATCATTTGAAAGGTTGTTCCCTATTTTTCGTAAATTTGTGATTTTTGTTTTAATTTTATCCTCTTGATATCCATATGAGCGAAAGGTTTTATATTTATAACATTTTAAACTATTCAAGATCGCTACGATTGATTGCATTGTGATGATACATAACTGAACATGAAACTCATATTTCCAATGTATGTGTAATTTTTAAAACTGTATGTAGCTGTAAAAATCGTGAATATTAATAAAGACCAACTCAATCCTTGTCAAATTTACCTCTCTTTCTTTAAGTGCAATTAATTTACGTTCTTGATTAACCATGTCCCGCGCCGTAGCCGTGCGGTTAAGGTAGGAAGCCTTGGGAGCTACGGGACTTGCGCTGGTTCGAGTCTCCATGGGGGAAGAAATTTTCTCATGGTATTTCGGCCAGTATGGGACCGGTGCCCACCCAGCATCGTGAGGCAATTGGGTAGCTACAATAAGTAGCGGCTCCAGGTTGAGGAACCAGCTATAACGGCTGGGGGACTCGACATGCTAACCACATGTCACCCCTACACTGGCTGTTGATCATCTACCTCTGTGATTGACACATGTGGATGTGAAGGGCCAGCAGCCGGCTGGTAAAAGGGCAACCGCTGAAAAGTGGAGAGACCCTCAATCGGATAAACCATGTAATACAAAAACAAAATTATAACACTGCAAATCATTTTAGATTTACATGAAGACCCCAAAATTAAGAGATCAAATCCACGATAAAAAATTGTTACACAAAAAAAATTATAACTCAGCAAATAATTTTAGAGTTTACGTAAAGGCCCCCAAATGTGGAGCCCTAAAACAATTTCTGTTCTGAAAATATTATTTTTGCTAAAAATTACATTAAACATAAAACAAAACTTTGGCATACAGGACTGAAAACAGCAAGCACAATACTTACAAGAATAGTTGGAAGTAGTAGTAGTAGTAGTTGTAGGACTTTATTTGAAAAAAGTAAGATATTTACAATAGAGCGATTCCATGAAAATGTCATACCGAGGTGAAAATTTCGGAACTGACGCAGGAATAATTTTGTTGATGTAATATATATATGTAAACAACAAATTTTATAATTCTATAAGAAAATGTTTCAAATGAACATTATTTTAATCTAATAATAGCGGTAAAACTTGTCATATTCCAAACCTGAAAAAATATGCAAAATTTTACCAATTTCTTGTGTAATGATTTGGTCGAATTAATTCGTTTTATTTCACAAAATCTTTTTTTAAACCATGCTTTGGTCCTCCTTGGTCGTAAATGAAACAATATTAATTGCATTCTAATATTCTATATACCTTAAATGTGTCCTATAGTTGTTAACTGTAAGTTATGGTCAGTCAGTCACAGAAAACGGATAAAAATTACTGTACACAACATAATAATTGATGGATTAAAATTTCCTCTTGGATTCTACGTTATCGGTACACAACTAACAAAAGAAATATTGATGACATTTTCTTGTAAAGTCATTATTTTTCCCGCTGGAGTCCCGTGACTGACTGACTTTTTGTCCCCTCATTTATATTGCTAATACGCATGACGCAGTCAGTTGCTTGCTGGACTCCGCTGTGTATTAACATAAACATGGTTTAGGAAATCTGGTAGACTGTTCGGCTCAGCTGTTTCATAAAATAATTACTGGCTCTTCTTATGTGACAATTAGAGCTAAAAGGCAGTCAGCGGAAGGATTTAAATGTAGAGTAATTCCATGAAAATGCTATACCGATGTGAAAATTTTGAAATTGGCGCAGGAGTAATTTTTTCGATGAGATATACATTTTTACAGATGAAATTCTCTGATTCTAGAAGTTAATGTTTAAAATACGGATTATTTTGATTCTAAAATTAATAATAGAACATCACATATTCCGGAACCTGAAAACACATGCAAAATTAAACGAAATTTTGTTTTACGATTTCACTGTATAAGTTTGTTTTGTTTCACTGAATCTTCTGTTATACCATATTTCGGTCCTTTCTGGTCGTAAATGTAATACTAATAATTGTATTATAATATTATAGATAATTAAAATGCGTCCTATAATTATTAAGGGTAAGCTACAGGCAGTCACATAAAACATACAAACATTATTGTATAAAATACGATAATTGATGGATTAAAATTTCCTCTGGGATTCTACGTTATCGGCGCATAACTAACAAAACATTATTAACGGCATTGTCTTGTAAAGTAATTACGTTTCCCCTCTAGAATCTCGTGACTTAATTTTTTTATATTACTACAACGCACGGCATACTCAGTTGCTTGCTACACAGATTAAAAAAGAAGGGATTCCAACATATTGCAGCTATTCCGGCAACTCATGGAGTTCACCGTGTGAAAGTGTAGAAGCCGTATGATATAGAATATGCACAAATTTCAAATGAACAATCAGTGCGAAAAATGCACAAGTTTCGTGTGTGAAAGAAAATTATATTTTTATTAATAGCATTTGAATAATTCCTCATTATGCGATTCTTCAATATGTATGTTATTAAGTTTAATCACTAGAGTATTGTTCACTGGAATTAAAAATAAGTGCGCGGTTCTTATGTGTTAGAAAATGTGTGTGTGGGAGTCCTTGAACTTGAAAGGTTCTCGCATTAGTTTGACCTTTGACATGCCATGTGTGTCGTATTATCGGGGAACCACAGTGCGATGTTGCCACAGTTCCATTATTATGTTGATTGCAACAACAGTTTTAAATCGTATGAAGTTACTTGTATAAAAAATACAATTGGCGTGGAGTATATGTGATTAAGTATGTATAACCGGTAGTGCAAAATAAATTATTATTGGGTGTAACGTTATTGGAAATCAACAGAGTGATATACGTATGATAACGCTGTACTATGACGCCAGCTGAGAACAGTCAGTCATAAAGTAAGATATCGCGCATTATAAGAGATTTCTTTCAATTGTTTAGTTTAAAAAATAGAACTCATGTCAGCAATATAATTTGTAATCAATTGCTTTGAATGAATTATATAATTCAGAATTTTCCACATTTAAATAAAAATTTTAATAATTTGCATACTGTACTTTTTCGTTAATTTTTTTATGTCTTTAGAGTTGAGACGCATGAAAGTTAATTTTAGTGTTTTGGAACGAACAATGCAAATTGCATATCGGCATTTTTTATTTATTTCAATGGTTCAATCTATTAAGAGCATCAAATAAAATTTAATCAGTTAATATGGATGTGATAAAATTATACTTATATTAGGCAAATTTACCTATAGAGAAGGCCCTTTGTTGTTAAGAAGTTAATAATTTCTTTATTTTGTGAATTTTAAAGTGATACTCGTACATGGTAAGCAAGTTAAATGAAATACACTATTTATTTAATCTTTTTACAGCATATCAAATTGTACATTTCCTATACGTGATAAAAGGAGCAATGTTCTTTATCCATCTCCATATTATCGATTTTTTATCTATCATCCATCCATAGTAATTCTGCCCGAGGGCAGGTCTTTCACTGCAGTCATAGCATTTTATGCTGTGCTTGCAGCTTTACTAGCGAACTGTAGATACGGTAGCTTCCCGTTGCTTTCCACACCGGTGAAGGATGATAATGATAAGAATAATGATGGCCATATGGTTTCGGGGACCGTTTGGGCCTTAAAGTTTTCCTGACATATGTGTTACAGGTGAGGAAAAACCCCGATAAAAACATCATCCAGAAAAACTGTCCCGACCGGGGATCGAACCCGGGCCCGCTGCGTGACAAGGCAGCACGCTACGTCTAGAACACAGCGGTGGACTTTTTATTAAAATTTCATATTATTTTGTAATATTGGTATAATATTTGCAGCTCACAATATTAAAGTCTTAATAAAATTCAGATATGTCAGTCAGTCACAGAATATAGTCATTCAGTCACACATCACATATTAGGTTATAACTCTAGTCTTAATTGTGATTTTTGTTTCGTTTTTTATCGAGAATATAACTTGAAATGTGTCCTCCAAACAGTATTTTGGAAAATTGAATTAGAAAGCACACCTCAGAGAATGATGCAGGTGAACATGTTAAGCTGCATGATGAGTTGACATTTATGTCAGTCAGTCACACATACTTTGATAAATAATAAATAGCACTGTTATTCTTCAAAGTTGTATATTTAAGTACAGTCTTAACCTCACACTATTCTTCTATCATATCACGTAGTTAACACCCCTAATTTCAATCAAAATATTTATGCAACCATCTTCCTGCAAAAGTGTATTGTAAATGTCAGTCAGTCACATATGAAATTGCTGAACATTATTTAGAAATAAGGGTCGCACGGGCAGTAAGCCGTACGGGCTGTTGAAATAAAAGAGAAGATCAGCTTTAAATTGCTTCTCAAGAGTTGTTTAAAATCATACGCAGATGTAACTGGATAATAAATTATCAAAAAACCCGCATATGTGTGGTACAATTCAAAGAACCTTGCTTAATAAAACGGAAAACAGATAATGAATGAGATTTTATAAGGTCTTGGCATTCCCACCCCTAACATACGGAAGTAAAAAAAAAATATATATATTAAATACATTTGGAAAAAAGAAACGGCAGAAATGCTTTCTTATGAAGGATATTTTAATAGTGTTGTGACGTTATACAACAGAAGTTAATAGAGATGAGGACCACTGTTTTATCAGGTACGAATTTTAAAATTTTAACACAATTTTAACCTCTAAGGTGTTCTACCATGACTTTTAAAAGTATAGACAGCTATAATATAATAAAGATGTATTTACGTTACTTTTGACATTACACAATTCATTTGTAGTCTCCTTGCACGTCAACTATACGTTGCCAAATTCTTGGAAGACGTCGTACTCCATCTGCAACATCATTTCTGGATATCTCTTTCAGTAATAATTAATCTAGAGCTTTTTGAATATAAACTGTTGATTCAAATCGAATGGCTCGTAGAGGTTCTTTGATCTTCGAGAAAAAGACATATTTTCAAAAGCTCCTGTCTGGTGAATTTTGTGGATGTTCGAGAAAGATTCTCCACATTCAACTTTCTAAACAAATTCTACTGAATTTTTTTTACAGGAAGTATTACTTACTTAAGTGAGAAACGATTAATTAGAAACGATTAATGCATTCGCAAAATATTGCTGTTTCGAGAAGTTCGATATTACAGATTTTTATACTACAAATTCTGGCCCTCAGAGTAAAAGAAGACAGAAGGATGAAAATTGGTGTTGATCATGGGGTTGGGAGAGAATAAATATTACAACCATGATTGGGGGGGATGGGAAATTGTATCGTACAGGGGATGTGATTAGAAAACGTTAGCTCGAGATAGGGAGTGTACGGCGAGTTTATTCCACGCGGCTATTAACGCTATGGGTTCGATTAGTATCGTGTGAATGATATATAATATATATATATCTATCTATATATATAGATACTACATGTATAAGAAAAAGAAAATTGTATGTTTGTCTTGGGAATTTTTTTTTTTAGATCAGTTGGTTAGAGCGCTGGATAAAGGTACAGACTTTAGAGACTCGAGTTCAAATCCGACCACCCAAGCATTCATTTTTCGGGTAAGGAAGAGAGAGACGAGAAAGCGGGAGGGGCGAGACCGCCGCGGTGGGCGGTGTAGGGGGTGGTAGTTAAGTTGATGCCTTGTAACGTAGCTGGGTTTCACGGTCGAGACAGGCTATATAGGTGAGGGTTATCTTCTCGGAGTTTTTCCTCACCTATAAGACAAATGTCAGGAAGCTTAGGGCCCAACGGTTCCCGAAAATCATCCGGCCATCATAATTCTTATCATTATCATCATCATCCTTCACCGGTGTGGGATGGAACGGGAAGCTACCGCACTTATAATTCCCTAGTAAAGCTACAAAGCATAGTAGCAGAATTACTATGGATGGATATATATATATATATATATATATATATATATATATATATATATAAGTAAAACAATAAGACATCATTTCTGGTAATTGTAAGAAATGTAGGCAAAATTTTGGGAAAGTATAAAATTAAGTGTCGACCGGGGTTGTCTAGTAGTTATGTTCCTTGCCTGTGGTCACGAGGGTCGCGGGTTCAAACCCGGCTACGGTGAATGAATTTTTAGGATGGAAAAATCCAAGGAACAAGTCCTACAGGAAGGAATTTAAGCTCTGTGTCCCGAGTTTGCAGATTTTCAGTCTCGTATAAAAGAACACCAACCTTAAAAAAAATGCCTCCATACAAAATTTAACCGACCTTCATTCATTCACGTAATACCTTACTTGCCTACTATAAATCTCATTAAATCGATATGCTAACCACATGTCACTCTTTGACATCTATAAGTAAATAAGCAAACCTAAATTAGCTTTGTTGAGAAACTCTTGCTAGGTAATACCCATGGCCCTATCCCTTTTAGCAGGGTTTTATTCTAAACATTTAATTTTGGAGATGGTTTCATTGAGATATTTTTGGTTTTTTATTCGGGACGTATAGGGTGTACACACACACACACACATTATATATATATATATATATATATATATATATATATATATATATATATATATAGAACCGTATAAGCCTACATAAAATTAAATGTGTGTGTGTGTGTCTGTGTGTGTGTGTGTGTGTGACATGAAAAGGCATTTACTTTTCATTTCATGTCACATTTGGCCTTCGTTGCTCAATTGTCAAATAACTAAATTTTTAATTAATGAATTGATTTGACGTTTACTTGATGAAAATCCATTTTTATATATTAGACCAGCTAATACCCGGCGTGCGCTATTACGCATAAATAAATGAAAAATAATGTGCTTTTGTATTTAGTTGAATAAGTGAAAGGAAAAAAAATTGTATCATAATTAATTTTAGATACCCCGGGCTGTTTACCCGGCGTTGTCCGGGAATGTACTCATTCCGACCTTCTTGGCATAAATGAGTTGAAAGACAAAAATTAATGTACTTCTTATGATAAGTTGAATAAGTAAAATGAAAAATAATTATAAATGTATATCATAATTATTTTAAGATTCCTCGTGCTGATTACCCTGTGTTACCCGGGAATATACTTATCTCGATCTTCTTGGCAGAAACGAGATAAAAGTCAAAATTCGTTATTGGGAGTTATCCGTAAAAAATACCCGCCATGTGCTGCTATGCTTGCAGAGGAATCTACGTACTTGCCTCGATCTTCCTGGCATCAATGAAAGACAAACATGGTTGTTGTGAATTATCCGTAAGAGATAAACATGTGCTGTCGGGGAATTTTTTGTAGAGTTTTTTGAGATAATAAATTCTGTGAACATTAATTTTGTGTATTTATTATGGTTTAGGCAGCGTAAGCCATTTAAACGTCCAAAGAGCTACCTTTTTCATGTTTTCCACTACAAAGTGCAATTTTCAGGGTGTAGGAGTTGAGTATCACAACTTTCTTATAACCTATGTTCGTCCCGGGAATCTCTTGAACATTTTGTAAAAAGGCCCATCACAATCAGATCAACGATATGGCTGCGCATAGAGTACGAACAAAGAAACAATCATTCATATTTATATATTAGAATATAAGTTGTTATATATAGAGCGATTCCATGAAAATGTCATACCGAGGTGAAAATTTTGAAACTGACACAGGAATAATTTTGTTGATGTTATATATATATCTGTAAATATCAAATTTTATAATTCTATAATGAAATGTTTCAAATGTGCATTATCTTAATCTAATAATAGCGGTAGAATTTGTCATATTCCAAACCTGAAAAAATACACAAAATTTTACCAATTTCTTGTTTAATGATTTGGTCGTAAGAATTCGTTTTATTTCACAAAATGTTTTGTTAAACCATACTTTGGTCCTCCTTGGTCGTTAATTAAACACTATTAATTGGATTCTAATATTCTGTATACCTTAAATGTGTCCTAGAGTTGTTAACTGTAAGTTATGGTCAGTCAGTCACAGAAAACGGATAAAAATTACTGTACACAACATAATAATTGATGGATTAAAATTTCCTCTTGGATTCTACGTTATCGGTACACAACTAACAAAAACGTATAGATAACATTTTCTTGTAAAGTCATAATCTTTCCTGCTGGAGTCCCGTGAATGACTGACTTTATGTCCCCTCACTTATATTGTTAATAGGCATAATGCAGTCAGTTGCTTGCTGGACTCCGCTGTGTATTAACATAAACATGGTTTAGGAAATCTGGTAGACTGTTTGGCTCAGCTGTTTCATAAAATAATTACTGGCCCTTCTTCTGTGACAATTAGAGCTAAAAGGCAGTCAACAGAAGGATTTAAATGTAGAGTAAATTACATGAAAATGTCATACCGATCTGAAAATTTTGAAATTGGCGCGGGAGTAATTTTTTCGATGAGATATTTTTTTGCAGATGAAATTTTCCGATTGTAGAAGTTAATGTTTGAAATACGGATTATTTTGATCTAAGTTAATAGTAGAACATTATATATTCCGAAACCTGAAAACACTTGCAAAATTAAACTAAATTTTGTTTTACGATTTCACTGTATACATTTGTTTTGTTTCACCGACTCTTTTGTTATACCATATTTCGGTCCTTCCTGATCATAAATGTAATACTAATAATCGTATTACAATATCCTAGATAATTAAAATGCGCCCTATAATTATTAAGGGTAAGCTACAGTCAGTCACGTAAAACATAAAAAAATTATTGTACACAATACGATAATTGATTGATCCAAATTTCCTCTTGGATTCTACGTTATCGGTACATAACTAACAAAAAAGTATTAACGACATTGTCTTGTAAAGTAATTACGTTAATTATATTAATTACATTTTTATATTTTTATTAATGGTATTTAATTAATTCCTCATTATGCAATTCTTCAATATGTATGTTATTAAGTGAGTGGAATTGAAAACTAGTGCGCGGTTCTTATGTGTTAGAAAATGTGTGTATGGGAGTCCTTTAACTTGAAAGGTTGTCGCATTAGATTGACGTTTGACATGTCATGTGTGTCGTATTATCGGGGATTCACAGAGCGATGTTGCCACAATGTGATATAATTCACTTTGTGA
Organism: Diploptera punctata; assembly: GCA_030220185.1. Classification (NCBI taxonomy): domain Eukaryota; kingdom Metazoa; phylum Arthropoda; class Insecta; order Blattodea; family Blaberidae; genus Diploptera; species Diploptera punctata. The sequence continues at coordinate 732,344 of JASPKZ010005273.1, read as the reverse complement.
AACAGAGTCATGCTTGTTAATTGCAAAAACAGTTTTAAATCATATGAAGTTTCTTGTATAAAAAATCCAATTAGCGTGGAGTATATGTGATTAAGTATGTATAACCTGTAGTGTAAAATAAAATTATTATAGGGTGCAGCGTTATTGGAAACCAATAGAGTGAAAATACGTATGACAACGCTGTACTATTTGCGTTACGTGGAAACAATCAGTCATAAAGTAAGATTTCGCGCATTGTAAGAGATTTCTTTCGATTGTTTAGTTTAAAAATAGAACACATGTCAGCAATATAATTTGTAATCAGTTGCTTTCAAAGAATTATAACAGAATTTTCCACATTTAAATAAAAAAATGTATAATTTGTATACTGTACTGTTTCGTTATTTTTTTGTCTTTATAGTTGAGATGCGTGAAAGTTAATTTTAGTGTTCTGGAACGAACAATGCTAATTCGATATCGGCATTTTTATTTATTGTAATGGTTCAATCTATTAACAGCATCAGATAAATTTTAATCAGTTAATATGGATGTAATAAAATTATACTCATATTAGGCATATTTAACTATAGAGAAGGCCCTTTGTTGTTAAGAAGTTAATATTTTCTTTATTTTGCGAAATTTAAAATGATACGTGGTAACCAAGTTAAATACATTAGTAAAGTGAGTAAAAAGTAAAGTGATCCCACAACAGACCCGGAGCCCCTTGGGGTAGTAGGAGGTTAGGGCTCCCACCTTTTCTAGACAATCGTCACTTTATGTCAGCCGGGTTGTCAGCCCTGCGTGACGGCCGCCTTTGCCCCCAGAACAAGCGTCTGGTACTCATTTCCGTTAGAGGCTGAGTTCACCCCAGGGCCATAGTGCCGCCAGAGGGTTTGTGTCAGTTTAAAAATCCTGACCCCCAACGGGACTTGAACCCTAGACCCTCTGGCTTGTAGCTCAGTGCCTTAACCACTACTCTACGGCGTGCCCCAAGTTAAATACATTACAGTATTCATTTAATATTTTTACAGCATATCAAATTATACATTTCCTATACATAATAAAAGGAGTGAAGTTCTTTATTCATCTCCATATTATCGCTTTTTATATATTATCCATCCATAGTAATTCTGTCCGAGGGCAGGTCTTTCACTTCAATCATAGCATTTTCATGCTGTGCCTGCAGCTTTACTAGTGAACTGTAGATTGGTAGCTTCCCGTTGCTTTCCACACCGGTGAAGGATGATGATGATAATAAGGATGATGATGGACATATGGATTCGGGGACCGTTTGGGCCTTAAAGTTTTCTTGACATTTGTCTTACAGGTGAGGGAAAACCCCGATAAAATTCTCACCCAGAAAAACTGTCCCCACCGGGGATCGAACCCGGGCCCGCTGCGTGACAAGGCAGCACGCTACCTCGAGACCACAGCGGTGGACTTATCTATTATAATTTCATATTATTTTGTAATATTTGTATAATATTTGCAGCTCCAGAATATTAAAGTCTAAATAAAATTCAGATATATCAGTGAGTCACAGAATGTAGTCAGTAAGTCACACATCATATATTAGGTTATAACTCTGGTCTTAATAGTAATTTTTTTTCGTTTTTTATTGGAAAGTAACTTGAAATGTGTCCTCCAAACGGTATTTTGGAAAATTGAATTAGGAATCACACTTCAGAGCATGATGCAGATGAACATGAAAAGCTGCATGATGAGTTGATATTTATGTCAGTCAGTCACGCATAATTTGATAGATAATAAATAGCACTCTTTTTCTTCAAAAGTTGTATATTTAAGTACAGGCTTAACCACACACTATTCCTCTATCATTTCACGTATATAACACCCCTAATTTCAATTAATTGTAATATTTATGCAACCATTTTGCTGCAAAAGTGTATTGTTAATGTCAGCCAGTCACATATGGAAATACTTATATCTTAATGTATAAAAATTACGTGTCACGTTGTTTGTCCGCGATGGAATCCTAAACTACTGAACCGATTTAATAAAATTTTGCACAGTGTGTGCTGTTTGATCCATCTTGAGACCTGCGTTTGTTTCTAACTAAATTTATAGTCGCATTATTTTTTATTGCATATTATCTGTTTATTATTTAACAAAGAGTTATAATTATCTGTGAGTTCCATACGATTTTCACAGATGACGGTGTAAGGTAATTGGTTTATTATTTAACCAGCTAAGTCTGATTTTTGTTGCAACCGCGAATTTCAATTGAATTACAAATTTAATTGAATTTCATAATTTAAGTGTGTTCAATGTTTAATTTATTTACAATATATTGATAATATTAATTTCGTGTGTAAGTAACAGTTTTAAGTAATCTGGTTGGAAGACAGCAACTTAATTTAAATTTAACTGGACCGAGAAGGGACATTGAACAATATGGCGAATCAGTTCAAGAGACCATGAATTATAAGATAACAAGTGAAATTCCGCAAATTGGTATAGGCCAATGTGACATAAATCTTACATTTAAGAAGAATGTCAATTTAAAAACAAATGAAGGTCCTAAGGAACGGAATATCAGAACTGTAAGTAAGTCTGTTAGTTATAATAATGTGCCTAATAATACAGACACAATCTCCATGCCTCAATTAAATGAAAAACAAGATGACTGTAATATATAACAAGATGATATTACTATACAGAGACTTCTTGATGATGATGAGAATCCAAACTGCCAACAAGATCGTAGAAAAAAAACAAAAGTATAATGAAATCAGCAAGCCTCCTCAAAATATTCCATCAATAAATGTATATAATCCTTATGGTACACTTATGGATGATACTGAGAATCCACATAACATAAATTCATCTCAATCAACAAACCACTTCCACATAAATCACCACCCATATTTATACCGGGTGTAGTTAACGTACCAGAACTATAAAGTTGTGTAAAACAAAAACTTCCTGATTTAGATTTCTCACTTAGTTTACCAAAACATAATTTAACGTATACCTTAGCCACAGCAACGCGTGACCGGGACATTATATATATATATATATATATATAGAACAAAGTCGTATTAGTTACACTATTCATAACTCAAGAACGGCTGGACCGATTTTTATGATCTTTTATTTGTTGAATTTATTTCCGCTCCGAATAGCAAATAACTATTAAAACATCGGAAAAATTAACGTAAAACTATTTAAAGGCGATACGACGTTCGCCGGGCCAGCTAGTATATATATATATATATATATATATATATATATTAACGAAATTCATTTGTAATCAAGGTATTCATCTGAACAATGTTCAAAGTACTGAAGCAGCTGTAACGAATTTGTATTTAAAGAAATATGAAAGTCATATAAAACTTCAACAGTTTTAATTTTATTTAATTAACTTAACTAAACTTTTATTTAATTATAACATCGAAATAAATAAGTGTTAGTAAACATTATCTTTAGAGTTTTTACACTCTAATTCAACCCAGGAAGTTACTACAGACCTTGCGGGCTATGCCAGTGTCCCCCTACGTACAGGGGGTAGATGTTGCCAAACTCATAATAACGGTAGTGAGGGAACAGAAACGGAAGGAAATAAATGAGGAATTTTACACTTCCAGTGCCATGACAGACAGAAACTGGACAAGAGAATGTCAGACACTGAGACACGTTGTAACCAGACTAGCAATACATGGCTTTCATCACAAGGTCTGCGAAAATAAAAAATTCCACCAGCCAACTGAAGACTGCAGATGTGCACTGTGCGGTGATAAGTGTAAACTTTATCATATCACAGAGTGTAAAAACAGAACAAAATCAATTAATGAATACAGCAAAGAGTGAATACAAGTGATCAGTGGAAAAGAACGTAAAACTTTCGAAACTAATGCTCTTCTGAGTGCTCCTTTATATTATTATTATATTATTATTATTATAATAACGGTATTTGTTTGTTTAGGGAGGGGAAGAGGGTGAAGGTTAGCAGTACGTTTTCCAAATCTTTGTACTATACATTTAAAAAACATAGTTTTTCTTTTACGGCAAGCAAAGCTAGTTTTATAGTAAATACGAGAGTCGACACTTTCACACATGATAGTACATGTCCGCACGAGCTCAGTTACAAATGGCAACTCTTTTTTTCTTTAAGAGGCGGTGGCTTGGACGGCTTCAACGTACAACTCTGTACCTGCTGTGTTGCATACTTCAGTTTTGTTTAAAGATTTCTCTCAAGATAACATTGTTAAAATGGCAACCCAGTTCCCTCTTCCAAACACACATTAACTTCCTGGGTTGATTCTGACTATAGACCCTAATTGTTATAGAAGCCATGAGTTGGCATTGCGACCGATATCCCTCTGCCTCTCTTGAATAGAGAATTATATAGGACATAAAAATAAATGTACATGCTAGGATGCTTTGGTTGCGCAGTTGGTGGTGCTCTAACGTATAAAGTTAGATATTTTGGGTTCGTATCCCGATTCAGGCGTTTATTTATCTTTTCATTTCATATTTGACTTTCGTTGCTAAATTGTCAAAACTTTAATTACAATATCCAAATATATATACCGAGAGTATATACAATAATATAGCGATTTTAAGGTGTTGAATTATACTTTATCTATCTGTGACAAAAACGAAACTCATGTTAAATGAAAGAGTAACATCTCCAGCTTACATTATAAGTTCATAGGTGTTCAATGTGAGCCACGTTTGTTACATGACACACATCTAACCTATAGGCCAATTCTTCGCATACACTAATAAGCATGTCTGGATTGATGGGCAGCAACAACTTCTCGAATCCTGTCTCTCAACTCCGGCAGATCAGCAGGTAATGTAGACACGTAGACTCTGTCCTTTACGAAACCCCAAAGAAAAGAAATCGCATGGGGGTTGAGATCCGGTGATCTAGGAGACCACTGGCGATAAGACCTGTCATCTGGACCATGGCGACCAATCCAGTAATGTCAGTGTGGAAGGTCTTATGAAAAGGCTTAGATATGAGTCCCTACCGTTTACAGTTGTTATAGGCTCTAAAGCCTACTGATTACGCTGACTTTGCGCTTGAAATGTTGTAGCAACATTCTCCTCAGACACTCTTGGTCGTCCCACACATTTGCCTTTACACATACAACCGGTCGTTACGAACTGATTGTGTCATCAGCAGGTGTTGTTGGCATTAGGGGGATCACGATTAAACTGCCTTCGAAACTCAAGTCGAGCCGTCACAAGTGATTTACAACTCTAAAACTGCAAAATACAAAACGCTTTCTGTTGAGGAGTGGCCATCTTTGTTATTATTGTTGCCATAGAAACAAAACAAAAGAAAGCTATACACTCACTCTCTCACTACTAAAACTATTTTCTTTCCTGTTCCATTTTAGTCTACACACAACTTTCTACGCCTCATCTGCGTGTGCATGCGTGCGCTTAACCCCGTATTAGCGCAAATGTTTTAATCGCATCGAAACTCGGGATACAGCAATGAATTAAAAAATAATGTCGATATCGTTAACAGCAAAATCGGATAATTAGAAATAGAAAGCAAAATATAAATATCTCTCTAGTAGCCGTAATTTTCGAGATTTCACAGTGCAACTGAGTATATAGACTTTTTTGTACAAAACGAGGAAGGTATTATCTGAAAAAATCAACAAAATCCGACCATTGAAAGTGGGAGTCCTACCTCAAACCCGGAATTAAAAATATATATTTGTTTTCACTGCAGTATGACATATTTAAATAACTTGAACTGAAATTAGCGTTTCGCCAAAATAAGAGTTTCCAAAAAAAACTATATATTCCGTAAACCAGTAGAATGGGACCATAAATTGTGCTGGTTAAGGAATTAGTTTAATTTACGCAGTCCCTGCATTGCGGAAATTTTTAAAATTAACGTATAAATCGATGTATGCTGCAATCTTCACACTAAATTGTAGAGTCAATCAAAACTACTTTCAGATTTGTACCTACTTCGTAGCAAATGACGTGATAATTTGTAGGAAATGAATGTGGAGTAATTTGATAAACCCATGTAGTACATTTATTACTGCCTTCCTGGTAGGTAAGGTCATGATTTTGTAGTGTATGGAATATTAGAGGAAGGATATGGCATGGATATAATTTGATGAGAAGTCTAGGGAATACGTAAATGAGATTATATTTTTTTGCAGCCAACTTCACACAGAAGCAAAATCATCTGATAAAGTTTCAGCATATAGTCACTGGTTTCCGTGTGGTTAGGTTTCTCGTCGTTTTCTCGTTGTAAAACAACATAAATAATATCGAAAATCTCCACAAGAAATTCATTTAATTCAATAAACTCTCCATGACATTCTACATAAAAATTACTGTAATTATTAATCTTCTTTCAAAGTTTATGTATCAAAACAATTTTGTCTTCAAACTGTAATGAATCCGTTTGCCACAGTTTCTTCATTTTCACAGCTCACTGTATCACTGTCACTAAACAACTGACTTTCTGCCGACCTTGGCAATATATTATACAAGTCGGGGACGAAAATTTATCGGCTTCAAATCGAGACATTTCCAGTACGGAAGTTTCTGGCATAGAACCTTTCCGACAGGGAGAGTGAAAGTTTGGAGAAACGTCTTCCGGAATGGAAACCCAGACGCATCGATGATCTGCGCGGGTGCTTCGACTCGCGAGTCGGCGACTAATGAATCAATATCACCAAATGCGAGACGACTATTCTCGTCGTCACCTGCGAAATTAAAACGCCGCTATTACGATGCGTCACAATGTTGTCAATAATTTTCATGTTATGGTGGATTAGACCGCGAAAATTAAACTCAATTCGCATAACCGTTACAAATCCATGTTCCACAATGTGTAGCTCTAAATCCCTGCATCTTCTGCACTTATCCTATCAACAACTGGTTATATTACTTAGTAATGATAATATATTAGTAAGCATACTTACTCCCTATATTGATGACATTCTAGGAGATCATCAATGTGCATTTAGAAGAAACAGGTCTACAATAGATGAGATTTTTAGTATAAGACAGATTTTAGAAAAGAAATGGAATATAATGGTACTGTACATCAACTATATGTAGACTTCAAAAAAAGCATATGATTCAATTAAGAGGGAGAAGTTATATAGTTTCCTGCTTGAGTTCTGAATTCCTAAAAAGTTAGTTAGACTTATACGAATTTGTCTAAAAATATGGCTCAGCGAGTAGGGTTGTCGGAGTGTGTAGGGCCAAAGAGAGTTTTCAGACACTTTTGAAATCCAGAATGGGTTGAAGCAAGGAAATGCACTATCTCCTCTACTATTTAATTTTGTACTAGAGCATGCCATTAAATCTTTAGAGAATGTGGAAGACTTACAACTGAATGGTATTAATAAGCTGTTAGTTTATGCTGATGATGTAGTACTACTGGCCGATAGCGAGGAGATACTAAAGGCCAACACGCACACACTATTGAGTAACACTAAGAAATTAGGACTGGAAGTAAATATCAGTAAAACTAAATATATGGTCACACGTAGAAATACATTATATAATGGAAATGGACAGCTAATGTCAAATGAGGGAAATTTTGAGGAATTGTCTGAATTCAAATACCTAGGAACAATAATCACAAATAGGAATGAGATGCACAAAGAAATTAAACATAGGCTCAATTCTGGAAATGCATGCTATTATGCATTGCAGAGACTTTTGATGTCCCAACTCCTTTCAGAAAACGTTAAGCTGAAAATATATAAAACTATTATTCTACCAGTTATATTATTTGGGTGCGAAACATGGACTCTTACTTTAAGGGAGGAAAGGAGATTACGATTATTTGAGAATAAAGTTCTTAGGAAAATTTTTGGACCAAAGAGAGATGAACAGACAGGTGAATGGAGAAGACTACATAACAATGAATTACATGGTCTTTATAAGAAGCCAGATATAATAAGAACAGTTAAGTCCCGTAGACTGCGATGGGCAGGACATGTTGCGCGTATGGGGAATGAAAGACGTGCATGGAAACTTCTTGTAGGAAAGCCAGAAGGAAAACGCCCAGTTGGTAGACCAAGAATGAGGTGGGAGAACAACATTAACTATGATTTGAGGGAAGTAGATTATACAGGGAATGATTGGAAAGCATTAGCTCAGGATAGGGATGTATGGAGAGCTTATGTCCGTGCGGCCATGAACCTACGGGTTCGATAGTGCCAGTGAGTAAGTAAGTAAGTAAGTAATGATAATTATTAAATATTAGTGGCAGAGAGGTGAATGGAGAAGACTACATAAAAGTGAACTATTTGAATTTATGAGAATACAGCTGTAATGAAAACATTACTAAGGGTATGGCACGTAGGACGAATGAGGAATTAAAGAGGGACATGAAAACATCTTGAAGGAAAACAGGAGGGAAAACTTCATGTAGTTTGGCCAAAACTGATATAGATATATTGGAATTGGTTTAATAAAGATATTAATATTTTTTTATTATATTTTTAAACAATTTAGTCTTTTATTCAAAATACTTGGATAAAATACTCAAAAAATTGACTTTTTAATGGAAGAATAAAATTAACAAGATTTGAGTGTGTGAATTATTGTAAATCTTATCTTTATATAGGATATATGGATATCCTATACGTCTTTGCAACAATGAACTTCTGCTTTCGATATTGCAAGGCGGTTAGTTGGTTTATAACCTATATGTATTACCTTGTCGTGATTACTTGTACAATTATTAAGTTTGAAACGTTTATTGATGTGATTTCGAAACTTGCGTTTCTTCTTGTGAATCTATTTTTCGTCTATTTTAGAGAAATCCGAAAGAAAGTAGTTATTCACATTGCTATCATTTTTGTTTTATTTTTTACAAATCTTCATCAACCCAACACAAAGAGAGGAAAAGTAAGCTAAATCAAGCTAATGAGTTCATACCCCATTTATAGAGCGAGAAACCTCTAATTTCTAATAATTCAACTAAAATTCTTTTACTTACGGCTTTAGTTAGCGGTCTTCTCATTACAATCTCTTCAAATTCTTGATTTAAAAAAAATGGCATTGACTAAATACAAGGTGTAACAGGACTTCACCGACAAAATTATAGGGATGATAGGCCATGCAGAGAGGATTATTTTTTGTGAAGGAATATATAATCGCAAACACGTCGTTTATGAGTTAAGCGCAGATGAAAGTGTTCACCCGTAAGTTTCAGAATTGAATACAAACAATTGTACACGTATGATTTTATTGGAAAATACATGTTTTTACAATAAGTGTTCAAACAGTCGACCCTACGCCTCATTGCATGTTTGATCGTCGCAGAAACGATCGGCCAGCACGGCCGAGCATGGCAGGATTCTATTGAACGTCGTCAAAACACTTATTGTAGAATGTGTCTTTTTCAATAAAATGATACATGTACAATTGTGAGTATTCAATTCAGACCCTTACGGTTGAACTCCTTTATCTGCGCATAACTCATGAACCACGTGTTTGCGACTGTACGTTGCAAAAAAGATCCCCTCTGCATGGCCTATCATCCCTATCATTTTGTCAGTGAGGTCCTGTTACATCCTCTGTATATATATATATATATATATATATATATATGCAGATGTATATATATATTGTTTGCTATATGCCGAGATTGCTTCCAAAAAAGAAAATCTTGCCGTTAGAGGTTTAGAAGACGCACAGAAGTGTGTGTTTGTTTTAAACCTCTAACGGCAGGATGTTTTTGGAAGCAATCTCGGCATGAAGCAGTTAATTAAATAAGTAACTTCCGAGTTCGTGAACCCGCAAAATCGGAACATTGGAGGGGATGGGTTCACTTGAAGTTAAAATTTGAAAATCATATTTTGGTCGCAATTATTTTATTTTTAGCAACGGAACTCGGTATATGCCAATGTAATAAAATAAACGCATTGTCCAAAAATCAGCGAAATCCGAACATTAGGAATTTAATTTTACTTGAAATCCATAATTTTAAATCGCTTTATGGCCGTCATGTCGATTTTCTCGCAATATAACTGCATATTAACTAACTTACAGGCACTTCGAACCTGTAGATTCATGGCCGCGCAGAAATAAGCTCTCCATATATCCCTATCCTGAGCTAATATTTTCCAGTCATCCCCTGTATAATCTACGTCCCTCAAATCATGGTTAATATTATTCCCCCACCTCATTCTTTGTCTATGTGAACTATGCGTTTTCCTTCTGGTTTTCTTACATGCCCCTTTTCATTCCTCATTCGTGCCTCATGATCTTCCCATAGCAATCTACGAGACTTAACTGTTTTAATTTATCTGGTTTCCTATAAATATTATGTAGTTCACTGTTATTTAGTCTTTTTCATTCTCCTAACAATTAATCTCATACTGTTTATCTATATTTTAAATTTATTTAGCCCGATGAAGTTAAGTTCATGTGGCCTTCTTTTCCACTCACCAGGAAAAACATACACTACATTTAAATACAAAAAAATACAGTAGTAATACATACTAAAAATAATTAAATGTCTGGTCAAACTGAACAATAATGAAAATAATGATTAATATTACATTAAAATTGAATACAATTAAAATTAAACTAAAGGAAGAATGTATACTGAAAGGAATAACAGCTCCAATCTATTAGGCCCTATACATAAAAATAAAAGAAAAAATATACAAAGAAAGTAATGAACTATAGTGAATTAATCTATCGCTTATATAGTTAACAGAAGAAAGATAAGCGAGCAAAATTCGAGCATAAATTAGACTTCATGAGAAATTCGGTTAGTTTATAGGATTCCTGAGAGGTGGATGTTTTGTAAAATCTTAAAGTAAAGAGATGAAAAGTGAGATGAAACAAAATACACAGTGCATTGGATAAAGCGCAATAGATTGCATGCATATCCTTGCTCACATATTTATGAGCACCACATGTGTGTAGTATATGTAGTTTTTTGATGATAAGAGAGATTTGTTCCTTCTCCCGACCCATACGTCAGGGGAAATTCGATTTTCTTCCCGGCACGGGTCATGACTGATTACACGCAGAGAAGTTCAAACCCACGAGTCTTGATGGGGAGTAACATGAATGGGTTTGTGTTTGTGTGATTTTTATTCAATACAACGTACACTTTTCATGTGTTTACTGTTATCTTGTTGTAATGTTTATAGCTTATCATAAAGGAAATACGCCACTTTTACAAAAGCAACGAATTTAACTTGTGTAGTAATAACTTAGTTGATTTTTATTGGGAATATTCCACAATACAGTGTTTCTCCTTCAGCCCAAATTGATTTATCGGCAGAGGTTTCTGTCTATAGCATCGTCTTCCCTCAAATATCTAGCTTCCATACTTCTCCTCACTCCATCTATCCAATGTTCTCTAGGTCTGCCTTTTCCACTTCTTGCATTAGCTTTCCAATTACGGATCTTCTTCCAAAGAAGATAATGGTGTCCATACCATTTCAAATGTTTTTCTTATATTCTTTCTAATATGTTTTTTTTAAGTTGCCTAATTTTCTTTATTTCCGACCTGAAATCTTCTTGAAATTCTTATCGATAGCCTCCAGAAAGTAAATTTATACTGCTAACAGCTTGTTGGCTTGTTTTCTACTTATTGTCTAGGTTTCAGATCCACATAATAAAATGCTTTGTAACAGAACATGAAATATAATTTTCTTCCATTAGTTATTCTTCTTTCAATTTCTATAGTTGAATTCTCATTTTTATCTAAAATAGATGCTATATATTTAAAATTTTTAACATTACATATTTTTTCCTGAATTGCAATTTGATTCATCTGTTGTATCTAATGAAAGATAATCTGTTTTATTATAATTTATCTCTAATCCCCATTGTTTGTATTATATCTCTAATTTCCTTAACATGAAAGATGCATCATCTCGGTCCTAAGAAATCTCCACCTGATCATCTGCGAATAATAAATGGTGGAGGTAATTTTTTAAAAATATTAATATAAGTACATGTATATATTAGTATTCCTCGTTTAAAATGGATTTTGTTTCAAAAACTTCGTTATTTAGCTAAACCTCCGTAGGCCTTTCAGAACATATTTCATCTTCGACATGCCCTATATAATCTACTGACTAATCACGTCTGTGATTAACACATGTAAATGTGATGCCAGCATCCAGCTGGTAGGGAAAGGGCCTTCTAGGCCTGTTGTTTTTTTATTCACGGATACGTTTTGTTCGTATGTAAAATCAGAGGAAACTGGTACTATTTTGGTGAATGTGTGGTACTGTTATTGATTATACTCGCTTGAAATATAGACTTTAATAGTGAAGGTAAAACTAACTAATAATAGGTCCATGACGACGAATGTTCCGAAAACAGCCTATGATTGAAGACTTGAAATGTCCGTGGACTTTAAAGTACGTAAAATAGTATAGAAACTAAACAAACAAAAAAATTCATTAAGTGTATTCACCCAGCAGTAAATGCGAAATGCAAGGATAGACGCATTGTCGATAAAATTCATTTTTAGTAACTGATGATAATGCAATTAAAATTTCTCTCTAACAGAGAAAGAATGCTCCTTCTTTCTAAAAGTAATCAAAATATTTCTGTCGTCTAGCCTGGGGGCCTTCAGATGTCAAATAGAAAACTCATTTGAACAGAATCAATACGGACAAAGAATTAATTTGTCGCAGAAGAAAATAACGTTTTCACGGATCAAAAGTCAACGTATTAATACAAATGTGGGCCTAAACACCAGTTCCTAGAAAAGGTTAAAATTATTGTATCGTAGCTAGTTCAATATCTATTCTATATTAATTCTGCCCGAGGGCAGGTCTTTAACTACAATCATAGCATTTTCATGCTATGCTTTTCAGCTTTACTTATAGGTGACGTAGCTTCCACACCGGTGAAGGATGATTATGATAATGATAAAGATGGCGATGATGGTCGGGTGATTTTCCAGGACCATTGGGCACTAAATTTCTTGGCATTTGTCTTACAGGGGAGGAAAAACTGTGAAAAAAGAATCTCACCCAGTAGCTGTCCCGACCGTGAATCGAACCCAGGCCCACTGCGTGATAAGGCAGCACGCTACCTCGAGACTACAATGGTGGATCTAGAGCAGTATATTGAACTAAATCGTACTTTAATTTGAATAGCAAAAGTGATTAGGTAATCTCCCTTTTACTCTGGGATGCGATTTGCGTAACGTGCATTGGGGATTCATAGGAGCATGTTTTTTTTTTTTTTTTTATTTGGGAAGTTCTCCCATTCTCCTCTTCCTCATAATCATGCCATCCTTTTCATTTCATGTGCCCTGTGCTGGAGTGACAGCTCTGACAAGTCAGCGTTCTTGTTTATCTAACTAACTCACTGACACATCGAACACGTAGGTTAATGGCTGCGCGGACATAAACTCGGCATACATCCCTATCACGAGCTAATGTTTTCCAATCATCTCCTGAATAAGATTTCGTGCTTCTCTTTCATGAGTTTTTGGCATGGATTCCCTGAAGTAGTCCCCGCCCGGAGAACCGAATGCTGGACTACCATAACTCTGGAAAATTTTACCCTAGTGGAACCTATGTCGGCGTTTCATGACTTGTATTTAAACTGTTCGTCACTCTATGAACCAAGGTACTTATTTCGTCCGGCTTCGATCCTTCGATATGTCCGGCATGGCTAACCCTTTCGCAAGCAATGCTACCGCCGGTATAGATCTCGGGGTCATTTAAGCACACTAGCCATTCCACCACGACAAGGTATGGTTATCATAGGGGATTTTTTGTTTATCATAAGTGTTAGATAATAGATACGGTTAAATCTAACACCTGAAGTTCCCGGACAAATTAATATCCCGGAGTCTTAAAAAATTATGTTCGAAAATTACGATGCCTTGGCCGCCGACAGCATGTCGTTCGGCTCATGATTCAAAGAAATGGTGTCTTGAACAAGTAAAGACGGAAGCCACGAGGGGCGCTAGCGGAGGTCAGATAATAAAATGTCCAATCCTTCCAATTATATCGAGATTCCCATACAAGTCCCAGAGATGATGTTACTTACTCACTGGCACTACCGAACCCGTAGGTTCATGGCCGCGCGGACATAAACTCTCCATACATCCCTATCCTGAGCTAATGCTTTCCAATCATTCCCTGTATAATCTACCTCTCTCAAATCATAGAGATGATGTTAGGAGGTAATAAAATCACAATTCCTAGAGTGCTCTAAATATGTTGTGAGCATTCAATTTAAAACAATCCCCAGTACATGTAGTGGTCAGTAAACTACGTTGAGAACCCCGTGGTAACAACAGATAATGATACTTTTATTAATATCTTAGTATTATTGTTTATATTAATTAAGGGGGCGATGGGTGAAAAATTGACTATTTGAGATTAAAATAGGGAGTTTTTGTCTGTACTCTAATATGTTGGCAAAGTTTCAGAAGCCTATGTCGCTTCTAAATGCCCTAAATTACGTCAGAGTTAAAAGGCTGCGCAAGTTAAATACTACATGCATACAAACCTTTAAACTTGTTTTTCCACACTTTTATTTCCACTGCATTTTTGTACATTCAAAATTGAATGGAATTCAGAAATTTTGTCCTAAAACGTTCTAATCTTTACTGCATGTCCTAATAGCAATGGGTATCAAAGTAGTGCATGGGTTTCATGATTGAAGTGGTATTTTAAGAAATAAGAAATAAAATGTGTGCCATTATTTTTTTTATAATTCCACGCATGAGGTACATTTTTTTTCTTCCTTTGTATTCACATTATAGAAATTCTAATGCATGATGTTTTTTCTAAATATTGTAGGGGTCTTGTAGAAAAAAACAGAAATGTTACTAAAAAATTGTGGAACCCACTTAATTACAATGTATGCAAATTTTAACAAATATAAGATTTAATAACTCATAAAATAAATGTCTTACAAGAATGAAACTTAAACACATCATTATGTATCATGCTGTGAATGTTGTACAAAAAAGTAAGTCTCTAGCGCAAAACATGCAGAAAATAGAAATTTCACCCATCCCCCTTAAATTAATTAACTTTTTTACAGTTTTAAATATTATTTACACAATATGAACCTGCTAACAAATTACCCTTACATTAGATGGAGCAAAGCGAGTATACATTTTCATATTGTTGTAATAATTATGCAATTTTCATGACGCAACAAATACAAACTATAAAATTGCCGCCAGTCTGTTACTCAGTCAGTTGTTTGTTGGAATTAAACACTGGCCGTTTTTATTTATCATTAACGTTATGTTGTTAAAATAAATGGAGCTGGTTTCACTGCTACCAACATTTCCAACTCTCAAACACGCATTTACCACAGTTTCCAAGTTCTGAAACAAGTCCACAGAGTGTGTGAAGCATTAAACCTGAGTGTGTTAGAAGCATTTAGATGAGTCCTGCGTACACTGAAACTGGAAACAATTTTTTTCTTTGTTTTGCCTCACAATTTATAGGCACTTTTAATTAATAATAAACATTATCCAACCAAGCGTAAGGCTAGTGACCTGTCACATGGTTTACAAATATTTATCTTCCCCTGGGAGTATGTAGTAAATAGAGGCCGGACTTATATATTATTACTCTATGAAAGTCCAACGACGTAGCATGCTGCCTTGTCGCGCAGCGGGCCCGGGGTCGATCCAGTTCGGGAAAAGATTCCTGGATGAGGTTTTTCCGGGATTTATCCTCACCTGTAAGAAAATTACAGGTAGCTTTAAGGTCCAAAAGGTCCCCGAACATCATCTGGCCATCATTATCATCCTTCAATGGTGTGGAAAGCAACAGGAAACTACCACACCTATAATTCCCTAGTAAATCTATATAGCATAATATTAAAATTGCAGTGAAAGACCTGCCCTAGGGCTCAACACTACAGAAAAGAATATATTAAATATATACAAAAAATGTAAAAAATGTAATATAAAAATTACAAAGATACCTTGAATTGTTAAAATAATTGAAATTCATTTTACCGCCATTAGAAAAAATTATCTTTTTCATAAGCGATTATAAGACTTTTTAAAATTCGACTTATGCGAGTAAAAATTTGAGAAATATGATTTTACTCAAATTGTGTATATACATACAGCGTGTTCCATCATTAGTTGAAACTCTGAAGTCTATAATGGCACGAAACTGATTGTCACAATATATTTATCGATATTTTGGGGTGTTATTTTTTGTTCTTGAGCAGAAAATCAACTCAAAATCATTTATTGATAGAAACTTATTAAAACACAATTATTGAAACATCTTTAATTCAATGTAGTCACCCCTCAATGAGACCAATGTCTAATTCTCTGGAGTGAATTCTTACACATGTTAATTTTACAATACAATACAATCACAGGAGCATTAACAATACAATTATTCAAAACAAAAAACTTACGGCATGCTTAGAAATATTAAAAATTTTATATATGTATTAGATAATACTTTTTTACACCAATTTACATACTTAATTACAATAAATACTATTTTTGTGATTCTAATTATTAGTTATATAATTTCTGTATGGACAATACAATATATATTAGTTATATAATTTCTGTATGGACAATACAATACATACATTTGTGAAAACCATCACTCAATATCACAGAAAGTCATCAGTGAATACTTAAACAGATGAATGTGTTTGTTCAATTAGTAATTGTTATATGTAAAAAATATGTAATTATGTTAAAAATATGTAGTATTGACTGGAATGTGTCAAAATATGTAATATGTAACATGGAATATGATGGTCCTAGTATTCTATTTCGTTAACATTTTAAGTTCTCAGACTGTTACATAATGATGAAAAAATGTATAATTACAGAAATCCGGTCTCTACTAGTTGTGTTCTGTTCTGTTTTGCAGACAGCATTTTTTGCCGTCCAGTGTGCTGATTCCGGGAATGGTGTTATTCCCTCGACAGCAAAATGTCTAGTGGCTATCACTAAGTGGCTTTCTTAAGTGTAACCCTTACCTAAACGGTATTATTAGGAAGTTTGTGAGATATGGTTACGAATAAATTTGGTATGCGCTGTGATGTTACTCAGCGTCATGTGCTTAAGTTATCACTTTTTAAGCCCTTATGGAGGTTGTTCTTCTAAAAATATGTTTTTATGCACTGTACGCCATTGTGGCAATTGTCCTATCGTGCGTACTATTGGTTTGTCATGTTCCAAAATGTTTTGATGCATATTGGTAACTTGTGCTTTAACAATAGCATCAAGGTAGGGTAATTTAGCTGCATCATGTAGCTCTGTTATTCTTGTGTACATAGGTGCCGAGAAAATAATTTTGAGGCAACGGTTCTGAATTATCTGAATGTTCTTTTTTTGCTTTTTGGCAAGAATACTCAGTGCTTCACAGCCGTACAGAAACATGCTACGGATTACTGCTACATATAATGTAACCTTAATCCGTCTAGTAATAGTTTCATCCCGGAAGAATGGATATAATATAGCTATCGCTGCATTAGTTTTGCGTTGTGCATAATTTACATGATGTTTAAAAGTTAATTTAGGGTCGAGATGTAGGCCAAGATACTTAACTGTAGTCTCGTTGCGTAGAATTTATGTACCAATAGTTAACTGGATAGGTGGAGGTTGTGGACATTTGGTAAACAGGATTAATTTGGATTTAGTAATATTGAGTTGAGCATCTGTCAGTACTCTTATACGTGATAAGCCAGTAATGGTTTATTCTGTCGCAGATTATGAACAATGAGTGCTATTTTTTAGTTATTCTGCAATTCAATAATTTTTTAAGATCCGGTAGATTATGCCCAGCTGTTTTTCGAAAAAATGTCATTTCTGCAGATATCAACCGTAATTTGTCTTGGAGTTTAATGATCCAGGATTCGCTGTCATAATTTGGAATTAAACATGTAAAACATTATATATATTTTAAGTCTTGTGTTTACGGGCATACATACAAATTTATTAACGGTACATAACGGAAATGGTCAGTTAGTGACAAATGAGGGAAACTTTGAAGAAGTGGCTGAATTCAAACACCTAGGAAAAATAACAAACAAGAATGAGGTGCAGAAATAAATTAGACATATTATGTTCAATTCTGGATAGGCATGCTATTATGCACTTCAGGTATTCTTTTCTAGTTAGCCCTGTATCCTGTATGTTTTTACAGAAAAGTATCCTTAATGAACACTACAAATTTTAACAAAGATCGGGTAATTTAAATGATAGTATTTTTTTTCATTTTGAGTTAATTTTTACCACCCCCTTGACAAACGTTTCGTCTTAGAAGCTAGACGGCGAACTTTCTACGTAAACTGTAAGAGAATTACAGTAAATTGTAAGAGTAGGCTATGTTAAAGACAAATAGCAGGAAAGTGGTTAATTTGTCACATGCAAGTTTGTACAGAAGACACAAAAGGTTAAAGATCACAAGTAAACGAATTTAGTATTGCTGTGATCGAATTCAAATTGTACTTATTGGATAGGGACGTAAATAGTAACAAATTCGTTTCACATCTGACTTGTCACATTGAATTCAACTTCAGAATTAGATTCCATATCAGCTTAATTGATTCGATTGGAAGAAGTTTCCATTGATACGTTCCGCTAGGTGTTTTTTATCTTTTATTTACGAATCCTAGGGAATTTATTTCACGACTGTTATTAGAAGTCCTCAATTTTCCAATTATCAACTTTAAATAATTTTTTTGCGCGATAATGCGTTTTGTCGTACTTAGAGCAATGACGACCATTATTGATAGATCAAGTTCATACATTTTGGGGTTACCAACCTAAATAAATATACTATAATAATATAACTATTCTGTAATATTACATATAACGAAACGCGTGTGGAAAGTAAAACCACTGCCCTCTATGTATACTACATACAATATACATACAAAAAATCTAAAACGTAGTGTTAATATACATTATACGAAACAAATCACTGCATTTTACATGAATTGAACTTTATTTGAAACAATATAAAACAATAAATACGTACTTGCCGTCATTTTTCACTAATTGGTCTCACGGCCTCCTGTAGTTTCAACTAATAAACATTGCCCATACTGTTATCGTTAGTCAATAATTATTTATTATGAACGCAAATATTTCCAACAAAGATGTTATTATCTTACTATTATTTATTATTTTGAAAACACCATCGCGGGAAAAATTATGAACAACGTACGTGTGTGAAGTGTTTTACAGAATCTCGGATATTAAAAACCTCGCTCCCGCTCGGTTTTCAAACATTTTCCTCAATTCTGTAAAAAACACTTCCCAACCTCGCATCGTAATACACTATGCTGTTGTTTGAGGTACATAAACAGGTCTCCAGGTTTTTGTCTGTGTATGTCCCATGAGGCTTTTTTGATTATCTTTTTGTTATGTATAGCCAAACTTTTTATAATAAATCATTGAATAAATATATGAAGATAGAAATTAAAATAACAAAAGGGATATTTGATTTTTGTGTGCATATGAGCCCTGGTGAAGAAGTCCCCGCTATTATCGCATCTGATTACAAGATTTGAGAATTTAAATCCGGCGAGAGTAGATCGACATTTCAGAGCGTAAAAATCTTCAGCGTGGTTTCCTTGGGAAGGAAGTATATAATCTAGGCTACTGGGTCATAGATGTAAAGCACGTAAAAATTTAAAGGCTAAAAGCAATTCTCTGGGCAAAATGTTTCGGACTTTTCAAACCCAGAAAAATAATAAAACTTAGGTATTGAAAATTGACGTAAAATAAAATCATAATGAAGAAAAGTTGAATACACGTCGAGTACTCAACCGGTTATTAACCAATCTCTGTGTTCTCGTTGTTTCCATCGATATACTTTGTAGGGCTTCGAACAGCAAAATGATTATCGAATCGTCCTCCCTTCTGGATCTTGAGTTCGCATCTCGGACACTCCACATTACTTCGTGGTAAATGACTCGGAGCCAGGGCAGGTTTTCCTCGGGATTTTCCCGTTTCCCCTGCCAAAAAATTATTTTAACCACTTCCTCATACTCATGTTATACATTTCGTTACATCTCTGATGGGGTAGGTATTTTTAGTCGGTATCCTTGCATATTAGGACGGCTCCATGGCGCAAGCGGTTAGACGCTCGCATCTCATCGTTGGGGTGCCGAGATAGAGTCTCGGTTACTCCACGTGGGTTTCGTGGTGCTCGAAACGGAGCTTGGGCAAGTTTTTCTCAGGGTTTTCTCCTGTTTTACACTGTCACAATTTCATTCCACCATTCCTCCATATTTATCCATTTATTTTCATTTCGTTCATCTGTCCCCGAGATGGTGCGTTAGGCGTGGTCGGCCGGCACCCTTGTCATTCACAGAACTCTATATAAGGTGTCATCTCATGTCATCCCTCGACCCGAGTTCAACACTAGTTTTGGATATTTATTTTTTTATAATAATACTTAATACCTCTTTATTATTAAGTTGTGAAACTTATCTTCAATATTTCAGGTTCTCAGACATCTATCTGTGAAAAATTATATGAGATGTTTCATTTTCCAACTTTAATTTCTGTTATGTTTTCATTATAAAAAATCAACACTGTTTAGATTGTGAATTACAAAAGTTTGAGATTTTTCTTGTGCTAACACAATTCTGCAATATTCATAATGCTACAAAGATAATTGATAAGATAAATATGGTGGTTTGATATCCACTAAGTAATTCATAATTTAAAATAAAGTTATTTAGTAATAAAATAAAATAAAATTCGTGTATCAAAAATCAAAACACTAAGTCTAATCATATATGTATGTCATAGAAAATACATTCTCTTACTCTGTTATTCAAATGTATACATACATCTTCAATAAGCAAGTGTTCACTTACTGTTATCTTCAAGTCTGAAATCGTAATTTGGAACCCGATCGCACCAAAATCTGCTAATTGAAACCCCACATAATTATTCTTTTATTCTTATTCCTATTCTATATCCACTGCTAGACCCCGGAACTCGATACCAGAAGAGGATTGACACCTCAGGACATGAATTTAATACACAATTAAAACGTCTTCTATTGTATTTTATCTGTTGGCCGATTGATATTTCTCATCTTCGTCTCTATAATAATTTATTTTAATTTACTCAATTTGTATAAACATACAGGGTGCGGCAAAGTCATTTACCCAATGCACGTGGTTGCGGCATGGTAAGAAACTCGATATTCTGTCGTGAAGTATATTTGTTTAAAAGTACTTGAAATACTGGCTTATTGATAACAAATGACTAGCTGTTTTGAAGCTGCCATTGTGAACACGAATATGTACGTAATACGTAACGTGTCGGTTAACTGACTTATGCTGCTCCCTGTATATACATGCTGTTAATGAATAATACCAAAAAAAACTTTCAGGTATTGTAGAGGTGTCTTAGATAAACAATTTGAGATATGCAACTTGTAGTCTAGAAGTTCAAATTGGTAAGTCATAATAATAAATGTATTAGGAGCCAGTACGCCGCTGCCTTCTTTTGCGGGTTGACTTCCTGAGACCATTTAGCTCAGCGGTAACGTGCCGGGTATGAAATATAATTCGTCAGGAATACGATATTCAAGGTTCAGACGTGCTGACCTTTTATTTTTATTTTGTTAATATTCATTCATTCTTTCTTGTGTAAGATGTCTGGAATTTTAGTACAAAATACCGTAGAAATTATTTTAGTGATGCAGGAAAGTAATAAATGACAATATTCTTTACTAGTGTAAAATAAGGAATACTGTACAGCACACTAGGTAACTACAGTAAGTATTCGTAAGTGAAAATCGTATGATTCAGACGGTCGAAATAACAAGGCTACTTATGCATTAGCGTAATCATTACTTCTGGTTAAAATAATACTGTATGGTTGTAGCATCAAATCTTATTACGCGAAACATAGCACACACATGAAGGAAATACATAACAAAATTAATAAATAAATTAATAATTAAATTAAGGTCTACTATTGTTTAACTTGCCTGTGGACAAATAGTAAAGGAAATCAAATTTGTATTTATATTTTATTTTAAAGTAAACATGTTAACATTCAGGAATAACGATAAAAATAAATGTAAACCAACTTGTTATATGATATTACAGTACACTTAGTAAAGGATGAATTATTTAAGCACACAGAAAAATAAAATCTCTTTATTCATGGTTGCTTCTAAAACAGAATCATATGTACTGTTCAAAATGTTGCCCTTGATAGAGTAAGCACAAATTGCATTTGCACACAAATGATGCTCGCACTCCTTCATAGATTTCTGGAGTATTTTTGATTTCGTCACAGGCAGCCAAAATTCTCGCCACTAACTCCTCATCTGATTCGACTGGAATCTGGTACACGAGACTCTTAACGTGTCCCCGTAGGAAGAAATCTGGAGGAGTGAGATCACGTGAACATGGAGGTCACGCTACAGGACCGCCGCGATCAATCTGACGTCCAGGGAAGAAATTATCCAGATTGTTCCTTACATTTCTTTCAAAGCGAGAAGGTGTTTCGTCGTGCTGGATCCACATCTGACGTCTGATATCAAGATTGGACTTCTTCCAGGAGTACAGGAAGCACGTGTATCAAAAACTGTTTGTTCACATGACCATTTAATCGTGGGGGCAGAACATAGGGACCAATGATGTAATTGGATATTATGCCAGCCCACATGTTAATGGCGAATCTGTGTTGATAGCCTCTCTCAACATTGGATGTTCATGTTCCCAAATATGACTATTCCCCTGGTTTAGACCAACCCTTTCTCTTGTAAAATAAGCCTCGTCGGTGAAAAGCACTTTTGAAAAGAAATCAGGCAGCTCAATCAGCCGCTCAGAGACCCAGTTACAAAACTACACGCGAGGTCCGACAAGCACTGTACCTTCAAATAGTGAAAGGAGTGGAATCCTTCTTCCTGCAAGACTGCCATACTCTGACGTGGCTTTTACTCATGGCACGTGCAATTGCTCGTATACTGGTAGAAGGATTTTCTCGAATCCTGTCGAGCACCTCTTCTTCAAAATCCAGGGTACGACGAGTTCGTTTTGCGCCGGAATCCAGTTTATGCACCACCAGGGTTCCAGTTTCCCGTAGACGCCGGTGGATGGTTTAGTAAGTTGAATGATGAGGATGTTGCCTGCCAGGAAATATTTGTCTGTACATTTGTACAGCTGCATGCACATTTCCTCTTACCTCACCAAAAACATAATGCATATCTGCTAATTCATTGACTGGCATAACGTTCATGTTAATGTTGCTCCTACAAGTGTCAAAGCAGTAGTGAAACAGACTGGTATCTGTCGTTAGTATCACGGGCACGCGCATGAGTAGTTGGAATAAATGTACAGTATTAAAAAAAACCTATGCTTTTCATATAAACAAATCACGAAATTATTTTAATTAAAACAAATACTATTGCTTAAACAGAATATCATAAAGTCAATTAAGTAACTACAAAAGCATTATACTCCTCTGCATAAAAAAGGAAATAATAATAAAAAAACTAAAAAAAATATGAACCCGGCATTACAACATTCAATGACAAGCATGCTACCCACTGAGCTATTATTGCGAACAACGTTTGAACTACGAGACATCTAATACATATGATTGCATGACAGGGCATGAAATATAGACTGTCAGTGGCGCAGTGATTCTTGCTGAAAGACGAAATGTCCATAATTTCATGGCTCAAAATTTTGAAAATGCTGCTATATTTGCAATTAAAACTATGAATCTCCTACTATTGGAGCGTAACTGAAGTATTCCCAAGACAAACCGTATTCATAGTTTAATTCATTGTTGATTAATGAGTACGAACGTCCAGTTTTAAAAAAGTCATGTAACTTAAAACATTTGGCTTCACAAACCCCAAGTTCCTTATCTCAAATTGTTCATCTAACTCTCCTCTACGATACCTTAACGTTTGTCGGTGTTATTCATTAACACCCTGTATAAAAACATGCTTAATGTCCCACTGACTCTCATGAATAGAGAATTATAATATGTAAGTAAGAGAAATAAATAATTCTGCTAACATACGAAGTCAGAGGTCTCGGGTTCAACATCCAGCTCAGGCGTTTACTATTTTAATCTCATATATATGTTTTTACATGTTTTATATTAGCTTGACCTGTATCTATCTATCTATCTATCTATGTGACGGAATTTTCAACGCGATTTTCACATACTTCAAATCGTTGGATCGACTTGAAACTTTGTGTACTTGTAAAGGACCCGTGACAACACAATAATTTCATTTTTTCTTAAATCATGTCTTTGTATCTATGTAACGGAATCTTTGAACACAATTTTCACCCAATTAGAAACATTGGATCGACCTGAAACTTAGTATACTTGTAAAGGACCCGTGACAATACAATAATTTCATATTGTGTTTCTAAAATCCTGGCCAGAATCATCAGAAAATCAAATAAATAATAGTTTTAAAAAACTGACACAATACGCTTTATAGAAAACCGAACTAAATAATGACAAATAATTTCAACTTCAACACGCTTGGGATGAAATTAAAGAGGCCAACAAAAAAATCATCTCCAACACACACGGAATAAAACTACAGTTATCAACAAAAATAAACTAATTTTACCATCAAAAGCGTGGGGTGCTCTATATCAATTAATATATTTTATAATAAACAGATATTGGTAAAAGTAAAGTCTCTAAGAAGAAAATGTAAAAATCATAAAAAGCACCCCATGTTTTTGATGGTAAAATTATATTATTTTTGTTGATAATTCTAGTTTTATTTTATATGTGTTGGAGATGATTTTTTTGTTGACCACTTTAATATTATTCCAAGCGTGTTGGAAATTAAAATAATTTTTCATTTTTTTAGTTCGGTTTTCTAATAAAGCGTGTTGTTATAGTTTTTTAAAACTATTAATTATTTTTTATTTTTTAGTTTTAATATTTTACAGAATAAGATAAAAATGCAAATATCTTTAAATTCGATACTATTGTAGTATGAGCTTAAAGTAATACTATTAAAAAAAACCCTCGCAGCCGGATTTGAAGCAGCGACCTATGGATTACTGAAATTATATACCACTAGAGTTCATCGATCTACCAACTGAGCTCTTACAACGATTGACTAAAATGTCGACAAGTCCGCAAGCTCTTATACCAGTCTTCATTTTTTTTTTCTGATGGCCAGGATTTTAGGAACAAAAAATGAAATTATAGTATTGTCACAGGTCCGTTACAAGTATACAAAGTTTCAAGTCGATCCAGTGTTCCTAAGTGGGTGAAAATCGTGTCCTAAGATTCCGTTACATAGATACAAAGACACTTTTTTGGTTTTCTGACGATTGTGACCAGGGTGTTGGAAACAAATATGTAAATATTGTATTGTCATGGATCCTTTAAAAGTATACAAAGTTTCAAGTGGATCCAATGTTTCTAAGTGGGTAAAAATCGTGTTCAATGATTCCGTTACATAGGTACAAATACACATTTTTTTATTTTCTGATGATTCTGGCGAGGATTTTAGAAAATAAATAAGAAATTATTGTATTATCACGGGTCCTTTAAACGTATACAAAGCTTCTAGTCGATCCAATGATTTCAAGTGGGTGAAAATCGCGTTGAAAGATTCGGTTACGTAGATAGATAGATAGATACAGGTCAAGCTAATATAAAGCGTGCAAAAAATGAAAACTGGTATAATAGTTTGCGGATTTGTCGACTTTTTAGTCAATCGTTGTAAGAGCTCAGTTGGTAGAGCGGTGAACTGTAATGGTATATGATTTCAGTAATCCGTAGGTCGCTGGTTCAAATCCGGTTGGGAGGATTTTTTTTTTAGAAGAGTATTACTTTTAGCTCATACTACAATAGTATCGAATTTAAGTATATTTACATTTTTATCTTGTTCTGTAAAATATTAAAACTAAAAATAAATAATAGTTTAAGAAAACTAAAACAAAACGCTTTATTAGAATACCGAAGTAAAAAATGAAAAATAATTTTAATTTCCAACACGCTTGGGATAAAATTAAAGTGGTCAACAAAAAAATCATCTCCAACATATATAGAATAAAACTAGAGTTATCAACAAAAAGAAAATCATTTTACCATGAAAGGCGTGGGGTGCTTTTTATGATTTTTATATTTTCTTCTTAGAGACTTTACTTTAACCAATATATCTTTATTATCAAATATATTAATTGATATAGAGCACCCCACGCTTTTGATGATAAAATTATTTCTTTTTGTTGATAACTCTAGTTTTATTCTCTATGTGTTGGAGATGATTTTTTTGTAGACCACTTTAATTTTATCCCAATCGTGTTGGAAATTAAAAATATTTATCATTTTTTAGTTCGGTTTTCTAATAAAGCGTGTTGTTTTAGTTATTTAAAAGTATTATTTATTTATTGATTTACTGGAAAAGAATCCTTTATAACCTTATCTCTGTCAGTTTATATAGTAATTATTATTATTATTGTTATTATTTTTATTATTCTTATTATTATTATTATTATTCGACCTATTACAATTCCAGTTATATGGATGCGAAATAAGGTATCTTACATTAAGTGTGGAGGAAACGTATTTATTATTTGTCAACGAAATATTAGGAAATTGTTTGGACGAAGTGAAATGAACAGGAAAATGAATGGAAAATATTATGTAATAGTGATAAA
The DNA here is from genome assembly GCA_030220185.1 of Diploptera punctata. NCBI lineage: Eukaryota > Metazoa > Arthropoda > Insecta > Blattodea > Blaberidae > Diploptera > Diploptera punctata. Next base: position 705,749 of record JASPKZ010005273.1, on the reverse strand, counting down.
AATTATCTTAATGGGAATCCAGATTAAATAAGGATAGTTCAGTCTAGTAAATTTTCTGCGGGGAAAGAAAGAGGGGCATAGAACTTTATGAAAATCATAGAAAAAGCGACTGGAAAGTAGACAAAGAATAATATGACAATAACAATAACCTGATTTGAAGAGGTGAATTGTATATAGATGTAAAAGAAGATTATATCTGCATAGTCGTGAACCTCCGGGTTCGTTAGGTCCAGTGAGTTATGCTCCTTGTGATCTGATACTTTAATTACGGATATGAATTGAATGCAATAAGCTAAAACCAGAGGATTGCATCGAAATTAACTTAATTTATAAAACAATTACAAGACCTAGCTTGCGATATCATAATGACAACTTACGTAGAAGACTTCTCCCCACTTGTAGTGGTGGAACGACTTGCATGCTTAAGTGACCCCGAGAGCTATGTCGGTGGAAGCATTGCTGCCGAAAGTAATAACCCATGCTGGATAGGTCGAAGGCAATAAACCAGAGAAAAAAGTAATTTAGTCGAAAGAGTGACGATCTTTCACCGTAAAAATACATTCGTCAAGAACAGCGACCAAGGGTTCCCCTGGGGTAAAATTATATATGGATGCGAAACATGGACTCTTACTTTAAGGGAGGAGGAAATATTACGAGTATTTGAGAATAAAGTTCTCAGGAAAGTTTTTGAACCAAAGAGAGACGAACAGACAGGCGAATGGAGAAGACTAAATAACTGTGAGCAACATGGTATATATAGGTAACCAGGTATAATAAGAACAGTTTAAGTCTCGTAGACAGTGATAGACAGGACACGTGGCACTAATATGGGAATGAAATAGGAGCATTATAGTTTCTTGTAGGAAAACAAGATGGAAAATGTCCATTTGGTATACCAGGAATTAGGTGGAAGAATTATATTAACCATGATTTAAGGGAAATAGATTATACAGGGGATGGTTGTAAAACATTATCTCAGAATAGGGATGTGTGAAGACGTTATGTCCATTCGGCCATAAACCTATTGTTTGGATAGTGCCAGTGAGTTAAGTAGAAGATCCGTTGTTATGAAGAGAAAGTGTGAATTTCGTCAGGTAAAACAGCTCTGCGCGCAATTATACAAACATTTTCTCTGGAGACAGCAACTACACAATTAGCAATTCTATCGTACTTCAAGCAGGCGCGGTAGTAATAACTGTATTAGCAAGTTCTGATAGATGCCAAATGACATTATATCTATCCTAGCAAGATTTGCTTTTGTTATTAACTGCAATTTCGTATCCTATAATGAATGCTTTAGACTACATTCGCATATCTGTCAAATACACGTGTTCTGGAACTAGAACCATAGAATATTGCACTGCAAAATGAAAAAAAAAAGTTTATATCGCCGTATTACAAAAGACGTTCTTCACGTAGGAACTGGTTAAAGTAGGCCTAAGTGTATTTCTCAACAACTTGAATTTATGGTCCGATTTTGCTGGTTTACGAAATGTATCTTTATTTTGTTAATTAAATTGTAAGTATCCACTTTCTTTTTGAGAAACCAAACATGGCGGCCGCCATACTAATTACTGTTAAAATTCCGTACCTCGGATATACCGCTACTTATGATAATCGGAATTAGCTGAATTTTGGACAATATATTTCTGATTTTATTTCAATAGCTAATTATTATTGTTGTTATTATTATACACTCATCCCCGGGAAAATCCAGATAAGTAATTTGTTTTAATATTTCTGTATTTTTTTAATGTATAGGCCTCCAGTTCTTTATGCCACTTCATAATTATGGTAAAAGATAGATAAATATATTCTTCATTCTATTTGCTATAATAGACGATTTTTGTTTTAGATAAAATGAAGAAAGTTCACTGGATAAAAGCAGATATATTGGCCTATCTTGTTTGTGCCAGATTTGGTCTTATCTGCTTTTTCCCAGGGATGAGTGTATTATTTATTTATTTATTTATTTACTATTATCCGAAATGTATAAACCTTACTTCACTTTAAGTATATTAGGGTTATAGTTTGTGTCAAAGTTGTGATACATTATATAATTTCATCTAAAACTAAAGTTTTTTTTATGAATCATATTTATAAAGACATTAAAGAGTTTGTAGGTCATTTCTGACAGAAGCACTTCCGTAACGGGTGGGTGGTTAAATTAAACAGGCGGTGTTATTTAGAAGACAGGTGATTTCATTCCAGAACAAAGGGTAATCAAATATAATAAGTTCAACACTTCCACAGCAAATATCACAACTACAACTTCCATTCTCTCTGATGTTGAATGTCTGGAGGTATTGGTACAGGATTTTATATTCTGTATCACATAATACATTTTTCACCTACATATAACATGGAGAACCTAATTGAATGAGCTATCAGCTGAATGCCTGAGCCACTTCAGAGACAGTACTAATATTTAAGATGAGGTACACCATATACTCATACGTACATAATAAACAAAGGGATTATTTTAATAATTATTATGGCCAATGCTATTAGAGGACTATTAACGTTTTCTGCAATTTGTCTTAAGATGACGAAAACCTCCGAAGAAACCTAACTTAGGAAATTTTTCACGACCGGGGATCGAACTAGGAAGTTAGTACTAGACCATAACAGTGGAAACAATGATTAAATAAAGAATGAATCATTCTTAGTTAGTGAGTTAGCTACATATTTAGCTGGTTAGCTAGGTATTTAGTTAGATAGCTAGTTATATAAACATGTTGCACGTATGGGAAATGAAAGACGTGCATGGAAGCTTCTTGTAGGAAAGCCAGAGGGAAAACGCCCAGTTGGTAGTCCAAGAATGAGGTGGGAGACAACATTAACTATGATTTGAGGGAAGTAGATTATACAGGGAATGATTGGAAAGCATTAGCTCAGGATAGGGATGTATGGAGAGCTTATGTCCGCGCGGCCATGAACCTACGGGTTCGATAGTGCCAGTGAGTAAGTAAGTAAGCTAGTTATATAATTGAAAGTCTTGGTGGAAGAAGGGCCAATCCCACTCCTCCATGACAAACTAGTTTTGTGACTAATGTGTAAGCTAGTGCCATCTAGTGTTTACTCCTTGAACTAAACTGATTGTGGGATATGCCCAAACCATGTACATTTAAACATAAAAAGTGATGGAGAATGACCTGTGCAGCTTCTTGGTGGAAGTATGGCCAATCCCTCAATGCCTCCTCAGTTAACCTAAGAGGGTTGTAAGCCTTATTCTGATTGGCCATGTGGGCGCCATCTTGTTCTTTAGCTCCAATTACATGTTTGCTTCTAAGTGGTTGCTAGTAAACAATCATAACTGACTTAAATGGCGATTCTATGAATAATATGGAAAATAATAGTGATATTTATAATAAATGTAGCTCTTTGAATGAAGGAAAGTCGAAAAAAACGAAAGAATTTTAAAGAAAGGAAAGATAATAAAAGAAAGGATTTGAAGGCTCAAGGACAAGAATACGTGAAGAGAGAAGGCAAAGTTCTAAACAAGAAGGTTAGAGTGGAAAATGAACAGTGCTGTTCAACAACATGGTGCAAAAATAAAATATTAACAGTTAGTGAGAAAGATTCCATCTTTCAAGAATACTATAATTTGGCTGATTATAATCGCCAAACAGCTTTTTTGTTTGGACTGGTAAAGAAGCAGACATGCAAAAGGATTTACATAAAAGATAGAGTACAAGATGATATTTCCAGGCGTATGGAATACTATGTAAGACACCCTGTTGAAGGTTGCGAAATTAGGTTATGTAAGTCTGCCTTTCTCAATATGTTTAGTATTTCAGCTAAACGGGTAAGGCGAGCTGCCAAGGTTCTGGCAGTAATCAATGTTCTCCTAAAATTTTATAGTAGCGGAAAAGCATGCCAATAGAACACATGCAATACCTCATGATGTCATAGTAAGTGTAAAAAATCATATATCCTCTTTAGCCAGATATAGATCACACTAAAGTCTACGTTATAATCCCAACAAAACTTACATCACTTCAGTGAATAGAGTCCAAGAGATGTACAGATTATACTGCACAATGTGCGAGGAAAATAATGTTACACCTGTAAAGAGATCGATGTATCGGTTTGTTTTCAACAAATATTTTAATATTTCGTTTAAACTACCGAGGTCAGACACCTGCAAGCTGAGTGATGAGTTCAAAGGGATTGACATTGATATTTCTCTCAAACATAGGATTCACTTGTTAAAAGCTCAGAATGCTTATGATATGCTTTCAAATGCTAGAAAAAGCAGCCAGAGTGAAGACATGGACACAATTATAATTGCAATGGATCTACAACAAGCCCTTCCTACACCACATTTAGCAACAGAGACTGTATTCTACCTGCGTCAGTTGTGGACTTATAACTTTGGAATACATTTTTTAAACAATGAAACTGCAACAATGTGTGTGTGGCCAGAATGTACAGCAGCAAGGGGAGCAGATGAAATTGGAAGCTGTCTATATAGAGTATTGCAAAAAAACAATAAATGAGCGGAATAAGAAAAACAAAAAACTGATAGTATTTAGTGATTCGTGTGCTGGACAAAATAAAAACTTTGTTATTATGAGTATTTTCATCTACATGGTCCAGCTGCAGTGGTTTGAAGAAATTGAGCATCGCTTCCTGGTTCCAGGACGCATCTTTCTTCCCTGCGATGCCGATTTTGGTCTGATAGAAAAACTGAAAAGAAAAACTCAGTATGTCTTCACACCACAAGATTGGATGGTCCTTATCAGAAAATCTCGTACCACCAAACCTTTTGAGGTGCTTGAAATGGGAAAGAATGATTTTGTGTCTTTCAAGACTTTGACTGAAAAGCTGGTCAAACGCCATAAAACCATGGATGGAAGAAAAGTGGACTTTCGAAGGTAAGTGCTCTTAGGTTTACTGGAGAACACAAAGTGGATATCAAATATACATACGTAGACCTTTGTGACTGGGAGAAAGTAAGTTTCCAGCAGGGAAAGGGACTAGCACCTTTACTTCAAGACCTTTTTTCCCCAAATAAGTATCCCAATGGAAGAGGAATAAAACAAAAAAACTTCAAGATATTCTTTCCCTTTTAAAGTAAATTCTATCTAATCAACACAGCTTCTACCAAAATTTGAAGACAGAAGATGATAATGAAGAAAGCAGTGATGTTGAGTGCCTCTAGACAGTTTTATGGATATTAAAACTAAAGTTGTGAGTTTGTGTAATTTATTTCTTCAATACCTATTGTCAATTATTATTGTATTGTATTTGCACGAATATTCCCAATAGTGTTATGTATCTGATCCTAAAAAATCAAATACCAGAGTTAATTAGATTTGTTTCTACAGCAAAAACACTTTGATTGTATTTTTTCTCCAAATCACAAAATTGTGGGATTGACCCTTCTTCCATTGACCTCTTCAATTATTGGTTAGTTATTTACTTAATTATAATTAACTGACTATAACTAATAATTAGATAATTAGACAATATGAACATTTAGTGCAGGATAACTAGAAGGGGTGTACTCGGAAGATATGCTAAAAGTGAAATAGTAGAATAACAATAACCAAGGGAGGTAAATCTGAGATTGTTAAATTATTAGAAAACATTAGCTGTGGTGATACTGATGTATGGAGAGCTTAGTGATTCGCGCGGGTGCAAATGCAAAACGTGGTTGTCTGTAACTAATTAGTTAGTTTAATTAATTAGGCGCGTGTTGTTATTAGGTTGGAGATAATCTAGATATTTGTTTGGTTACTGTATTGGGTAAGGTTGGGGGGGGTTTGGTTAGTTGGTTGGTTGTTTTGTTAGTTATTTGTTTATTTATTGAGGTAGATTGTTGCGTAGTGAATGAGGTTGTTTTTGTTGGAGTAATGTGATTATTGTGTTTTATTACAGAGTTGGGTTCAATTATTTATTTGGTCATTTGCAAATTGGATTAGCTGGTTGATTATTTATTATTTGTTTGGTTGGGTTGAGTGGTTGGTTAGTTGATTATTTATTATTATTATTATTATTACTATAAATTATTATTATCCTTTAACGCTATAGAGAGATGAACTCTGGACAGTTGTTTGTTCTATAATCTGCAAAGATCTACTTTCATTTTGTTATCTGCTGAATTCTGCTGGTGTTCCATTTGCTTAGATTGCAGATTCAGTGAATACATTAAAAAAAGACTGTAATTTGAGTTGGGGGGTCTTGAGATAAGACTTTTTTTAGGTTTTCTAGTTCGACTTCCCGCACAGCTCTAACATGGTGGATGTATGTTGTTGCAATTATTTTTATAGAGCTCCTTACCACATCCATTTTGTGGCGTATTTCTCTTGATAAAATATTTGGATGAGGATCCGTTATCTTCGGCTCTGTTATTCATCCCGCTGCTTCAAGACTTCGTGTGTATCATCTCTCTATCGGTTCATACGGCAAGGTTGAACACATTGCGGGTACAACAGTATGAAACTTGTATTGAATTATATATATATTTCCGTTTATTAACAATGTTATACATTATTTCAGCACCAATGATTTGTCTTCAATTTCGCTAATGTTCCTCCATTCGTCTCTATTATAACACATTCCTTCCTCTATTTGCCAGTCCTTCAAAGTTTCTCTAATCCCTTGGATCCACGTGAGATTTGGTCGTCCTTTCCTTCTCGTTCCTGATGGTGTCCATTCCATCATTTTCTTCGGTAACCTTTCATCCTCCATTCGCGTAATATCCCGTACCATTTTAGTTACTTTACTTGGATAAATTCTAAAATGGAGTTTTTTACATTCATGTTCTCTTTTATAAGATCATTTTTAATTTTCTCTCTCCTTGATATCCTAGCAGATCTTCTCCAATAGTCTATTTCTGCTACCATTAATTTTCTTTTCATCTCATAATTTGTAGTCCAAACCTCTGAACCATCAGTCATAATACTTCTAACAATGATTTTAAGAATTTTAACTTTGGTTTCTTTTTTTATATGTTTATCCCATAATATTCCATTCAGGGCAGATATTACATATTTTCTTATCTTTGATCTTATTTACTTTTTCTGCTTCCCATCTTCTGTAATTTTTACTCCCAAATATTTTTATTCCTCTATATGTTTAATTATCCCCATTTCATCTTCAAGTATCAAATCTTGATGAATGTCTCGTATGGCCACTTACTTGTTTTTTTCCATATTCACCTTCAGTTCCGATTTATTATATTCTTGAATCAATTTTCGGATAATGTATCCAATGTCTTCATACTATTGTGCCACAATAAGTTGTTCATCCGCATATTGGAGGGAATATTTTGTTGATTCCTTATCTATTGGAATTCTCATAGTTTTACATTTGTTTTTCCAACTTTCCATAGCATTTCTGTGTAGATTTTATATAATGTGGGGGGATATGCTTACACACCTGGCGTAATCCTTTGTTGGTTTCAAATACTTTTGACAAATATTTTCCTATTTTCAGTTTCACATGTGAGTCGTTATATAAATTTTGAATAGCTTTCATCAAAATATGATTCATTTTGCTTAATTTTAAAGTTATCCATAATTGTGGCAATGGAACGCTGTCATAAGCTTTTCTTTCAATGTCTATGAACACCAAATTGTGTTGTAATTTTTTCTTCTCTATTATTTGCTGCAAACATAATATATTATGGTCAGTAGTTGATCTACCTGCTCTGAAGCCTGCTTCTTCTGTTTCTAGGAAATATATTATTTTACCATATAATCTGCTTATTGTGCTATTTAGTGTAATACCTCCATAATTTTGACAATCACCTTTTTTTCCCTTTTTTGTGTATTGTGGAAATGTATCCCATTTTCCAATCTTCTGGTACATCCTCGCCATTTAAATATTTCTGAAATAAATATCTTAGTAGTAATTTCACAGCATCCTTTACTATTTGTAAGTCTAAATGTATGTGTTCATCTAAGGTTTCATTTACTCTTTTCTTGATGTCCTTCATATATTTTTCTCTGTTCTCTATTAGCAGGCTTTTAAGGTGTCTATCCCATGATTGAAAATGAATATATTTACAAAACATTTCATTGTCATTTCTTATAATGTTTTCTAAAGTCCTCCAAGTTTCCATATTTATTTTCCCCTCAATGAACAGAAATCAATGCATGCATTAAATGAAATATGTAAATTATACGATCTAAAAATTTCTGTAAGGAAAACGAAGACCATGGCTTTTAGAGGAAGAGATCCAGTGAGAACCAAAATTATTTTAGAAAATCAAAGTATAGAACAGGTGTCTAGTTTCAAATATTTGGGCTGTGATGTTGGCTACAATGTGGAAAGAGATATTGACTCCAAAATAAATAAATTTCAGACGGTGTGTGGAACAATACAGAGAACATTCAAAAATAAAATTAGAAAAGAAACCAAGATAAAAATGTATAATGTTATGGCGGTTCCCACAATATTGTATGGATGTGTGAAACTTGGGCTCCAGTGAAAAGACAGAAGGATAGAATACAGACGGCAGAGATGCGGTTCCTAAGACAAGTAAAAGGATGTACAAGACTTGATAGAATAAGAAATGAGGATATAAGAGAAGAATTGAAAGTACAGCCTTTATTGGATAAAGTCACGAATTACAGACAGAAATGGATTGATCACATGGATGGAATGAGCAAGGAGAGATATCCATTGTTAGCCAGAAATTATCAAGCAAGAGGAAGGCGTGATGTTGGAAGACCTAGAAGACGTTGGGCTGATGCAATATGAAGTCGGAACGGGCAATTGCCTAATCCCTGGAGTGATGATGATGATGATGAACGTTTCTATATTTTGACATGCTTTTTTTCCCAAATGATGCTTTTTGTTTCTAAGATTTTCTTTTTGATTTTTGCTTGTTGTTTTCGAAGTTCTATTTCATCTTCTATATTTTTCATGTTTAGCCATTTTAAATATAGATTTCTCTTCAGTTGTACTTATTTTTTCAACTTCTTCATTCCAATAATAATAATAATGTAGATTGTTTTTTTTTCACGTTTCTCACCAATAGCTTCTTTTGCTACTTCATGCAGGTTGTATAAAATGTATTGGTATTGATTCTGTGTAGTATCAAATGTTATTTCTGTCAATTTCTCATTTAATCTCTGTTTATATAAGTAAATAGTGCTATCATCCTCAAAATTTCTCAAATTATATTTTGGAATGTTAAATCAACCTCCATTTGATTATCTCTCCCATTCGTTATAAAAGGAAATAAGATTTTTGCATTTACCAAAAAATAATGATCACCAAATACCACCCCTCTATAGAATCTCACATCTTGTGTCTTCGGTATTGATTGTTGTTTAATTATAATGTAATCAATATGACATTTGGTGACGTGTATCTTGATATCGTGTAAATTTATATATGCTCCTATGCTGGTAGTATCCATTTAGTATTCTTAATTAATTATTTTCAGAAATATCAATTAATCTATTTCCATTACTATTTACAGTGTCTTCTCCTTATGGCCCTACTATTTTATTTATTTCTTTATTTTTCTGTTCTACTGCTGCAAGCTCCTGCAATAATGATTTATCTTCCAATTAGAATTTCTTCTATTGTTCTATTTAATTTATTGAAAAAATCATACTTTTTAACCTTATTCTCATCTTCACTAACAGCATAGACACCTAGAATTGTGACTTTAAGCCCATATATATATATATATATATATATATATAATTATTCTGTACGTGTGTATGTCATTGAACTCCTAAACGACTGGACTGATTTTGATGAAAAGTTGTGTGTGTGTGTGTCTAATTAGGTCCTCGATGGTTTAGATTCACAATTGGACCCTCTAAAATCAATATGTGTAGTAGATCACCTGAAATTAAAATTGAAAAATGGCTCTGTTTCACAACGAAGCTTAGTATATCCCATTAAAATAAACCGAGGTAGTTATCCAAAAATGAGCGAAATCCGGCAATTAGAAGTGTAGGTTTACTTGGACCCCGAAATTAAAAAGTGCCTAAACGACTGAATCGATTTTGATGAAATTGTTTGCGTATATTTGAGTGAGTCCCTGGGTGGTTTAGATTCATAATTGGACCTGGTAGGTGGCACTGCGATCGGGGTATAGGAATGTTTTGTCTGCATTATCGACATATTCCGCGCGAAAACGATGTGACGTCATAATGCACGCTTGCTGAGACACAACAGATGACAGTGATTTTTTTTTTGCGAATTTATTAATTAGTGAATTTAATGGTGAAAAAGTAACTCGTATTTCTATCGTTCGGCAATGACTCGATAATTGAACGTTCGTGCAGGACAACGACTGCCGGGTCCGCTAGTATATATATATATATATATATTATATATTTTCGCGGATATAAGTATGATTAAGAAGAGTTTCTTGGGTTTTCAGCATCAAGGATTGAAAGTAGGCCTTTTGCTATTTATTCCGATTTCCTACACATCATTATGAAGCTCGTGTACCTATGATTAACACATATAACGGGCTTCCAGTATAAAATCGCACCGGCCTCACGGAGTTTCACCCGGCACGCAGTGCTGTCTCTTCCTCCCGCAATTCACCCTGCCTGCCACCAGTCCTTGAACTGTTTCTTACCTTATAGAAAATGCTGGAAATGTTGTCCTCCCGCAGTTAAACAGGCATTATACCGAGTAAACACATTTAGATTGACACGCTGTAGTTCGTAGTTGTGCTAATTTCGGTAATGATTTTTGTGGTGAACGTACGCCTTCGCGTGTGTTTCTTATTTTGTACTGAACCAGTGGTCTCAAATTTAGTCATAAGATCGTGGATTGTCGATCTGGAAGGAGGTAATTGTCCAGGGAAGTTCCGAATAAATTCCTCGCGAACACGACGAGCTGATTTGTATTTATAACAACATTTACACACATAAATGCGCTGCTATAATGTCAGCTGACGTCTCATCTTGTCGAACGATAGTAAACTGACTAGTTCAAGGACGAGCGGTTGGCAGAGTGAAATGCGGACGAGGAGAGAGCGCTGCCTGACGGGTGAAACCCCGTGAGGCCGGTCCGGGTTTATATTGGAAGCCCGGTAGATGAAAGCCAGCAATCGGCTCGTTAGACCAAGGGCCTTCTAGGCCTCTTGCGCCATAGAAAGCGTGGGGTGCTCTATATCAATTAATATATTTGATAATAAAAATATATTGGTAAAAGTAAAGTCTCTAAGAAGAAAATGTAAATAACGTAAAAAGCACCCGACGCTTTTGATGGTAAAATTATTTTATTTTTGTTGATAACTCTAGTTTTATTCTATATATGTTGTTGATTTTTTTGTCGACCACTTTATTTTTATCCCAAGCGTGTTGGAAATTAAATTTATTTTACATTTAATGGTTCGGTTTTCTAATCAAGCGTGTTTTTTAGTTTTTTTAAAATATTTATTTATTTATTTATTATAACAAATTTCTGCTACATAGGTACTGTTACATGCTATTATATTTTTAACGACGCTCCTTAAGAGCTACATAAATTCATGTAGAGATACTAAACTGGACATACGAGAACCGGAAAATCTTGTTTACCGATTTTTTTTCGGGTTTCAGCATCTTTTACGTTCTGTAAATCTACGACACAAGACTGTGGCTATAGTTCCTGCAGAAGATAGTTATACTATCGCATTTCAAGCGAGAATTAATAGATGCTTTAACTCCATTTTTACACGCTTTACATTAGCTTGACCTGCATCTATGTAACGGAATTTTTCAACACGATTTTCACCCACTTAAAACATTGAATTGACTTGAAACTTTGTATACTTGTAAAGGACCACTGACAATAAAATAATTTCATAGAATGTTTCTAAGATCCTGGCCTGGATCATCAGGACATCAAAAAAAATGAAGACCGGTTTAATAGGTTTGCGGACGTATCGACTTTTTCGTATATCGTTGTGGTAGCTCAGTTGGTAGAGTGGTGGATTATAGTGGTGTAGTGTAGGCAAAGTGTCATACGTCTAAATAGTAAAACCACAGACGACAAAAGAAGAAAGTGGGGTTAGTGAAGTGCTATAACGTTGAGTTCAGTGCAGAGTTACCAACGGCGAAGTTGTAAACATCTATGCAAGCAGAGAGCAGGACTACAGGACAACTAGCGACATCTGTTAGCAACAAAGTGAACGGCAGAGGCGAGCAGCGCGCGATCAGGCAGCAAGTACTACCATCAGCCGGAGACCGACAGAACTAAGAGAGCAGCAAACCAGAAATACGAAGGAATAATCAGCCGAATACCAGACCACACTCATATCAGATCCCAAGGCAGAGACCACCATAACACCGGAAAACAGATACACCATGGCGGGTAATAAGTCAGGCCGGAAAAACAACACAAAGAACAATCACTTAAACCGCACAAGCACAAGCGACGAGGAAGATTGCGCGGGAAACAGCGGAGGTATAAAAGGCATATTTACAGACATACTAAACGAAATCAATGAAATCAGAAGACACAACGAGGATTTCAGAGAAGAGACTAAGAAAAACATCACAGATCTAAAGAACGAAATCAAGAATTTCGACAAGAAACTAGAAGAAAAATGCTGCTCACTAGAAGAAAAAATAATCAGCGGAGAAAACAGCACAAACGATTCGGTCAGACGAATAGAAGAGAGGCTAAAAACACTGGAAAACGCAGAGGAAAAGAGACAGCGCAGTGAAAAGAGAAACAATATAATTATAAAAAGCAAGGCCTTTGACGAGGAAACAAACAACACAAAAGATGACAAAGTGAAAGCAATACTCAGAAAAATCGAATGCAAAGAAGACTATACCAGAGCAACATTCATAGGAAGAGACAAACTAGACAGGGGCCTCGTGAAAGTACAAATGAAGACAATGGAAGATAAAATCGCCGTCATGAAAAACAAAAGCAAATTAAAAGGACAAGACTGCTACATAGATTCTGATCTGACTAGACAGGGAGAGAGAGAGATTCAACAAACACTCAGACAACGTGCAAGAGAAGAACGAGAGAAAGGCAACACCGTAGAAGTTGGGTACCAAAAAATGTTGATAAACAATCAGTGGGTAAACTGGACTACTCTCCTTCAACAGCAAGACACCTAAAGCATACTATCTTACCACATGCCAGAACAAGAACAAGCAACGACCATGCAATTACAATATCAACACTGAATGCACAAACACTTAGAACAAGCGAAAGAGAGGAAGAGTTAGATCATGCTTTAAAATAAATAAAATTCGACGTATTAGGTCTTAGTGAAATTAGAAGAACTGGCGAAGCCATCATAGAAAAACAAAACGGAGACCTATTTTATTATATAGGCACAACTCCCGGGCAAAGAGGAGTAGGCTTCATCATCAGAAAACAAGTCAAACATATGGTGCAAGAAATAGTAGGGGTGTCTGAAAGGATCGCAGTCTTAAAATTAGCAACTAGAGGCTCCACAATAACAATCATTCAGGTTTATGCCCCAACAGAAGCCTACAGCGATGAAACTATAGAACAATTCTACTGGAACCTGGGAACTACCATACATCAGCACAAATCTACACTAAACCTAATCATAGGAGATTTCAACAGCAAAGTGGGCCCACGCAGCCACGAGGATGAAGACCCAGTGGGAAGATATGGGTATGGGGCAAGAAATGAAAGAGGGGAAAAGCTCGTTCAATTCGCACAAGAACATAAACTAAAGATAGCCAACACCTTTTTTAAGAAAATGCCTAGCTCAAAGTGGACTTGGCGATCGCCAGACGGCAACACAAAGAACGAAATTGACTACATCCTAAGCGATAACCAAAGAACCATAAGAGATATCCAAGTAGTAGCCAACCTGAAATTCAGTACATACCACAGGATGGTGTGGGCAAAAATGAAGATAGAAAGAAGAAGGAAGCATCCAGCAAAGCAACATAGACAAAATATAGAAAACATAGACAGCAACAAATTCCAGCTACATCTTCGCGACAGAATTGCAGAGTCCAACCCCAACCGAGAAGCAGGTGCTCAGGAACTGTACAACTCCCTGGAACAATGTATACTACAGGCGACCAAGGACTCCAGCAAAAATACGAAAGCTCAGAAAGAAGGCAAACTCAGTCAAGGAACCATTGCCTTAATTGAACGTCAATCGGAAATGCTGCAAACCAGAGACGCTTCGGATTCGAATAGAACCGAGTATGCCGCAATGGACAAGCTGACGAAAAAGGAAATACGGAAAGATCTGCGAGTGTACCGCACAACCATAACTAGGCAAATAATAGAAACCTCCAAATCGATAAGGAAAGCAAAGAGGGAAAGAAATGGTGACAAACATTGGATGCTAGGAATTAAGAACCAAGTAGGAGGCCGCAACACATTAAGAACAGATATAATCCAGTCAGCCACAGATTTCTATAAATCACTATACACAAGCTCCCTAACGACACAGGCAACAAATCACATAGGCATATTCGATGCTAAACTCGAAAACCACGCCGACACCTTTCCCCCAGTACTGGCCAGCGAAATTATAACTGCAATAGATGAAATGAAAAATGGCAAAACACCCGGAGAGGATGGAATATACAACGAATTGCTAAAACTGGCTTCAGATCAAATACAACCATCACTCACAAACATCTTTAACAAAATTCTGCATACAAAAGAGGTACCCGAGCAATGGAAATCAAACACAATCATTCTTCTCCACAAGAAAGGCATAAAAGATGACATGAATAATTACCGACCCATAAGCCTGATGTCCAATCTATACAAACTATTTTCAAAAGTGCTAACAAGAAGACTAACAAAAGTCCTGGACGAAAACCAGCCAACAGAACAAGCCGGATTCCGCTCAGGCTTTAGTACAACAGACCATCTCCAAGCAATTAACCAAATAATAGAAAATACAGTTGAATACCACCATACATTATATCTAGCATTCGTCGACTACAACAAGGCATTCGACTCAGTAGAACATTCAAGTGTCCTCCAGGCATGTCACACCCAAGGAATCGAACACAAGTACATCCGCGTTCTGGATAAGATCTACAGCCAAAGCTATGCCAAGGTGAAGACAGAAATTGTGGGACAACCATTCAGTCTCAAAAGAGGAGTACGACAAGGCGACCCAATTTCTCCTAAACTTTTTACATGCGTGCTTGAAGACATATTTCGAAAACTAAACTGGAACAAGAAGTACCGAGTAAATATAAACGGGAGCAGGCTATCCAACTTAAGATTCGCTGACGACGTGGTATTGTTCGCCAGATCCCCTAAACAACTCCAATCAATGCTACAAGAGCTCTCAGAAACTAGCAAAATTGCAGGCCTTTCGATGAACAAAAGCAAGACACAAATTATGTCTAATGGTCCGGAAAACCCAATCAAAGTCGATGGAATGGATCTTCAATATGTAAGCGAGTACATATACTTAGGACAACTACTCTCCTTCCATCAGAAAGTAGAGAAGGAAATAAGCAGAAGAATAGCTCTCGCCTGGAAGGCGTTCTGGTCACTGAAATTTATACTGCTGGACAAGTCACTCAACCAGAAACTCAAAATGGAAACACTACAAACCTGTGTTCTTCCAACACTGTTATATGGCTGCCAAACTTGGAATCTTACTGCCAAACTGAAGTACACACTCCAAGTATGCCAAAGGAAAATGGAGAGGAAAATCTTAGGCATAACTCTGAAGGACAGAATCTCGAATACAACACTTCAAGCGATATCCTCAACAACTGATCCCGCACAACAAGCCATCAGGAAAAAATGGAAGTGGGGAGGCCACGTCGCAAGAATACAGGACGACAGGTGGACAATAAAAACAACCATGTGGGACCCGTACACAGGCAAGAGACAGCGCGGAAGACCAAGACGACGATGGGCTGACATCTTCAAAGAACGAGCAGGGTCGCAATGGTCCAGAGTCGCCAGATGCAGGAAAAGCTGGAGAACGATGGAGAGCCAACTGTGTATTAACTAATCACAGAACAGACAGTGTATACAAACCAAGTGCTACATCCAAGTCAACTTCTCACCACGGAGTAGCTCACCGGGTGACACTCTCAAATAGAGCTTAACCCCTGTACAGGGAGGCCTTTGCCCTAAAGGGGCATATCAGGGTTTATTTATTTATTATTTATTATAATTTCAGTAATCCATAGGTCGCTGGTTCAAATCCGGCTCGGATGTTTTTTTACAAGTGTATTGTTGTTAGCTCATACTACAATAATATCGAGTTTAAATATATTTACATTTTTAGAAAACCAAACTAAAAAAATTAAAAATAAATAATAGTTTAAAAAACTAAAACAACACAAAAATTAAAAATAATTCTAATTTCCTACACGCTAGGGATAAAATTAAAGTGGTCAACAAAAAAATCATCTCCAACACATCTAGAAAGGACTAGAGTTACCTACAAAAAACAATTACCATCAAAGCGTGTGGTGCTCTATATCAGTTAATATATTTGATAATAAACAGATATTGGCGAAATAAAGTCTCTAAGACGAAAACGTAAAGACCATAAAAAGCACCCCACGCTTTTGATGGTACAATTATTTTTTTGTAGATAACTCTAGTTCTATTCTAGATGTGTTGGAGATGATTTATTGATTGACCACTTTAATTTTATCCCAAGCGTGTTGGAAATTAAAATTATATTTAATTTTTTAGTTAGGTTTTCTAATAAAGCGTGTTTCTTTAGTTTTTTAAACTATTATTTATTAACTCTGGATCTGTAAATACATCGAATGTTGTAGCTATTGTTATTCTTTTGTAATTTAAACATAATTTAAAGTATGTAAGTATATATTTAACATTATGTTCTAATTTGTATATTTTCTTCATTTACAGGTAAGATGTAAGCACTAATTCTATAGCCAATCTTCTGTTTTAAAATCCACGTACAATGTGAGTACACTTTCAATTATAATAAAAGTATCGTTAGTTTTGAATTTACCAGATTAAATAATATTCCAATCCTATGAAGGCAAATAGAATACAGATAGATATATAAAACTGTAAACTATACAAGTTTTACTCTGAGTGAGATACAAATTAAAGGCTTGGAATGGGCTGGGCGTTTAGTGAGAATGAGTGATATATGAATTGTAAACGAAGTTTTTAAATCAAAAGCTAGAAGGTACAAGAAAATTTGATAGACCAAGATTGAGATGAGAGAATTATATATTAAATGAAAATAGGACATTTAGAGCTAAGAACTAGAGAATTGCGACATTGAATAGAGAATACTGTGAAAGTTTTATTTTTTATTTTTTTATTATTACGATTAGCCAATTAGTAATTCACCTGTTGTTCACAATACAGCTTTGCTATATGGTGAATAGTGATTGACTTCAGTGTGACGAGTGTTCAGTTGAGATTATAATATTATAGTCAACAACAACCGAAAAGGTGACCGTACTACAAATATGCTAGAGAAATTTGAAACGTAAGATCGTGGTTTTAACTTCGAGGGATGAAGTTTCCAATGTGTCACTGTCCCAAATGTCAGCAGTAATAAGTATCGCCCAGTGATCCATTAGACTGTAGTGGAACTGAGGAGATAACATCACGAAGATGCAGGACGTCAAATGAACATGTAAGGCTACTATGTGAGATTCCTATATAGGAAACCGTCACAGAGGCAGACCAAGATTGAGATAGTCCGATTTCTTCTAAACGCATGACGGTCAGCAAATGGCTCAGTATACCAATAAACAGATAATCTTGGAAATTCATATAATCTCGTCACAAAAATATGATAAATTAGCAAATACTATGAACAACCCTAGTTCGAAACAGCTCGCTGTGTCACAGGAATAAGAGATACCCTCAAACAGGAGACTATACCCTTCAAGGTACAGATAATCCTATCTTTATTATTCATTATTTAATATTCAGGTATTGCTTATAATTATTAGAAAACTAACGCATTTACTGCTATACTATATTCGAGCTAAGTTCCAGTTGTACTTGTATGCAACGACTCAGTCCATTGGGGGAAACAATGTTGCTACTTTTACCCGCCATATGACTCTGAATTGTATATGGAAGTGTCAATGATAGAAATATTTTTTCCTAGACTACGTTGCATTTTATGGGAAATAATACATAATACAAGGTAAGATGGTAGGCTTACCAATAATTAGAAACTTCCACCATTTCATATTTATTTATGACCAAAAATTATATATGACGTTTACGCTTTTTTATGATGTTGATAGATATCTATGCTGACTCACCTATAAATTCTGCATTTATTTTCACATTCTCAATGTCTAATGTAGGGTATTTTTCACTAAATGTTAGAAACTATTTAAAATAATTTGCTTCTCTCCTCTTTACAAACTTTTCCTTTTTGATGCTTGAATAATTGTATAGGAGAAGCAGCCATTTGAATCAATTGGAATTCTAATTTACTCTACACTGCGCATGCGTATGATTAAACAATGAAATGCATATTTATTCAATTATTATAATTTTCATTATATATTGTTAAATTCTCTCATATAACTTATATAGCATGTACTAGATAATACATATTTTATTTAATTCTAGTGTGAGAATGAACTTATATTTTCCAATACGCTTAAAGATAAAACAGTTATTGAACCAATTAAAATGCAGTCCGTACATCTGGTTTGTTTATATTACAACTGGAACTTAGCTCGGAAGAGGTATCGTGTCTTACGCTGCGCGTTATCATAAGTAATGCCACGAGTGATTTCCAAATTATCTAGACAATATGGAAGTAAAGAGTGGCATTTGTTGGAATTATTTAATGAATAAAATGTTGCTTTTTACTCACAACTCATTATACAAATATAGTTATTTTAAAATATTTATATATTTAATGTAAACGGCTATGTGTTTAAAACAAACGAGAAATGTTTGGTTATGTTTCATTTGTTCATCAGCTTGATCATAGTATTTTTTGCCAAATAGGATCGCAATATTGTAAGAATGTAACCTAGTAGAGAAAAAATGAAACACATCAAACTGTGTGTTATAACCACATTATAGGTTATTAATTCAATTTTTTTCGGAAACAACTCAGTAAAATCAGTATTTAAAAGCACAATTATTGAACATAATATTATCAAATGTGTAGGTCGAAGGAATCTGTTCATTATTTGCTATATTCAACGTGTTTGTTAGAGAGACAGTCACTGCAAAATAATGCTCTGAAATGTTCAGAATATTAAAAAGGAGGAGCTTTATTTATTTTGTTAATCAAAATTCGATAACTATCGAGGTGATACACGACTGTGATCGGTTGAAAAACAAAATTCATTTAAACGTGATTGGTCATTGACTCCCTTTCGGGGCATGCGTCAAGTAGTCAGTAGAAACTTTAATGTATTCCAAGAATAATTATTATGATTCCATGCCTTCTTTGGTGACTTACCAAACGTTTTGAGAATAAAATAAGAATATATTAGCAAAGTAATAGGACTTTATTAGACTAAAAGTAAGATATAGCTATACAGTGTCATTTATAAATATGGGTCGCATGGGCAGTAAGCCGTACGTGCTGTTGACAGTCAGTTACAATAAAGTAATAACACAAGTCTGCATTTCAAAACTTTTTCAGATGATTTATTTAAAATAGGTGTTCATAAATCAATTGTTTACACTGATTCCAGAAATTATTTCCATTTTTATCTATCACGTCAGGTTTTTGCACAAAATAAGAATTAATATTTTCACATTTTAGCTACTATAAGCATAAATATATTCAATCTTCTTTTCACACACGTTAAATCTTTGATAAAAATACATGTTAAAAATACTGTAGAGAACTGTCCTAATAATTTTGTGACTATCTTGTAAGAAAACAGACAGTAAATGGTGTTCCATTAATTTTGAAACCTTCTCTTCTTTGACGTCCTTAGAATTCCTCCATTTTTAGTCTCCCTCATCTACATCCAACAGTAGTTTCATTCCATGTTTCCTGGTACCTCCTCTCTGTCTCTTTAATATCCTGGTGAAAACGTTCACCTTTGCCTTGTAATTAGGATCTAGTTATTTTTCTCTGTATCTGTACCATGAGTAATGTGTTCCTAGTTCTAGAAGATTCTTACTTTTAAGCCCTGAGCCTAGTAGATCTGCAGATTCCTTTCGCAAATTCAGATCACGAACTAGATCATTAAGGCCACTTTGAGAGAATCGTGGAGTAAAGCCATCTTCAGGCTGAAATATATCATCGGTATCGTCGTCAGTGATTGCATCAAGTTCACTTTCAACATTATATTCTGTCAGGTTCTCTAAAACAGCTGAAGGAAGAGGAACAGGCAGCTCTTCTTCATATGAAACTGGCTTAATGGCTGAAAGGATGCTAGGATTTACAATTTGGTTATTATTTTTATAATTATACCCCTGAACATTAGGCAAACAGGAGTAACAGTCATTAAGGTGGTCTTTAGCTTCCTCCACACCATAGGAATCGCAAATGTAATGCACGTTTCCTTCCTTTTTATCCATAGTCTTAACCTCTCAACGCAATAGCGGCAAACTTTGTTCGGGGCCCACGCCTTATCCTGGTCATCAAGTTTCACTTTAAAATAAGCACAGTAAGCTTTTTTCACAAAGTCTGTAATATCCGTTCTTTGCTTAAGCATTGTATAATTTCCACAAAGATAGAAGAAACCGTCAGGATTGTTCACACACTTGCGTGTGGACATTATCATACTTGCAGTCACACTAGAGAGATAAAATAATGAGAACAGCGTTGATAATGCAAGTGTCTGAGAAGTCACCCAATAACAACCTCAGCAGCAGTTGTGCCAAACTAAAGGCTTAGAGGCTTGAATTGACTAATTTGCGTCCAACAATACCCATTACCGTATTATGCTTTCACCAATAAATATATGAAAAGAGAATAGGTCTATTGTGAAAAAACTGTACGTGATAGAAGAAAACTAAGAACAGTTCTGGAATCAGCATAACAAGGTGAACTAATACAATGTATTAGTTTTCAGTCATTTGATAACATGCGGACTAGTGTAATTGGTAATAGTATAAAGAAAAACAAAAGGAAAACAATATTGAAATTACATAAAAGAAGCATAATAATATTACAATTACATAATAATACAATAATATTATATATTAATTTATTTATGTAGAATTATTAACAATTAATGGTATTACATTTTGATAACATTCACTGGCATTATCGAACCGTTAGCTAAAGGTAAAAGCGCACATAAATTCTCCTGAAATGAGTTCCACTCTCAAATCATGTTTAATGTTTGTCTCCTTGGCCTACGTGCTTGGCGCTTTGTCCCTGGCTTCCTTAAAATGTTTCACGTGTCTCTTCCAATTCCTCAAGTGCGGTATATGTGTGACCATCACAGTCTACGAGATGTAAATTGTTCTTATTGCATCTGGCTTCCTATAGAGATCATGCAGAACACTTTTGTGTAGTTTTCTGCATTCGCTTGTCTGTTCGTCTCTCTTAGAATCAACAATCTTCCTTGCATGTTTTTCTCAAATAAAGTAACATATTACGTTTCGCAGCTATTAAATATAACAGGTAAAATCACTCTTTTATATTTTTAAGTTAACAATTTTTTGAGATATGTATAATAAGATAGTTGAACAAGTTTCTTTATTCAAATATCTTGGATTTTAGTTATGTCAGCGAAATTGATATATGAATTAAAATTAAAATTTGTAATAAATCCATGGGAACCATTATCAGAGTTTTCAAACCATCTTGTACTTTTATGTATCCGATCCACCTCGATGCCCCGAGTCCAGGCACGTGGAGCTACGTAGCTGAGCCCCTGTCGCGTTCATCAACCTATCAACTTGCCTGAACACAGACGGGTCCCTGCACAAGGTTACCCCTATGCTGAGTGCAGGATGGGGACGCACCCGGGATCTGTCCCTCCCTGGCTGGTTTAAGGTCTTAGATGCCCTCTTCAGCCCTTTTCGTAGAGTATTAAAATCACAGTTCATATAATATGCTCGGCTTCCTGGTGGATAAAATATCGGGAAATATTGATGTTTTCCTATTGTGTATCAGCTAGTTCTCTTTAACTATAAATGCAATTTATAATTGCCAACTGTTACATTTAAAAGCAAAATAAATCATACATTATAGGAAGTAACTAAACATATTACAGTCCAATGACTGCTAGAAAAAAAACTTCATTTCACGTGTTTTCCGATTAACACAAGTTTATGAAGCCTTTCCAGGCTCATTAAAATATCTGTTCTGAGAGGAATTTTAGGTGATTCACACAAACGTGGGTATCATTTGTGGGGAGGATTATATAGGGATTATCTTCCACTTGATTGGTTACATATGTGTTGGTTAATAGCATTGGTTACGTAGTAGCTTGATTATAGCAGTCATTATGGAAAAAGGATAAACAGGTTAATCATATTACGAAACACACATTTGAATAAGAGGATACAATATTTAATCCGGACTACCCAATATTTAGTACAATTGTTTACACATTTTTTATTTAATCTGGAGGGACATATATCGAATTTATTATAAGTAATGCCACGAGTGATTTCCAAATTATCGATAAATTCACGACTCACAAAGTGGGGAGTGAATTTATGTAGAGAATTTTGAAATAAAGAGTGGCATTTGTTAGGACTATTTAACGAATAAAATTAACTGTTTAATGACAAATAATTATTTAACTATAGTTATTTTAAAATATTTATATTTTAATGTAAACGGCGAAGTTTGAAAACAAATGAGAAACGATTGGTACGCTTCATTTGCTTCTTTTGTTCATCACTACAACCAGATCATAATGCTATTTATTGCTAAAGGATCGCAATGTTGTAAGAATGCACCCTAGTGGAGAAATTTATAACCAACGTTATAGGTATTAATCAATTTCTGATGTCCTATGATGTAAATATGTCAACTATATTTTTCTGTAACGTCATTTCCAGGAAAATAATTCGTTTAAGAAAGTGCAAACAGTTGTTTATTTTTATTGTGACATAATCAATTGTTACAAATATTTTATATTATATCTCGCATGCGCCTTCTGCTGACTTTCATGCACTATATATACAATCTGGTAGCCGTATATCATAGAGAGACAATCACTGCAAAATATTGCTATGACCTATTCAGAATGTTAAAAGGGAGGTGCTTTCTTTATTATGGTAATCTTTATTATGATAATCTTTAGTTGGTAAATTCTAGGTGAAACACGACTGTGATTGGTTGTAATAAAAAAAATATTGACTGCCGTTTGGGGCATGAGTTAAATAGTCATCAGAATCACTTCCCTGTAATTTCATTTTAAGATCCACTTGTTATGTTAAATTATCGAAGATTTTTATGCTTACTTTCATGACTATCTGCGAATGTTATTTATTTAATATAATACGCGATAACGATAATAATTACACATTTAATTATTCTATATGAATATCGTTTTAAGGGCTAAGTTTACTCGCTGA
Source organism: Diploptera punctata (assembly GCA_030220185.1). NCBI lineage: Eukaryota > Metazoa > Arthropoda > Insecta > Blattodea > Blaberidae > Diploptera > Diploptera punctata. Next base: position 682,358 of record JASPKZ010005273.1, on the reverse strand, counting down.
TTCATAAACGTTTAGAGTCCGATTTAATAACCTTCCTCCTGACAAATTGATAACGTTATTTTAAAGTTGTCCTTTCTTTAAGGGATGAGGAAATATTACGAGTATTTGAATATAACGTTCTTACTAACATTTTTGGACCAAACAGAGATGAACAGACAAGCTAATGGAGAAGGTTACATAACAATGAGCTACATGATCTTAATAGGAAATCCGATATAAGTTATGTTTCATAAACTGCGATGGGTATGACATGTGACACAAATGGGGAATGAAAGAATGGAATGAATATTTCTTTCAGGAAAACCAGAGGCAAAACACCCAGAGCTGCAGATACTACGGCGATTGTTAAAACCTTAAATAATAATTGTATGATTAAAGATTAATATTTTGACAGTGAAAAATGTAATGTTTTATTGTAAACTATATAATCATTTAAGAAATATAAACGGAATTAAACCGCCAAAGTGATAAGTTAGCAGTTTTCACTTTCTGCTAATAACAACACTGACTATTAACGTTTTCCTCCGAGGACTGATACTGGAAATAAACAGGATGAAAATCCTACAAATTATGATTAAGAAGAAGACAATTACATTTGAGTTGTTTTGACTCACCTCATACTTCTTTATTTTTTTGCACACCTATGTTCCGGCACTGGCTTTGCGACATTCTCGATGCAACACAACTGCCGTCTTGCGGTTGTCCCTCCTGCAAATTGATTTCTACGCTCTCTGTTGGCTGACCGATTAACTTCCAAATCAGTCCTCTCTCCTTTTCACCGGGAATTTCAAAATTCGTGGTTTTCTTTTTATTCTTGCATATGTAAATTTTCTCCCAAATTGTGAGTTCCTTAGATATTTCTAACTGTTTAAGTAATTTTGCTTTAGTTTCAATTCTGTGTTTTTATAAAAATCTAAGGAACTCATAATTTGGAAGAAAATTTACACATGCAAGAATAAAAATAAAACCATGAATTTTGAAATTCCCGGTGAAAAGGAGAGGGGATTGATTTGAAGGTTAATCGGTCATCCAACAGAGAGCATAGAAATCAATTTGCAGGAGGGACAACCGCAAGACGACAGTTGTATTGCATCTAGAATGTCGCAAAGTCAGTGTTGCATAAAAATCAAGAAATATGAGATGAGTCAAAAAACTCAAATTTAATTAAAATAAACCTCATAGTGTTATTTCCTACCTACATATATTTGAGAGAAGTAGATTATACATGGATTGATTGGAAAACATTAGCTCAGAATATGGATGTATGGAGAGATTATATCTGCGCGGATATAAATCTACAAGTTCGATAATCCTAGTGAGTTAGAGTTTTCTTTGAACATTTTGAAATATGCTGACTTGTGTTCGCCCGAGGCTCGATGGTAAGTTCATTTGTTATGCGAGGGTGGTGAAATCGTAAGCAAGTTGACTCCTCTTGGACCGATGGCGAGGATGCAAGTGCTGTTTCAATGCTTGTGATGTTCAAAACGAAAACTAGGTTCGGTTCCCGCTGGGTGTGTACGAGACAGGTTTTCTGGCTCGTGTAACAATTGATCAACGATTATTACCTAAAGATCTTATCTGTTTATCATCTTGACTGCAGAAGGATAGGTATGCTCCTCGGAATGCCCACTCTGTTTACAGTCTTCGACGACATTTTCTAGATTTATCGTGGTCATCAGATCTCGTTACTCTGAGAATGTGGGTAATGAATTTTATAGTTGATTTTCTAGAGATGTATTTATTATATGAACTCTTACTTTAACAGAGGAGAAAAGATTACCACTATTTGAGACAAATATCTTAGGAAATTTTTTGGACCAAAGAGAGATGAACAGACAGGCGAATGGAGAAAACTAAATGACAGTGAGCTTCAAGATCTTTATAGCAAACCAGATACAATAAGAATAGTTAAGCATCGTAAACTGCGAAGGACATGATATGTGACACGAATGGGGAATGAAAGAGAGGCATGACAGCTTCTTGTAGGAAAACTAGAGAGGAAACGCAGTTTGTAGACCAAGAATGAGGTGGGAGAATAATATAAACCAAGATTAGAGCGAAGTAGGTTATAAAGGGGATGATTAAAAATCTTTGGCTCAAGATAGGGATGTATGGAGAGCGTAAGTCCGCGCTGCCATGAACCTACGCGTTCGATAATGCCAGTGAAATATGCGTGTGTGTGTTGTGGCAATCCATTCATACAGCATCCTGTGTAAATCTAAATAAATCCCTATCGGCAATAATAATCAGATGAAATTATAACAACATTAAATGAAGCAGTTACTGGACTTAGGTCATATTTATATTCAAATTGATCAGGAAAGCGAGTAGAACCTGATTATGTAGGAGCAAAGGCCATATAAAATGATCCAAAGAAGTCAGCATCAATGTAATCAAATTATTAGTTATTAAAGAAGGCAGACAACTCAGGTAATGTAACCCTTTCTTTTGTGAAGACGGAAGTGGCTGACACATGATAATAACTTACTAATGACAATAATCCTTTGCTAGACAGATTGAGTAGAAATATCTTCTAAGCCTCCAGTTAACTGATTTAGCGTGATAACCATAACTCATTAGCTAAATGTGCAAGCGGGGGTTTTACCCTGACACAAACATCGTTAGCAAAAAGTGTGGGAATATGGCAAGTTTCTAGCGTCGGAAGACTAGGAAAAAACCCAAGCCTAAGAAAAAACCCAAGCCTAGCTAATGTTTGTGACTAGACTGTACGTGAAGCCAGCACGGGGAAAAAAAGGTCCAACCTCTGAAGGCGTAAATCGCCAATAATAAATTTGTAACACCCCCGGGATCAAAATAGGAGGGCGCATTAACCAATTATATGTTTCGTTATATGTGCCTAAGCACAGACCTTAGGTCCACGTGATCGAGGTAGTGGGAGTAACTAATTTACCTATAGGCGAGAGAGGCTTCTCCTCGTCACTTTTCTTCTCGTATACGATCAAACAAAGTAACTTCTCAAAAACACTGCGTTCCGAGAGTTAGATAAATTCACTTCACATATAGACAATTACTTGCAGTGTATAAAAGTTAAGAATAAACTACTTTTACCAGACATTCTTTACACATTAATTCTGCCCGACGAAGTCCTCGTGGAATCCCGAGATAAGAACCTCGACTCTACCGAATACCAACCGAGCAACCTAAGTTCTCACACATGGAGAACTCCTTCAGTATTACTAGTGTCACCAAATCCAATCTTTACCTCTTTGCCCAACAATAACCCCCTTCTCCATATTGGCGCCCAACGTGGGGCAGAATAGGTCGTAAAGTAACACACGAATAGAAATCAACGGCAGAACGACTAAGTCCCACGACCACGAGGCAACCAGGACAGAGAAGATGATGGCAACAAGCAGACAGACAGCAACTGAAGGAAGGAAGCAGTAAGTGACACAACAACAGAATAAGCATTTTTTTTACTTTTTACCTATATAAGAAATCAAAATATTACAGTGATTTAACGGAGAATATATCTGTGTGTATTTATGTTGTTAAGAAGTACGAATAGAAAGAGGCAGGCAAATAAAGATAAAAAAAAAAAAATGGATAGGAAACACGAAGAGATTAGGGAGAAGGCTTGTGGGCAACTGATTGAAGGAGAGAACGAAATCGCAAGGATGGGAGAGGATAACGAAGATGGCAGAGAGAACTTAGAGCAGAGCACAGGGGAAAATAGTGAAAACAACGCAAGAGTAGAAGCTAGAGGGGAAGTAGAGGACAAGGGAAATCCAAGCACCGACACCATGAAATACATGGAAATGCTAATGTCGAGAATAGAGGAGATGGATAGAAGTAGGAAAATGGATTTAGAGACGATGGATAGAAATAGGAAAATGGATTTAGAGGCAATGCAGAGGAATATGAAACGGGAATTTGAAACTTGGAGAGGACAGATGGAGATAAGCAGGGAAAAGGATGTATTACGTTGAAAGAAACATTAAGGGATGAGATGAGAAAAGATAGAGAGATGCTAGAAGCGAAAATAAATGAATCGTCAGCGTGTGTAGAACTAAAGATAAATAAAATGGAACAAAAACTTATTAAAGACTCAGAGAAAACAGAAAACAGGGTAATAAGTCAAATGAGAACAGAGATGAACAATAGTATAATAACGTTACAAACTAACTTAGGGGAGAAACAGGAGGAATTACAAGGGGAAATAAAACGAGTCGACAAGAATGTGCTCTGTAGTGTAGAGAACTCGGACAAAAGGGTAAATTATATGTGTCTATTTGTACAAAAAGCCAGCCCACGAACAAGAAACACTAAAGCCCCAAGTAGCTCAGAAAATTGCAGAGCAGGATAAACGCTCTGAATTGATTGAAATGATAGTAGAGCCTAGATTTAATGAGTTAGGCACTAATATAGAACAGAAAGTGACTAACGAAATTAGCAAACTAAATGATGAAATAAGTGTCATCACAAAGAACATAAATAGTAGAGGTCAAAAGGATAGGAACCCCGAAAATGAATCATACGCGTCGGAGAGTGTTTCTTGGACGACGGCTAATCACAAAACATATGCACGTACAGAGATACTAGGGAACCCAGAGATCGCTAGTAATTCTGTGGCGCATACTAACCTAGATGATAGGAGTAAGAATCATTTGAAAAATTTTGACAAAAGTCTAGTCATCATATGTGAATCTAAGGATAAGATTGAGGCTGTAAAGACCCGATAAATTACCATGCGAGTGTTCAGAGTTGTTTGCGTGTGGGCGTAGTATCGCAAAACATGTATATAATAATAGTACAGGAGGCCTTTGCGAGTTAACAGACTGTGAAATTAGACACTAATAGTATTAAGGGTAGATAGACGGACAGTGAAAATGACACTCGAAAAATAGGAGGGAGAGATTTTTACACGTAAGAATGACAACGGAATGGATATATTACGTATGTGTGTATGTCTTGCATTGTACTATATTGTATTGTGTGCACAGGTAGACACTACTGTGATTTTAGGTATGAGATAAAGGTCAATGTAAACGCTGAAATTATGCAGTACCCAGGTAAGGAAGTGGTTATATACCGACAGAATTTTGATATAACATACAAAAGGTACAAACATATAAGCTCTACATAATCCCCAAACAAAATTAAAAACAAGACCTGATAAATTATACTTAAATGCATGAACCAGTTTTCACGGGATTCGAACTCAATACTAGCTGAGATTAGGACATAAATGAAAAGTATTAGTGGAAAAAAATAAATAAATGTTGTATGGTATAATCAGTAACTAAAATAAATGACACTAATAAAGTGATAAAATAGGCCTAGATTAAAACGCTAATCGCGAGAGGAAAGGGCACAATGACTGCGAAAAAAAATAAAGTGAAATGTCGATTTAGATATTAATCGTGATAATACCCCCATATTGATGAATATGATATAATTAATTGAACTAGTGTGAATATATAACACATGCATGTCCACTTTCAGCTAAGATTGAGGGTGATTAATAAATTGTTGATTTGAACTTAACGATGGAGAATGGATCTATATTTTTAAATGTTTTAACCCAATCGCTCGAGCGGGAAGCTGCAGTATCTACTTAATCCAGTAAATGTTAAAATGAGCCCAGATAGGCCATTGTCATTGTTTAATACATATAGGTAATTGAAGAAACTTGTACAACAATCTGAATACGAATAATATCATGATGATTATGACTCTTTTGTCCAAAATAACAATCAGACAGCGTAAACATAGGAGCTAATGAGACAGGGTGAAGCTCAATGCACCTTAATTGAAAGGCCGAGTGACGGTGTGAACCTATAAAGCGTGAGGAATTTATTTGTTGATTATATTTACAGAATTTAATTTGTAGACGTGGGCCGAAGCGGCACGTCACTGTGTTTGTATAACACGTGCTATTTTGTTGAAAATATTTGAGGGCAAGGGATCCCGTATTATCTAATAATGAGATGAGATGGAAGTCATGGTCGCTGGTGAAAGCGAATGTGACAATTTGTGCGAATTTGTATTCGATGTTAATAATGAGATGAGATGAGGTCATGATCGCTGATGGAAGCGAATGTGACAATTTGTGCGAATTTGTATTCGATGTTAATAATGAGATGAGATGGAGTCATGGTCGCTGGTGGAAGCGAATGTGACATACTATGCGATTCTGTATTCGAAGGAAATGATTTTGCACGCTTAAGAAAATAACGTCGTTTGGCTGAGTAATGACAGCTATGCTTTGGCAAAGTAAATGGGCCGAAGTATGTTGAGAATAAAATATTAAGAATCATGAATATTCATGGATTAATAATCATGATGAATTCGTATGTATGCAATACCTATGGGGAAAAAAAATGATATCAGGGGGTAATACTATCAATAATAATTGTATAACGATAGCACAGCTGCTTAAACGCGATATTTTAGTATTTTGGTCGCAAAGATATAGATCCATGTAAATAAGTCTTATTGACTCAATTTAAATTAAATTTAGCAAAACTGAAGTATTATTCGACATATGGTTTGAAGTAGACAAAACTGGTTCATCGCAAATGAATTCCCAAGCTGTAGACGCACATTATAATGTAGGTAGATATTAAGGTGTAAATTAAATTGAAAATAAACAGTTACACATGAAGAAGCAATTTATGCTATACTGGTATTCAACTAAATAGTTTTGAATGGTAATTGTATAAGCATGAATGGTTTGAGTAGGCCCACCAAATTTATATTAAGGGTGTATCTTTTTTTTTTTCTTTATGAATATTTATGTATGTCTATATTGCAGAAAGTGAGTCTATTTAACCTCAAAGAACGATCCCAGGTAAAAGGGATACATATCAGTGTTTACAATCTGAACATAATTGACGTGCTGGCAACACTCTCAGGATTAACGTGCTCTTACCAAAATATTATAGCCATTTTTTCTTTAAAGGCCACTATAGCTATGATACTAGCATTATATTACGCGAGAGGATATAAACAAATAAAAAAATCCCTTGATTTTTCCATTTGTTTATAGGGCATTTGTGGCAATCCATTCATACAGCATCCTGTGTAAATCTAAATAAATCCCTATCGGCAATAATAATCAGATGAAATTATAACAACATTAAATGAAGCAGTTACTGGACTTAGGTCATATTTATATTCAAATTGATCAGGAAAGCGAGTAGAACCTGATTATGTAGGAGCAAAGGCCATATAAAATGATCCAAAGAAGTCAGCATCAATGTAATCAAATTATTAGTTATTAAAGAAGGCAGACAACTCAGGTAATGTAACCCTTTCTTTTGTGAAGACGGAAGTGGCTGACACATGATAATAACTTACTAATGACAATAATCCTTTGCTAGACAGATTGAGTAGAAATATCTTCTAAGCCTCCAGTTAACTGATTTAGCGTGATAACCATAACTCATTAGCTAAATGTGCAAGCGGGGGTTTTACCCTGACACAAACATCGTTAGCAAAAAGTGTGGGAATATGGCAAGTTTCTAGCGTCGGAAGACTAGGAAAAAACCCAAGCCTAAGAAAAAACCCAAGCCTAGCTAATGTTTGTGACTAGACTGTACGTGAAGCCAGCACGGGGAAAAAAAGGTCCAACCTCTGAAGGCGTAAATCGCCAATAATAAATTTGTAACACCCCCGGGATCAAAATAGGAGGGCGCATTAACCAATTATATGTTTCGTTATATGTGCCTAAGCACAGACCTTAGGTCCACGTGATCGAGGTAGTGGGAGTAACTAATTTACCTATAGGCGAGAGAGGCTTCTCCTCGTCACTTTTCTTCTCGTATACGATCAAACAAAGTAACTTCTCAAAAACACTGCGTTCCGAGAGTTAGATAAATTCACTTCACATATAGACAATTACTTGCAGTGTATAAAAGTTAAGAATAAACTACTTTTACCAGACATTCTTTACACATTAATTCTGCCCGACGAAGTCCTCGTGGAATCCCGAGATAAGAACCTCGACTCTACCGAATACCAACCGAGCAACCTAAGTTCTCACACATGGAGAACTCCTTCAGTATTACTAGTGTCACCAAATCCAATCTTTACCTCTTTGCCCAACAATAACCCCCTTCTCCAGTGTGTGTGTGTGTGTGTGTGTGTGCGTGTTTCATATTGTACATTATTGCGGATTTAAGTATGATTAAGGATTGTTTATTGGGTTTTCCGCATCCAGGATTCAAGTTTATCCTCTGGCCACTGTTTTCAACGTTTCGACATGATCACTCATGTCATTATCAACGAACGATATTTTAGAGTTACTGGTGTAGTTCTTATATACGCATTGCTGATGGTATGTAAGACCTTCACCAGTAACTCGAACCTATCATTCCTTGATAATGGTATTTGGGATCTTGTCGAAACTTCGGAATCACTGACCAGAGGATAAACTTGAATCTTTGATGCACAAAACTCAGGAAACCTTTTTAAATTATATAATATATATATATATATATATGTGTGTGTGTGTGTGTGTGTGTGTGTGTTTGTCACTTTCAACGCTATAGTGGCAGCAGTTTTTCGGAACCAAACTAGGTATGTAGTAATTGATAAAGGAAATTAATAGTAGAGGAGGAAGAGAACGACCTGCTACTACCTGGATACTGCATGTGCATATGTCAATGAAAAGATTTGGTGTAGTGGAGTATGATGTACAAGATAGAGGCAAATGGCGTAACATCGTAAATAGTATAGAGTCCTGAAAAGTAATAATATCTAACTGTGTGTATTTTAGATGTCAATATTGTAACCTATTTTATACTTCGATATTGTTCGACTGGAGACAAACCTCTGTATTGAAGATAATTCTTATTCAAAATAAGATAATTTAGAGTTCGTTAACGAGAAAAATAGAATAATTCTGAGTGTGGTTTAAATTGTAACGAAAATTTAAAAACGTTCTAGTAATTGAAATTTTCGAATTTTCACAACGATACTCATTGAGCCTGTATGTCGTTGAAATAAACCGACAAAGTATTTTATTTTTAAAAAATCAGCTAATTACGACAGATAAAAGTGGGAGTTTATCTTAAAGTTTAAATAAAACATCACTCTAGCGGTTACTATGTTTATTTTCTCCTATTGCTATTATACAAATATGATTTAATTAACAAAAATAATATATATTCCGGAAATCAGCAGAATTGGACATTTGACCTGTAGGCATTTTTTTATTGTATTATATTTCTCTACAAATGTTGTGAATTTATGGGAATATATCCCTGCTATTTATATGGAGAGCTTAGTAAAACTTGATTGCTTTGCAGTTGAGCATGAATGATCCTGCTTAATTGTATAATGATCACAAATCTGTTCTCGTTCTGTTAGTTTCCCTGCGGATGTAACTGCAGTTGGCAAAAATGTAATACAATTTGTTTCAAAAATATTGTTAAATCCGTTGGATGAAACCTCTATATTTGTAAATTGTCAGAAGTAAAGTAGGTCAAATTGACAATCGGTTTTTTTGCAAATATTTATTGTAGATAGGAATACAACGTCAACAGTGAATATTTCATTATTAGAACTGCCAGGTTGTGGATCTATATTAAGTTTAAATTACGTTGTATTGATTTATATTCCTGTATACCAGCAACTGTGAACATTTACAGATATTTAATAAAATTCAATATTTTACCTCACCCATTAATTATATATGAAAATGCAGAGAAATTGCATCAACAACCAATCTCGACAATTTTAAATTTAATGGAAGTAGACTATGAAAAGAAATAAAAATTGTATAATGAAAAAAGTGTATATCTGATTATAATTGCTGGAAATTGTTTTGTGTTAATTGAGGATGTATTCTTTCTTCTTTATTATTTTTAGATTGATCTGTGCGTCCTAAAATTGTGTTCTCTAAGTACTGCAATAAGCTCCATCGCGTTTTCTGATCTCCTACGTATTATCTCATTCCCTACCTTATCCTTACGTCACCGCCTGCGTCATCGGACCACTATCTACATTACATAAACGTGAACTATCCTTGCACGAACAATAATCCATAACAATTTAGCTCTGCTTTGTTTTAGTTTGGTTTGGCCCTTTTCACCATCTACGTTTGGAGTGACTAGGAAGACGTTTATTTAAACTAGCTTATTCCCCGGGCGACGCGCTGCTACGCCTAAATACATGAAAATCAATGTGCCTTTATGTTTAGTTGAATAAGTAGAAGGAAAAATAATTATAAATTTATATTTTTTAGATACCCCGTGCTGATTACCCGGCGTTGTCCGGGATCCTACTTATCCCAATCTTCTTGACATAAATGAGCTGAAATACGAAAATTAATGTGTTTTATGTCTAGTTGAATAAGTGGATGGAAAATTTATAACGTAATTATTTTTAGATATCCCGTGCTGTTTACCCGGCATTGTCCGGGAATTTACTCATCCCGATCTTCTTGGTATAAATGAGCTGAAAGGCGAACGTTAATATACTAGTTATGACTAGCTTTAATAAATAAAATGAAAAATAATTATAAACGTATATCGTAATTATTTTAGATTCCCCGTGCTGATTATCAGGTGTTGCCCGGAAATCTACTTATCTCGGTCTTCTTGGCATAAATGAGCTACAAGACAAAATTCGTTATTGTGAGTTATCCATAAAAGAATACCCGCCATATGCTGCTATGCTTGCACAGGAATCTAACGTACTCTTCTTGGCATCAATGAAAGACAAAAATGGTTATTGTGAGTTATCCATAAGATATATACGTATGCTGTCGCGGACTTTTTATAGAGCGTTTTGAGATATTCAATTCTGTGTACAATAATTTTGTGTATTAAATATGGTTCAGTCAGCGTAAACCATTTAAGCGTCCAAAGAGCTACTTTTTTCACGTTTTCCATCACAAATGGCGATTTTTGAGGATGTAGGAGTTGAGTATCAGAACTCTCGTATGGCCTATGTTGATCCCGTGAACCGCGTGATCATTTTCTAGAGAGCCCCATCACAATTAGATCAACGGTAGGCCGGGTATGAAGTACGAATGAACAAACATACATTCGTTTTTTGATATTAGATATATCTCTACAAATTTATGGGAATATATCCCTGCTATTTACATGGAGATGTTATCAAAACTTGTTTTTTTAAGATGTGGTATTAGTGATTATGCTTAATTGTATGATGAGCACAAATCTGTTCTCGTTTTGTTAGTTTCCCTGCGAATGTAACTGCAGTTGGCATAAATGTAATACAGTTTGTTTCAAAATATTGTTAAATCCGCTGGACTAAACATCTGTATTTGTAAATTGTCAGAAGTAAAGTAGGTCAAATTCACAATTTTTTTCAGCAAATATTTAGTGAAGGCAGGAATATAAAGTCAAAAGTGAATGTTTCATTATCAGAACTGCGAGGTTGTGGATCAGCATTTATATTCAGTTTAAATTATGTTGTATTGATTTATTTTCCTGTATACCGGAAACTATGGATATTTACAGATATTTAATAAAATTCAATATTTTACCTCACCCATTGTTTATAGATGAAAAAGCACAAACATTGCATCAACGACGAATCTCGACATTTTTAAATTTAATGGAAGTAGACCATGAAAAGGACTAAAAATTGTAGGCCTATATTCAAAAAAGTGTATATCTGATTATAATTGCCAGAATTTAACAACTGTTTTATATTAATTAAGGATGTATTCTTTCTTCTTTATTATTCTTAGATTGAACTGTGCTTCCTAAAATTGTGTTCTCTAAGTTCTCCAAGAAGCTCCAGCCCGTTTTCCGATTTCCTAGGTATTATCTCATTCCTTCCTCATCCTTACGTCATCGCCTGCGTCATCGGACCACTACCAACATTATATAAACTTGAGCTATCCTTGCACGAATAACAGAGCATTCTACTTGTATTCTTTGAATGGATCACAATGTAAAGAGCGTAGAGAACCGAATAGAGTGGCCTCTCTGTGTTAAATTTTGGAAGCAATTTTCTACCGCTGCGCCGTCTTAAGATTACCTGGGTACTACATGGTACTGCTTCAGCCGATCACGGTGGATCAATTGGGGTGTCGGTGGCTCAATCGCAAGAAAAGTACCCTACCCTTTCCATTCATTTAAAAATAAAATTGAAAGCTCAACACAAGTAATGCTACTTTGTGAACAACTTTCGCATGTTTTATTCTTACTCTCTTCAGTAGAAAATTACAAGAACTTTGCCATCTTTTCAGATGTATTTTTTTTTTTTATTTCAAAATTCATCAAATAGTAAGTTGACTAAAATAATTTACACAATTTCCCAAGCATTTATTAAAAAACAATTTCACTCTTCGATGAACACAGTGAATATGGAAAATCACTATTTATTACAAAGTAATTGAAAATGTTAGACATATACAACAAAAATATTGGCAAAATTTTTGTAATAATTTTCTGAAGTAAAAATAAAAAATGCAAAATTGTTTACAAAGTAATATTTCTTGTGTTGTTTCCATTAAGAAATATCAAAAAGGATCTGGATAATGATATGCTATGGCGGCACCATTTGACGAGCCTGGTCTAATGAGTAATGATATGTTATTTGTTTTTAGGAGTTTTAAGAACCGAGACCATAAAGTAATTTAAGTTGAAGTTTTTAAATATTCTTAAAATGAAAATTTATAAATACCTTAATTTAATAAGAATGTAGCAAAAATAAATTCAAACTAAAACCTATGCATTGTTTCACTATTGTGAACTACTCACATGTGAATACATGCACATCAACTCTGTTTAGTAACCAGACTTGTCTTGTGGCAAGTTAGTCACACAGCCTCCTGTGTAAATCTATAAATAAATCCATATCGGTAATAATAATCAGATAAAATTATAATATCATTTAATGAAGCAGTTACTGGACTTAGGTCATATTTATATTCAAATTGATCAGGCAAGCGAGTAGAACCTGATTATGTAGGAGCAAAGGCCATATAAAATGATCCAAAGAAGTCAGCATCAATGTAATCAAATTATTAGTTATCAAAGAGGGCACTGACAACTCAGGTAATGTAACCCTTTCTTTTGTTAAGACGGAAGTGGTTGACACATCATAATAACTTACTAATGACAAAATCCTTTGCTCGACAGATTGAGTAGAAATATCTTCTAAGCCTCCAGTTAACTGATTTATCGTGATAACCATAACCCATTAGCTAAATGTACAAGCGGGGGTTTTACCCTGACACAAACTACGCTAGCAAAAAAAGTGTGGGAATATGGCAATTTTCTAGCGTCTGAAGCCTAGGAAAAAAACCCAAGCCTAAGAAAAAAAACCCAAGCCTAGCTAATGTTTGTGACCCGACTGTACGTGAAGCCAGCACGGGAAAAAAGGTCCAACCTCTGAAGGCGTAAATCGCCAATAATAAATTTGTAACACCCCCGGGATCAAAATAGGAGGGCGCATTAACCAATTATATGTTTCGTTATATGTGCCTAAGCACTGACCTTAGGTCCACTAGATCGAGGTAGTGGGAGTAACTAATTTACCTATAGGCGAGAGAGGCTTCTCCTCGTCACTTCTCGTATACGATCAAACAAAGTCACTTCTCAAAAACACTACGTTCTGAAAGTTAGATAAATTCACTTCATATATATACAATTACTTGCAGTTTATAAAAGATAAGAATAAACTACTTTTACCAGACATTCTCTACACATTAATTCTGCCCGACGAAGTCCTCGTGGAATCCCGAGATAAGAACCTCAACTCTACCGATTACCAACCTGAGCAACCTAAGTTCTCACACATCGAGAACTCCTTCAGTATTCCTAGTGTCACTAAATCCAATCTTTACCTCTTTACCCAACAATAACCCCTCTCCAGTCTTGATTAGTTTGTTTGCTTTTAAAAATGAAATAACATGATTAATTTATTGCCTTGTATTAAAATTAATAATTTCAAAAAAATATATACATTTTATAGTTACTGCAGGATGTACATTATTCAAGACGAACAGGATTTTCTCAATGAAACTTAATTCACATACATAGTTAAAGATTCAATAAACATAATTATTTTATATGTAATTTTATAAGAAGACTATTTGAACATTTATTTACTAGCTTCCTATTACCCCAAGGGTCTTCCAAGCCCTATAATGAGAACAACTACCTTTACATTTTGATTAGAAAATCTGATAGTTCATTAGAAAAGAAACCATATTATGTATATTCTCCAAAGAGCAACACACTGAGAATGCCCTTGGCCTACCAGCTAGCTGCTGGCTCAACATTCACCTGCGAGAAAAATCCAAATTGACTTTTAGGCTTAAACATTTATTTAAGCCTAACAGAAATGCCTACCTTTATTATTACCAGGAAATCACTGAATAGTTGAAGGTTAGGACTAATTATTTTTGTTAAAAGACTTATCAGTTTTGTTCTCTAAGTAATTACCAACACTTCATAATAAGATATTTTTTGCACATGTTAAATAAACATTATAAAAGACATAGAAAGTTCTTAATGAGGTAGAAGTACGGATGAATTGAAGTTCACATAAAATAATGTTAACTTAATTTTAAAATTTGTAATTTAAAATATTTGCTGTAATAGTTCAATTAAAAATTTCTACTAGCGCTTGATTTTTCAGTTATATTGTTGTAAACTACAGCTCTTCTTCTGTATTTACTACCATTATTTAATATTTTAAACTTCTTCAAACAATTTTTATAATATTATTAGATAATTTTCAAGTATTTATTTAAATATGCAAATCACAATATTATGACACTGTTAGACGATATGGTGATGCTAACAGCTATTTTCTCCAGAGAGTATATTACTTAGTCTATGATTTTTCTATCAGTTTTGGGTTATCGCTGGTTGGATCAGCATTAGGGAGTCATAAGTAAGTGTACACCCATTTTTAATAAACGTTTGGTAATTTTAATATTATTAATATATTTTTTTAACATAGATTTGGGGATTAATTGCAAATATTGGTCATCTAAATTTTGTAGCGACGGATCGTAATCGAGGATGATAATCAATATGTGGTTCGATTGTGGATTATCACTGGCTCTATAAACTCTGGCCCATGTGCAGTTTTTCAAAACTTGTTTTTAATAAAAAACACAAACACTTTTCTGTATAGTCTATAATGTACTGGTATGTTCTTGCAATACACTTGTAGATATTCTTGAAGCGCAACTGCAGTAATTTAAAATATTTGCTATAATAGTTCAATTAAAAATTTGTTTTTAATAAAAAACAAAAACACTTTTCTGTATAGTCTATAATGTACTGGTATGTTCTTGCAAAACAGTTGCCGATATTCTTGAAGCACAACTTCATTACATCTGTAGAGTCTGAAAAAAAAATTAAATAAATATATATATATGTACAGATACAGTGGTTTCACTTGACCTGCGGCCGATAGCGGGAAAAATGAGTGTAAGCATTGAGTCATCAACTCACGCTACCCACATAGTGTCTTCGCTAGTGGGCCGCAAGTCAAGTGAAAGTCAATGTATTTGTCAGTGTCCTTCACAATGAAGGCATCTCCAACTCTTAAGTAAATAAAATTATTGTCCCGGATCGATGGACCTGGGATGAATTAAACAAGAATTATATATTCCAATGTTCTAAAGTTGTTAATAATGAAAAAAAAAACATGTGAATGTCTGATTTATTAATCACACATAGCTATGAAAATGGAACATTCACTTAACCTCATAACAATAACTGTAACAAACTGGACTTCAAACAGTGCGATCTGAAACCATGGTATATGTATTATGAACATGTACACACCAGACAGGTTTTGAAGCCTCGTTGTGTATATTTCACAAACAATCAAAAATTAACATGGAAAATTGAACTGACAATTCGTGAAAATACTGGACTTAAAAGAAGGGCATACTAATACCATAAATCTAACGAATAATACTGATGGACACTATTTCTTTAGGATCACCATTCTGTGGTAATTAATTTTCCTGTTTGAAGTTTAAGACTTCAATATGGGGATGTTCAGTTTATTATGTTGTTTATGGTGGCAGCATCGGATTATTCGAAATTATATCCATATTTTTATCTCTTGGCACATGCGTACGGGCCTACATAGACTTTGGAACTTGTTTGGCCCAACGTTAGATTATCGTTTACCATTCATTTTCCATAGTATATTCTTGTTAAGGCTGTTGCGCTACCCAGCGTCTTTTTCTCTTCTGGCCCTTACTAGCAATTCATAAGCTTTTTAAACATTTGCAACAATACTTATCACATTTTTTTGTCATAAAGATATTAAATATTTATCTATGTATGCAATGATTTCTTCGAAGGTATGTATATTTGTTGTGCATACACATGAACGCTTAAATGAACATCCACTAAACGGTGGAGATATCTGTGAAATTGGAATAACCAACATTCAGAAATATGTTTTAAAAAAATGGATGTTCACTAATTTCATTTTGTTAGGTTCTGATGGGAATAGTTGGTGAATAGATCATTAAATAATATGCATGTAAATTATTTAGTCAGGTTAGGCAAGGGTAAATTGGTATACATCCATATCTAATAAATGTTGGGAATTTATTGCAAAGTTGGTCATATCGATTTCACATCTACGTGGTTTCATCTAGCAATTCAACTCTATAAACTTTTTATAAATTTTTGCACATGTTCACTATTCTGCAGGACTTAGAAAAATTATTAGGAAAGGTAAACTGAAGTTTTTCATTTTTTTGTCACATAATGGAAACTTTATCCCTAAATTTCGGTTATCTTTTAAGATTTTATTTTTAAACTTACAGGCGTTCTAGATAATGCTACCTCACTCATAACTTAACCTACACAAGAAATTGAATCTATAAAATTATGTTAGGGTAATTTAGTTTAGCTAACTTTTATCAGGTTAAATCAATTTAAGGTTAAACACCCGAGTTAGTAAAATGAAGGTAGAAGCATTAGATCCACTTTCCTAAAATTTTATACGTATGTAGACTTCCCAATCACCGTTATAAGGAAATACGCCCATACGATTTGATCTTGACAGCCTCATGTATTCTGTGAAAGAAATATTGATGAATAAGTATACACATTACAGACCAAGATATAAAAAATAATGAGATATAAACAAGCTTTTTTTAAAGGGATATTACAATTCAAATACAAACATTATAATGTCACGATGCAAACAAAATATACGGCATGCCAATTTACATAATTCACAGTTTTATTTGAAAACACGATTTTGAAAAGTGAACCAAATTTTTGAGGGAAAAAAATGTCATATGTAATCATTCTCTTACCTTCCATTAGCTGTATTTTCCAGCTTCACTTTCTCCTTCAGATTGTAGAAAATTAATCAATTTAATAATTAACTTCGATGCATTCACAATATTATATTATATTGAACCTCAAATTTCTCTTCGAACAGTACATAATAATTCTACCGTTCATTTTTTAAATTTAGTTCGATATTCAATTTTACATTTCGATTTGTTTTTACGTCATACGTCCACAATCGATATAGTAGCGACGGTAGCGCAGTGTTAAGATGACCCGAGTACTACGTGGACAAAAAAAAATCTGCGTCCAAATCTCCCTATAATGATTCACTGGCCTGGTAAAGAGCAAGCAAATACTGCCACCTAGATCGTCTGCAGTCTACTACTACGGCGGAAACGTCAACGTAGTCTCGAAAGCAGAAAATCAACGTTTGTGTGGTGACTTGTAGTTAAGTGGGTCGCAATTGGTTGTTAAATTTAATAGTGAATATTACAATAACCAATAAGTAGAGCGGCAGCTAATTTCTTAAAGTGTTAGACCGGACGTGGCCCGGTCCAAGCGTAGTGTTCTTGTGTTTTTTGTTATATAATTAAGTGTAAGAGTAAACTGTTTCCAGGTAAGAGAGTGTGTTTCTATATAATCTTAGCTATTGGTGATAGTGAACCAGTGAATTCAGTCCTAGTATCAGAACTAAGTCTAGGATAATACCAAGCACTATGGCTGCTAAGCCGAATCCTAGAAGGTCCATCATGGGCTTTGATTTCGATGTTACATTTGAAAAAGAGGAAGTTGCACCTCTCATACCCTGGGAGGATTCTGCTCGAAAATATGAAAATTACATTAGTAGTTATAAGTACGATCAAGATGAAAATTTAAAAACTATTCTCCAGCAAATTCATGGAAATTTCCTAATTATAACCAACTATATGACTACATATAGCGAGTATGAGAGGTCTGACGCAACTATGGACTATACGTCAGACTGCCTAGATCGGCTCAACCAAATTTTTCAAGGAAAGGATACAGGATATCCTACCTATGAAGCAATGTTGCAAGAGTTGAAGGAAGCTTCGGTTAAAATTCAATCTTCTTGCTCCCTCGCATCGCAAAATTATGAAGAGGAATCAAAGTCTGAGAAAGAAAGTATAATTGATGAGTAAATGCCCTCTATAGCAGTAGAGTTTCTCAAACAACCTGAGTCTGTCACTACCGACCAGCCAAATTGAAATAATGGAAAATCAAACAAAAGGAAAAACAAAAAGAACAAAAAATCAAAAGAAAAATAATATACTGTTTTGGCTAAGAAAACCAAAAGTCATGAAAAAGTAGCTGACGAAACAGCATCAACGAGGCGATGTGGACAGACTGCGGAATTACCAGCTGTTATTCCAGCAGTACCAACTAACAATAAATTTTCAGCTTTAGCTGACACCTCTAAAATAACTGCTGCTGGAACATCTTCGCAGTTGATTTCCCCCTCAAGCTGCTGACCCACCTATGGCTACACCTAAAGTAGTTCCCTCACGTAGTGTTGGTTCAACGAAACAGAGACCCCCGCCAATCACAGTTATTGGCCATGAGGACTGTTTACGGATGGGCAGAGAATTTAAAGATATCCTTTGTAGGGATCTGAAAGTTCTTAACATACCCGAGGGACTACTATACTATGCGTCTTCATTGGAAGACTTTTATAAGTTGAAAAACTATTTTACTACGCTGCGAAAGGAGTACTATACATTTCAGCTTAAAAAAGATCTTCCTTTGAAGGTAGTATTAAAAAGGTTACCTACAGGTACATCCACTGTTGAAATTAAGGAAGAACTTCTTTCCTTAGAATTTCCAATAAAGACCATCAAATTGTAAAGACTGAAAATAATTTGGCGATACCCCTCCCTATATATATCTTGGAATTAGAGCGTAATAATGACGCCTACAAAATGTACGACCTGAAAAGACTTTAATATATGGTTGTAGCCATAGAACCATATAAACCCAGGGCTTGGCTTAAGCAGTGCTATAGGTGCCAGTATTTTAATCACACGTTTCCGGGCTGTAACCTGAACCCTCGTTGTGTAATCTGTATGGGGCCCTTGGACACAAGAAATGTGCTCTAAAAGGGCCCATCACAGAAAGATTCTAAGTTGCTTAAGTGCTGCAACTGCGGGGGTTCTGGTCACCCCGCTTCATATCGAGCTGCCCTGCATTCAAGGCAGCCCTTGAAACTTATAGCAGGGTAGCCAAACCCATTCACAAGCAAAATGAAAGGCCATCCCAACCTAAGACCTTCAATTCGGCGAAGGTCAATCCAAATATTTAATTTACACAAGCAATCCGGACTGACACTTCTTCCGGAACCAAAGCGAACAGTACTGCTAAAGCAACAGACCAACAAAGGCCAGCAGAAACATGGAGTGATCAGTTAGAGGAGATGCTCCAGGCTTTTCAGCCTTTATTGGCTGCATTGCCTAGTTCATCTGATCGTTTCCTCTTTCTGCATCGATTGGTTAATTTATGTTTAACATAAATCAGCCAGTAAAGGGGGAATCATCTATAAAATAATATGGCTTATTCTGCACAGGACTTCCGCTAGCCGTCGCTGTATTTCTTTAAAGCCCTTTCTAAGGAGATAGTGCCTAATATTACACCAACATGGACGTTTCAGGGCGAAAAATTTGCCACCGTAGGCTGAGGTTATATGATCACAACCCTTACTTTGATAGCCGTAAAGAAATTAGCTGCCAGGTAACCCTATGAGTTTAAATGCACCGCAAAAAAAAAAAAAAAAAAAAAGAGAAAGAAAGCACGAACAATAATCCGTAACAATTAACTCGGCATTTTTTTGGTTTTGGTTTGGTTTGGATTTGGCTCTTTTCACCATCTATGTTTTGAGTCACTAAGAAGACGTCTCTTTAAACTAGCTAATACCCAGTCACGCCCAGCTACATCTAAATAGATGAAAATTAATGTGCTTTCATGTTTAGTTGAATAAGTAGATGGAAAAATAATTATAAATTTATATTTTTTAGATACCCCTTGCTGATATACACACGGCGTTGCCCGAGAATCTACTTATCCCGATCTTCATGACATAAATGAGCTGAAATACGAAAATTAATGTGTTTTATTTATGCTTAGTTAAATAAGTGAGAGAGAGAAAATTATATCCTAATTATTTTTAGATACCCCGTGCTGCTTACCCGGCGTTGTCTGGGAATCTACTTATCCCGATCTTCTTACCATAAATGAGCTGAAAGACAAAACTTAATGTACTTCTTATGATTAGCTGAAAAAGTAAAATGAAAAATAATTATAAATATATATCGTAATTATTTTAAGATTCCCCGTGCTCATTACCCGGTGTTGACCGTGAATCTACTTATCTCGTTATTCTTGGCATAAATGAGCTAAAATACTAAATTCGTTATTGTGAGCTAACCGTAAAAGAATACCCGCCATGTGCTGCTATGCTTGCACAGGATTCTATCGTACTTGTCTCGAACTTCTTGGCATCAATGAAAGAACAAAAATGGTTATTGTGAGTTATCCGTAAGAGATAAACATATGCTGTCACGGACTTTTCTTTAGAGCTATTTGAGATGTTCAATTCTGTGTACATTAATTTTCTGTATTTGTTATGGTTTAGGCAGGATAAGTCATTTAAGCGTCCAAATAGCTACTTTTTTCTTCCACGTTTTCCACTACACAGGGTAATTTTTAAGGGTGTAGAAGTTTAGTATCACAACTCTCTTGTAGCCTATGTTCATTCTGGGAATCCCCTGAACATTTTGCAAAAAGCCCCATCACAATCGGGTCAACGGTATGGCCGCGCATAAAGTACAAACAAACAAACAAACATTACTTTTTATATATTAGACTAGCTAATACCCGGCGTGTGCTTCTACACCTAAATAAATGTTAATGAGTTTTTACCACCAGCCGTGCGCTGTTATACTCTAGTCTTTTTTGTAGTTTTTTTTATATCTTCAATTCTGAGTACATCAATTTGTGTATTTGTTAGGGTTTAGGCAGGGTAAGCCATTTAAGCGTCAAAATATGAACTTTATTTCACGTTTTTCACTACAAAGAGTTATTTTTACGGGTGAAGTGGTTGAGTATTACAACACTCTTATAGCCTATGTTCATTCCCGGAATCTCCTGAACATTTTGAAAGAGCCCCATCTCAAACGGATGAACGATATGGCGGAGCACGCTTGCCCGGGAATCTACTTATCCCGATATCCTTGGTATAAAAATAAACTGAAAGCGCGACAGGCCTAGAAGGCTTTTGGATGACCAGCAGGCTGTTGGCCTCACATCCACATGTGTTAATCACAGAGGTAACGATCATCTAGCCGGTGTAGGGTGACATGTGGTCAGCATGTCGAATTCTCCAGCCGTTATTGCTGATATTCTCAACCTGGAGTTGCTACTTATTGTAGCTACCCAAATGCCTGACGATGCTGGGTGGCACCGCACAGTGGGCCAGATACGAAATCGAGCTGGAAAAAGTCTCACCAATTAATCTGTCTTCACTCTAAAATTATTTCCAGAAGACTGATCGTCACTTATCTGCAAAGAAGGGTAGAAATCTAAAGTTTATGTAAACAAAATAAACATCGGAAGTTGCCGATAGTTAAGAACTTATCAGGTCCGCATCCCAGTTGTGTACCGAGCTGTAGAAATAAATACGTTTCGCATTAAAGTCCAGTGAGTTATTCTTCTTATTCTATATCGACAATTTACCTTAAGGTTTGTACTTTTCATTGATATATTTATCATGTTTCTATACAATCAGATATTGTGCTAAATTCACGTGGAATCATACCTTAGAAACACTTAAAAATATACACAATCGTTTCACATTAATTTTAGCTACGAAAAAAAAAACATTTCTGAACAGTAGTACAAATTTTAGTTAGAATATAGAGTGATTTATAGACTTCAATTCCCGCACAATAACATGTGTGCAAATTATTGCGTTTGTTTGTAAATTTTTTTATTAAATGAGGTGGCCGGCAGCTGAGGCCTATCGTCGCGAGCAGAGAATGTTTTGATTTAATATATGAACAAAAGTGATCGATAGAGGCAATAAGTGATCCTCTATTAATAAATTAGAGTCCGGGGATGTACGGAGGATATTTTAAAAAATATTTTTAAAAACATTTTTCAAAAGCTATTTTCTAAAACATAGGAAGTTGTGCAAGAGAAACAAAAAGTTAGATTTCTACTGAAATATGCTAATTGGCTGAAAGTAAATGTAAACTTCCCGTTATTAAGAATTTAGAACACTGATAGTCGTTTGAAAATCCTGTTCCATCTGCTTATGGAATTGTAAGACCCAAAATATCTTTCGAAGAGGCTGGAATAAAAAAAAAAAGTCTCATTTCTGCTGAAATGTCTGTCTTGTCAAAGGTAGCATAAAAAATTTGCTTCACTGGAAGCATTATAGGGTGGATAAAATATCACAACCTCTCTTTTTGGCACCAAGTCTCATGTTAATATATTGACATATTGATATTTTATTGTCAAAAAAGACAATGCCTCGTCCGACATAGATGATAAGGAAGTTGAGCGGGGTGATTTTGAATGTTTATCATTATTATTATGAAGCTATTTTTGTGTGTTTTGTTGAGTAATGTCTTTAAAACATCA
The DNA here is from genome assembly GCA_030220185.1 of Diploptera punctata. Lineage (NCBI taxonomy): Eukaryota > Metazoa > Arthropoda > Insecta > Blattodea > Blaberidae > Diploptera > Diploptera punctata. The sequence continues at coordinate 659,469 of JASPKZ010005273.1, read as the reverse complement.
GCAGTATCCCGTTTACCATATGATCAAAGTGATAATTCTGTTGCAAGAGCAAGTTCATCGCTAGAGAATTCGTGCTTAAGTGGACATTTACTTTATTCCAGCCTCTCCGAAAGTTATTTTGGATCTCCCAACTCCATAAGCAGATGGAACAGAATTTTCCGACGACTGTCATTGTTCTAAATTAATTCTTAATAACGGGAAAGTTAACATCTACACCTAGCCAATCAGAATATTTCATTACAATTTTTTTTCTTCGTACGTTTGAGAAAATCGCTTTTGAAAAAAAATTAATATAATTTAAAACATGTTGCTAACATCCTCCTACCCCTAATTTGTTTACTAAATGATAACTTATTGTCTCTATCTAACACTTTTTCCATATTAAATCAAACATTTTTTCTCTGCGCGCAACAGTATTCCTCAGTTGCTGGCTGCCTCCTGTAATGAGAAAGCTAATTAAAAAAACGTAATAATTTGCACACATGCTATTGTGCGGAAATTAAAGTCCATAAATCACTCTATATTATAACTAAAATTAGTACTACTGTTCAGAACTCTTTTGTTTGTAGCTCAGTTTATAATAAGATGATTGGGTAAATTTTGTAGTGCTTCGAACGTATTATTCCACCTTTATTTAACATAATATCCAGTTATATAGAAAAACATTAAATATTTCAATAAAATTACAAACCTTGAGGTGAAGTATCCATATAGAATAAGAAGGAAAGCTCACTGAAATTGAACACAGAACGCTAATAACACAACTGGGATAATGACCAGATGAGTTCTTAACCATCGGTAACTTCCGATGTTTATATTGTCTTCATATACATTCGAATTGTACCCTCGTTTACAGATAAGTTAAGAACCGTCATACAACAATTATATTAGAGTGAAAAAAATAATAAATTGATGAGGGATAGTGAAAATAGTTTTTTTAGCTAGATTTCATTTCTGGCCCAATGTTCACCAGTCCCGTTCTAGCCGAAATTCCATGAGAAAAATTCCTTCCCCCATGGAGACTCGAACCAGCGTAAGTCCCGTAGTTCTGCGCCAAGACATCTTTCCTTAACCACTCGGCTACGGCGCGGGACTCATGGTATCAATGAAAGACAAAAATGGTTATTGTGAGTTATCCGTAAGAGATAAACATACGCTGTCGCGGACTATTTTGTAGAGCGTTCTGAGATATTCAATTCTGTGTACATTAAATTTGTGAAGTTCTTATGGTTTAGGCAGCGTAAGCCATTTAAGCATCCAAAGAGCTACTTGTTTTAACGTTTTCCACTACAAAGGGCGATTTTTAAAGGTGTAGGAGTTGAGTATTACAACTCGCTTATAGCCTAATGTTCATCCCGGGAATCTCTTGAACATTTTGCAAAAAATTCCATCACAATCGGATCAACGGTATGGCCGCGCATAAAGTCCGAACGAACAAACAAACAAACATACAAACAAACAAATATACAAACATTAATTTTTATATATAAGATTACCCGTTTAAGGAGTAAGCGAAGTTGTTGACGGAGGGCGCTGCAGTCGTGTTTATGCAGGAACAAAACACGTGACACTGCTAACTATGAAGTACACAGGGGAATGGGACGCGGGACGCTGAGAGTGCAGGTCTAAAGTTTGTTAGCGGTGCACATTGCAATATGTAAATTATCTTTCTGCCTTGTGAATTAATCACTTTTCTTGGAGACTTTTAGGCGTCGCCTTATTTATACAATACAAACGTAGATCCATAAAACAAATTGTAGTATCGACACACGAAATCACAGTTGAAGAGCAAACGATGTGGTTATAAATGCCATTAAAAGACAACTGTGATTCTTTGCCCACTGTACACTGCCTTATATTACGTCACGTGTAGCAAAAAACAGTGCTTCATGATGCGTCCGCCTGCAGAGATATTTTGAATGACTAATATGAGTGAACATCTGGAGTATGTATTGGTGTGTATTCTTGTTTATATTATTTCATTTTGTTTGCATGTATTTGTTCAGGATTGTTCAGGAGTTCATATTTTCATTAATATTGTTATTTTATCATGCAAACTTATTATAAAATATGTTTGTCTAATTCTAACCAAATACACTTTTTAGTCAAAATAACTCCATTTACTCTAATTATGTACAGCCTTTGAAATAATTATTGGTGCACAGGTAATTTTCAATTCCCAGAACGAAGCCACTGCGCATGAGCACAGGTAATTTGTTTGGTTCACAAGTATACAACTAATAGTGCAGACAAAATATGTAACTGCTACAACATGCATGTAGTATTGCGCCCTGCAAAGGATCATGCAGCAATTAATCATTATAAATAAAAACAAGTACACAACTATTTGAGAAACTGAAATCCATTCTATTTCGTTGTGTGTCGTGGAATGAAAAATAATTTCGCGTATATAAGTAGTGCGGTAAATGCTGTAAATAAAAAAAAGCAAAAAATAAAACAAAACAAAGAAAATTAATTGAAATAAGGACGAGAGAAAGAAAAAAACATGACAGCGGGATTGAACACGCGACCTCCTGCTTGGGATATAGAAGCCCCCTCTTCTAGACCACAACCGTTCCCTGCTAGAAACTATCCGTATGAAGCGATGCAATACTCCAAGACTTACTTGTATAATGAAATGATATATTGATTTGTCTTAATTTAAATTAATCAGACGCATTTTACATTAGTAGTGGAAATAAATAATCTTGTTATGCCTAGTATTTTTTAAAAACAAAGTAACGAGATTTTTATAATCGTTATTCATTATATATTATGAGCTGTTTCCTTTAATTAATTAATTTCCCTATATATACAAATTTATTTATACAACGTAGCCTGGTAACGTGTAGGCATTATAAAAAATAATGACGTTATTATAAAAAATCCTGACCAGGATCGAACCTGGGCTTGCGTCGTCGCAAGAATGCATCTTAAATACCGACTGTTCTATTGAAGCGAACGATACAAATACTGCATCTGAAGAAAGCGCTAATTTACTATTGATTGGTTTAAGAGACCATTACTTGCTTTCAGTCATCTGATAACTCTCTTAACTTGGAAATTCAATTAATAAATTTATTTGTTGAAATTCTTTCAATAACGATTGGTATAAATCTATGATTTGCCCCTTATGCCGCTGGATTTGACCTCAAAGGAGACAGCACAAGTAACAACTTATTAGTGTGAATTGCTCTTCAAAACTATTAACTTTCCACCATCAAGAGTTGCGCCATCATTTTTTTTTCAAACGCTGTACACTCCAAGAACCCTCTGTAATATTAGCTTAGTCTCCAGTCTAATTCCCAATATTACATTACGTAAATCGCTATGAGCTTACTTAATATTCACTTAAATCATTTCTCCGCCTTATCTGATTTCCATTCAAAGTTTATTACATTTATGCCTACAATTAGCTTCGTTTTTATTGTAGCCACGAATCCATTTGACTACGTAAGTTCATTTAATCGTGTGTTCAATATGGGTACAACTCCACGGCGTTGTATCTGTATTTTCTGAAGTAGTGATCTTCAAAAATAGGCGCACCTCAAATCACATTATATAAAACCTCGTCTCAAGTTTAACCTCTCCCTTTTATCAAATTTTACGTGTTTTATCCTTAGCGGACCTACCATGATACTACCTGTCGAAAGGGCATGTTTAATTTCTGAATCACACATATACAAATCATTTATCAGCAATCAAACATTTATCATTATGTTAAAAGGAATGTCATTCACCCTTTGAGCCACGAATTAATATTTTATTATGTACTAGCAAAACCTGGCCATATATGATATGAACGGGAAAGTAAATAAAATAATCTTGCAAACATAGAATCAACAAGAAAACACATAATTCAGTTGCTGTGATTATATGGATTGAAATGAGAGGAATGAAATCGATTTTTTATAGAAAGAATGTAAATCTAGCGGATTGAATAATTTTTTTGTTATTGTCCGTTTTCTGCATAAATATAAAGATTAGACGGTTGTCGGACTCTGTAGCATGCGTCGAATAATTTTGCCCATGAGAGATACAAAGTGGAAACATTAGCTCAGGATAGGGATGTATAGAGAGCTTATATCCGCGATACCATGAACCCACGGGTTAGATAGAGGCACTGAGTTAATTAGTTAGTTAATTAGTTATAGTGCAGTTATGGCTTATTTAGCCGCTTTTGAGAGGTGTATGGTGCGGTAAGAGAGGAGGACGAGTTACAGGTACTGCCAGCAACTATCCAGTTTTGAAAACATGATAGTTGCTACACGCTGAATTTTCGTATCTAGTGTGTTAGTTAACAGTTCATCATCATCATCATGAACAAATTCGTTTTAGGCCATGTGGCCTGTACGGTAAACCTAGCGAAGATGGTCTTGATCTTTCCACCGATGTTTTGGTCTTCCTTGGTCCCTATGTCCAGTTGGGGTATATTGGAATGCCAATTTTGGAAGTCTATTTCTTGCCATTCTTCTCAGATGATTTTTCCATTCTTGTTGGTATTTTTGGATATCTTCATTTAAACTTGCTACTCCAAGTTTTCCTCTGATAGTAGTGTTCCTTTGGTGATCCAGTCTATTAACTCCTAACAATGATCGTAAGAAGCGCATTTGGCTTACTTGAAGTTTATGAGAGTTTCTTTTATTTAAAATCCAAATTTCACTTCCGTATTTTAGAGCAGCTTTTGATGTGACGTTATGTAATCTTAGTTTTGTCTCTGTCCTCATCTGTTTACCAAAATGTCTTCGTATTACCCCATTCATTAGTTAACAGTTATGATGTCTAATAGGCCTAAATATGAAGTGTTCATTATAGACTAGCGTTGTTATTGTAATAATTTATTGTATTATTATTATTATTATTATTAATATCAATAAAAAATGTTTTTTGCATGGCTACTAGTTCTCTCTCCCAGTCGGCAATATTATCTCCGGTCATGAGCCTTTGGTTTCTCAAGACGGCTACAGTTACAGAACTGGACTGTAGTTAGTTATGAGAGGAACGATCGTTTTTTTTTACACGCTTCATATTAGCTTGACCTGTATCTATCTATCTATCTATCTATGTAACGGAATCTTTCAACGCGATTTTCACCCACTTAAAATCATTGGATCGACTTGAAACTTTGTATACTTGTAGAGGACCCGTGACAATACAATAATTTCATATTTATTTTCTAAAATCCTGGCCATAATCATCAGAAAATCAAAAAAAGTGTTTTTGTATCAATGTAACGTAATCTTTCAACGCGATTTTCACCCACTTAAAATCATTGGATTGACTTGAAACTTTGTATACTTGTAGAGGACCCGTGACAATACAATAATTTCATATTTTGTTTCAAAATCCTGGCCAGAATCATCCGAAAATAAAAAAAATGAAAACTGGTATAATAGGTTGCGGACTTGTCGACTTTTTAGTCTATCGTTGTAAGAGCTCAGTTGGTAGAGCAGTGAACTCTTAGGGTCGGTTTCACCAACAGAGGTAACTGTATTACGCCAGTTTCCCCGTGTTTAATGTATAGCATAAACTGGCGTAATGCAGTTACCTCTGTTGGTGAAACCGACCCTTAGTGGTATATAATTTCAGTAATCCATAAGCTACGCCGCTGGTTGAAATCCGGCTGGGAGGATTTTTATTGAAGAGTATTACTTTTAGCTCATACTACAATAGTATTGAATTTAAAGATATATACATTTTTATCTTATTTTGTAAAGTATTAAAACTAAAAAATAAATAATAGTTTTAAAAAACTAAAAGAACACGCTTTATTAGAAAACTAAAAAATGAAAAATAATTTTTATTTCCAATACGCTTGGGATAAAATTAAAGTGGTCAACAAAAAAATCATCTCCAACACATATAGAATAAAACTAGAGTTATCAACAAAAAGAAAATAATTTTACCATCAAAAGCGTGGGGTGTTCTTTATGATGTTTACATTTTCTTCTTAGAGAGCTTACTTTTACCAATATCTGTTCATTATCAAATATATTAATTGATATAGAGCACCCCACGCTTTTGATGGTAAAATTATTTTCTTTTTGTTGATAACTCTAGTTTTATTCTATATGTGTTGGATATGATTTTTTTGTTGACCACTTTAATTTTATCCCAAGCGTATTGGAAATTAAAATTATTTTTCATTTTTTAGTTTTCTAATAAAGCGTGTTCTTTTAGTTTTTTAAAACTATTATTTATTTTAATTAAAAACTCACACTTGCTAAGGTTGCTCATGAACTTCATTGATAAATAATCATAGCGAACGCAAGGTGTATTGGAAAATAAAGTAGTTTGATCTCTAACATGCGCGTATTCGAACGAAACTTTGTGTTATAATTTAATTTCACTATACAAACAACACGCATTTTCCAATACATCGTTGTGTCAAAATTTCAAGTCACTCGACTGACTATTGTTCGAGTTTTGCGAGCACAAACATAGCAAGCTGAATATTTATATACAGAGTGTTTCGGAATAAGTATTACAGGCATCTGGAGGTTGTAGAGGGGCCTTAGTAGACACAATTTTGATAAGGAACCAATGTGCAGAAATGTACTATTTCCATGTAAAATAAGTTTCAAGATGGAAACACAATGGGCTGATATCGTGTGTCCTCTGTTTCAGAATAAGAATTAAAGACGTCTAGGGGTTGTACTACACCTGTCGATTCGGAGATTGATCTTGCACGAATTCTAGTGGCAAAAGTAATTATTGAGCACACACCAGGTCTTGTGGCACATTTGTATTAAAACATACGTTGCAGGTACACTTTTGTAACGAACAACAAGGTCCCTATGTGGAACCACACTTGTAGTAAAACTCCTAGAAGTCTGTAATACGTATTCTGAAACATAAGGCACACGATATTAGCTTATCGTATTTCGATCTTCAAACCTATTTTACATCGAAATGGTACGTTTCGGGACATGGTTTTCTTATCAAAACTTTGTGTGCTATGTTCCCTCTACAACCCCTAGAAGTCTGTAATACTTATTTTAAAACATCCTGTATATTGTCGCTAGGTAAAAAAAAATTGGGTTAATCTCCATAATCTGCAGTTATAGCCTATATGTAGGCGAAGTGTGAATTAGCTTAGGGAAAAAAGTGAGTGGAACAAGGACCAATTCTGTGGATGTATATGTTCAACCTCATTTGATTTTTTTAATGGGAATGCTTTCACCTCTACAACGATATACTGCAAATTGTCATAAATTATTTGCACAGCTAAAGAGCATTGAGTAGCACTAGTATCATGCGAATTTTGGTATTGACACTCCAGGGAGAGGTTGGTCAATGTGGGACAGTGGTCATGTGGTTATTACGATTTCATTTACTTCATTTGCATGACATGCCCAGCTGTGGTCAGCCTAGCGACGAATAAATCTTCTAAAACCAAAAATTAACATCTCTGACCAGTAAAATCTGGCACACGCGTTTTAATCGCCAGAATTATATTTTTTCAAACTTTTACACTAATTTTATTACCACCCTACTTTCCCTTCCCTTCTTCTTCTTACGAGATCAACAAAACTTACAATGTAGTGGATGTAGATTTTGACGAAGCAAGAAAAAAGTTTCTCTAACCATAGTCACTGTATGTAAACTTATGTCTTCTGATCTCATAAGAGTGGTATATCTTGCAATTTAAGCACGTTGTCAATATACAAACTTGGAAACATTGCCATATAAACCTGTATGCAGGCTTGTTACGAAAAACGACGCCATTCAGGTAACACTAATAGGAAATACATTTAATATTGTAGTATTTCATCAATTCCCGCGCCGTAGACGAGCGGTTTAAGGCGTTATGACTTGATATAGAGCTATGGGACTTACATTATTTTGAGTCCATATAGTAAGTAATTTTCTCCAGGAATTTCGGCTCTTTTGTTACCGGTATCCATCTAGCAGCATGAGGCATTTTGGATAAAGTATATAAAGTGATCTCGTGATCGGCACTAGATGTCAGCCAGGTTGCCAGAACTTCGTGACTTAGAACAAGTGTTTAGTACTCATATCCGTTAGAAGCTGAGTCAACATCAGGGCCTGATACTGCCAGAAAATTTAGCCAGTTTAAAAATCCTGACCCCACCTGACTCAATACGCTACAAGTTGAAGGCCGCGGTTTAAGTTCCGATGGGGTCAAAATGTTTAAACTGTTCTAAACTTTCAGGCGATATCATAACCTCTAACGGAAATCAATACCGGAATTATGCTCTGGAGGTTAAGGCGGCCGTTAAACCAGCTGACATTCTGTGCCAATTAAAATCTGCAATTTTCTATTAAGGTGGGATCCTTAACCTCTAATTTTGGGACTCTCAACTTTTGTAGTGAGATAACTATATTTACCTTCTAATACTAAATTAATTTTTTCTTATTCAAATATATATAACTTTACCTATTCATATAAAGTTAGTGGTTACATTTTAACAAATTGCAAATGAGTGTAGTTATTAATATTGATCTCATGAAAATAATTTTTTTTATAAATTAACAAAAACTTCATCCATCCTAGTGTCTTCTTCGTTTTAATTCCTTGTTCTTAAGTTTGTTGAGAATTGTAATAATATTTTTGACTGAACTGAACTTCTAGTTACCCTTGATTTTTCAGTTTATTGTTGTATAGCACCACTTCTGTATTTACTAACATTTGTTTAATATTTTAAACTTTTTCAAACGATTTTTATAACATTATTATACAATTGTCAAGTATTTATTTAAATACGCGAATCACAATATTATGACACTGTTAGACAATATTGTGATGCTAACTGCTATTTTCTCCACAGTATATATTTCTTAGACTATGATTTTTTAAACGCTGGTTTGGATTATCGCTGGTTGGAACGGCGTTAGAAAGTGATAAGTAAGTGTACACCCATTTGTAATGAATGTTTGGTAATTTTAATATTATTAATATATTTCTTAAACATAGATTTTGGGATTTATTGCAAATATTTGTCATTTAAAATTCATAGCGACATGCTGCCACCTAGCATTAGCGTATGAACATTAGTATGATATCGATACTCATCGATATGAGGCAAGGATTATAATCGATATGTGATTCGATGGTGGGTTAACGCTGGCTTTATAAACTCTGGCGCATGCACTGTAGTTTTATAGGATTTGGAAATATATCAGGTAAGTTTAAGTACAATTTTTCGATTTTTTTACATTAGCATGTTGGTAACATTGTCACTCGATGGGAGGGAGACACAACTCTTTATTCTATTGGTATCACTCTGCAATTTACAGGGTTATCACATATTTGTTCAATTCTTGCAATTCTTTGGCATGAGTGGGAAATGAAATAAGGACAAGGAAACATCTTGTAGGAAAACCAGAGTGAAAGTGCCCAGTAATTAAGTCAAGAATCAGGTGTTAGAATATCTTTAAGCATGATTTGAGGGAAGTAAATTATACAGCGGATGATTAGATAACATTAGCTTAGGATAGATATATGGAGAGCTCATCTCCGTATGGCCATGAACCTATAAGTTCGATAAAGACAGTTAATTAGTTGGTTGTATAACCTGTATACCCAATAAGGGAACTATCAACATTGCGTGCCGAAACCTACCTTTGAAATTTATCCCAGAGATGCGTTGTGATATACCAAGGCTGTGACCAAAAATTATGTGTCTTTAACTACAAAGAATTAAAACCCAGCGCCAAAGCTCTCATTTAAACTACAGAGAAGTAATACAACCTCTGAATTGGTGAAATGGAAAACCTTGGAATTCTGCTCGGTGCCGGGCCCCGCCACACTATTGTCCGGTTTACTCAAGCAGGGAGTTCATCTGCGTCGCACACTGGGTTGCCACAGCTGGATTCTGACTTACATTTTAGTGCCTTACAGTTAAAAAGGTAGATTTATTTTGGACACAACCTTAGTACATCATATCGCTTCTCTGGAAGAAATTTGAAGGTAAGTTGCAATATGCAATGGTTGACAGTTTCCTTGTAAGTGTCTCTTTGCGGCCGGAATAATTTATAATTTTTCTTAATCAAACTAGGAAATAGTGAATCAATTAAGAAAAATAAGTTCGAATTCTTTAACTAGAAATATCGGAGCTTTAGGAATGAGAATTAACCTGAAACAAAAATATAAAAATTTCTATAGGGACCGTGATTTGTTATGGATGTTCTTGGTGTCTGCTAACATAGCACAATGCATTGATATATATTTAATATTAGCACGAAAACAACATTAATAGCTTTACTCCTTCGAAATTGACTAAAGAAATAAGTCTCAGATTCTCGTAAAAGCGCAGAATTCGGGAAAGAGCTCACAACGTCTTTAACTCTTAAATTAGCGACAAAATAATTTCTCGTACCAGTTATTTGAATATTTCGGACCTCAGTGAAAACAAAATCACGTAAAACTGTAACTCGTTATTACACATTATTACGTAATTTGACTCAAATTTAAGTAATTTCTATTCATTTGTTTTTCTACGATTTTGTGAACAATATTAAATAGATGAAATCAAAGTAGTTGTAGTAGTAGTAGTAGTAGTAGTAGTAGTAGTAGTAGTAGTAGTAGGACTTTATTAGACAAAACTAAGATATTTACAATATTATTTACAAATATGGGTCGCACGGGCAGTAAGCCGTACGTGCTGTTGACAGTCCGTTACAATAAAGTAATAATTGCTGCTAGTGTGAAGAAAAATATACAAAAAAAAAGCAATAACATTACAATTACATAAAGAAAACGCAATAATATTACAATTAAATAATAACACAATAGCATTATGCACTAAAAAAAGCAATAACATTACAATTACATAAAGAAAACACAATAATATTACAATTAAATAACAACACAATAGCATTATACACTAAAAAAACCATAACATTACAATTACATAAGAAAACACAGTAATATTACAATTAAATAATAGCACAATAGCATTATACATTAATTAATTTATATATAATTATTAAGAATTAATGTTATTGCATTTTGATAACATATATTTATTCATGAATGAGTGTTGTTCTTATTTTCCGCGTTTTGTCCAGAAATTTACCCAAGTTTATCGAATTTTCTGGATTTACCAATAACTCGTAGCATGCCAATCTTTCCCGATTTGAATTTAGAAATCTTTCCGGTAATAACTGACGTCTCCAATATTCTAAAACATTACATTGTCCTAATATATGTATCTCATCTTCAAATTTCCCGCACATTGGACATATTCGCATATCGTGATCGTCGCTAATTTTTTGAAATTTCCATGCCCCTAGCGTAAACCAAGCAAGCCCTGATCTCTCTTTAAATCCTAGGTTGAGTATATACGATTCTTTTCCCCAGACGTGTTTCAGGTCTCTTTGTAAACACAGTGAGCGTTTTCCTGTACATTCGGCGAAAGTATCTTGTTGGTTTATATCTAAGTACCTCCTCCTTATTTTTCTCCACACGTTCTTGCGATTTTCAGTCCCTTTTTCCCATATCCAGCCCATCCCAAACTTTTGGAGTTCTCTCCTAACCTCGTCTGCCCAAAATTTAACATCTATGTTTTTAATTTGGTGGTCGTAACAAATTGCTCTAAGCATTGTTTGTTCACCTTGGATTACTCGCAACCAGTATTTGAGTACACGAATTTTACAGTTTATGTCGTCCTGGAATAACCCAAATTCATATAGAATTCCACAGTTAGAAACGGCCTTACTAAGTCCTGTAACATATTTTAGAAAATTAGTATATACCTTATTTAGTATTTAAATTCAATTACTGGATCAGGATATTTCGAAAAATGAAGCGGTTTCTTCCATTAAATGTTTAAAGAATGGTAAAGCACCTGGAATTGATGGAATACCAGGGGAATTCTTGAAAAAATATGATATCATCCAATAAATTATTAGACGTTTTGAAAACTGCGATCAACAAACTTTTTAATGGAGGAGATTATCCGGAAGCCTGGGCGACAGGTGCCATCCAACCGCTATACAAAGGGAAAGGTGGGGCACAGATACCAGAAAGTTATAGGGGAATTTGTCTCTTGTCAGTGTTCGGAAAAATATATTGTAAAGTACTTTACGAACGAATCAGACAATGGGCTAAAGAGAACAATAGGCTCTCAAAATATCAGGCAGGTTTTAGAGAAGGGTACTCCACGGTGGACAACCTATTTGTTCTGAGAACATTAATTGATGACAATCTGAAAATGAAGGGGGGTAAATTATTTTGTGCATTCATTGATTTTAAGATGGCATTTGATACTGTGGACCGAAGCGCACTTTGGGAAAAATTAAATCGGAAAGGATTGTCCTCATAAAATGATACATGCTTTAATGTCAATTTATAAATATGTTAAATTTTGTATAAAAGTAGACCAAGGGCACATTACAGAGAGCAGTGAAGCCAATCGGGGAGTGAGACAAGGTTGCATTTTATCACAAATGCTATTTAATCTATTCGTTGATGATATTGTAGACGTAATGCTAGAAGGAGAAATTGAGGCTCCGGAGATACGAAATGTTAGAACCCCAGTCCTGTTGTATGCAGATGATTTAATTATCTGTTCCAAGACAATCAAGGGATTGCAAAGAGGTCTTGACCTACTGGAAATATACTGTAGGAATTGGGGATTGACTGTAAATATTAGTAAGACAAAAACAATGACCTTTAAAAATGGGACGGTTTATGGTAGAACAGAGGAATGGAAATACAGAGATCAAGTTCTTCAAAACGTGAAACATTTTGAATATCTTGGTACGACGTTGAAAATGAACGGAAAGTGGAAAAAACACATTGATATAGCATTATTTAAAGGGAGGGGACAACTTAACAGTGTACTCGGTATTCTGGGTCGAGTGCCTGATATTCCAGTCAGCACATTAGAAAAAATGTATGGAGCGATGGTCAGGCCAGTAATGCAGTATAGTAGTGAGATTTGGGGTTTCCAAAGAACGGAAATACTAAATAAGGTATATACGCATTTTCTAAAGTATATTACAGGACTTAGTAAGGCCGTTTCTAACTGTGGAATTTTATATGAATTCGGGTCATTCCAGGACGACATTAACTGTAAAATTCGTGTACTCAAATACTGGTTGCGAGTAATCCAAGGTGAACAAACAATGCTTAGAGCAATTTGTTACGACCACCAAATTTAAAAACATAGATGTTAAATTTTGGGCAGGCGAGGTTAGGAGAGAACTCCAAAAGATTGGGATGGGCTGGATATGGGAAAAAGGGACTGAACATCGCAAGAACGTGTGGAGAAAAATAAGGAGGAGGTACTTAGATATAAACCAACAAGATACTTTCGCCGAATGTACAGGAAAACGCTCACTGTGTTTACAAAGAGACCTAAAACACGTCTGGGGAAAAGAATCGTATATACTCAACCTAGGATTTAAGGAGAGATCAGGGCTTGCTTGGTTTAGGCTAGGGGCATGGAAATTTCTAAAAATTAGCGACGATCACGATATGCGAATATGTCCAATGTGCGGGAACTTTGAAGATGAGATACATATATTAGGAAAATGTAATGATTTAGAATATTGGAGACGTCAGTTATTACCGGAAAGATTTCCAAATTCAAATCGGGAAAGATTGGCATGCTACGAGTTATTGGTAAATCCAGAAAATTGGATAAACCTCGGTAAATTTCTGGACAAAACGCGAAAAATAAGGACAACACTCATTCATGAATAAATATATGTTATCAAAATGCAATACCATTAATTATTAACAATTATATATAAATTAATTAGTGTATAATGCTGTTGTGTTATTATTTAATTGAAATATTAATGTGTTTTCTTTATGTTCTTTATGTAATTGTAATGTTAATGTTTTTAGTGTATAATGCTATTGTGTTATTATTTAATTGTAATATTATTATTGTGTTTTCTTTATGTAATTGTAATGTTAAGGGTTTTTAGTGTATAATGCTATTGTGTTATTACTTAATTGTAATATTATTGTGTTTTCTTTATGTAATTGTAATGTTAATGTTTTTTAGTGTATAATGCTATTGTCTTATTATTAATTGTAATATTTTTATTGTGTTTTCTTTATGTAATTGTAATGTTATTGCTGTTTTTGTTTATTTTTCTTTACACTAGTACCAATTATTACTTTATTGTAACGGACTGTCAACAGCACGTACGGCTTACTGCCCGTGCGACCCATATTTGTAAATAATATTTTAAATATCTTACTTTTTGTCTAATAAAGTCCTACTACTACTAAAAAAAAGTCCTACTACTACATTCTTTGGAAACCCCACATCTCACTACCATAGTGCATTACTGGCCTGACCATCGCTCCATACATTTTTTCTAATGTGCTGACTGGAATATCAGGCACTCGACCCAGAATACCGAGTGCACTGTTAAGTTGTCCCCTCCCTTTAAATAATGCTATATCAATATGTTTTTTCCACTTCCCGTTCATTTTCAACGTCGTACCAAGATATTCAACATGTTTCACGTTTTGAAGTACTTGATCTTTGTATTTCCATTCCTCTGCCCTACCATAAACCGTCCCATTTTTAAAGGTCATTGTTTTTGTCTTACTAACATTTACAGTCAATCCCCAATTCCTACAGTATATTTCTAGTATTGTGCTGGCTAGATATCAGCGCTCTCTGTTACCATTTGTGGGGGTTACGATTCCCACTTTTAATAAACCACGCATCTGCGACCATTTGTGCGCGCGGTGCGACATCTGACCACAATAAATGAACCACGTTCTCTGACTACCATATGTGGGTCAAATGAAAACCACGCAGATTGCTACCATTTTACTCCGGGATCGGGTTTTTTAATTTGCTGTTTCTATTAACGTGGATCAGATTTCCAAAGAGGATATCTTATCAGGAAAATGGCTTACCTCGGGCCCATAGAAGGTAGCCGTTGATTCATCTTTCTTATTAAATACAAGACAATGACTGTGTTTTTAATAATGCTAATCAGCATGATAGTTGAGGAGCTCGGAATGGTATCTTACGTGAGTGATATCCACAACATGATAGTGAACAACTATTTATACTTAAACAAAGCAAAAGGGGCGTTGTTTAAAAGATAACTTTAATAAACAAGTTGGCTTAATAAAAGTAAATTAACAACAAAGAAATGATGGCACTCGATCAAACGATCAAAGTAGCCGTACAGAAAAAAAATAAATAAGTAACGTACCATACATCACACCACACTCACACAAATGTCCGAGTTTCGGGGATATCCTCTTCCCTAGACGGTCGGACCAACTCAAATAGGCCTCTTCTTGGCCTCAAGACAACTTGTCTACGTAGAATTCCATGTTTTAACTTTCCAGTCGCATATTGATCTGGAACCGGATTCCACTCTTGAATCCGTTAGTACAACCAAAACGCCGATTGCTAGGATGATCGAATGATATAGTTCTATAGGTGCACTATGTATATAAAGGTTCCGAGGTAGAGGGGGAATGCGCCGTAGACATGCGCGGCAGGAAGGATGAAGAGGGAAGGGGTAGCCACTAGGAGAACATGGATATTGGCATATTTCACAAATGTTCCTGTGTAGGGAGGAGAACAAAGATACTACACTGAACCGAAAAAATGCACTTTCAGTTTAATAACTCCCTCTGCGCCCTCCGGGTAAAAGAAAACAGTCCATAAACTTCAAAACAATGTCAGATACAAGAATCCCACGTTGGGAGGGGCACATCAACACTATCAGATTCCAAGCGGTAAACTTGCACACGAATCTCCATCGTCCCCTAAATCACAATCACCACACTCGCTTCTATGTTGACTATACAGGCGCTGACAATAAACTCAATCTGGACTCAGTCGCCATAGTACAACTCTGTGGTGTTCCAGGTGAAGAACAGGGTGACGATACCATAATTGGATTGCCGGATCGCAATCCCGCTCCACCGCTATCCAGGAATCTGTAGTTACAGAACCACCATGTCGGTCAGCTGGGAACTCGGGGGTCGGCCGGATCCACCAAGCGCTCGACTGCCGAACATTCCAGGTTGCGTCGTCATGCCAATATTAAGGAAGGAAGGGTAAACTGAAACAAAAAGCAGGCGAAGACAGGAAAACGGAACCTCAAACATACTAATTTAACATATGATATAATACAAAATGTTTTCAGAACAAATATCTAGTCTAACATATGACGCAACAAACAACCTTGGATTTAATCCACTATAGAACCTAGTTTTACTTGACTAACATGTTGTTTCATGACATGGCCATCGACGTTTACCAACTCAAGTTACCCTAGATTGTTAGAATGTAGCCTGCGTCTATATTAACGAAACCTGGACCCCATATATGGAAGTCACTCAAGTAGCTCTCCCAACCAAAAGGATGGTACCATCAGCTCACACACCGATGTCCATAAATAGCTTTCTAAATATCCCAACACATATATATCTACTACGCCGAAACATACTCTTGAATACAGTTTACGTAACATCTTTACATTACCTTCAACATCCATACCTAGTAAACTCAATTCTCGGACCAGCTTGTCCTTGACTGCAACATCAGTCCAACTAGGCATGTTTACAAAGTACAATGAACAAAAGATGTAAACAACTATAAGCGAACGTAGTTTAGTATACATAAGTCACTCTCTGTTTACCTACAAAGAAAGATGAGTCAATATCATTTACGTGAAACATTTCAAACGCGTAAATAAATACTTTTCAATAACTTTAACATAGATACCAAGTATCGAAAACAAATAGTTATCCACGGGATAATATCTCTGAAAAATGTCGATTTTCTAATTCCAAACTTCATTTACGACCATGCAGAGTGTATACCCTTTTTTGGCACTTGAATCCAAAACTCCAAAACTTTAGTGGAAAATTTTAAATCGATACTACTTGAACCACTGTCAATAGAATACAGCATGTCTTTCAAAGCCGAAAGATACAAAACCAAACGCTCTGATACCATTTGTGCTGGCAAGAACCCCTTTAAACCACGCTCTGCGGAACCATTTGTGCTGGCTAGATACCAGCGCTCTCTGTTACCATTTGTGGGGGTTACGATTCCCACTTTTAATAAACCACGCATCTGCGACCATTTGTGCGCGCGGTGCGACATCTGACCACAATAAATAAACCACGTTCTCTGACTACCATATGTGGGTCAAATGAAAACCACGCAGATTGCTACCATTTTACTCCGGGATCGGGTTTTGTAATATGCTGTTTCTATTAACGTGGATCAGATTTCCAAAGAGGATATCTTATCAGGAAAATGGCTTACCTCGGGCCCTTAGAAGGTAGCCGTTGATTCATCTTTCTTATTAAATACAAGACAATGACTGTGTTTTTAATAATGCTAATCAGCATGATAGTTGAGGAGCTCGGAATGGTATCTTACGTGAGTGATATCCACAACAGAATAGTGAACAACTATTTATACTTAAACAAAGCAAAAGGGGCGTTGTTTAGAAGATAACTTTAATAAACAAGTTGGCTTAATAAAAGTAAATTAACAACAAAGAAATGATGGCACTCGATCAAACGATCAAAGTAGCCGTACAGAAAAAAAATAAATAAGTAACGTACCATACATCACACCACACTCACACAAATGTCCGAGTTTCGGGGATATCCTCTTCCCTAGACGGTCGGACCAACTCAAATAGGCCTCTTCTTGGCCTCAAGACAACTTGTCTACGTAGAATTCCATGTTTTAACTTTCCAGTCGCATATTGATCTGGAACCGGATTCCACTCTTGAATCCGTTAGTACAACCAAAACGCCGATTGCTAGGATGATCGAATGATATAGTTCTATAGGTGCACTATGTATATAAAGGTTCCGAGGTAGAGGGGGAATGCGCCGTAGACATGCGCGGCAGGAAGGATGAAGAGGGAAGGGGTAGCCACTAGGAGAACATGGATATTGGCATATTTCACAAATGTTCCTGTGTAGGGAGGAGAACAAAGATACTACACTGAACCGAAAAAATGCACTTTCGGTTCAGTATATTATAGGATTCATTAGGGGACCCGGCAGAAGTTGTCCTGTCCGAACTTACAATTCTTATCATAATCGGACCATATAATTATAGGTCTCTTTTTACCATAAAATTCACTAGTTAATAAGTTCACAAGAAAACTTCTCACTGCCATCTGCTTTTACTCAAGAAACGTGCACTTTGACATCATATTTGTTGTCGCGCGGAATATCTCGGTAATGCAGATGACTCAACATGACATAAAATCCTATAACCCGATCGCAGTGCCACCTAACAGGCCAAATTGAGATTCTAAACCATCCAAGGATCCACGCATTCACATACAAAATATTTCATGAAAATCGGTTCAGTCGTTTAGGCAGTTTTTAATTTCGGATTTCAAGTGAACTTCCATTTAATTGTCTCATTTCGCTCATTTTTTGATAATAACTACCTCGGTTTATTATAATATGATGAACTGAGTTTTGTTGTGAAACATCGAAGAATTTGACTGCTAGAGTGATTTTTTAAATTTTCACTTCCGATAAACTCCTACATCTAATGATTTTAGAGGAATCAATTGTGAATCTAAACCATGTAGGGACCCAGACACACGCAGCAAATTTCATCAAAATCGGTCCAGTTGTTTAGGAGGAGAATTATTTATATATATATAATATATATATATATATATTTAATCGCCATACTATGATTGTTGTCCGTTTATATAAAAGCGGGTGCCGTGCGACAATGCTTGACAATGATTAACATGCGGAATTTTATACTGGCGGTAGTCGGCATCTTTGTATTTAATTATATATTATAGCCGTGGGGAAACAAAGCGAGCCGTGGACAACCATCATAGTGAGGGGATAATATATAATGATTACGAATTTAAAGGTTAAAAAAACAGTAAAGAAGTCGTGGTGCTTGGAAATATTGGCACTGAATTTTAACATGGAATAATAGTATTTGCTAAACCTTATACCCGGTCCGCTCTTAAAGTGATCCTCGTCAAAACAAAACCATGTGACCTGCTCGCTTTTCATTGGTTATGGACACCGACGTACACTTGGCGACAAAAAGAATGAGCCGCTTCAAAAAAACAAGTTCTTATTACGGCCCACTGCGCATACTCGAAAAGCCATAGCTAAGGTTCACGAGGTAACGCACTATTAAATGTTTTAAATGCGCTGTATTTGGTTTTAATGGTCTTAAATAGTTGAAGAACAGTGAAGGAGACATCTTTCTAGATATTTAAGAGTGTTGGACAAATGCAATATTACTCAAATTACGACATTTTAAATAAAGTTCAACTCTCGTTCATAGTGTAAAAGTAAACACGGCAACTAGTATCAGACGTCCGAATATCGTAGATGGTCAAATTACTTACAACAAGATAAAGTGTATGTGAAAGCCAGGGTTCAAATCCTCCGACAATTTTTTTTATCCATTTGTATTTTCGCAAAATACATCCTATAATATTTAATTCCTGCCACATAATCTACGTTCTCTTTACACTATCTTAAGTAATATACCTGTCTGTAACACTATTTAGCTACCGGTATAAATTTAATTGTGCCTGCAGCACCACGTTTTAATAATAATGCTATTAATTTATGTACTGTAATAAAATATCATATAGCTTCATATATTTATGTTTATTTATTTATTACGTATCAGTGAGCTTCAACCTTCAATTAAAATATTTAGTTTATATATGTGAAGTCCATCATAATGATAGCTCATAGATGATATACAATAATAAAAAAAATAGTATCCGTCATCTATAAAATAATAATAATAATTAATGGGATGTATCAATTGATGTGAAGAATATAATTACCTGGGGATCAAAATTAACTCAAAATGCCCCCAAAAAATGACATGAAATATAGAATTCAAAAAGGCAGATCAGTAATGACATTGTTAAACGGAGGGTTGTGGGATAATAACATAAGAATAGATACCAAATAAGAAATTTATAAATCCATAATTCGAAGCACGCTTGCATTCTGTGCAGAAACTTGGTATCTGAATAAAAATTTGAGTTTAAAGCTTATGTCTACCGAAATGGATTATTACAGACGCTCAACTAGACATTCTAAATTGGAAAAAAATCAGGAATTCAATCAACACACAACAAATGAAGGTCCAAATCCAATATTAGATTTTGTGAGATACAGACAACTAGAATGGTATTGTCATATACGTAGGATGCTAGAGAAAACATTACCCGGACAACCTTTGGAATGGATTCCACCTGAAAAAGGAAAGAGAGGTGGTCCAGATTTAAATGGAAGAATGTTGTAAGAAGAGATATGAGGGAGCTAAGTCTGGAAGAATTGGAATGAGAACACAGAGAAGAATGGAGAAAGAAGATGAAAATTTAAAAAGCTTTGGGCATAGGAAGATGTTTTATTACACTGTAAATCTGTTTATAAATAAGTAAATAATAATATTAATAATAAAAATATTAATACTTCCAAATGGTTAGTACTTTTTTCTTTGAGAACGAATATACAGAATAAAATAGAAAGCATAATGTTGAGTGATTCCAGGTTATGTGGCCAACTATGGACCACGGCCACATAACCCGGAATCACTCAACATTATGATTACCGGCCGTGAAAGCCTGCATTCAACTAAAATAGAAAGCACTTTAACAATTAAAAAAAATAACCTCACCGGTAGTCGAACCTGCGACCTGTTGTGTACGAATCAAGCCACTAAGCAATGAGCTACACTTTCGCTGCCTTGTTGCGTTTAGAAAGAATACTCTTCAAGAGAAGAAGCAAAACGTATTGTAGCGCTACTGTGCAATTAGTTTACTCGTGTGAATCGCGCGTTAGAACTTGAAATATTCGAGATCAAGAGTCGGCCCATTCTTTTGTCGCTAAGTGTACGTTGAAAAAGCAATAAGTACGTGAAAAAGTAGTTCCCTTCATTAAATTAAAAATATGTCCTTTGAATATACTTATTATTCTTCGTGAATGAAAATAATAGAGCAATTCCATATGTGACTGACTGACATTTACAATACACTTTTGCTGCAAAATGGCTGCATGAATATTACAACTGGTTGAAATTAGAGGTGTTATATACGTGATATGATAGAGGAAAAATGCCTGGTTAAGATTGTACATAAATATACAACTTCTGAAGAAAATCAATGTTATTTATTATCTGTCAAAATATGTGTGACTGACTGACATAAATGTCAACTCATCATGCAGCTTAACATGTTCATCTACATCATTCTCTGAAATGTGAATCCTAATTTAATTTTCCAAAATACCGTTTAGAGGGCACACTTCAAGTTACACTTTAAATAAAAAATAAACCTAAATCACAATTAATACCGCAGTTATGACCTAATATGTGATGTGTGACTGACTGACATTATTTTGTGACTGACAGACATTTCTGAATTTAATTTAGAATTTCAAAATGCAAACATTACACAATTGTAACAAAATACCATGAAAATAGATAAACAGCTTCAGTAAACAGAGTTTAATAAAGAACTGCATACACTTTATCAATTCTACGAAAATTGTTAAATTTAATTTTACTGTAAAATAAATACTAATTTAAATCAATAATGTAATTAAATTAACTCGCCATGTACCATTTTAAATTATAAAAATAACGAAACTATTAAATACTTAATAACAAAGTGCCTTCTCTATTGTTAAATATAGTAAAGTAAAGTGATCCCACAACAGGCCCGGAGGCCCTTGGGGTAGTAGGAGGTTAAGGCTCCCACTTTTTCTAGACAATCGGCACTTTATGTCAGCCGGGTTGTCAGCCCTGCGTGATGGCCGCCTTTACCCCCAGAACAAGCGTCTGGTACTCATTTCCGTTAGAGGCTGAGTCGACCCCAGGGCCATAGTGCCGCCAGAGGGTTTGGGTCAGTTTAAAAATCCTGACCCCAACGGGACTTGAACCCTCGACCCTCCGGCTTGTAGCTCAGTGCCTTAACCACTACGCTACGGCGTGCCCCCACCTACTAAAATAGTATGCATATATATATATATATATATATATATGTATATATAGGTGTATATATAAAAGTACAGTAAAGAGATCCCACGACAGGCCTCGGGAGGCCTTGGGGTAGTGGGAGGTTAAGGCTCACACTTTTTCTAGACAGTCTGCACTTGATGTCAGCCGGGTTGTCAGTCCTGCGTGCTGGCCGCTTGTACCCCCGAACATGTGTGGTACTCATTTCCGTTAGAGGCTGAGTCGACCCCAGGACCATAGTGCCGCCAGAGGAATTGGGTCAGTTTAAAAATCCTGACCTCCATGGGCCTAGAACCCTCGACATTCCGGCTTGTAGCGCAGTGCCTTAAACCACTACGCTACGGCGCGTAACTGATTACAATTTAGTCCGGCGCCATATCCGAGAGGTTAAGGCAAGAAGCCTTGGCGCTGAGCTACGGGACTTGCGCTGATTCGAGTCCCCATGGAGCAAGACATTTTCTCATGGAATTTCGGTCAGTATGGGACAGGTGCCCACCCAGCATCGTAAGGCATTTGGGTGGCTACAATAAGTAACGACTCCAGGTTGATAAGACCAACTATAACGGCTGGGTGACCCGACATGCTGACCACATGTCACCCCTACACTGGCTTATGATCGTCTACCTCTGTGATTAACACATGTGGACGTGAGGCCAGCAGCCGGTTGGTAGACCAAGGGCCTTCTGGGCCTGTCGCGCTTGGAGTGGAGTTTATTACAGTTTACCTGATGTAAGATTTAATATTTTTGATTTCTAGATTGAACCACTGAAATAAAAAAAATAATCCCCCCAGAATGTATACACATTCTTAATAAGTTAGTTATTTATCAGAGTGCATGTACTTTCAAAACAATTTATCGTAAATCGCATTAGTAAGCTGTAGTTAGTAAACAATTGCTGACGTATTTAATTCTACTTTTAAACAACCATAAAAACATAACTCCAATTAGCCCGAATTCTGATGACTCACATCATAACATCGATGTATGATCGCTTATACAAACATTTCTCTCCCTAGTTTTCGCCGCTAACTTGACCTGACTTGACCCATTAATAAAAATAATGTTTCCTGTCACGCATGAAGTCCCACGCTGTAACTGAATGGTTTGAGTCAAGATGTCTCAATAGAGAGCACTGATTCGAGCCCCATGAGAGAAGACATTTTCTCATGGAATTTCGGCCACAATGGGATTGGTGCCCGCCCAGAATCATGAAGAATTTGAGCAGCTACAATATTTAGCGGTTGCGGTCGAGAATACCAGCCATAACGGCTGGAGTATCCGACATGCTGACCACATGTCACGCTATATGTTGGTTAGATAATTGTCCACCTCTGTGATTGATATACTTGGATGTTAGATTAGTAGCCAAGGGCTTTCTAGACCTGTCACGCCATTCAGTTTTTTTTAACACATGAACTTACGAATTTGTTGCGTTAATTGTTTGACAGTTGTGTATATACTATAACATACGGGTCCAACGCTTTCACGTTGTACACGCAATGAGTCTGAGATAGATTGCAAGATATTCAAATTGTTTTTCTAAAAAAGTTCTTTCCTTGTCCTATACAATTTTGTGACTCCAGTTATTTGGTTGGTTTTACAGCTCACATTACATAATTCTGCACCATTTTGTATCTTCTTTCCCGATTTTTCATACATCTGTGCCATCCTTTTTACTTGGTCGCCAATCGCATTTATAGCCCCCTTTCCATTGTACGATTCAAAGAAGTTCCATTTTATGTCAAAATCCAAATATGCGAGTAAGCAGTGTCACATTGCTAAATGTATAGGCCTATTTCTATTACCTGCTGCTCCAACTGAGAATTTTTATCACCTCAAGTTTTGGAACAAATTACTATAGTTCGAAAAAACACTTTTCTATAGCAAACATCTATAGCACACTTGCTATGTGTCACATAACCTGACACTAGAACAAAGTATTTCTTCTGAACTTCTCTGTCACCTTCCATCTAAACTAGGCAACAGCAGTTAATATTGAGATAGGCCCTATGCTAATTTTTCCAATGAACTGCCTGGATCTCATTTTGTTCTTTGTAGGTATAATTTTCTGAGAAATCAACAAGTATGGCTGCTTCATTTACTGCAACCTTTTTCCTGAATATACTTAAATGCTTCCGCTAACTACCTTTTAGTTCAAATTGACACAGAAAAGGGGTCAGTAGTTATTTTATGGAACAGCTGAGTCGAACAGTCTACCAGATTTCCTAAACCATGTTTATGTTAATCCTCAGCGGAGTGCAGCAAGAAACTGACTGCACCATGCGTATTAGCATATATATGATACAACAAAAAGTCAGTCAGTTACGGGACACTAGCGGGAAAAAATAATGACTTTACAAGAAAATGTCTTCAATACGTTTTTGTTAGCTGTGTACCGATAACGTAGAATCCAAGAGGAAATTTTATTCCATCAATTATTATGTTGTGTACAGTAATTTTTATACTACGTTTTCCGTGACTGACTGACCATAGCTTGCAGTTAACAATATTATAGGACACATTTAAGGTATATAGAACATTAGAATGCAGTTAATATTATTACATTTACGTCTAGGTAGGACCAAAGTATGGTTTAACAAAAGAGTTTGTAAAATAAAACGAATTAATACGACCAAATCATTAAACAACAAATTGGTAAAATGTTGTGTGTTTTTACAGGTTTGGAATTTTACAAGTTCTACCACTAATATTAGATTAAAATAATACACTTTTGGAACATTATCTTATAGAATCAGAAAATTTGATCATTAGAGATATATATTACGCAAAAGAAATATTCCTGCGTCAATTTCAAAATTTTCACCTCGGTATGACATTTTCATGGAATCGCTCA
The DNA here is from genome assembly GCA_030220185.1 of Diploptera punctata. Taxonomy (NCBI): domain Eukaryota; kingdom Metazoa; phylum Arthropoda; class Insecta; order Blattodea; family Blaberidae; genus Diploptera; species Diploptera punctata. Next base: position 634,649 of record JASPKZ010005273.1, on the reverse strand, counting down.
ATAATATTCTAAACATACAAAATATTCTAAAATATACCTAATAAATAATTGTAACATAAACTAGTTTATTACATAAGGCAAGCCGTCCAAACTACGGCCCGCAGGCCACATCCGGTCCGCCATGGCTTTTCGTATGGCCCGGGTAAGCACTGGAATAAACAAATTATTTGTTTATTATAAATTTAAAATTTAAAATGTGAAATCTAGTTCGGACATCCCTGTGTGAAATTCATCTCTGTGGAATGTGGAGTTGAGGTGTCACCACTTCTCTTGACAAAGTAGTAGAGATGAATAATCTCTTATTTACCGTTTTCTCCCCCACTCCAAACATTTAACACTACTTGTTTCGCTTATTGTATTGTCAATCAAACAATAGTCTCTGCACGGAATAGTTGTAAAATAGTGTTAAAATGAGAAAATGCTTTCAAAAGAACGCAATGTTGATTCCGAGTGTAGAATGTTTAACGAAACCTGGACCAGCAAGTACTTTGTGAAGGAACATGAAAACAAAATATTATATGTTATTTGTTACGATTTTATTGCAGTTGTGAAAGATTATAACATTAAAAGACATTACCAAACAAAGCATAGCCATTTTGTTAAATTTAATGGAGATGAGCGTACTGAGAAAACGAACGAGCTCTTTTCGAAAGATACGGCACAACAGCAGTTATTAATTCAGGATGTGGTGTAAGACATAGAAACGAGTTATGAAGTTTCGACACTAATTGCTCAGAACGGAAAACCGTTTTCTGATGGCGAATTTGTGAAAAGGTGTCTGATTACTGTTGCCAAGAAGTTGTGTCCCTATAAAATTGATTTATTCAATTCAGTGTCGATATCAAGAAACACTGTAAGTAGGCGTGTAGAAGAACTAGAATCCAAAGTTCGTCATCAGCCTGTAGAAAAAGGAAAACAATATGAACATTTCTCCATAGCATGCGACGAAAGCACTGATACTGTTCAGTTGTTGCTATTTCTTAGAGTCATAGATACCGATTTCAAAAATATACGAAAAACTTATAGGGGTACGAAGTATATATGGTACGACGAAACGTACTGACTTGTTTGAGGAAGTTGTGAAAACTGTCGACAATATTGAACTAGACTGGGTGAAATTATGCAATATAACAACTGATGTGCGCCATGTATGTTGGGAGCCAACACCGGAATTAATGAAGAACAACGTTGAAGTTTTGGGAATCACAGTGCATACATTTAAAAGTATGAATATGATACGTTAAGTGATCACGATTGGCTGTCCAGACTAGCATTCCTTGTCGACATGACAAAACATTTGAATGACTTGAACATAATTTTACAAGGTAAAGACAAATTATTCAATCAAGTTTACAGTGCAATAATAGCTTTCAAATTGAAACTCGAGCTATTGAAAAGGCACGTGTCTGTGAAAAACTGGGTACATTTTCCAAGTGTAAATGCTCTACAAAATGAATATCCTGAATTGTGTTTCAGAAGTGATTATTTTGTGGAAGTTATCGAAAGAATTGAAGAACAGTTTTCTAATAGATTTGTTGATTTCAATAAAATGGAACCAGACATTTCTTTGTTTTCGTCTCCATTTTCCTTCGATGTTGACAAAGCACCAGCAATGTTGCAATTTGAACTAATATATTTGCAGTGTTATGGCGCAATGAAAGGAGTTCTGATCCTACAGATCTGATTAGGTTCTACACGTTACTCCCAGAAAAATGTTTAGGGTTGAAGGAACACGCCTGTCGTTAAATCAGCAATGTTTTCCACGATATACGTGTGTGAACAAACATTTTCTAAAATGAAAATTCCAAAATCACGATTGAGGTCAAGTTTGAGTGACGAACATCTCCTAGACATCTTATTTATCAGCACTACTCAGCAGACACCTGACATCGATCGATTATTACCTTTAAGAAGCCAGCTCCACCCTTCTCATTAGGTAAATATATTCACAATTGTACTATTTTTTATACAAATTTAACTGCAGCATGGTGTTACAAATATTTTAGCATTCTTCTGTATGATCATGTAATTTTATTTTAATAGTAATAATAATAATAATAATAATAATAACAATAGTAACAATAGTAACAGTAGCAGCAATTATAGTAACGATATTCATGTTCCGGCTCGCGATCAATTGCACAATCAGTTATTGGCCCGGCCCGTTAAAAAGTTTGGGCGTCCCGTATGGGTATGCATTTGAGTCATGCTTCAGTCAATTCTCATGAAACAAAATGGCGGAAAGTATCGAGTCTTCTGTTGCTGTGTCATCTCCCTGTCAAAAGTTACAGTAATTGTGGCACGAATGACGGAAGAACATTGCTTCTACAACGTACGTCGGTGTTCATAATCAATGAAAAGCGAGCAGGTCACATTGTTTTGTTTTGAAGAGGATTACTTTAAGAGCGAACATGGTATAGGAAACAAAATTGTTTTCATGGAATTATATACTGTAAGAACTTTTATTGTACGAGTGTAGGCTACAAGTTCCCATAATGCGCTACAGCGCTATTTAAAGTGTTTTTCTTTCTCTGCCGATATAAGCTCAAACTACCTAGAGTAAGTAGCTAGGCAGTTGACAACTAATTGGATTTACTCTCGCGCTTGGCTGCCGTTACAAGCTTCCTTTCAAAACAACACATCTCACACATTGTCTTGCTGTTTAAAATGTACGACAAAAAAGAGTCAAGTACAATATATGTCATTTAAACAAATACTTACACTCTGTTTTAAAAACAGACGTAGGAATTTCTTGGGCCAAAGTGATATGAATGCTACTTTTAGCTTGCTATTGTCTGACCAACGGATCTGTGTCCCCATAAATATGCGAACTGAATACTAATTACTTTTCCGCCTAGGTAAATAATTTCCCTCTCTGCATTCCTATCTCTCTCTTTTATTTCGCCCCTCCAACTACTCACAATTTTGAGCCTTATTGGTGGGCAGATTATTTGCACTTGCAGTCCAGTGTTGTCAACTCAAAATGAACACTGTAGCACGGAGTAGTGAAAAACATTATTAAGTAAATAATAGAAGTCAATCAGCGTCATTAGACCTACTTAAATATGAAGAAATGATAACTAACCTTACATGATACAATACTCAAGATCAATGGCACTGTTTAGGGGACGTTTGGCAACATACCTACTGGAAAGTTATCCTAGCTGCTGTTTGACTGGCGGGAGGGAAGCGCGTGGAATGGAGTGAGTACAGGTGTTAATATTCTAAGAACGGCTGCAGCGTTGAAGGGGCACAAATCCGTTAATCCGACAATATATTTCGACAGGCTTGTTATAATATGGAAAAACAATTACTTAAATAAAAATACCAAAACAAGAATATGTAAAGCAGTGATACGCCCAATATTGACCTATGCCTCCGAAAGAAGAGCAAATCTCTTAAAAAAACTTTATAAACAAATTAAATGGGCACGCCGTTGCGTAGTGGTTAAGGCACTGAGCTACGAACCGGAGGGTCGAGGGTTCAAGTCCCGTTGTGGTCAGGATTTTTAAACTGACCCAAACCCTCTGGCGGCACTATGGCCCTGGGGTCGACTCAGCCTCTAACGGAAATGAGTACCAGACGCTTGTTCTGGGGTAAAGGCGGCCGTCACGCAGGGCTGACAACCCGGCTGACATAAAAAAGTGCCGATTGTCTAGAAAAAAGTGGGAGCCTTAACCTCCTACTACCCCAAGGGCCTCCGGGTCTGTTGTGGGATCACTTTATTTTAAAGGAACGAAAGAAACACAAAATTATGTACAAATATATAGCGGTGTCGACAGGAAAACCCATGGACAAGCTGGAGTAATGATTTGGATTAATAAAACCATAAGAAATAAAATTCAACACTACACTTACTGGAATGAAAGAATATTAGAGTTTCGACTGAAAATAAATAGAGGTAATTTGACAGTTCTTGGTGTATATGCACCAGAGGAAGGCCGTGAAGAAGACAATGAAGAATTTTATAAAATATTACAAGAAATTTATAGCAAAATTAATAGAAATGATTACATTCTCATAATAGGAGATTTAAATGCCAGAGTGGGCAATGCTCAAGTCAACAATAATATTGGAACATTTGGCGAACCAACCAGCAATAGGAATGGGACAAGATTAACAGATTTTGCTATCTACAATGAACTGAAAATAACGAATACCTTTTACAATCATAGAAACATACATAAATATACCTGGCATCGTCAGAACTCAAAATCAATCCATTGATTATTTCATTGCAAATAATAAGATTTTTAAATTGTTTCTCGATGTCAGAGCCTACAGAGGATATGATATTGGTTCAGATCACTACCTAGTAGAAGCAAGAATAAGATTTCCACCAAGATGGTTAAAAAAGAAGAAACAACAACAGAGCCTAGAACAAAAGTACAAGGTAAAATTATTTTATGATGACAGCATTAAATGGTTATATTCGAGAAGAATTCATCAATATATGGCTACAACTCCAGAAAGTAATGATGTCGAAGAAGAATGGAAAAACATTAAAATGATAATTCAAAATGCAGCTAATGAAACTTTAGGAAAAGTAAATATACAACAAAGAAGAAATAGAACTCTAAAAATCTGGGATGATCAAATAAAACAATTGATTGAAGAAAAAAATGCAGCTTATAAAAAGAATTTGAACACAAAGAAAGTAGAAAATGAAATAGAATTCAAACGCTGTAGAGCTATTGTTAAGAAGGAAATAAGAAAGAGACATAGGAAAACATGGTTAAATTTTGTTACACATTTAGAATCAGATTTGCATAAGCTCCAACCTAATGCCTTCAAAATATTAAAACATTTGAATAAAGATATTAAAGAATCTACCAAAATTAATTGCGGAGTAACAAAAGAAGATTTTTTCAATTATTATAAAAGTCTTTGGACTGACAATAGCTATGAAGATACAATTTTCCGAAATAATAATGAGACAGATTCCATAATATCATTGGAAGAATTGAACAATAGTTTAAAGAAATTAAAAAATGGGAAGGCAACTGGCACAGATGGTTTGAATTCTGAATTGTACAAATATGCAGGCAAACAGTTCCATGAAAGACTGTTGTCCTTCTTTAATAATGTATTCAAAAATGCAGATATACCACAAGAATGGAAGACAAGCATTGTTATACCCCTGTTCAAGAAAGGAGACAAGAGAAAAATGGACAACTATAGGGGAATCAGTTTGTTAAACACATGCTACAAAATTTATGCAGACATTTTAAATGGAAAATTGAAAAGTTTCAGTGAAAAATTCCTTATGGAATGTCAAAATGGATTTAGGAAAGGACGATCTTGTATTGATTCAGCATTTTCTGTTAAACTATTGCTTGAAAAAAGAAGAGAATTCAACTTAGAAACACATTTTGCTTTCATAGATTTTGAAAAAGCATTCGACACAGTCAAGAGATCAAAACTCTTAAATATATTGGAAGACAGAAATATACCAAATTTATTTCGGCAGAACATACAAATATTTACAAAGACAACACCATAAAGATTAAATTAAATAACAGATTTTCTGAAGAAGGAATTATAAATCGTGGTGTGAGACAAGGCTGCCCCCTATCCCCAACACTCTTTGCAATTTATATCAATGAAGTAATATGTTGCTGGAACAAAACATATAAATTTGGAATAAGAATATCAGAAAATAGAAAATTAAACACCCTATTGTTTGCAGATGACCAAATAATAATAGCAAATTCCGAAGATAATCTACGGAAAGGTCTGTATGAACTTAACAAAATTACAGAAGAATATGGATTAAAGATATCTACAGAAAAAACAAAAATTATGGCATTTCAAGGTGTAGATCCTGTCAGAAGTAAAATTGTACTGGACAATAAAATTTGGAGCAGGTGAATAATTTTACATATCTAGGATGCAATATCTCATATGAAGAAAAAAAGGATGTAAATGCAAAAATATCTAAATTTTTTAAGAATTTTAGGGTTAATAAATTCTATCTTCAAGCCACAGTTAGTCCAAAAGCATTCAAGACTGAAAGTGTATAAAACACTGGCTCTTCCAACTCTTTTTGTATGGTAGCGAAGTATGGACGTTGAAACAGAAGGATATACAGAGACTTAGATCTGCTGAAATGAGATATCTTCGGAGGACTGCAGGATACACACTACTAGATCACAAAAAAAATGAAGACATCTTAGAAGAATTACACATGGAATCTTTAGAAAACAAAATTTCTGATTATAAGTCAAGATGGATACAACATTTCATCGAATGGAAGATCACAGAATACCCAAACTAATGTTAAGATATCAACCTGCAGGAAGAAGAAGACCAGGACGTCCACTCAAAAGACTTCTGGATGGTGTTTCTCTTGAGGCCGAAACAGGTCAACAAATGGCCTAAATTCGTGAATGTACTATGATGATGATGATAAATGAATATTTTGAGGAAGATTGTACGTAAACCAAGGAAAGATTAAATTATAAATGAAGCAATAAGAAGGCAGTTGAATATTCAGGCAATAGGAGAACGGGTGAAAAAAAGATGATTTGAATGGAATCAACATATATCCCACATGATACCAGATAGAATTATTGTACGTATAACAAGAGATAAGTTACCAGACGATGAGAGGAGGACACCTGGAAGATAAAAAAAAGAGATGGAAGGACTCTTAATTTTGAATGGAACAGGTCATGGACCGGAAACAAAGAGAAGGAGAAGAGAATGTATGAATGGTCAGGTGAATGGAGAAAATTACATGATAGTGAATTATACGATATATATATATGGAAAAGCATTTAAGTCTAGTAGATTGTGAAGGCTTTTACATGTGGCATGAATGGGGAATGGAAGAGTCGAATGGAAATTTGTTGAAGGTAACACAAGGAAACGCCAAATAGATAGGACATAAATTACTAGGATAATAATATTAATCATATATTGAGTGAGGTAAATTTTATAGGAAGTGATTGGAAACATAAATTCAGGCTAGGGATGTATGGAGAGTGTAGGTCTGAGCGGCCATCATATTACGGATTAGATAGTTCGTTACTTACTGGCATCTTCTTTAATAACAATAGATCTACAGCCGAAACCGTGCACTTTCCTAGCTCATCTTCTGTCTATGTTCCTATATTTTCATTCCATTACGTGTGAAATTTCTGTTTACTTAACTTCAACACCTGCTGACACAATTCTGCCATCTTAATTCGAATTTAATACAGATCGTTCGGACTTCGTTCTAAGCGTACATATTGGGCGCTTTCCATCTCGTCTTCCTACGAGAAAATTCCAAGAAAATTTAAGAACATAAAAAATTTCATATTCAATAAGCAATTTTTATATTTATTTCTGTCATAGAAATATAATTGTTTCAGTGTCTGTCTGTTTTGTGACGGCAGTTGTTTTGCTGTCCAGTGTGCTGTTTCCAGGAACTGATTTTTCCCTCGGCAGCAAAATTACTAATGGCTAACTCTAAGTGGCTCTCCTATTGTAACCTCTACCTAAGGATGTTTTTTTAGGAATGTATTACGAGATATGGAAACGATGTTTTGACATGTGCTGTGTTTATATGTAGCGACATGTGCCACTAGATTAACCCTTATGGAGGTTGTACTCCAGTCAATATATTCTTATGCACTGAACGCCATTGCGGCAGTTGTCCTATCGTGCGTACTATTGGATTAGCATGTTCCAAAAGTTTTGATACATTTTGGTAACTTGATCTTTCACAATAGCATCAAGATAGTGCAATTGTGCTGCTTCGTGTAGCTATGTTATTCTTGTATACATGGGTGGCGAAAATATAATTTTTAGACATCTGTTCTGAATTATTTGGATTTTCTGTTTATGTTTTTTGACAAGAATACTCAGTGTTTCACAGCCGTACACATGCTGCGGATTACTGCTACATACAATGTAATCTTAATCCGTCTAGGGAGTGTTGCATCCCGGAAGAATGGATATAATATTGCTATAGCTGCATTTGATTTTTCTTTAACATAATTTATGTGATGTTTGGAAGTTAATTTTGGGTCGAGATGTAGTCCGAGATACTTAACTGCAGTCTCATTGCGAAGAATTTGTGGACCTATTGTGAGCTGTATTGGTGGGGGTTGGGAACATTTGGAAAATAGGATTAATTACTTACTTGTTTCCAATTATATAGGAATATGACAAAATATATATTGTTTGTGGGGTATTTTTTTAATCCAAATCAAAAGTGTATTTTTTTTACAAAATTATTAATATTCTTATATCAAAATTATAGGGAAATAAGAGTAAATAAGTGCGTTACGGAGGTTGTGTAGTCGAATAATAAAAATGGGGATTGAACGGTACTTGGAAGATGTTGAGAAGTAAAATGGATACCCATAAACCTATAAACTCACTTGGGGTATTTGTCGATCTGATGGTATAATACTCCTGAGAAAGTTTGAAACATTAATGAAGATCGATATTAATGGACACTACGTTACTGGCATTTGAAGTTATATTAAAATAAAAAGAGTGCATTTAAACAAGGAAGCATTATATCGAATTAGTTTTCCATTACAAAAGATCGTTGCAGGAGCTACTGATTATCTCCTACCGTATTTAAAACACATGTCCAAGAAACCATATGGTCTTGTGGTCAGAGCTTTTTTTTCAGCAAGTTCCATCATAAAGAAAGAAGTGCTACATGCTTTAATTTACAAAATTATTTATATAAAATCATTTGCAAAAAAAATTGTTTTTTTAATTTTCTATGGTCACTTATAATTTTTTATCTATTTGTTCCACTCATTGAATTGGCTTTGTTTTGCTCTAATCTGTTTAAATCTATGGAATTAATGAATGGCATTAATTCAACTGTGTACTCCAACACTAGTCTTACTTTATCGAATATCCATTTACCGTATTTCTTAATCATGGCGTTCTTAAATAACTGTCTTTCCGTTTCTAGTTGTGTACATTCAAACAATATATGATCTATGGTTTGTTCTGAGTTTCCGCATGTACACAAGGGGTTGTCTTTTATCTTAAAACGATAGTAATAACTGTTTATTTTCCCGTACCCTGTTAAGAAAGTAGTTATTTGTCCAGTTAAAGGTAACTTTAATTTCAAACTTTCCTACACACTAGGTAAAAATTATTTTGTCACTGCACCTTTTGTGGTTCTTTTCCATTCATTTTCCCACTTATTTACACTTATTGATTGCAATTCATTTAAAACTACACTGGCTGGTTTACGGTCGTAACACACTGGAAGTTCTCTGTTCCTTGCTGCTTGTTTAGTCAGTCTATCAGTAATATCGTTGCCATCATTCCCGTTGTGTGCCTTGACCCATGTGTAGTGAATTTTCCAATTCTGCATTTCTAGGTTTTTAGTTAGGTCTCTAATTGATGCTATTATATAGGATTTGTTGGTTTTTATTGTTTTCCAGTGAATCTAAAGATATTCTGCTACCTGTGTGAATTGCTGCTGTTTTTTATACATAGGAAGATGGTGACTAGTTTCTAGATATTCTAACAGATTGAGGATTGCTAGCTGTTCTGCTTGATTGTTTGTGCAGTGGTTTTGTAGTCTGTATTGTAGCTCTTGAGTAGGTTGTTTATTGATGTATATAGCGATTCCTGCTCCTACATCCGTATCATCTTTGCTACCACGGCTGTATATGTCGATATCGTACTCCACTTTCTCCTGCTTTATTTTTATCGTGCAAATCTCGGCGATGCGGCCACTGCGAGTAGTGTCTTGGAATGTCCAAAGTTGTTTCTATTGGGTACCCTTTCTTTATAGTGTAGGAACTTACTAACTTTTGGAACTCTAATGAATTAAGGAATCTAGGAAACCGAACAAAAATATTCCAATAATATTAGAGTGGTTAGAGCTTTTGACAACAGTACATGAGTTCCGGGCTCGATTCCCGTTAGACTTTAGGATTTTTCAAAGTGCATTATTCCTATTGTTGCCTACGGTCTCTCCAGGCACGCATTATCATTTATCACCCATCATGTCAACGGAGTGATAGAACGCCGACTTCCAGGTGCCCCAACCTAAGAAATTGATTATAATTCCGCCAATGCCAGGGAAGAAAGACGGAAATGTCATAAAAGACAAACTGGTGGGATTGGACAAAAAAAGCTTAATAAATGGAGAAACAAAACCTCAGGAATGGGGATTCAAATATAGAGTTTTTATGTAATGTCATGAGCAAGTGTTTATAGTTAGTGATGAATATGGTATTTTTTATGTCCTGAGGAACTTGGAAGAAGAAAACATAACATGGGGCTTCAACATGAACATAAAAGGAAAACAGGATATCTGAAAGTAGGGTAATGACTAGAAAATTTATATTGGTTTTCGGAATATTAAAGAATGTAAATTATTTAAATATTAGGAAACATTATATCGGCACAAGGGACAGTCTGAAAGGAAATCCATAGATTAATATAGTTAGAAGAGAAAGCTATTTACCATATATAGCATATATAAAGGGTAGTTGAACAGAAAAAAATGTAATGCAACAATGAGGATATATAATGATCAGTTGGAACCAATATTATCATATGGGTTTGACATTTGGGAAACATTTTTAAAAATAAAAGGGGAATCGATAGAGAGAAAGCGAACTTCCTAAGGGATTTCTAATGTACTATAAATGCTGAAGGCAGTAATGCGAAGTTGAAGGTTTTTACAAGAAGTGAGAGGTTAGGTACAAGGGTGATATTGAAAGTGGTCATGTGAAGAGGATGGAACGTTGGTGTAAAACAGATTTTATTTATAATCCAGGGAATTTAAGTCGAAGAGGAAGAACTCTAACACAATGGGGAGTTTGAATTAGAATGCTTATGCTCGGGAGGGCAATAGGAGAAGATGAATGGAATGATAGAGACATGATGCTCGAATTGTGGGATACACCAAAGACTGCTGGACACCCTGGCTGATTGATTGAAGTTATTCTTAATAAAATAATTGTATATATATTTACAATTTTTTGATAGTATTAAAGCTATGTTTGTTGAATACATATAGCTTTAGATCATATTTAAGATGGTGACAAAATATATTTTTATATATGTTAAACAACCCAGTCTAAATTGAATATTAAATATTGCCTAATTGAAGTTTGTCCAACGCTTAACTATGTTTTCGAACAGTTTTCTTATTATATATAACATATAAGAGGGTAAAATGTTAAATACAAGTATATATTATAAATCAAATCCACCCTTGTATACATATTACTGTATGTGTAATATTTTGAATGCAGGACATGATTGAATTTTAACTTCGAAAAAATTATATACGAACTATTGATGCGAATGTTGGTTTGTGAAGGCAACATAGGCTCAATTCTGAACTTATATAAATTAGGAGCCAGTTTCAAGACATAAATAAGTTGTGTCACATAAAAAAATAAGAAATAAAACTAGATGGAATAAAATAAACATAAAATGTAGTATACAATAATACCAGACTGAATAAGGTAATGAAAGGAATTATGAAATAATGTAAAAAAATCAGGGGAGAGTTTCAAAATACAGAAAGCGGCATCAGTCAGTTAACCACTGTGGAATATAATATTCATAAGTAATGCCACGAGGGATTTCCAATTTATCTAGAGAATCTGGAAATCAAGAGTGGCATTTGTTAGGACTATTTAACGAATAAAATTAAGCTGTTTACTTACAAATCATTATTCAATATAGTTATTTTAAAATATTTATGTATTTAATGTAAACGGCGATGTTTGAGAACAAATGAGAAACGATTGTTTAGCTTCATTTGTTCATCACTGCAACAATATTATATAATAATAATAATAATAATAACAATAACAATAACATTAATAACAATAATAATAATAATAATAATAATTAATTATTATTATTATTATTATTATTATTATTATTATTATTATTATTATTATTATTGCCAAAGGATCGCAATATTGTAAGAATGCACCCTAGTGGAAAAATGTATAACCAACATTTAAGTTATTCATTAATTTCTGATGTCCAATGATGTAAATATGTCAATTATATATTTCTGGATCGTAAATACCTGGGAAATAATACGTTTAAGAAAGTGCAATCAGTGATTTATTTTCTATTCTTGTGGTATAATCAATTGCTACAAAAGTTTTTATATTATATCCCGCAAGCACTATCTGGTAACATTAGTACACTATATATATAATATCTGGTAGCCACATACAGTCACTGCAAAATAATGCTATGACCTATTCAGAATGTTACAAAGGTGGAGCTTGATTTTAAAGTGATAAAATCCAGGTGAAAAACGACTGTGATCGGTTGTAAATAAAAACCATTGAAACGTGATTTGTCATTGACTCCCATTTGGGGCATGAATTGAATAGTCAGAATATATTCGCAAACATTACTGCTTGAGGTAATTTGTAGTTTTTTTTTTCGTATAGATGTTGCAGTGTACAAAAAATAATATATTAGCATTTTCGGTTAAACGACTTACTCTGCCGACAAAGTCGAAATAAATTGATAAATATATATTTGTTTTGTTTAAAGAAAATATGTTGAAAACGTACACAATTTGTGTCAAAAGGAACTAATAAGGGATAGTTATAACATGGTTCTTGAGTGTTTTAAGCACGTCTTTATTTTTTGTCTTAAAAGGAAGAAAGAAGCACGTCTGCCTGCTTTATGATGTAGCAGCTGTCAGCCTCATTAAATGCCAGTAATACCTCCTTTCTTGAGCACCAGACATATCTGCTCCTCTTCAGTAATTAAACACCTTCTCCACGCATCAATTTATTTCGCCCTTCAACATCTATCAGCGGATTTAATTTTGTAATCGATTCTTTGCTCATTTCTCAAAATCAGTTTGTAATTTGACATCTTAATTCTTTCTTTTTTAGTTCATTCTCCATGTGCAATTTATTACCTTTATGCCTGAAGTAAAATTGTGTCAAATAAAATGTTTCAATAACTTTAAAATTCATACTTAACCCCCATTTTTATTCGTTACACCCTCTTTGGGGTACGTTAGATCAATCATTTCTCTATGTGTTGTTGCTTTCTTAGTGCCAAGTATTTCTTCATTCTATCTGATATTCTTTTCCTCTCTTCTTCCGAGATAATAAGTTTGATTTTTTGTTGATTTATCTTCGAACCTTATATTTTCAACTTAAATAATTAACTCAGCTGTCATTTGCGTCTCAATTCATATTTGGGCGTGAATGGGTTGATAAATTTTGCTCAGAGGCCTCTTATTTCAGGCTTCGTGTTCTATTACGCACCGTAAATATACAACACAGTATCTGCGGCTTTACGTCCCTTCCAAAGGAAGACATACCCTGGATATTTATTAATTAAGAATCCATCGACCCTGCTTGAAGCTACGAACATCGAATCCAGAGACGAATATAATGAGGTTATTTTGTAATAAGTTAAAACAATAAAATCATCACCTCAGATATCAGTATTTTTCAACATTAAAATGCATTAAAATTGTGCAGGATTTCAGAAATTCTTGCTCCACCTTCAGCAAATGGATTCTATTGAGTACCAATCCAGCTTCTGAAGATGGAATAAGTAGCTGTGAAAGGTTTACAGAATGTTAATGAATTATAATAGTCAACATGACTTGAATACCAATCCAGCAGCTGAAGATGGAAGAAGTAGTTTTGAAAGTCGTAAACAATTTTAATGAATTTTAGTGATTAGGATGACTGATATCTCTGGTATCAATTGTGTTAATTTAGGTTAATAATTAAATGTCATTTTTGCATTTAATTAATTTTTAATAACAGAGTAATGTTAATTTTAAAGGAAAACGTTCTTGGACTTCAAATTTGGGAGTGTATATGTGTCTCCAAAAATAATTTAGAAGTTAAAATGTTCTCTGAACTTCAGTTTAACCTATTACATCCCTTAAGGTCAAAGGTGTCCTTTCAGCTGGGAAGAAGCTCATATATTGTCTACTTTTAAGGTGAGCTAATCTTAAAAAGAATTTTCTTGACCAATTCCGCTAGATTGCTTTATGATATTTCTGGCTTTCTCTCCAGGTAATGACAGAATTGAAACTCACTTCTGAGGTTGGGTTACCTGTAAGGCATAGTTAGTTACCCCGATGATATGATTGATGATAAATGATAACGAAGCACCTGTAGAGTCCCTAAACCTGAACTTAATCCAAATTACTGACTACGGGCGACCACAAAAATAACTACAAGTAAGAAAATGTTCACGTGGTCGGATCGAAATCGGGACCACACGAACTGTAGTCATTATCTCTGACAACAGTATCATGAGGTTGTTAATTACTTGAGAGTGACTTTCTGCAATTCTACATTTGAGTTGGTGTTTGTTGTCTCCGGAGGTTTCCAGCTCCATTGTCAGTGTCTTCTTCACTTCCCTGTTTCTTACTCTCCTTGTTCGTTGGTTCGCCACCCGCTGTGCCGTGCAAATGTGTCAGCCCATCTGGATCTACGACAGCCCATGTGTCTGGATTCCTACATAATTACTGTATAGTTCCATCAGGTTCCATTCATCCTGATCATGCGGTCATCCAAATAGCATTTGATACGTTCTGCTCATATGCCTTTCCCCCTCCTATAATCCTCTTTGCATATTCTAACTTTTATTGTCAATTTCAATACTCTCCATCGTTCGTTAACAGATGTATATTATGAGCATTGTTTTTTTCCATTCGTGACAATACTTTTAAAATTATTGAGGTTACTGTATAAAGCAGGTCTGTTTAATCACTAGATTTGAAAATGCGGTCCCCCGCTCCTGCCACATGCAGATGCACTCCCTTAACTTGTCAGCCAACTCGACACAGCTTAAATAGTGAGCACTTATTAATAGGCCTGGGATAAAGGGTTAAAACAATAAGTCATATACCTGTAATCACAGTCGTCCTGAACATAAGTAAAACTTCATCAACACATAGAAGACATTTTGTAACATGTTCCACCATCAAACGGATACGATAAACAAATTATTAACAGATAGATAAAAACATAAATTAACGACGAAGTAGCCTAAATATAACCAAACAGGTTAGAAAAATAAATGAAAATGAAAGTAATTAAGTACTTCTCACAAGAGATCGCTTATAAAACTGATATTCAATTTTAGTTAATAATTAGTTATTGAAAGAAGTATAACCGATAATAATACATTTTTCGTAACATTTAAATCTTACTTATTTAAAACACAATAGAAGCCACCAATAAGCGAGTTTCCAAATGCATATCGGGCTTCAATGTTTTGTAGTATTTATTTCATTTAACGTACAATTATAAATAATATACGAAATGAGAGAGCAACTCAAATAGTTTTTGTTGCAATTGTTCAATATACCCTTCAACCGATGGAAAGATCAGTTTTTGTAGTCGCAGAACGGGCATCATCACCCAATACTGCATTCGGAAGAAGAAGAAGAAGATTGTTCAATGTTATCACCATTCGTCACACGGGACACATCGAGTCGATGAGCTATTTCTTCCCAAACCTTAAAGTGTCTGGAGTAATTGTTGCAACAACTGCTTCAATCCTCTGTTTTAAGTCGGATAGGTCAGCTAGTAGCGGAGACACATCCATACGATCCTTTATGAACCCCAAAAGGTAAATTTGCATAGCGTAAGACCTGCTGAATGAGGAGGTCATGCGAAACAAGCTCTGTCATTCGGGTACAACGTCATTTAACCAATCGCGTACTTGCTGATGTCAGTGAAGCGGTGCGTCATCTTGCTGTCAAATAATGTTCTCTGGTTCTTCAATTGAGGAAAGAGTCATTTTTCTAATGCATCAAGATATGAAGCGCCAATACAGTAGTTCACCGAAAAAGAACGACCCATAAATGTTCCGCCGGGATATGGCACAATTAACATTTAATTCAGGGAAGTCTCATTGCAACTATGCTATCTCTTGGGGGACTTGCTGACTTAAGATGCGAACATTATGCATGTTTACATGGCTACTTACCGGTAGGTGAAATATAGATTCGTCACTGAAAACGACAATATCCAGAAAATGTTCTTCATCACACAACAAATTTGCATTTTCAAATTTAAATGTAAACCATAGTCTGTTTATATTATGGAAATGGACAGCTAATGACAAATGAGGGAAATTTTGAGTAAGTGGCTGAATTCAAATACCTAGGAACAATAATCACAAATAGGAATGAGATGCACAAATAAATTAAATATAGGCTCAATTCTGGAAATGCATGCTATTATGCATTGCAGAGACTCTTGATGTCCCAACTGCTTTCAAAAAACTTTAAACTGAAAGCATATAAAACTATTATTCTACCAGTTATATTATATGGGTGCGAAACATGGACTCTTACTTTAAGGGAGGAAAGGAGATTACGAGTATTCGAGAATAAAGTACTTAGGAAAGTTTTTGGACCAAAGAGAGATGAACAGACAGGTGAATGGAGAAGACTACATAACAATGAACTACATGGTCTTTATAGGAAGACAGATATAATAACAACAATTAAGTCTCGTAGACTACGATGGGCAGGACATGTTGCACGTATGGGGAATGAAAGACTTGCATGGAAGCTTCTTGTAGGAAAGCCAGAGGGAAAACGTCCAGTTGGTAGACCAAGAATGAGGTGGGAGAATAATATTAACTATGATTTGAGGGAAGTAGATTATACAGGGAATGATTGGAAAGCATTAGCTCAGTATAGGGATGTATGGAGAGCTTATGTCCGCGCGGCTATGAACCTACGGGTTCGATAGCGCCAGTGAGTAAGTAAGTAAGTAAGTAAGTAAGTAAGTAAACCATAGTTTGTACATTTTAGAGCTTGTAGAGACTGCAAACTATAAGGGCGTAGTTGTAAACATCTCCTTAACATTTTCCACACAGACGTCGCTAAAAGTGCTAATTCACGGCTAGCCTTTGGAACTGAATATTCGAGGCTATGCACGAAAGACTCTCACTCGTTCAACACATTCTTCAGTGACTCTTGGTCGTCCCGTACTTAGCACAGGCAGCCTGTATTTTCAAGCTGATGATACCATCTGTGGATGTTATTATCACTTGGTGGATTACAATTAACTTAACAAAGTAAGCTCGTTGCACTCTAAGATTCAGTTTAAGATTCAGGCTATGCACGAAAGACTGTTACTCGTTCAACACATTCTTCAGTGACTCTTGGTCGTCCCGTAATTAGCACAGGCAGCCTGTATTTTCAAGCTGATGATACCATCTGTGGATGTTATTATCACTTGGTGGATTACAATTAACTTAACAAAGTAAGCTCGTTGCACTCTAAGATTCAGTTTAAGATTCAGGCTATGCACGAAAGACTGTTACTCGTTCAACACATTCTTCAGTGACTCTTGGTCGTCCCGTACTTAGCACAGGCAGCCTGTATTTTCAAGCTGATGATACCATCTGTGGATGTTATTATCACTTGGTGGTTTGCAATTGAACTTAACACAGTAAGCTCGTTGCACTCTAAGATTCAGTCTTTGCAAAATGTAAAACACAAAAAGCTTTCTGCTCACTAGTCGCCATCTTTGATACTAGCATTTTCTAACGGCAGCTAGAGGAAACATATATGCGAATGAGTTTGTACAAAACTGTTTGAACTGCTCTTTCATTTTATGTATCATTTATATTAGTACGTTAAATATGCTAAATACTACAAAGTCTTACATCTCTTATATTCATTTAGAAACACCTGGTATATGAAGATTAAGAAGAATACAACTGTGTATGTAATAGTTTTAATTAATTTTATATCCGTTAAACCATTAGCATTTGTAATTGAATATTCATTCAATATTTTAGAGACTTTAAATAAAATGAGGGTAAATCAAGTTTTGCAAAACACTTCATAAATCGGATAATTAATTCAACACAATTAAAACCTACTATCGATAGTACAAAGGGAGTATAACCACTGCTAGGAAAAAGCAAATTAGAGGAGATGGAAAATTTTAAAAAACTAGGAATGAAAGCGTGAGAATACGCCCGATTTTAGGCTCGTCCTTTTATATGCATAGATTCGTTAGGTATGATGACGCTGATGATATAACTTATTGAAATTAATATAGAATATTTAATAAAAAGAAAATATAAATTTATTAATTATTATGGAAACATTAATTCCCCAATTTCCATTCATAAAAACTATTAACTTAATTTATTAATACTCTCCAAGAACGGTAATATAATTACATTTTTTATTTCAGAAACCTCGTATAATTACGGAGATTATTAGATATTAACGAATTTTTTGAGGAGTACTTCAAACTGAAATGCGAAAATAGTTGGATTATTGTTGTTTCCCTGTAAATGAGAAGACGTTAATGAAAACAGTTCGTCATTCATTAAAGTTGAAATAGAGAAAATTAAATTAAATAGAAAGTTCAATTAAGTTTCTCAAAGAATGAGAGCTTAGGCCTACTCTATTTTTTTTATTAGTAATGCTTCATTAAGAAATAAGTTCTAAGAATATTCCGTCTTTTACTGTTAATAAAATTAATTCAATGTTAAGTTACAAAATATCACTCCATTAACGAAGATAAAAATATAGAGTAAATAACATAGAAAACTACATCTAGTATTTGTAAATTCTTTATTCTTTCTATCCGATTGAGGGTCTTTCCACTTTTCAGCGGTTGCCCTTTTACCAGCCGGCTGCTGGCCCTTCACATCCACATGTGTCAATCACAGAGGTAGATGATCAACAGCCAGTGTAGGGGTGACATGTGGTTAGCATGTCGAGTCCCCCAGCCGTTATAGCTGGTTCCTCAACCTGGAGCCGCTACTTATTGTAGCTACCCAATTGCCTCACGATGCTGGGTGGGCACCGGTCCCATACTGGCCGAAATACCATGAGAAAATTTCTTCCCCCATGGAGACTCGAACCAGCGCAAGTCCCGTAGCTCTGCACCAAGGCTTCCTACCTTAACCGCTCGGCTACGGCGCGGGACCTTTATTCTTTCTGAGAATCAATTTCCGTACAAGAATAAGTACATAAAATTGGCAAAACAAATTTATTAAGTATTAAATTGTTAACGTTTATCCTATCATTTGAAGATAAATAGTTAAAATAACATGGAAAATCGCTTGTGGTACTTTGTTATTTATACATATGCAGCGGACTTGACAGAAGTCATTGCCCATGTTTTTGTGTAAACAAATTACATTAAATTAAAATAATAGAATATCATAGTATAACAAAAAGTTTGGTTCATGCATCCCTGTATCTATCCTTCAGCGTAGAACAGTGAAGTGTCTGACACTGTAGTAGGTGGTATCTGCCCATTTGGTGTTTGTTGTGCACAATGGGAAAATGCCAATTCGATGAAGATGAGGTGCAAGACAAACATGCCCAGCGTTTAGTCAAAAATATGCTACTAATTTCCTTCCAGGTGCATCTGATGTAGTGTGAATAGTGCTTTTCTTCTATTCGTATCTAAAGATTGGCTAAAAAATGTTGTATTGTTTTTTGGTATAAATGGTTGCTGAGTGGCAAAATGAGTTTAAATTGGGTTCCTGTAAACAAATAACTCTTCGTTTTGCCTGCAATCTGCTACTTCATTTCCGTGATTCAGCAGTGAGATGGTATTCATTGCAATACTATTTTCTTATGTTTCTGATAAAGACCAGTTAGTAGTTTTTTCTTGCAATCTACCACTTTCTTACTTTGAATTCAATTCAACTGAGTTATTACATGTATGGCTGATTTGGAATCAAACATAATCATGATGGGGTCATTGGTTTGTTGAGAAACTTATAAATTCATAAAACTAACTAAAGCTTCATTTTCAACAATAGTGTACTGAAAGTGCTATTTCGGTACGAAAACATCTGTACTGTTATCCTCCTTCTACAGTGAGATTAATGAACTATGTCAATTTCCTTTCTCTTTGTGTTTACTCTCACTCTCCTTCCTACCCCTCCCTTTGTTGTGTTTGTAGTGCGCAAATTCCCCTCTACCTCGGAACTCTTAAATAAGCGATTCAAGTGTTAAACTGTATCATTCATTCATTCATTCATTCAATCAATCATTCATTCATTCATTCAATTCTATCAGTTAGTATGGTTATCGTCTGAAGGACGTGAGCTCAAGGAGAGCTGTGTTGTTTTGAGTTTGGTCCGGTAAGCCAGGGTATAGGGTACCCTAGGTTGGACTAAAAAGGTATGCATGGGTGTTTGAGTGTGTAAAGATTATTATTTTTGTTATTATTATTGCTTTCTTTATACTTTAGAATGATCAAGTATAACTTATGTTTAGTATTTTTTATATTTCAACTTCAGAGTTACAATTGATATATATATATATATATATATATATATATATATATATAATATATATACATTAAATCTTACTTTAAGTAAATAAGAATGTCTAATTATTGTATTTGCTAGTCATGCTACTGCTGTTTTGTACGTACGTTTCGTGTCTACGAGCTTTCTCAAGGTTACGTTAGCTCCCGTTTCCCGTCTAGCTTTCACGGATGAAAATAATATATTGAGTTTAATAACGAATCATAAATTACTACAGTGTGTTAAGGAATTTTTATCAATAATTAATACATGTTAGTAAATCTATATAGGAAAGATGAATCAATCTTTGCCTCTGATGGGCCCGGGCAAAGAATTATAAATAGCACTGACAGTTCTGATCTGGACGCTACTATGTGTGTAACTAAACATCTTAGTAAATTCTCTACAGGGCAGTGCTGAAATGGTAAAAGAATGTAATTCAAATGTAATCTGTAGACCAGGCGGCACAAAATGCTAGCAGATCGTCAGTTTTGTTTATTTTTAGCCAGAAGAGGATAATAATAGTAGTAGTTCATATGTTTATCGATTCAAAATTTTCGAATTTAAGTTTTAGTGTAGAATATTTGTTCTGGAATCAAGTGCCGGAACAAGGAGTATTAAAACTGATAATATATTCTATGGTCTTAATGGTTTTTGGAATTGTAAAATTTTGATATCGATATTATTTAGACACATTACTTCGTAGATAATTGTTTGCCTTTGAGATATAGTAACTATGTTAAAGTAATTGAAGTAGTGCTTATTTACGTACTTGAGTTGTATTGC
The DNA here is from genome assembly GCA_030220185.1 of Diploptera punctata. Taxonomy (NCBI): domain Eukaryota; kingdom Metazoa; phylum Arthropoda; class Insecta; order Blattodea; family Blaberidae; genus Diploptera; species Diploptera punctata. The sequence goes on along the minus strand of JASPKZ010005273.1, from coordinate 613,607 downwards.
GTAAATAAATTGATTCATCTGTCCTTGTTTGTAAATACTGTGTCATTTATATGTAACAAATTACGTTCACTTACAGTTGTATATATCTTTTGTTTACTCTGTTTATTATACATACCTAGTTGGATTGATATAGTCTCTAAGAACAACTTGGTCCGGGAGTTGAGTTTAATAGGCATAGATACCGAGGGCGACGTAAACATATTGCGTCAGAGACTTAAGATACATTTGAATTCTCTATCTCCTGCTGAACAAGTATTGGTTAAACGAAAGTTTATCGTAGATAACTCTGTTAGTAAAGATAATTCAATAGAGCAGAATAGAAATATTGTCGATCGGAGAATTGATTGTATTAAGGATTTTTCTGACGGAATTGTTCCTAACATTTCTTCTGACATGGAAGAAAATAACCAAAGATTTTTCCGAATGTCGATCCTTGTGATGGGGATGATAAAGAATTGTTAGTTTTCTTCCTAATAAAACTCAATTCGAATTTTGAATTAAAATTGGTTAAAGATGAATATTTTGTTAATTCGATTTTGAGTTTTGTTGGAGGAATCCTATTGAAGTATGGAATAACGTTGTTAAATTGCGATTAACTTGGATTGAGTGTTTGGAACACGTGAAATGTTTGTTATTGCCTTCCAGATTGTTGGAAGATTACTGGATTAAATTTGTTTTCTCGTCGATTCCAACTTCCTGAGGAATCTTTATTAGAGTTTATTTCCGAAATTCAAGGAGCTTCATTGATATTGAATCCTCAGTTTTCGGATGAAAATTTAATTTATATAGTTCATATATGTCTTCCGCCATTAGACAGCATTTGATTTTCGCTACAAAACCTAGAAATGTGGCAGAAATGTATGTCTTGGCAAGAAAAGCAGCTAATTTTGAAATGGCTGAAAAGCAAAGGAACCTTAGCGAGGAACATATGGCTAGAAGTTCAAGTAGAGCAAATGCTACTGCTAATCGATCTTCACATAATAATTCCTGGCAACAGAGAAGTAATATTCTATGTTGGAAATGCCAGCGCTTTGGATATTTTTTGAAGAGAGTGACGATCTAAGAATTTGACTACTCCGCATGTTTAAATTGTATATCATGAAAGCTTGTTTTTTTTTTGGTAACGGTATTTGGGCTAATTGAGTCATTTGGTTCGTGTAAATTCATATTGTTGGGGAAGTTTGAGAAAGCTAGTACTGAAGTGGACCAGGTTTTACTTTGTAAGACGCTGTCTGTATTCTAAATAAAGTGTAACTAGAAGTTAGAAAGCGTCGATGGCCACATAGTCAAGCAGCATGTTAGTCAGTTAAAAGCGTGTCCTGTGCTGGAATAGTAGCCACTAATAGTTTTTGAATGACACGATCATTCTTTTTGCTTATTTTGTGTTTATGTAAATCTTGTGTAAAAGTTTTGAGTTTCCGTTTTCTCTTTCCTGGTATTTTATCATTTCAGTTAAACTTTCCTGATATTGTTATGTGGAGGAAGAAAGAACTCCTGGCAGTAGAGTACTTGGTGGGTTCGGCCGACCCCGAGTACCCCGCTGGCCGAAATTCTGGTTCTTGGACTACTAATTCCAATGGAGCGGCAGATAGGGATTGCGATCCGGCAATCCATGTTTTGGAAATCGTCACCCTGGGCTCACCTGGAATACCGCTGAGTTCGACTATGACGGTTGTTGAATCTACAGGATTCGAGTAAATAAATTACAGCGCCTGGATGGTCGATGGAGAAGCTGGTGTGGTGATACATTTTGGGGACGATGAAAATGTGAAACTTTTCCGATCGGAATTGTATAGTGCCATCCCAACATGGCACTGGTGTCTACTGGATTATCTTTAGTAGAGACTTTAGTCTCCAAGACTTGTTGATATTATTTTATCGCTTTGGGATTTATGGGACTTTTATTTTCCGGAGGACCTGAGGAGGCGATATTGTACCGAAAGTGCTATTTTGGTACGAAATATCTGTACTGTTATCCTCCCTCTTCAGTGAGATTAATGGACTATGCCAATTTCTTTTCTCTCTGTGTTTACTCTCACTCTCCTTCCTACCTTCCCGTTGCTCTGTTTGTAGTGCGCAACTTCCCTCTCACCTCGGAACTCTCAAATAGGCGATTCAAGTACTAAACTGTATCATTCATTCATTCAATTCTTTCAGTTGGTTTGTGTTACGACTTGGATGCTTATTTTAGGGCATAAAGGACCTTCGGGACTTGGCATTTTGGTAGAATGAGGTTCTGGCCGAGCGTTAGTATGTGGATGTTGTAGTTATAAAGGAATATTGTGTTTTCGAACGTAAATAAATGGATTCTTAATGTTAACTATTTTATTTCTAGAGTATAATTATTACAATAACCCTAAGAATTCTAACCCTAAATAACTAATCTAAGGTTTTATAATGAAAACCTACATTCTACCTTTCTTGAGTTTCGAGAGAGGGAGATCTGGGTTTACGAAATATAACCGAATTTACATTCTAATAATTATCTAATAACTCTTCTTCTTCTTCCTTCCAAGTATTAGGCCAAGGCCTGTTACGATCCTATAGAAAAATTTCCCTCCAGCGTTTCATAGGACGGCCCAGTGATCTTCGTCCTCTTGGTATATAATTATAAACAGCTTTGGGGATCCGATTTGAACTCATTCTTTCAAGATGGTGTTTCCAATTTAGTTGGTACTGTTTAATATATTCCAAAATTGGCGTAGTCTTCAATTCTTTTAAGATATCGGTGTTCCTTTTCCGATCCCATCTGGTGTAACCCGCTGTTCTGCGCATGAATCTCATTTCACAAGCCGTTATTCTGCTTTCATGTTGTTTTTTTTAGTGTCCATGCTTCACTACCATAGGTCAACACTGGTCTAGCCAAAGTGTTATATAAACGTAATCTGGTGTTTTTTTGTACAAGGGATGGTTTCATAACTTGATTAATAATTCCTAAACTTTTATTATAACTAGTAACTTTTTCAGGGATATCCTTTTCATCCCAGATAGAGAGATAATAACCAAGATATTTAAATTGATTAGATCTCTCTAAAATTTTATTCTGGAGACAGATTTTACTTTGTATGGGGTCCTTCCCATGAAATGCCATAATTTTAGTTTTGTTAATTGATATTTCCATATTAAATTTGGCACCTATTTTTTGTAAATTATAAATTGATCGTTGCAAATCATTTTCGGAAAGTGACAGAAGAGCTAAATCGTCTGCAAAAAGAATAGCATCGAGTTTGAGGTTCCTATTGATGGGTATATATCCTCGTTGTGTTTTTCCTCCATTAATTTATTAATTTATTCATGTATATAATGAAAAGCACCGGTGAAAGTCCACATCCCTGTCTTACTCCAGTGTTGATCTTTTCCCAAGAAGATAATTTGCCATCTTGTTTAACAGAGATTTCATTATCTTTATAGATGTTGAAGATATTAGTAATATATTTTTGTGGAACGTTATCATCAGCTAACATTTGTAGCAATATATTTCTGTCTACTTTGTCAAAAGCCTTTATGAAGTCAACGAAGGCGATATGAGTTTCTATATTGAATTCCTTGTGCTTTTCTAATAGTAGTTTTAGAGTAAAGAATCCATATGTACAAGATCTACCCTTTCTGAATACATTCTGCTCTTCTCCAATTATATTTTCACAAATTTTCCTCAATTTATTCTTAACTATATTAGCATACATTTTGTATCCAGAGTTCAACAAGCTAATTCCACGATAGTTATCTTTGATTTGGCGACTTCCTTTTTTGAAGATTGGTATTACAATGGATTTGTTCCAGCTTTGTGGTGGTTCTTGTCCTTCCCATATCATATTAAGGAGAATAAGAAATCTGTCTAAAAATTTTTTAGTTGAAATTTTAAATAATTCTTGATTAATGTGGTCTTCTCCGGGAGCTTTGTTACTTTTTAATGATTTAACATCAGTTAATAACTCTTACTTACGGAATTATAGTATTAAGCTATTTAAAATACTTGACTCCATTTCTAATTGTCCGAAGCAAATTTTATTAAGAAAAATGGTATGTAGACTTACCCATCAGCTCACTGCTTCAACAGACACGGATCCCATATTTTGCAAGATTTATATACTAAGCTACTGCTCCTCCAGCTATAACTAATTGTACTAACATTCCTATAGTCTAAATGCAGAGATTTATATTTAGCCTTGTTCCTGCCATAATCAAAATTCTATCCTGAAATATAATATGTCTAAATGTTTTTGTATTTCACCAACTGTTTTATATGGAATAATTAAAATAATGTATGAAATAATTAAAATATTTATGTAAAATGATATATGTATTCGTAACAGTATCGTTATCGTCTGAAGGACGTGCGCTCAAGGAGAGCTGTGTTGTTTTGAGTTTCTTCCGGTATGCCAGGGTAGGGTACCCTAGGTTGGACTAAAAAGGTATGCATGGGTGTTTGAGTGTGTAAAGATTATTACTTTTGTTATTATTATTGTTTTCTTTAAACTTTAGAATAATCTAGTATTACTTATGTTTAGTATTTTTTATATTTCAACTTCAGACTTATAATTGATATATATGTTAAATCTTATTTTAAGTAAATAATAATGTCTAATTATTGTATTTGCTAGTCATGCTACTGCTGTTTTGTACGTTTCGTGTCTACGAGCTTTCTCAAGGTTACATTAGCTCCCTTTTCCCGTCTAGCTTTCATGGTTGATTTTTTTTTTCAAATGCCCCAGGTTTGTCTTTTCGACATTCCTGGTTTCTCTCCTGGCATGGCGTACTTTTAACTCACTCCTGAGGTTGGGGCGCCTGGAAGACGGGGTTACGTTGCCCCGATGATATGATGGGTGATGAGGATGATGATAATGGTGCGCCAGGAGAGTCCCTAATCCTAAACGTAACCTAAGATGAATATGAATGATGATGATTGCGATGGCCACATGATTTCGGGGACCGTTTGGGCCTTAAAGATTTCCTGACATTTGTCTTACAGGTGAGGAAAAACCTCACCCACAAATCTAACCCGACCGGTGATCGAACCCGGGCCCGCTGCGTGACAAGGCAGCACGCTACCTCGAGACCACAGCGGTGGACTCATGGTTGAAAATAATGTATTGAGTGTAATAACGAATCATAAATTACTACAGTGTGTTAAGGAATTCTTATCAATAATTTAATACATGTTAGTAAATCTATATAGAGAAGATGAATCAATCTTTACCTCTGATGGGCCCGGGCAAAGAATTATAATAGCACTGACAGTTATGATCTGGACGCTACTATAAGTGTATATAAACATATTAGTACATTCTCTATAGGCCAGTGCTGAAATAGTAAAAAAATGTAATTCTGTACACCAGGCGGCACAATAGGTGTATATAATTGTAGAAGTGATATTGTAGATTATTGAAAATACCCTATGATTACACGATAATGAACTGAAATACGTAAAGGTTATCCGATCTTAAAGTGATCCTCATTACGTAAAACAAAACCATGTGACTGTTGACTTTTCATTGGTTATGGACACCGACGTACGATGTAGAAGGAATACGTACGCGAAAAAATAGTTCCTTCATTAAATTAAAAATATGTTCTCTTAATATACTTGATAACATTCGTGAATGGAAATAATAATATTCAAAACATAGTAAATAATCTAAAAATTACCTAATCAATTACTTCAATTTAAAATAGCTTATTACATAATATGGATGATGCATTTGAGTCATGCTTCAGTCGATTATTATGCGTCAAAATGGCTGATGGTGTCGAGTCATGTGTTGCTGTGTCGCCATCTAAATTTTCAAAACACAAGTCTGACAAACCTTTGACTAGTGATAAAAACAGTTACTTTAAAAGTATTTATCTAGTTTAGTGAAACATATCAACAGCTCTCTTGTAATCTTTGTCATCAAACAATCACTTGTGTTATATACTTCACACAGTTCCCTTCTCAATATGACACTAATTGCGGCGCAAATGGAGGAAGGATTCAATTGACGTTTATTTATGTTAAGGTCACTCAAAGAGCGGATAAGATACAGGAGCTGAGTAAAATAGGCGAATTCCTCAGGAAGTCGAATTTCTGGCTCTCTTTAGCTGGTTTAAGGAACATATTTCTTTGTTAATTAAATAATATGTATCCAGTTCCCTTGCGAGAAAATAAACAAGGCGGCCTATACACGGATTTTAAATGTAGGCTTAAGTACATCCTTACTCTAAACGGTCGGACTCCCTTGATTTAAAAAAATAATATATTTCTCGTGTTACTTTAATGACACACACAGACTTTTGTAGAGAAAAGTAAGAAGTACCGGCCACTAGATATATTATTTAAAAAATTCGCTTTAAGTTAAACCCCGTTTATAGGCATCCTACTTATTTAATCAATTACTAAATACCGAATATAAACATCTTCCTGTACCCAAAATTGTAATATATAACATTTTCTCCTCGGTAATCTCTATTTTAGATCATATTGCCGAACCCTCTTCCTGATAATCATGACTTGTATCTCCTCTTTCCTGAAATGTCCAGATCGATGTCTCTTGTTTCCAATTGTTTCCATTCTAATATCTGCTTCGGAATCCTTTTATCTTCAATTGTTTCATGTCTCCGTACCATGATAACCTGGTTGAGTGGTAGGAATGGCCTTAAGGCCTTAACTCTGCCAGGTAAAATAAATATATTATTATTATTATTATTATTATTATAATTAAGATAATTGCTTATATGCTATGCAGTCTAAAACTGAATATTGCCTCTTCATTTGTTGCCTAATCTGGATACTTCTTATCATATTCATTTTTAAATATTTTTATGAATGTCTAAGAAAGTCCACTTTGGGTTACCAAATATTTTTCCTTTGTATTGTGAGTCTGTGTCTGGTGCTCAACAAGGATCTTGAGTAACTTCGGTAACTATTTAACTAATGCCCCAAATGGGAGTCTATGGCAAATCATGTTTCAATGAATTTTGTTTCAAAATCAACCACAGTCGTGTTTTCACCTCGACAATTATCGAATTTTGACTACCAAAATAAATAAAGCTCCTCCTTTATAATATACTGATCAGGATATAACATTATTTTGCAGTGACTGAATCTCTAAAAAAATAGGTTCAATACAGCAAATAATGAACAAATTCCTCCGACCTACACACTTGATAATTGTGTGTTCTACAATTGTGTTTTTAAATACTGATTTTACTGAGATGTTTCCGAAAAAATGAATTAATTACCTATAATGTTGGTTATAATATACAGTTTGATGTATTTCATTTTTTCTCCATAAGGGTGCATTTTTACAACATTGCGATCCTATTTGGCAAAAATAGTATGATCAAATGACAGTGATGAAGAAATGAAACATAACCAAACATTTCTCATTTATTTACAAACATCGCAGTTTATATTAAATATATAAATATTTTAAAATAGCTATATTTAATTAATTATTTGTGAGTAAAGAGATTAATTTTTTTCGTTAATCCCAACACATGCTACTCTTGATTTCCAAATTCTCTAGATAAATTGGAAATCACTCGTGGCATTTCTTATGACAATTCCATATCGTCTAGTCCTCTTTAAATAAATCGTGTTCTTATCTACTGAATTGCCAGACGATCCTTTTTTTTTTCCTACATAGACACAAATTTAACATTATCTTAGGTAAAGTTCAATTGCTGGCACCTTACAGGGACACGACGTAACGGGAGAGAATTTCGTAGTTTGGATTATATATATATATATATATATATATATATATAATTCTCTGATTACACAAGGACATAACGGATCTCTCCGTCTACACGAACATCTCTTTGACACTTACACCTCCGAGACAAACACGAACATATAAGACGAACCATTAACATGTACATTTATATGAGGGCGAAAATTATAGGGTGAACATGGTGGCCGAACAGTGTTCGGGACTCAGTAGAGTCTGAAAATTCCCTGCCATGTGTCTTACTAGTGGGAAAAACACCGAAAGAATCTCATCCAAGAAACTTTTCTCGACCTGAATTCGGACGCAAGCCTGCTTAGTTTGAGACCACAGGCCACAGTGGTAGATTAAATCGATATATTAGCTAATTTAATGACACTGTAGTATCCAGAGGTTCGTGACAGTATGGACATGAGTTCTCTATACATCCCTGTTCTAAGTTAATTTTTTCTTATAATTTCCTATATAATTTAGTTTCCTCATATCATAATTAATATTATTTAAGTATCTCATTCTTGACCTATCTTACTTTTCGCTCCAACTCTGGTTTTCGTATAGAGAAGTTTTCATGTCCCACTTTCATTTCCTACATTCGTACTAATTCACATATCCATTCATCTCTCTAAATCACTTTTTAGTTCAAACAATTTATTTATTTATTTATTCTTAAATACTCATAATCATTTTCTTCACTCTTAAAGACAGTTAGAGTCCATGTTTAGTAACCATATAACTGGAAGAATAACGATTATTGATAGGGTGCGGCAGAAGTTAGCCACTGCACATGGTTGTAAGGAAAAAATCAGATTGGTTGAAACTGGGGTTTGAATCCAGGACCTTCAGAATACAATCTCAAACACTACTGCTTGACGTAATATATCTTGTCCAGTATCATGTCTATAAAGAACAATGGTGGTCACTTTGGACAATTTCGGCACTTGTTTTTTTATAGATGTTGTAAGCCACACAAAATAATATATTTGCATTTTCGGCTAACTTATTTATGGTGCACCTGTATATTTTTAGTTTAATTTTTTTTAGAGGAGTTGGGATGACAAGTGTTCCTGTAATGCATAATATCATTCGTTTCCAGAGTTTAGCTTTATGTTTAATTATTTTCTGCGCCTCATTCCCGTTGGTGATTATTATTTTTATGTATTTGAATTCAGTCACTTTTTCAAAATTTAACTAATTTTTGTTAAATGTCTAATTCTACCTAGTAATATATTTATACATGCGCCCATAAATCAATATATTGCTCAATAAAATGTACATATTTTTATACTTATATGTAACTTTTGTCTTTCTCGATGTTGCAGTGATCGCGCCTTCAGAAAATGTTTCATTCCAGTATATTTACAGAAATACTACTTTCGTAGAAGATGTATGTTATCTCTCCCTCTGTTTGCACAAATTCAGCAACTGGTTATGATAGATAACGCGAATTTCGCATCTTGTCAGGAAGGAAGAAAAAAAAAATTCTGAGACAAAATGAGCAATAACACTTAGAGTTTGAAGAGATGGTATAACGTTATTGTGTCGAGTCCCTGTGGACTTTCTCTTTCCTGTGTAAAATTGATAACCTCTTTGTTTGTGCTTTAACAAACGAGTGCACTCTAGATTTGAATGTAACGCAATTCCCCAGACTTTTCTTGCGGCTAACATTTAACCTCTATGGTTAGTTTAAAAAAAATGTTTAAGAGCAGGCGTTTCTGAAGAGAGATGAAACGTAATCAGTAATCAAAACAATATGTATCTCATTCTAATTTCCTGATGTTAATAACACTATTTTGTAAATTAAAAATTTGTAAATTAAAATATGCTCAACATGTGTACAACACAGGGTCGGGTCGAAGAATGAGATGAAGCCCCTAAATTATAGAGGTCTGTGAACGACAAGGGTGCCGACCGACCACTCTTGACCCAGTGTCACATGGGCGGATGACTCAAATGAAACGAAATGGATGAGATGAGTAGGGAGAAATGGTGAAATGAAATATGTGGCAGGGAAAACGGAAGAAAACACCGAGAAAACCTAGCCCAAGCTCCTTTTTTGTCCACCACGAAACCAATTTGGCGTGACCGACACTCGATCTCGGGATCCTAGCGTTGAGAGGCGGCGTCTAACCGCTTACGCCATGGAGCCGTCAAATTCCGAAATATATATATTTGCTTATTTAGCATAGAAAGATGTGTAAACATTGAAAATCTGTATATAAGAAGTATATATTTCGATGTTATAATTAAATTTAGACATTTAGCATTGAAGGCCAAAAATGACGTGAAAATAAGAATAAACGTCTGAGCCGGGATATCTACCTGGGAATTCAAACTCACACGCTAGTGACATAACCATTAATCGACCAGGCTCCTAGCACAAACACATATTTTTCATTCCTTATATATTATTCTCATTCACGAGAAGCAATAGTACAACGGACTCAATGTCATCTAGTGGCTTCTATAACTAGTCAGCATTTGAAAGAGAATACATCTAAATAAAGAAGTGTCACTGCTATAAAGTAAATATTCTCTTCAAATTGCTTACTTATTTTAGAAGCCACTAGATGGCATTAAGTTCGTTGTACCGTTGCTTCTCGAGAATGCGAATCATATATAAGGGATACAAAATAAATTTTGGTGCCCGGAGCCTGGGTAGACTAATGATTATGTCACTAACATAGGCCTATAGAGTTAGAGGTCACGGGTTCAATTCCCGGCTCAGTCGCTTATTTTTCTTTTCATGTCATATATATATATATATATATATATATATATATGTCTTAACTCATGCAGGGAAGCCATTTGCTCCGTATTCTGGGTTGCTATTGCTGGATTCCATTTCGATTTCTATACCTTACCATTAAAAACAGCATATATATATATATATATATTTTTTTTTTGGCTCGGCTTTGTTACATTGCAACGGTTCTCTGTGAGACATTTCAAGGTATGTTTCGGCATGCAATTGTTTTAAATTCCCGTATTAGTTAAGTTAAGCTAAACTTATAATGACGACAGAATTGTTAGTGCAACAGTGATACGAACGACAGTGATGCAGCTTCCTTTCAGGGCTACACTAAAGGTTGGAATGTAGAGGGAGCAGTAACACATAAAACCTTGTTTTGAATGTGTTATATGCTTATTTCTTCATGGCGCGACAGCCTAGAAAAACCTTGGCAAACCAACTGGCTGCTGGCCTCACTTCTAGATGCGTTCATTATAGAGCTATACGATCATCGAACCAGTTAGCTTGTCGGGTCCTCCAGCAGTTTTAGCCGGTTTTCTCAACCGTGAGCCGCTATTTAAGGTAACTATCCAAGTTCCTCACGATAATGGTTGAAATCCTATGAGAAAATGTCTTCTCTCATGGAGACCCGAACCACGCAAGTCTTGTAGTTCTGCGCCAGACATCCTGCCTTAACCACTCGGTTACGGCGCGGGATGTTATATGTTTATCTTCTTCTTCTTCTTGTAGTTCTACAGCCCTTAATGAGCCCTGGCTGCTGTTAGGACACTGTTCATCGCACCTTTGCCCAACGCACTCCTTCTCGCCAAAGGTGGTTTCCCACAAAGGCAGCCACCTGATGTCCTGAAAAGTTTCTCAACAATATTAATTTTTTAACAAGAATAGGGTTGTCAGCCCCGTGTCGCAACCCCCAACCTGGAGGTCCCGGTGATTTTCTTTCTGGGTTTTCTTCTTATAGCCTTTAGAAAGCCAATTCCCATCCTGAAAGGCAGCAGCTTCCTAACGTTGAGGTAGTCTCATCTGCCTTCTTCGCCTTTGAGAGCAAACTCTTCACCCGCCTACAATGCCATTGGACAACCTCTTCTGGAGTGCTTCTTCATCTGACTTCTCTGCTTTGACCTGTCCGACTAGGGTAACCCTACCAGTAGCTACGCTACCGCCGACAAAACTCTCGAGGTACTCAAACTCCACCATCAAATAAAAGGTCATACACTCCCTAGATGAGGATATGCTTATATCTCAGTTATTAACCCTGAGAGATCGTGTGGGGACACCGATCCTCTTGTCTTATTATTTATAGCCCTACTATTCAATTCTGTAGATAAGTTACGAAAATATATTTGGTTAGCTATCACGTTAGTGCCATAAAATGCTACTTAATTATTTAATTTCAAAATTTTATTAGTTGAGCGTATAATTAGTGTTTTAACACCTGTCGCCACGAGACTCATTACATTACTGGTTTATTCTAACACCATATGTTAATAAAAAATATTTATTTATGTTTTGTGTTTAAACTGCTTTTTATTATAACATATTTAAAAATACGTATAATGAGAAACTCTTATCGTGGAGGGAGATTTATTTTAAAGTATTGTTTAAAAACTCACAATAATGAGCATTTTTTTATCATAGACGGAGATTTAAACATATTGGTAGTTGTAACAATTTTTTCAAGCTTACATTATTTTTATTTTTAACGTCAATTTATATGGTATTTCTTATTCTTCTTGAAATTAACTTTGAAAAATCTATCTAGCAAATTAGTTATACAGTATAACGCTAATATGCGTATTTTGGAATAATACCAACAGCAACATTAACATACATGAATACTTCTGTGACTCAATGTACATATCTAGATTACTAGTAACCGAAATGAGATTTTTACGTACCGGTACACGGTTAGATTTAATTAGACAAAATTAGAAATACAGATATAAGGGCGACATTAGAGTTATAAACATTAAAGACGATTTTTTATTTATCTGAGTAATTGGCAGGATATTTTACACCTAATGAATCCAAAATGACTACAAAAAATAGCATGTTTATTGTAGTCTACCAGCCTAAAGGATTCAGATGTAGAATGAGACCGGAACAATTTCAAGGGCATTTTGATAGGAACCGGTTCGGAAAAATAATCTAAATCTAATATACCGTAAGCATGATGATAAGTGGTAAAGAATATATTTTATTCAGAATACTCCTTTTTCACTGTATTGACAAACGAATGAGCAAGTGCTCGTGATCGGTTACAGTTCAAATATAGAACGTGAAAAAAAAATTAAAATTTTACACATTTGTGATAAGTGTAAGAAGTTAGATCTTTTGGAGGCTGTAGAAATAAATAAATTTAAAAGTAGTAACAAATTGTTAAATTCTCAACTAGATTTGAATTAATCCCCTTTGTTAAATTAAAAAAATTAAATAAATATTGTTGTATTGTTGCTTAGATCAGTTGGAACACAATTCAAGTTACAGTGTACCGAAACAGCTGTCACTGAATTATATAATAATTATGAAAATCAAATAAAACTACGTTTAATTTTTATTTAATTAATAGAAATATATAGTTAATGAGAGGATGAAAATAGAATATTCAAAATTTGGAGTACATTTCAAAATAGATAATGCACTCTAGTAAATACTTACTTACTTACTTACTCACTGGCACTATCGAACCCGTAGGTTCATGGCCGCACGGACATAAGCTCTCCATACATCCCTATCCTGAGTTAATGTTTTCCAATCATTCCCTGTATAATCTACTTCCCTCAAATCATAGTTAATGTTGTTCTCCCACCTCATTTTTGGTCTACCAACTGGGCGTTTTCCTTCTGGCTTTCCTACAAGAAGTTTCCATGCACGTCTTTCATTCCCCATACGCGCAACATGTCCTGCCGATCGCAGTCTACGAAACTTAACTGTTCTTATTATATCTGGCTTCCTATAAAGACCATGTAGTTCATTGTTATGTAGTCTTCTCCATTCACCTGTCTGTTCATATCTCTTTGGTCCAAAAATTTTCCTAAGAACTTTATTCTCAAATACTCGTAATCTCCTTTCCTCCCTTAAAGTAAGAGTCCATGTTTCGCACCCATATAATATAACTGGTAGAACAATAGTTTTATATATTTTCAGCTTAACGTTTTTTGAAAGGAGTTGGGACATCAAAAGTCTCTGCAATGACTTATACACCTCACTGATAGTATTCTTTTAGCAATATTAATATATTTAATTATTTATGTAAATAATATTAAGAATAACATATTTTTATTTGTTTTGTTTTAAATATTGTATAATCGTAAAATTAGTTTTCTATATCTCATTATTTTCCTGTTTTTTATATACACTAGACAGGGACAATTTAATATGTCTTGCTTGTATACATTTTATTATTAGTTTTAGTCTTAATTTTAACTAATATTAACTGGTTGTATTATAGATCGTAATATGTATATTAGATATTATCTTTTGATCAAATTTTTACTTAGTGTTTAATATTAGAGTTCATTAAGATTGTTATATTCTTATGTAATATATGTTTGTCCTGGTGAGTGGAAGAGAAGGCCACATGGCCTTAACTCCACCAGGCTAAATAAATCTTAAATCTTAAATCTTAAATCTTAATAGCATGCATTTCCAGAATTGAGCCTATGTTTAATTTCTTTGTGCATCTCATTCCTATTTGTGATTATTGTTCCTAGGTATTTGAATTCAGCCAATTCCTCAAAATTTCCCTCATTTGTCATTAGCTGTCCATTTCCATTATATAATGTATTTCTACGTGTGACCATATATTTAGTTTTACTGATATTTACTTCCAGTCCTAATTTCTTAGTGTTACTCAATAGTGTGTGCGTGTTGGCCTTTAGTATCTCCTCGCTATCGGCCAGTAGTACTACGTCATCAGCATAAACTAACAGCTTATTAATATCATTGAGTTGTAAGCCTTCCTCATTCTCTAAAGATTTAATGGCATGCTCTAGTACAAAATTAAATAGTAGAGGAGATAGTGCATCTCCTTGCTTTAACCCATTCTGGATTTCAAAAGTGTCTGAAAACTGTTTGCCTACACGCACCCTACTCGTTGAGCCATTTAGACACATTCGTATAAGTCTAACTAACTTTTTAGGAATTCCAAACTCCAGCAGGATACTATATAACTTCTCCCTCTTAATTGAATCATATGCTTTTTCGAAGTCTACATATAGTTGATGTACAGTACCATTATATTCCCATTTCTTTTCTAAAATCTGTCTTATACTAAAAATCTGATCTGTTGTAGACCTGTTTCTTCTAAATGCACATTGATGATCTCCTAGAATGTCATCAATATAGGGAGTAAGTCTGCTTACTAATATATTTGTTAGAATTTTGTACGAAGTTGAAAGTAATGAGATGCCCCTATAGTTGTTGCAATCAGTTTTATCTCCTTTCTTATAAATTGGTACGATAATTGATTCCTTCCATTCATCTGGAAGAGCTTCTTTTTCCCAAATCATACCAAGCAACCAGCGTATCTTGTCCATCAATTTTTCTCCCCCTGATTTTATCAGTTCTGCTGGGATCTCATCTGAACCTGATGCTTTATACATCTTCAATTTTTCAATTGCCATTTCAACCTCTAATGCACTTGGCTCTGCGACTAGCATTTCTGCTGTCTGTAAGTTATTCTCCTCAATGTCCTGTTCTGTATGTACATTTAATAGCTGATTAAAATAACTTTTCCATCTATTTAATATACTCTTGGAATCTGCAATCATATCCCCATTTTCATTTCGAATTATGTTTGTTCTAGCCTGAAACCCTTTCTTCTCTATACTAATTCCCTGATATAATTCTCTAATGTTCCTATTTTTTGCATTCATTTCAAGATCATTAATCTTCTCTCTCAAATATTCCCTCTTTTTACTCTTTAGTAACTTGGTGGTTTCCTGTCTAACACTACCCACTTGCTCTAAATTTACCTCATTTGGCTCGTGTAACCATTTAATTTTTGCTAGCTTTCTTTTCTATACAATGTCGGCACATTCATCATCAAACCATTTTTTGTTTTGCCTCTTTTTTAAACAACCAATGCTTTCTGATGCTGACAATTTAATAGTATCTCTTATAGCCTCCCATTCTTTATTTATATCAGTTTCTTCTTCGTTTGCCACATTGTCATCTGAAGATTCCAGTACTTCAAATCTATTAGAAATTTTGATTTGGTATCTTTGCCGCATTTCATCATTTTTCAAGTTTTTTAATTCATATTTTACGGAATCATCTTTAGCGTTTGTTCCTCTCATAAGTGATAGCCGTTGTCTGATTTTCACCCTGACCAGATGATGATCTGAATTGCAGTCTGTCCCTCTAACTGATCTAACATCAATGATGCTACTGTGCCAGCGTTTATCCACTAATACATGATCTATCTGGTTCCGAGTTTCTCCATCTCGGGACGTCCAGGTGTATTTATGAATATCCTTATGCTGAAATGTTGTGCTCTTAACAATGAGATTCTTTGATGTGGCAAATGTGACTAATCTAACCCCGTTGTCGTTACTATCTTCATGAAGACTGAATTTGCCTATTGTTGGTTTGAATATATCTTCCCGCCCCACTTTTGCATTAAAATCTCCTAAGACAATTTTCATATGATATCGTGAAAGGCTATCAAATAAGCATTCTAATTCTTCATAGAACTCATCCTTGATCTTGTCATCTTTATCTTCTGTTGGGGCATGTACATTTACAATTATAAAATCATGTCGTTTACCCTTTAGAATTATGTATGATATCCTATCACCAACAAACTTAATATCTCGGATAGCGGATAGGATCCTCCTTCTGACTAAAAAACCCGTTCCAAATGCAGGTCTTTCTGCACCCCCATAGTATAATGAAAAGCTTCCTGATTCCTGACTACCTTCTCCTGGCCACCTAACCTCCTGTAAAGCGACTATATCCAAGGGCGATTTATCCAATTCCCGCGTTAATATCTCTAGTGCCCCGCTATTGTATAAAGTCCTAACATTCCATGTTCCTAGGAACATGTCCCTGTGTTTGAGCCTTTGGCATGGGTTCCCTGAAGTAGTCCCCGCCCGGAGAACCGAATGGGGGACTATTTGACCTCCGGAAAATTTTACCCCAGTAGAACCCATGTCCGCATTTCTTGACGGTTGTATTTTTACGGTGAAAGATCGTCACTCTTTCGACCAAGGTACTTATTTCGTCTGGCTTATCACCTTCGACCAGTCCGGCATGGGTAACCCTATCGGCAGCAATGCTACCGCCGGCATAGCTCTCAGGATCATTTAAGCACACAAGCCACTCCACCACGACAAGGTAAAGATACCATGGAGGGACTCTAGTAAATAAAAATAGATAATTAATAGAAAGCAGAATGAACTACAGAAGAATACAGGATATATTAATACACAACTCAGAAAGACGTTAATCATTCTGTATAAACCAAAATAGGTTATTTAATATTTAATTAGCAGCTTTCACTTCATCCTACACCAAATTAATCTTTGTATATGTAATTATTCCATACTCGTGTTTGGCACCGAACTCCTGCTAAACGACTGGATACATTTGATGAAGTTTTGTCTGTGTGTGTCTGTTTGGGACCCTCGATGGTTTAAATTAAGAATTAGACCCTCTAAAACCATTAGGTGTAGGAGTTGCTACGGTGCGTAGGGGTAGGCAAGAGATCTCAGGGTTGTGAACTTTTTTTATAAGCAAAAGAACAACGTACAATTTCTTTAAACTTCTATTTTACGAATTCAAAACTATTTATTTACGAAGTGATACACTTTTGTTAATATAATTATAGAGTTTTATCTAAGAGTGGAGTCGATGACGTTATTCGAGGTCCACGTGCTTGAATCAAATATTATCAAAGTCCAAGTGTTTTATAGGACTAAATATTTATAAAGTCGTAGATAACTTTAAATTTAACAAGTTCTTGGACGAATCTAAATTTTAACTGGATCGGAAATCGCGATCTGCAGATCTACGATGTTTTAACACTGAACACAGAGTGACCGAGAGTGAGAGCAATTTTGATATATGTTCTCGCTTAAAAAGACGATAGTTCCTCCGGCTTCTTTCGATCCCACTCGATACAATTTGAATATACATATGTTACAATAAATCTTATTCGCTACTCATGTGTTTCTTTAGAGGGGGGGTTACCCTCTTGGAGTTCCTGAAATGTAAATTTGTCAACACCGCTATGCATACCTTCATAATTTACACGTGTGGTTCTTTTACGTGTATATGGTATCCTTATTTCTTGGAATTGCTTGTCAATAGCTTTAATTACAGTTTCTAAGAACTAGGTTAATTACTTTTTTATACATTATTAATAGATAACTGTTTTCAGTTTCGTTCAATTTTGTAAACTGTCATATCAAGAGACCGTTATCTTCTCTAAAGGGGGATGAATGTATTTTGTTACCTGCATTAGCAGGTAGCGTTTTAACAATACTTCTTTATTCTAGACATATAGTGGAATTTTACCTGGATATATTTCTACTTTCATACATACGTCTTTTATAGTGATATTAATAATATAATACATTTAGATTATTTCTTGGTTAATTAAATTTTAATTAAAAAATTTGATATGATTTCCCTATTCCTTGTAATTTTTTGGATTCTAATGATCTATTGTAAGACATGTTTATCTTATGGTATACTTTTATTATATTTTCGGAATATTTTAGTTTTATATTTATGTATATTAGAGTTTTATTTTAATTTATATATATCCATATATTTGCTATAAATGCTTACTTGTATATTTAAAGTAATTATTTTTACTATTTTTTTAAAAATGAAGTCTCTCCTTTTGAATATTTCATTCTCTTGGTTAGTGATTTTTTAGGGATATTTTCTAGGTTAATTTACCTGCACAAATGTCTCTTGCATATAATTAAAACAGGAAATAGAATAAATTGCTTAATGCTAATCTTATAACATTATGGTTATAACAATACATCCACTCATACACACTCAATTTCATATAATTTTGTTTAACACTACACATTTTTTTTAAAGTTTGGTCTACCTCTGTTTGTGTAAAAATTACTATCTAGTGGGTATTTATTTTGAGAAGGCCGTGCCTCTCGCTCTCCTTTTGAAAATATTCTATCTCGGGTGTTGAAATTATTGTCTTGGTTGTCTATGGAAGAACGATTCAATTGTTATCTTGCTAATACGACGGGTTGATTTACATTAGCGGGGGAATTTAATTAATTGATTTTCCCTTTGATCTTATTTAGTATTTTAGAGAACTGTACTTGGTTTGAGGTCAATTTCTTAACGTATTCTTCGCTCTGTTTATTTATGTCGGCAATTTTACAGTTTTGGTCAGAAATCGCGTTTTGTAGCGTTTTTTCTTTTTTTATTTCATCGTTTTGTTCTTCGCGCTCTTTACTCCCAGCAGTAATGACCAATTGAATCATTTGTTGTACAATATTGGTTTCGTCGATTTCATTATCAACAGAATTTACTTTCTTAGATCAGAGGAAATATTATTTATTGATGACGTTATTTCTGCGTTTAGCTTCTCATTACTCTCTTGAATTTTTGTTGTGGGAACAGTTCTTAATTGTTGGTTATTTCCTTTCATTGTTTGGTATATTTTATTCATTTCATTTCTACGTTCTAATGTAGGTTCGCGAATTACAGTTGATAGTTTACTTATTTCAGTGTTTAGATTACTTATTTTGCCATTGCTCTCTTGTTTAGAGTCGCGAATTTCGGTTGTTAAATTACTCACATTAGTTGTTAGATTACTTATTTTCTCATTACTCTCTTATTTGGAGTCCCAAATTTCGATTGTTAGATTAGTCACATTAGTTGATAGATTACTTACTTTCTTATTACTCTCTTGTTTAGAGTCCCGAATTTAGATTGTTAGGTCAGTCACATTACTTATTTTCTCATTACTCTCTTGTTTAGAGTCCCGAATTTCGGTTGTTAGATTACATATTTCAGTGTTTAAATTATTTATGGCATGGTAAATGTATTATTAGGACCTGTGATTATTTTATTTGCGTTACTGATAAGAGATTCTGAATTTTCGACGGTGTTATTTACTATTTCAGTTTCTTTATTTACAATATTCATTTCGTTTTGTTGAATGGTATTTTGATGATTTGCATACATGTTAGTGTTTAGTATATTTAATTTTGTATACTCTAGTGTACTTTTATTTTTAGACGTCTTATTTGAACAGTGGAGAAGCAAGGATTAAATTTGTGTAGAGTTTGTTTTAGATCTACTTAACTCTGATAACTTAAAGTTATACACAACTACATCAAATATTACAATTAATGTTACTAGACCTGGGGAAAAAAAGAAACAAAAATATACACACCTATTTTTTTGTACTGCCTGTTGATATAGTGCTGGTCCATAGTTACCACCTGTTGCTGCTGGTTTGCTAGTCCGCTAGTGTGCTGGTTCGCTGCCTTGCTGGTTTGCTGGCCCACCCTTTCATCAACGTGATGTCGTGTTGTCGTGATGCCTTGACGACTATTTATTTGCACACGCCGATCAATTGAATTGTATAAATGTAGCGGTGACGAGGAATTTTCACTGCTATACGTTAATTTGAAGAACAGGTTTGTTGTATCTATGTGGCGAATCTGGTATATTTAGTTTTTTTGTATGCTAGCAAAATAGAGTTCGCTGACTTCACGTGGTCGATTGCACAAAGTTATACTTTACAGTTCAATTGTTAGTTCCAATTTCTCCGGATTCGTACTATGAAATACTTTGGACGTCGTTATTTTTCTAAATCGAAGTATACTTGAGTTCGTCATAATACTTTGATGCTATTAGAACGTTTAATCGTGGCTAAGACACATAGGCGCCATTTTGCTAGATTCTTCCACTCGGTTGAAGAACATGTGCCTAAACCATGTTAGGTGCCATTTGCTACGTGCTTGATTCAAATATTTTCTAAGTCCAAATGCTTTAACGGACTAAATCTTTATAAAGTCGAAGATAACTTTAAATTTAACAAGTTCTCGGACGAATCTAAATTTTAACTGAATCGGAGATCGCGGTCTGCAGATCTACGATGTTTTAACACTGAACACAGAGTGACCGAGAGTGAGAGCAATTTTGATATATGTTCTCGCTTAAAAAGACGACAGCTCCTCCGACTTCTTTCGATTCCACTCTATACAATTTGAGTACACATGTTACAATAAATCTTATTCGCTACTCATGTGTTTCTTTAGAGGGGGGTTATCCTCTTGGAGTTCCTGAAATGTAAATTTGTCAACACCGCTATGTATACCTTCATAATTTACACGTGTGGTTCTTTTACGTGCAAATGTTATCCTTATTTCTTGGAATTAATGGTCAATAGTGTTAATTACAGTTTCTAAGAACTGGGTTATTTTCTATTTCTTGATATTGTTAATAGATAACTGTTTTCAGTTTCGTTCAATTTTGTAAAATGTCATATCAAGAGACTGTTATTTTCTCTAAAGGGGGATGAATGTATTTTGTTAACTGCATTAGTCAGGTAGCATTTTAACAATACTTCTTTATTCTAGACATGTAGTGGGATTTAACCTGGATATACTTCTACTTTTCTACATACGTCTTTTATAGCGGTATTAATAATATGTTATATTTTTATTATTTCGTGGTTAATTTAATTATAATAAACATTTTGATATGATTTCCCTAATCCTTGTAATTTTTAGATTCTAATGATCTATTATAATACATGTTTATCTTATGGTATACTTTTATTATATTTTCGGAACATTTTAGTTTTAGATTTATGTATATTAGAGCTTTATTTTAATTTATATATATCCATATATTTGCCATAGAGTTCACATTAAGTTAAAATTTAAAAATATCTCTAGCAGTCACATTTATCGATGTTTCGCAACGAAACTCAGTATATAAACCAAGGTAATTATTATCCAAAAAATGAGCGAAATCCAACAAAAAAGTGGAGGTTTAATTGAAACTCGAAATTAAAAACTGCCTAAACTACTGGACCTATTATGATTAAATTTTTTGTGTGTTTGAGTGGGTCCCTGTACGGTTTAGATTCACAATTAGACTCGGTAGGAGGCGCTACGATCGGGTTATAGGATTTTGTTTTTGTATTCCAGATGTTTAGCCAACTGACTTACCGACACATTCCGCGCGACAACTATGTAAGTTCGTCATGCACGCTTCATGAGCCACAATAGTGGTAATGAGAAGTTATCTTGCGAACTTATTAATTAGTGAATTTTATACTAAAAAAAGTAACTTATATTTTTATCGTCCGGCCATAACACGAAAATATTGAACGTTCACCAGGACAACATCTGCCGTGTCCGTTTGTATTCTCAATACTAAGTTATATTTCCCTTCTATATTTCTCTGACTTTCTGATCTTCACGTTAATGAAAGTTATGTCTGTTTTTACGAATATTATAGTAGTCTGTAATGTTCCATTTTCCGACCTTTTGTAAACAAAAAGACATAATAGGAAATAATTACAGGTAAAACAGCTTTTAACAAGTTGGTGATAATAATTATTATAGTAATGCATGCGTGCTATTAAACACAGCCAAAAACTCACATTTAGTAAACTATTGGTGTATTTTTCATTCAATCAAAATAACGATGTAGTTTCAGGGATTGGGAGGAGTAGTATGCCTTATTTTAAAATAGGAGACGATCTCTTGAAATACAAACCGTATTTCCTTTTGTTATTCTGTCAAGTTTAAGTTAATTTTGTTATTTTCTCAATGATAATAAAATAATTATATCCCAGTAGTCTATCTTTGTCTGACCTCAGGAAAGCGAGATTAATTTTTCATAACATCCATTGTTCTGACCGTCGGGCGTTTTAACAGTGTGATAAATTAATAAGCTACTGTACGGTATATTTGTTCTTAAAAGCGCTGTGTTTTCTTTCTTTTGTTCAAAATTCGACTCTAAAAAATGGAGTGAAACTTTTCAGATTGTCAGAAACACTATGTCCAGTTTGTTCACCATTGTCTGTCTATATCCGTAGATACACATGTGAAGCAATGGTGCTCCCTTAGGGATATATTTAACTAAGCTAATTAATTACGCCTGTTTCCCTACAGAAGTAAGCGAGTGACGAGTGGTTAGCTTATCCTCTCAAAAGGACACATTGTTGGCAACTGAGGTATTACTTAGATGGGAAAGATCTGTTAAATTTTGCTTAGAGTCTCTAATTTTGGCATGACTTTCTTCGAATCCAAAAATGTTCTGATTCGGGACCCGCGACTTGAACAACATCTTGGAGGACTTGTCCTTGGATTTTCTATAAAAAAATCTATTGATTCCGGTTGAATACAAAATCTTCGACCTTCGGTAGTTGTAGAGGAACTTCGGATAATTTGGACCCCTATTTTGAATTTGTTGGTATTCTTCTTTTAATTAAGGGATTTGAATTTTGTTTAATTACAGTGATTATCATTTGTGTTACAACTATGAAATCGCATTGTTATTTTATTCAAATATGAAAATATTTTCATAATTTATAAACTTTTCACATTACTAGAAAGGTTCACTTTAACCTCCATATTCCTAATAAGTGGACCCCAGGGTCCAATCTAGCCTTTAGACTATTTTAAGTTTATTTACTCTATTAATTTTTATAGACAGGCACAAATTAATCTGAAAGTATTTATGGCTGATCATAATTAAAAAAACGTTCATATTTATTTAATGTTTTGAAAAATTGTCGTTGATTATAACATTCACACGTTATTCATCTGCAGACAGCGACGGTCTTTGGGTTTAGGTAAAATTACAATGATATTAAATAACTAACTAAGTGTATGGCTTTTACATATAGCACCCTTATTGATAAAATATACGTATTCGTGTAAAGAGGACACAGGTAAACTTTACCCGTCTCGTGGAGGGTGTAGATTAACCGAATTCCTTTCTCTTTAATTATTTTATACATCAGCCATGTCACATAATATCAAACCAAACCCGTCAGTGTATTAAAAAACCATCTACATAATATAATATATTTAGGAGTTTTTCTTCAACATTTGTAATATTTAATAGCATAAATTAAGAATTAATTCTTAGCTTGAAAAACTTTCAAATGGTCGTTTTCATTAATATCACAAATAAACCCTTCTTCGCACAAAGAATGAAAGAAACTGGCCTTGAACACGTCAACGTTGATGAGGGGAAGAAATTAAATTATTTTCTCTTACGGTACCAATTTGATTAAATATTATTTTTCCCATTATATATTAGCCAATTCGATAATAGTTTGATAATGCAAATATCTAGGTTTATATTAATAATAATGAAATTAGTTATCCCAGTCAAAGATATGTTTATTCACGAATTCGTTGTACTCAAAACGTTAATTCTTATTGCTGAAATATTTTATGTGCGTTAAACGATCCTGTGAAATTGAAACTTCCAACAATAATTAGAGATTCACTATTTATAAGTTGCACACTATCTTTTTTACTTTTCACAAATTTATCTTCCATTCAATGCACAAATAAATTACTCTTTACAATAATTCTCTTAAAATTTATGATAGTAATTTCTCTCTAGCCACCGCTGTCATTTTTATTATCGTATTCTACGGACTATAAGACGCTCGTTTTTATTCGAAAAACTGCCTCCAAAATTCAGGTGCATGTTATACTTGAAATTAATATAAAAATATCCAGTGTTTGATTTTAAATTTCCACCAGTCTTAAAATGGCCATATATTCTATGCCACGGCAAACGTGTCTGTATCTGGCAACATTGGATTCAACTGGCAGCATTAGTGCGGCGATGAGACGAACATGAGTTGCAGGGATTCACAAGTTTGCTAACACTGTCTCCCTCCCGCCCCGCCATCAAAAAACCCAGAACACTGTCTAGCTTATGATGCGTCAATGCAGGCTAGTGAAATTGAACAAATGGATGATGGTGGAACCCTACATGAATTCACGACAAAGGGAACTTTAAAACAACATAAATCAAACAAGTGTGTCAGTGGATAATAAAGTCGTGGTCTAGAGTGAGAGAAGATATTGTTGTTAAATCTTTCAAGAAGTGCGGCTTAAGTAACGCTCTCGATGGCAATGAAGACAATTTTTATATGTGAAGAGGACAACGATGACGACGAAGAGGAGGAGGAAGAAGAAGAAAGTTTTGCTGACAATTTTCATGGATTTTAATGATCAGAACGATTTTATAAACTAAGATTTTTTTTAGTCTGGCTTTGAAATCTAATAATAAAAATGGCAAGAATGTTTTTTTTAAATGCTTAAGAACTAGGTGTTTCTTACAGTCCGTAGCGTCTTATAGTCCGTAAAATATAGAATTTCATTAGACGAAACTTTAATCTATTTATCCATTTTGTATGAATTATTTATACAACATATATACCTTTAACTAACTAACTCACTGGCACTATCGAAACCGTAGGTTCATGGCCGAGCGGACATAAGCTCTCCATACATCCCTATCCTGAGCTAATGTTTTCCAATCATCTCCTGTATAATCTACTTCCCTCAAATCATAGTTAATGTTATTCTCCCACCTCATTCTTGATCTACGAACTGGGCATTTTCCTTCTGGTTTTCCTATAAGAAGCTTCCATGCACGTCTTTCACTCCCCATTCGTGCCACATGTCCTGACCATCGTAGTGTACGAGACTTAACAGTTCTCATTATATCTGGCTTCCTATAAAGACCATGTGGTTCACTGTTATGTAGTCTTCTCCATTCACCTGTCTGTTCATCTCTCGTTGGTCCAAAAATCATCCTAAGAACAATATTGTCAAATACTCGTAATCTCATTTCCTCCCTTCAAGTAAAAGTCCATGTTTCGCATCCATATAAAATAACTGGTAGAATAATAGTTTATATATTTTGAATTTAACATTTTCTTTAAAGGAGTTGGTACGTCAAGAGTCTCTGTAATGCATAATAGCACGTATTTCCAGAATGAGCCTGTGTTTAATTCCTCTGTGCATCTCATTCCTGTTTGTTTCCAATTATTTGAATTAAGTCACTTCCTCAAAATTTCCCTCATTTGTCATTAGCTGTCCATTTCAATTATATAATATATTTCTATGTGTGACCACATATTTAGTTTTATTGATATTTACTTCCAGTACATATATACTATTACCATATATACCAGTACCAAGCCAATTGAGTGTGTTTTCTTAATACGCTCAGGGAATAATATAAATAAGTATTCAACATATTTCCAGCTTATTTTATTGTACATCAGAATTTGTGTATATTATGTTCGAACACTTTTATTTGTGTTTTAGCGGAGGGGCTGTATAAAACAGATGATGATGTAATTAGAATTTCTACTGGTTAACTTTATCTGAAATGCTTCTAGTATGATTTGTGACTGTGCAATTGAGGGGTTCCGTCAACTTTAAGTCGTTATTTCACAGATCACATTTTCCGACACCTTGTTGGGTGATTTATATTGTAACAATATTGTTCCTATAGCTTATTCCTGGAGGGCAGCAGAAGCAGATTTGTATGAAGATGCGGGAGATCTGTCATCATGTAGCTGGTTCTTACTGAGTGTCTGTCAACGTGCGTTGTGTCTGTTCAATGGATTCTGGAGTATTGGGGAAAAACAACTGCAGGACACAATGTTGTTAGGTTACATTGAAATAAAAAACTACTTACAGAAGAAGTCATGAGTTTTCATTTGTATACAACGTGCAATTAGAGGGCACTGATGTCACTGTACGTAAATGATTTATACTAAACGCGTTGGAAATTACAGAAGCCCGTATGAAAACATTCCAACAAGCTATGAAATTTGGAACTACAAATGAAAATAGAGGGAACAATCAACCAAGGAATATTGATCAAGAACAAATATGGAATATAATGCTATGTGGCTAGAGATAATTCTTGACAGATATAGGCCTGCTCAGATTCAAACGAGCAATGGTGAAGATGAATAAAAAACATATATTTTTTTTACATTAAATTTTAGTTTTAAAAGACAGAACTTTTTACTTTATTTTAATAAACTTGCATGAACAAAGATAAACATAGTTAAAATATTAATATTTCTTTAATTTAACTTACACAAAAAATTAATGATTTTGCTATATAGACCCTTATCTTAATTATCAGAATACAGTACTAAAGATAGGGTTTATTTTTGAATTTGTGTTATTATGCAGTAAAGTACAAAGTTAACAAACGTTTCTGTATCCTTAATTTACATAATATTCTCCAATAATAGTTTATTACGATGTGAGGTTGGGAAGTGGTTTTTACAGAATAGAGGAAAAATGTTTAAAAACCGAACGTTAGCGAGGTTTTTAATTTCCGAGAATCTGTAAAACACTTCACAATCGTGCGTTGTATATTAGTTTTTGCCGTATTGTATTTTCAAAATAATAAATAATAGTAAAATAATATATTTGTTGGAAATATTTGCGTTCATTATAAACAATTACTGACGTTAACAGTGTTGACAATGTTTATTAGTTGAAACAACAGGAGTCCTTGAGAACAACTATTGATAACATGGCCGCAAGTTCGTATTTGTTGTTTTATATTGTTTCAAATAAAGTTCAATTCATTTAAAATGCAGTGATTTGTTTCGTATAATGTATATTAAAACTATCTTTTGGATATTTTCTGTCTACACAGGTACATTGTACATAGTATACATAGAGAGCAGTGGTTTTACTTCCCGCACGTGGGTATAAATGTAATATTACAGCATAGTTATTTAGGTTGGCAACCCCGTAATGTAGGAAGTTGAACTTTCAATAATGGTCGCCATTGCTGGCAAATACGACAAAACGCACTATCGCGCAAAAAAAATATATTATTGATGTTCTGTTGACTAACAACTTAAAAGAAAGTCGCTATTAACGTATTTTTAAATACTATACTTTGGTAACAGGTAGTAATCTCTTTCATTTTTGTGTTTAATGAATGCTATATTGATAATACATGTATATATTTTAAAAGGTTGATGGCTTGTGATAGGAACACACAAAAAATAATATCGTATTTTTCAACTTCAGTTTATACTCAAAACTATGTTTTTGCACTTCAGCTGTTAGTGCACGGAACCCCACAATTCATCCCTCTTAAATGTTATCTGCTGTCAAAGCCTCCACATTTCAGTTAAAGATTCATAACTCAAACGGTGCAATGAGTGAACATTAATAAACTGTTGCGTTAGGCTTTTACACGATCTGGATTCGTTAGAGAATTGTTGAGCGATGTATCACATTTAGCACTGATGTTGAGAACAGTGGGTTGCTTTCTTTCTTACTTAGTTTAATCTCTCTCTTTTAGGCAATTTAACGTGTCACGTGGCAACTGTTCCCACGACCTATCGCGGAGTATGTTTCAGCTTTGGATAACACACATATGTGATGTTGCTTTCGATATGTTACAATATTATTAAATTAACACTCTAAAGTTATTAAAAGTTAATTTTAATTTACAACATATACGAGAGTGTCAAACTTAAGGACTCGTATATCTTAACTTCCACTAAGGTATAACGTGGATGAGAAATTTCGATGAAATGTTACTCAAAGGCTCTATCTATCGAAAAAAGTAGGCCTATGTGTGTGTTCCATTATTAAAATGCATTCTCGACACGTCGTGTACATAAGGTCAAATAACGGTGGACTTTTAAAAAACACCTACGACAGTGGAGATAAAACTAAGGAAAACATAGAAAGTAGATTCAGATACAGATTTTTTATTACGAGTTATTTTTTATATCTCTTCAAAGCCTATTCCGCTTAAATAACGAGTTGTAAACATTTTTGAATGAATATTGATGTTGAAGGTACAGTTAAGTCGGTTATATTAGCATAGTCGGCTCATTCATTTAGTTTACAGACGGCATCAAATGCAACTGTTTCACTCTGGTCATCATCATCTGCCTTTCAAGTATGAGGCCCAGTGGCCCGTTACGGTCTCCCGCCATCTCCGAAAAGGTCGACCCACAGATCTTCTGCCTCGAGGAATGTAGTGAAGAATTTGTTTTAGTATTCTGTGACGATCCATGCGCTGAATATGGGCTAGCCAATTGTTTCTATAATCTTGGAGGTATTCAGATATAGGTACGATGTTTAACTCTCTGGCTATTGTTTAATTTCTTTGGTTGTCTAGAAGGCTATAACCTGCAGTTCGTCGCAGAAATTTCATCTCCGTGGCTCTAATATGACGATCATCCTGAGTTCTGATGGTCCAAACTTCACTGCCATAACAGTTTGGGTCTAGCGAGAACTTTATAGATTTTAATTCTTGTGTGTCTGCACTTTTGATGGTTTAAAAACTTGGTTGATAATTCTTAAAGCTTTATTATAGTTTTGTATTTTAAAGGATGTATCACATTCCTCATTATAAGTTAGATTATATCCTAAGTAATTAAATGAATTTACTTCCTCTAATATTGAATTCTGAATACAAAATTTACTTCTTACTGGGAATTTCCCTTGAAAGATCATAACTTTAGATTTTGCTGTTGATATTTCCATGTTAAATCGTTGGGCTATTATATTAAGATGATTAGTGGGATATTGTAATTCATCTTCATTATTGCCGAAAAGAGCCTGATCATCTGCATATATTCCCTCTGGTTAAAAATAAAATATATTGTTACTTCCAGGTAGAACCGGGGATTTGTCATTAGAGGCTTCAGAGATACCGCTCCAATCGCCTATAAAACTGAAAACAGTTCTCTGCAAATAATATCTTCGCATGTTTAAATGGCATTTCCATGTCAACTCCACGTGGATATAATTATCTTAACAGAGTTGCAACTTTTGTCTTTTGCAGAATCTTTAATTGGTAACAATTTATTCTAGTAAATAAAACATGACAACATCGCTTGATATGCTATTCGTTATAGGCCATGTGGCCTGTACGGTATATATATATATATTATATATATACATAAGGACTTTATTAGACTAAAAATAAGATACATACAATGTTATTTACAAATATGGGTCGCACGGGCAGTAAGCCGTACGGGCTGTTGACAGTCCGTTACAATAAGTTGATGTTCGGTAATAATATACTTAAAACAAAAGAAATAAAACACAATAATTAGATAACAGTGCCTTTAAACTAAATAACTGAGCCGACTATACTGTAAGCATTGTTCAAATTGCAGTGTGAAATTAGTGATGAGGTTGAGTATAAAATGAAGTTGTTACAATACACAATTTGATGTTAGAGATGCGTAAATAACCGCTACATAGTAATCAGAATACTCGTCGTGTTGCCTTTACTGGCAGCCATTGTACTCAGTCGACATCTCATTAAAATGCTTTGTGTTCACCTGACACTGCACCTCTTCCTTATGTCACGTTTCTCCATTGTGATTCCTCAAATTTACAACTCCATCGGAAACCAGCCTCATAAAGAAATATAACATCACCTCTTTTACAGTGTGCAATACAATCAACACTTCTTAAATGCATTGCAAATCACTGTTGAGGTTATATAGTAACTTACTAACTGGCACTATCGAACCCGTATGTATATGGCCACGCGGACATAAGATCTCCGTACATCGTTATCCTGAGCTAACGTTTTCCAATCATCTCCTGTATAAAAATTGGTAAGATCGCGCGGTGCAAAAATGGTAGCAGAGCGTGGTTCATTATTTTTGGCCTGAGATTGTATCGGTGCAAAAATGATTGTAGTTACCGTGATTTTGAGTTTTGAAGTTGTAGTTTTGAGTTTTAAAATTCTGCTATCGAAATTAGAAATTTTTAGCTTTGAGTTATGCTTTGGATCCGAGTCCTGATTATAGATAGTTTGTTTTGGATTTAAAATCCCTGTGAGGAAACGTGACTTTGGGTTCAAGTCCCAATATAGAACGTTGGTTCTGGGTTCAAGTCCCAGTAGAGAAGTATAAGTTCTGAATTCAAGTGTCGGAACGAAGAATGATAAAAATTTTAAATTATTCTATAGTCGTGAAAGATTTGTTGAATTATATAACGTGGGAAATTAATATAATTAAAAGAGATTGTCCCATGTACAATTGTTTATGTTGTCAGATCTATTTACGTAAATTCATCGAAGTAGTACTTATTTACGTACTCGACTTGTTTTGTATGAACATATTAATTCAACTCTCCTACTTTATTAAGTACTGTGTTATTATGTATAATAATTAATTCTCTTACAGTTTATGTATTTTGCTATTTATATCTGTTATCTGTTCTGTATTATAAGCATGCCTAGCTTGATAGATGTTATCTCAAAAGACAGCTTGATTCATGAATTAAGTTTGATCGGCATAAATAACGAAGGAGACGTAAACACTTTGCGTCAGAGACTTAAAAATCACTTGAATAACCTTTCTCCTTCTGAACAGTTATTGATTATACGAAAGTTTATAGTGGATAGTTCAGTTAGTGAAGATAATTCTAAAGAGCAGAATATTAACATTGCTAATAGAAGGATAGATTCTATTGAAAATTTTCCTACCGGAGTTGTTACAACTATTTCTTCTGACGTGGAAGAAAATAATCAAAGAATTTTCCGTCATTTAATTGGGAAATTTGATCGTTGTGATGGAAGTGACACAGAATTATTGATTTTCATCCTCATAAAACTCAATTCCATTTTTGAATTAAATCTGGTTAAGGAAGAGTATTTCATCAATTGTATTTTAAGTTGTGTTGAAGGAATTTTGATGAAAATATGGAGTCATGTAGTAAGATGGCACTTTACAAGGATCGAAAGTTCGGAACTTGTGAAAAGTTCACTATTGCCTTCCAGATTGTTAGAAAATTATTGTATTAAATTTGTTTCTCCTCAATTTCAACATCCAGAAGAATCTTCACTGGACATTATTTCTCAAATTCAAGGAGCTTCAGTTATAATAAATCCTGAACTTTCGGAAGAGAATTTGATTAATTGTATCCTTCAAAATATGTCTCCAGCCGTTAGACAACATTTGGATTTCGCTACAAAACCTAGAAATGTAGCAGAAATGTATGTATGTCTTGGCAAGAGAGGTAGCCAACTCTGAGATAGCTGAAAAGCAAATAAGTCTTAGTAAAGAACATACTGCAATAGTTTCAGATAAAGCAAATGTTCCTTTGGATCGTTCTTCATCTAATAATTCCTGGCGGCAGAGAAATAAGACCCAATGTTGGAGATGTCATCGTTTAGGGCATTTTTCCAAGGAGTGTCGAGTTGAAAATTTAAATACTCCGCGTGTTAATGTACTATCTTTGTCTTCTCAAAAAGTTAAGAAAAAACTTCAATCTAATAAAAGAGTTTTTCCTTCTGGTAATAACAAACTTGCGTCATATTCATATTTCTATCGATATAAATTTTCCAGCAAAATTTGGATGGATTATTAGATAGTGGCTCGTCTATTTCCCTTTTACAGGAAGACTTTGTATCTACATTGCCTAAGAAACTTGTGAGAAGTACCGCTGTGACATGTAAATCCGTTAACAACCAGGCTTTCTCTATAAATAACATGATCCGTTTACATTTGAAAATAAATAAATTTTCGTGGGACCACCTGTTTTATGTGGTGTCAGATTTGCACGTTCCCATTATTCTGCGTTTTGTTTCATGTCGAGATCTGACATGAAAATTGATTTTCAGAATAAAGTGTGTAATTTCAAATTTGCTCGTGAAGTTTGTTTTCTATTTAATGTCCACCCTTGTGATTATGGGCATGTATGTGTTAAGAACCCTTCGAGACAACGTTGTGTTATGTCTCTCAACGGAGATACTGAAGATAAAGAGTTATCAAAATTAGTGAAGGATTATCCTGGATTATTTAGTAATCAATTGGGAAGAGCCAAGGATAGTTTCTGTGAACTGGAACTATTGGATAATATTCCTGTGCGGTCTGCGCCTTTTCAGTTTTCTCCTCCCAAATTACAATTGTTGCAGAGTGAAATTTATAAATTAATGCAACAGGGTGTCATTAGACCTAGTCGCTCAAGTTATGCGAGCCTTGCCTTTCTTGTTCCAAAACCTAGTGGAGGTCATAGGTAAGTCATCGACTATAGAAAGCTTAATAAGAAAGTGGAATTTGATTGTTTTCCGTTGCCTACTCTTGAGGCTGCTTTTGAAATATTTCACAGAGCTACGGTATTTTCCGTGATTGATTTACATTCTGCCTTTTTTCAAATACCGATGACTCCATCTAGTATAAATACACTGCTTTCATAACTCCTAATTGTCTCTACGAGTTCAATATGCTGCCCATGGGTTTGAGCGTAGGTAGCCAAATACTGAGTTGAGAGTTAGACTAGTTATTTGGAGATCTTATGTATAAATATGTCTTCCAGTATTGTGATGATATTACAGTCTATTCTCCTGATATGAAGCAACATCTTGTTCACTTAAGAGAAGTCTTCAAACGATTAAGTGAAAAATGGTTTATTGTCAATCCTGAGAAGATCACTTTAGGTTGTTCTAAAATTAAATTTTTGGGTCACTTGTTATCGGCTGAAGGCATTCAAATCAATCCGGAGAGAGTTGAAGCTATTAAGAATCTTCCTACACCTAAGAATTTGAAAGGTGTTAGGGGTTTCATGGGAATGGTAGGCTTTTATGGCAAGTTTATTCCCAATTATTCTCTGATTGCTATTCCATTTAATAATTTGAAGAAGAAGAAGACTAAATTCTTGTGGAGTCAGGAATGTGAAGCGTCGTTTCAACGTCTTAAATTAGCCCTTTGCCAAACTCCGACTTTGCAGGTTCCTGACTTTAATGAGAAATTTATTCTCCAATACGACGCCAGTGATAGGGCATTAGGTGCAGTTCTTAGCCAAGACGTTGTCGGCACCTGTGGGATATGCTAGTCACACTCTAATTGAAGCCGAAATCAAATATAGCATATATGAGAAAGAAATTCTGGCTATTGTCTTCGGTTGTGAAAAGTTCCGTACTTTTCTGGAACACAGCCGTTTTGTAGCCCATTCTGATAATCAAGCAGTTTTCTGGATACGCAAAAGTGGGACGCTTGGTAGAATTGGTAGGTGGGTTATAGGTCTTTCTGCTTTTACTTTTGAAGTGGTTCACGTTAGAAGGTCTGAAAATACCGTACCGGACGGTCTATCGCGATTATTTCAAGAAGAAAACTTTTGAGAAACTCCTCAAATCAATCTTCTACCGAATTTTCCTGCATCATTTAAAGATCTAAAGCTGTATCAGCAGCAAGATAACGAATGTAGAAGATTATATGCTGAAGTAAAACTGGTACTAATAACACTGACTTCGTTTTGAATATAGGTCTATTGGTATACAGTCCTCGAAAAGGTCCGAAAAATCGTGTTTTGGTCCCTGTGATATTGTGACCTGTCTTGCTTAAGTATCACCATGATTTCCCTCTCGGCATGCATTTGGGCATTGCCAAAACTATTTAGAAACGTAACAGACAGTGTTATTGGCCCCGTATGAACGACGACGTTCGTAAATATATCTTGAACTGCGTCAATTGCCAACGGGCAAATCCCGCCTCTAATACTAAAGTAGGTTTTCATTCTGCGGAGCCTTCTACAGCTCCGATGCAAAGACTCTTTATTGATTTTTTGGTCCACTGGTTCACTCTAAGCGAGGAAATGTTGCTGTTTTAGCAGTGGTAGATGGCTTCTCTAAATATGTTGTGCTTCACACAGTGAGATCTATGAAGTCTAACGCTGTGGTGGAATCCTTCACTAGAAATTCCTTTCCGAACTTTGGTGTCCCTTAATCCATTTTTTCGGATAATGCTAATGCCTTTACATCCAATCTTTTTAAGAATATGTGCTTTGATTAGGGCGTTCGCCATATTTCTACTTCGCCTCATTATCCTAAACCTAATCTTTGTGAAAGGTTTTTCCGTTCGCTAAAAACGGATCTTACTATCTTTCACAACGTCAAACAAAATGTTTGGGACCAATATTTACCCTTGGTCTCTTTGGGATGTAATGATGCCGTCCATGAATCTACAAAAGCTACTCCTGCGGAACTATTTTTAGGCAGGCGTATTATGCACCCCTTCGAGTTAAATTGGCACATTACTAAAGCTGACTTGGATGATTTAAAACAAGTCGATAAGGTTCAGAAGTGGACAGAGGTTTTCAAGAACCTTAAGACTACAAAAGAAAAGGTAGCTAACAGGTATAATCATGGAAGGATAGATATATCTTATAAAGTTGGCAATCGAGTGCGTTATCGCCTATATCCTCTCAGTAACCGTGGGGAGCTACGCATAGGAAAGCTTATGTTTAAGTGGTCGGAGTCTTGCATTGTTAAACGGTTTCTGACTCCTGTCACTCTGGAATTGGAGAGTGTTAATGGCCACTTAATCAAAAAACATATTAGCCAAATAAAAGCGTGTCATGTGGTTGAGTAATTATCACTGTTGTATATTTTTGTAAAGGACACATAGCATTCGTTATCTAATACGTATTTGTATATTTCTTGTGTTAAGCGTTTTGAGGTTCTGTTATCTGTTTTCCTGTCTTTTCGTCATATCAGTTACTCTTTCCTGATTTGGCACTGAAATTGGAAGATTGGACTTCTGGCAGTAGTGTACTTGGATCGGGATTGCGACCCGGCATTCCGAGGTTTTGAATATCGTCTTCCTGAGTTCGCCTGGAACACCGCCGAGTTCAGCTATGGCGTCTGTAGTATTTGCAAGGTTCCTGTTAAAGCGCCTGGATAGCTGATCTGTTGGTTGGTGTGGTGAAGATTTTGGAGACGATAGAAAATTGTAAATATTCTCAGCCGAGTAATATTGTGAACTATCGCCTTACCCTCCCAACGTGGGATAACACCAATATGTGTCTAACTTAATATGGTTTTCTCTGAACATTATTACTCCGTTTTGGTGTTATTGTGACTCTTTCTTTTCCCAATGGGCCTGAGGAGGCGATATTGTACCGACCACATGTTTTCGATACGTAATACTACGCAATAACTACGTCATCGGTGTCTTCCCTCTACAGTGATGTTATAGATCAGTGCCAAATTCCTGTCTTCGTTGTCCTCTCTCCTACCTATCTCCCGCTTCCTTCTTTATGCGCTGCATGTGACTGCGCATCTTCCCCCTGTTATCGAAGGCCTTAAATAAGCTGTGCAAGATAGTATCAGCGTGATCATCTACTTTGGAATCGTCGTGGTCAGATCGACGCTAGCCCGAAGAAGCTGTTTGGTTTAATCAGTCCCATAAGCCAGGATAGGGCAACCCGGACTGTGAACTCTAGCCATGGGCTGGACTGGATTGTGTGTGTATGTATGTATGTATGTATGTATGTATGGTTATCATCATCATCATCATCATCATAGTACATTCACGAATTTAGGCCATTTGTTGACCTGTTTCGGCCTCAAGAGAAACACCATCCAGAAGTCTTTTGAGTGGACGTCCTGGTCTTCTTCTTCCTGCAGGTTGATATCTTAACATTTGTTTGGGTATTCTGTGATCTTCCATTCGATGAACATGTTGTATCCATCTTGACTTATAATCAGAAATTTTGTTTTCTAAAGATTCCATGTGTAATTCTTCTAAGATGTCTTCATTTTTTTTGTGATCTAGTAGTGTGTATCCTGCAGTCCTCCGAAGATATCTCATTTCAGCAGATCTAAGTCTCTGTATATCCTTCTGTTTCAACGTCCATACTTCGCTACCATACAAAAGAGTTGGAAGAGCCAGTGTTTTATACACTTTCAGTCTTGAATGCTTTTGGACTAACTGTGGCTTGAAGATAGAATTTATTAACCCTAAAATTCTTAAAAATTTAGATATTTTTGCATTTACATCCTTTTCTTCTTCATATGAGATATTGCATCCTAGATATGTAAAATTATTCACCTGCTCCAAAATTTTATTGTCCAGTACAATTTTACTTCTGACAGGATCTACACCTTGAAATGCCATAATTTTTGTTTTTTCTGTAGATATCTTTAATCCATATTCTTCTGTAATTTTGTTAAGTTCATACAGACCTTTCTGTAGATTATCTTCGGAATTTGCTATTATTATTTGGTCATCTGCAAACAATAGGGTGTTTAATTTTCTATTTTCTGATATTCTTATTCCAAATTTATATGTTTTGTTCCAGCAACATATTACTTCATTGATATAAATTGCAAAGAGTGTTGGGGATAGGGGACAGCCTTGTCTCACACCACGATTTATAATTCCTTCTTCAGAAAATCTGTTATTTAATTTAATCTTTATGGTGTTGTCTTTGTAAATATTTTGTATGTTCTGCCGAAGTAAATTTGGTATATTTCTGTCTTCCAATATATTTAAGAGTTTTGATCTCTTGACTGTGTCGAATGCTTTTATAAAATCTATGAAAGCAAAATGTGTTTCTAAGTTGAATTCTCTTCTTTTTTCAAGCAATAGTTTAACAGAAAATGCTGAGTCAATACAAGATCGTCCTTTCCTAAATCCATTTTGACATTCCATAAGGAATTTTTCACTGAAACTTTTCAATTTTCCATTTAAAATGTCTGCATAAATTTTGTAGCATGTGTTTAACAAACTGATTCCCCTATAGTTGTCCATTTTTCTCTTGTCTCCTTTCTTGAACAGGGGTATAACAATGCTTGTCTTCCATTCCTGTGGTATATCTGCATTTTTGAATACATTATTAAAGAAGGACAACAGTCTTTCATGGAACTGTTTGCCTGCATATTTGTACAATTCAGAATTCAAGCCATCTGTGCCAGTTGCCTTCCCATTTTTTAATTTCTTTAAACTATTGTTCAATTCTTCCAATGATATTATGGAATCTGTCTCATTATTATTTCGGAAAATTGTATCTTCATAGCTATTGTCAGTCCAAAGACTTTTATATAATTGAAAAAATCTTCTTTTGTTTACTCCGCAATTAATTTTGGTAGATTCTTTAATATCTTTATTCAAATGTTTTAATATTTTGAAGGCATTAGGTTGGAGCTTATGCAAATCTGATTCTAAATGTGTAACAAAATTTAACCATGTTTTCCTATGTCTCTTTCTTATTTCCCTCTTAACAATAGCTCTACAGCGTTTGAATTCTATTTCATTTTCTACTTTCTTTGTGTTCAAATATTTTTTATAAGCTGCATTTTTTTCTTCAATCAATTGTTTTATTTGATCATCCCAGATTTTTAGAGTTCTATTTCTTCTTTGTTGTATATTTACTTTTCCTAAAGTTTCATTAGCTGCATTTTGAATTATCATTTTAATGTTTTTCCATTCTTCATGTATGGTTATTATTATTATTATTATTATTATTATTGACTTTTTCTTTTGATGTCCGATTTATGTTATTTCATTCATGTCTTTTCTTTCGATGGTCAAGAAGATAAACGTTTGTTATATTATTTGTATTTCAGTTATCTGACTTATGATTCTAATTAAAAGTTACCATTTTAGTTAACGTATGTTTACTAATTGCGTAGCTAGTCATGTTTGGTATTGATTTATATTCTAAAGCTTTCTCAAGCCAAACTAATCACCTATTTCCTTCTAGCTTCCACGATTACAATGCTGTTTAGCATTCAGTACTATATGTTTAGTAATTTACAAAGGAAATGTGGATTAATCTTTGCCTTCTATGAGCCCGGGCAAAGGAATGTGGATATAGCTACTAAACATTTCAGACTCAAGGTAATTATAAAAGATTGGTAAGATCGCGCGGTGCATTTCTTCATTTATTTTATTTTTAGATCAAAAGATGCCTGGCCAAGTGGTAGGTCGTGCGGTTAAACGTAGTGTTTCGGGCCTTGCAGATGACGAAAATACAATACGCGAGTTCATTACGCCAGTTTCATCAGAACATGAAAGTAAAACAGTTATAGTTCATCAAGTGATCATTCGTTCGACAAATATGATAGTATCCATGTTACTAAGAGAATATTATTGCAATCTAATACTGTAAATTATAGAGCAAGTGTTGTAGATCTAAATTAACAGATTGTGAGTGATAGCGGTGGGCATGTCGCGCCAGACAGAACACGTGACTTAGAACAGCTGTTTGACTGGAGGAAGCGTGACTTTGAACCAACTCGCTTCAATTGTGTTGATAACAGTGGTATCAAATTGATATTGATGAAGTCAACACACCTGTTAATTATCTGAAAATTCATTTGTGAAGAACTAGTGCTGCTATTAACAGATGAGACCAACAGATTTCATGAACAAGTTACAAGTTCAAAAGTACTGCCTCCTCAATCACGACTGCAGAAATGGGTGTAACACTCAATTGATGAAATGTCCACTTTTCTTGTTTTATGTATGGTAAATGACCCGGAATGAAAGGCTGTGTGTTGAAGAGCACTGGTCGTTAGATATTCGGGACACCATGTCCAGAAACAGATTTTCTGCAAATATATCAATGTTACATATGTGTAATAATCAAGAAGAATCTGAGGGTGATAGAATCTTCAAAATTAGAAATATACTTGAGATAATAAAAGACAGATTTAGATTAACTTTCTCGCACGGTCAAAATTTAGACGAGTCGCTCGATCTCTTGAAAGGCAGATTCGTCTTCAAACAATATATTCCATCAAAACTAAAT
Source organism: Diploptera punctata (assembly GCA_030220185.1). Classification (NCBI taxonomy): domain Eukaryota; kingdom Metazoa; phylum Arthropoda; class Insecta; order Blattodea; family Blaberidae; genus Diploptera; species Diploptera punctata. The sequence goes on along the minus strand of JASPKZ010005273.1, from coordinate 574,605 downwards.
AAATTTGGAGTTAAACTACGCGTTCTATGCGATGTGAAAACCGGATATATGTTGGACTTCATACCGTACACCGGATCGGACACTAATATATAATTGGACCCGAATCTAGGAATATCAGGAAATGTAGTGCTTAATTTTTTGCAAGCTTTCTTGAATCGCGGTCACTCACTCTTCATTGATAACTGGCACACGTGTCCCACCCTTGCGAATAAATTGGTACAATACAAAACATATGTTTGTGGGACGGAAAATCGCAAATGCATGCCTAAGTTTATATCTGCACTAGTAAAAAAGGAGCGGTGGACACAAACGTCACCGATGCTATGCTGTTATTACGTTGGTAGGACAAACGAGAAGTGTGCATAATAACGACAATGCACAAACATAAAATGGTGGACACCGGAAAAAAAAAAAGATCGCAAGACAAATCAGCCACTACTCAAGCCTGCCTGTGTCAACGATTATAATCGTAATATCGGTGCAGTCGACAAATGTGACATGATGTTATCATCCCTAGAGTGTGCTAGAAAAGCTGTAAAATGGTATAAGAAGCCCTTTTTCCACTCTGTCGATTTGTACCTATTGAATGCGCATGCTGTGTATTAGTACGTACCGGGAAAATATTCGATTCAGGGCATTCCATCTGGATGTGATACGCGGACTTCTGTAAATACATTCTAATGCAAACAAGCCACCAAATGATGGTATACCTTCTAAGGGAGAAAATCCTTTGCGCCTTACAGAAAGACATTTCACGACTACTGTTCCTGACATAAAATCTGGAAAACGAGAATACAGGGTCTGTCGTGTATGTGCATATGAAAATAGTTCTGCGACCTAGAGGAAAGAAACTCATATGTTTCCTAAATGTGACAAAGGGTTGTTTATTGTACCGTATTTTGAAATCTATCACACGAAAAAAATTTCTAATCTGTACAAAGCAGCAGCTTAGGCCTATGCAAATAATTAGGCTATAATTATGTTTTAGTGTAGTTATAGTTAGGATTCGAAACAAGGACCCTAAAAATGTTCAACAATATTTAATATGATAAATATTTAGTGAAAATACCATCATAATTATTCAATAGGATAAATGTTCTAGTGATTAGTGAGAACAAATTTCAATGAAGGCACCGTGGTGAATTCGAACCTGGGATTTTTATAAGTGGAAACAATATCATCCTACCTCCAAATAAATGTGTAATGATGAGTTCAATTCAATTTAGCATGGCATGTAAGTAGTAAATTATATATTATATAGGTATTATATAGCATGGTGTAGTACTTTCCAAATAAAAAAAAACTTGGCTTCACAGCCTAGCTGGCAAAATAACACAAACATTGTAAAGATGTTAGATAATTAGAATAAGATATATTATTTTTTGTTAGGATATAACTTCAACTCCTCATTACAACACACTATCCATAACACTATGTGCTCGGCCATTGATGTATATTAAAGTCATGTTGAAATATATACAATTGAATGGCGATTCAGAAGACATGGGAAGAATTACTAGCCTTAAAATAACATGATAAATAATATGTAGACATGAGTGAAATGCTAGTACAGTATACACAGCAACTCACAAACAACCCTGAAAGCAATTAATGATAAATATACATACATATGCGCAGCAGAGAATGGAATACAAAGAATTATTAAGTGAAACAAAACTAGAATGGCAAAATAAGAAATCGGAGGAAATGAAAACCGCGACTGAAAGTGGGAACAGTACGGACATGTGGAAAGCGATAAGAGAACTCAAAGTAAAGAACATAATTCGGACAAGAATATCGCCCGGGGAATGGAAAAACTACTTTGTTAAGGTGCTGGAAGGTGAGGGGTTAAAATATAATCAAGGAAATATAGTGGAGATCCCCGACGCAATATATATACCATTATTAGATCAGGATATCTTGAAAAATGAAGTGATTTCTTCCATTAAAAGTATAAAAAACGTTAAAGCACCTGGTATTGAAGGATTACCAGGAGAATTCTTGAAAAATATTTCATCAAATAAATTATTAGAAGTTTTGGAAACTGCGTTCAACAAACTATTTAATGGAGGAAATTATCCGGAAGCCTGGGCGACAGGTGTAATCCAACCGCTATACAAAAGGAAAGGTGGGTCTCATAAACCAGAAAATTATAGGGGAATTTGCCTCTTGTCAGTGTTCGGAAAAATATATTGTAAAGTACTTTACGAACGGATGAGACAATGGGCTAAAGTGAACAATTTGATGTCAGAATATCAGGCAGGTTTTAGAGAAGGTTACTCCACAGTGGACAACGTATTCGTTCTGAGAACATTAATTGATGATAATCTAAAAAACAAGAGGGTTAATTATTTTGTGCATTCGTTCATTTTAAGATGACATTTTATACTGTCGACCGAAGTGTACTGTGGGAAAATTTAAATCGGAAAGGATTGTCACATAAAATGATACATGCCTTTATGTCAATTTATAAATATGTTAAATTTGGTATAAAAGTAGACCAAGGGCACATCACAGAGGGCAGTGAAGCCAATCGGGGAGTGAGACAAGGCTGCATTTTGTCACCAATGCTATTTAATCTATTCGTTGATGATATAGCAGCCATAATGTTAGAAGGAGATATTGAGGCTCCGGAGATAAGAAATGTTAAAGTCCCAGTTCTGTTTTATGCAGATGATTTAATTATCTGTTCCAAGTCAATCTAGGGATTGCAAAGAGGTCTTGACCTATTGGAAATATACTGTAGGAATTGGGGATTGGCTGTAAATATTAGTAAGACAAAAACAGTGACGTTCAAAAATGGGACGGTTTATGGTAGAGCAGAGGAATGGATATACAGAGATCAAACACTTCAAAACGTGAACCATTTTGAATATCTTGGTACGACGTTGAAAATGAACGGAAAGTGGAAGAAATGTATTGATACAGATTATTCAAAGGGAAGGGACAACTTAATAGTATTCTCAGTATTCTGGGTAGAGTGCCCGTTATTCCAGTTAGTACGTTTGAAAAAATGTATGGAGCGATGGTGAGGCCAGTAATGCACTATGGTACTGAGATTTGGGGTTTTCAAAGAACGGAAGTACTAAATAAGGTATATACGCATTTTCTAAAATATATTACAGGACTTAGTAAGGTCGTTTCTAACTGTGGAATTTTATATGAATTTGTGTCATTTCAGGACGACATAAACTGCAAAATTCGTATAGTCAAGTACTGGTTGCGAGCTAATCCAAGCTGAACAAACAATGCTCAGAGCAATTTGTTACAATCACCAAATTAGGAACGCAAATATGAAATTCTGGGCAGACGAGGTTAGGAGAGAACTCCAAAAGATTGGGATGGATTGGGTATGGGAAAAAGGGACTGAAAATCGCAAGAATGTGTGGAGAAAAATAAGAAGGAGGTACTTAGATATAAACCGACAAAATATTTTGGCCGAATGTGCGGGAAAACGATCGCTGTTTTTACAAAGAGACCTAAAACAAGTTTGGGGAAAAGAATCTTATATACTCAATCTAGGATTTAAAGAGAGATCGGGGCTTGCTTGGCTCAGGTTAGGGCATGGATTTTTTTAAAAAAATAGCGACGATCATGATATGCGAATATGTCCACATTGCGGGAGCTTTGAAGACGAGATACATATATTAGGAAAATGTAATGATTTGGAATGTTGGATACGTCAGTTATTACCGGAAAGATTTCTAAATTCAAATCGTGAAAGATTGGCATGCTACGAGTTATTGGAAAGCCCAGAAAATTGGATAAATGTGGGTAGATTTCTGGACAAAACGCGGAAAATAAGAAGAACAATCATTCAGGGATAAATAAATAAATATGTTAACAAATTGCAATACCATTAATTCTTAATAATTCTACATAACTAAGTTAATGTATAATGTAAATGTATTGTTGTCTAATTGTAATATTATTGTGTTTTGTTTTAAGTATATTATTACCAAACATCAACTTATTGTAACGGACTGTCAACAGTACGTACGGCTTACTGCCCGTGCGATCCATATTTGATAAATATAACATAGGCTACATCCAATAGCTTTCGAGATTAGGAAGCAGGTAAAGCAAAGCTCAAAACTTATTTGTCTCTGGTGGGTACGTGGACACTGCGGGATAACAGGAAACATTTTTGAGGATTTATTTAGCTAATTCGACACCAGATTCTAATTCATTGTGTGCATTTGAACTCTGCCGCTTTTCTTCCCTGAAGTAGAACATAAATGAACACGGCATAATGGAATTTGAAACAACGTGGAACTCACAAATGCCACATAAATTCAACACGAGAGCTGTTATTTCCGAATTATTTGACTAGAGAGCGGAATTTGTTCCACGATGCCGATGACTTTCTTGTACTGGTATCGACTATGTTGGAGCGATCGGAAGATTCGGATGGGATATACCCATGCCTGCATAACTTTAGGGATTCTTCTGTAATATAAACAAAAGGAAAAACAGTATAATGTGCATAAAACAATAAAATATACTAAGGTTATGCGTTGCCTACAAAGTAATGAAACGTTTCAAGAAAGAAAATACTCTACCACATGCGCATTTGTTTTCGTTTTAGGAGGCATTTCACTACACGTAAGATCTGGTACGCGCAATATCAATTACCAACGTACTCTAAAATAACTCAACTTCTATACTAAATTAAACGTTGTTTACTGCTTCTGTCTTTCTACTTAACAAGCTCTCTTCATAGCGCGGTAGGTATGCAGCTATGCGATACGGTTCACTACATCCCAACACCCTCGTGCGCATTTTCGTGTAGTCCGTACCAATTCAAGTCAGCTTTCGACATTGAGGAATAGATTCCGATTTCTGTTTATGATAGAATATAATGCAAACATATTATTCCAGATATCATACTAACTCAATTCCTCATTGTTCATGGAAAAGTGGCCTTTGTATGCACAGACTGAACACGAGAGAGATTCCAAGTTTTAATGTTGGTGTTAGGAGCCAGAGTTTTGAACATATTGACTGTGAACAACTTTAGTTCTTTAGTGAACTTACCTCTCCTCTGTAACTAACCTGACTAAATGTTCCACATTACGAAAGTGCTGCTGCTGCTGCTGTAGATGATGATGACTGGCATTGTCTAGTGTGATGCGTATTGATTGCCTATTTAGCCTTCTTAGAAGCTAATACCTTACTGGCTATCAAAGTGGGATTATATTAATTAACCTTAGTTACTTAACGGCACGATGTGTTCTGCCTTCGGGTCAATAGAGGTGTATTGTGAAAGTTATCAGACTAAAATAGGGCATCAGAAATTATACTACCGGCGAGCCGAGAGTCGGAATGCCAAACAGTATGTGTTTTGAACAGAAACATTTTAAAATCTCAATAAATAGAAATCATAAGCAGTTTTTGTTTTAGATCAAAGTATCTAATGTATCAAAACTTTGTCTCAATCTATAATCCTAATATAGGCCTACCATAAAGTGAAATAAGATTTGTAAATGTCGGATAATGAATAAATATTATATTCTATGATTCTAACGCAACATAAGATTTTGAGTTTCCTTAAAATATAAAGGCGTAAACGTAAATCTGAACACATTTATAGTGGTTCCAGCTTCTGGATATAAACTAGACGAATGAACTGGATAATGCTGTGGTCTCGACATAGCGTGCTGCCTTGTCATGCAACGGGCCCGGGTTCGATCCCCGGTCGGGAAAAGTTTCCTTGGTTAGGTTTTCTTTTGGTATTTTTCTCACTATAAAGACAAATGTCAGGAAACATTAAGACCCAAACGGTCCCCGAACATCATATGGCCATCATAATCCTCATAATTCATATTCGCCTTAGGTTAAGCTCAGGATTAGGGACTGTCCCTGCGTTCACAACTATTAACATTATAGTATTCTCTAAGAAATAAAAATAAATCATTGCCATAACTTCGAAATATAGAAACTAAAATTGATTAGCCTAAGGTACATGCACATGCAGAAAAAGTTAAAAATACCATACTAAAATACAATTCAAAATTAGAATAAATAAAATTAATATAAAAAATGAATGATTGTTTATTTATTTGTTCGTACTTAAAGCGCGGCCATACCGGTGATCCGATTGTGATTTTTTTTTTGCGATATGTTCAGGAGATTCCCGGGATAAACGTAGGCTATAAGAGAGTTGATATACTCAACTCCTACACCCTTAAATAACACCCTTTTAGTGAAAAGGTCCCTTTTTTACCCTTAAATGGCTTACGCTGCCTAACCCATAACAAATACACAAAATTATTGTCCACAGAATATAATATCTCAAAATACTCTACAAAAAAGTCCGCGACAGCATATATTTGTCTTTTACAGATAACACACAATAGCCATTTTTGCATTTCATTTATGCCAACGAGATAAGTACAATCCCGGACAAGCATACGGCGGGAATTCTTTTATGGATAACTCAAAATAACGAATTTTGTCTTTCAGCTCATTTATGCCAAGTACATCGGGATGGGTAGATTCCCGGGCAACGCCGGGTAATCAGCACGGGGTATCAAAAAGTAACGATATAAATATCTATTTTTCCTTCAACTTATTCAACTAAATGCAGAAACACTTATAATTTATTTAGGTATAGCAGCGCACGCCGTGTATTAGATAGTGAGAATATAAAATTAAGTAACGCTATCATCATAATCACCCGTCATATCATCGGGACAACCGTAACCTCGCCTTCCAGGCGCCCCAACCTCGGAAGTGAGTTACAATCACTCTAATGCCAGAAGAGAACACCAGAAATGTTTAAATGACAACCTGGGACATTGAATAAAAAATCGATGATGATGATAATGGACTTACGAATGTCTGAAGATGCCTCTTGTTCGATAAAAGTCCGTGAGATGGTAGAAGAGTAAGTCTAAGCCCATTTCGATTTCATTTAGATAACGTGTTGACGAGGTTCTATTAAATGATCCCATATAACGCCACTTGATTACTTACTTAATGGATACTTTGAAGGAATTCTTCTACAAAATTTAGAAACTGAAAAGTTGGATATTAATTAGAGGGATCATTAATTTCATGGCTCTCTCATGGAGAGTTTGTGATATTTTGTTTCTTTTATATTCTTAGCTCAACAACTCCATTTACCTAAGGTCAGATGGGTGAAGTGTAATCTAGTTCATAATATTGTTACGTTCTTATATCACCAGTTATATTGACAACTATAGTTAATTATTTCATTACATGGTTCGAAATTTTGCATACAAGATAGGACGTTATTAAAGATCTTTGGGAGATAATATACAATTTATGAGAAGAAGTCTGCTGATTGTGATAGACGCGATTGGGTTGGAATTTGCAATTCGGAACTGTGTAAGTAATTCAGGGATGCATTATGAATGTGTTATATGGAATTATCTCAATTTTATGGGTTACTAATTACGGTTATATTATTTTAAAACATGCAATAACAGATTAGGATTTATCAACATGCCCCAATTATATTCACATGGGGAAAATGTATACCATAAATTACACTTAAACTAAATCGTATTTTGTATACTTTGATCTCAAACTACTTACATCATGGCGACAAATTATGTAAGAAAAATAAAGTGAGGAAAAACATACTCCAGGGAGCGATCATAAGTGGAAGGAAACTCAAACCAAGAACAGTGATGTTTCATTAACAAATACACATTAATTGACTATCAAAATGAAGTTTGGGTTACAATAGAAGGAATGTAAATTAAGTTTTTTTCATTATAGCAGCTTTTTGAATGCAACTATTTTAAAAATAATAATCTAGAGACAATTGAACTTGTAGTGTATATCAGATAATAAAGCCCGAAGTGTATTAAATATTTGATAACATTAAGTGAAATTTAGATATTGCATGAAAAAATCTAAAACAGAATTAGATACTTTATACACATACTCCATTCACAATTTCAATCTATTTATCATATAGTTAGATTACACCAAATATACACTTAACCTCAAATTGAATATTTTTTGCTGTGGTTTCGAGGTAGCGTGCTGCTTTGTCACGCAGCGGGCCCGGGATCGATCCTCGGTCGGGACGGTTTTTCTGGGTGAGGATTTTATCGGGGGTTTTCCTCACCTGTAAGACAAATGTCAGGAAAACGTTAAGGCCCAAACAGTCCCCGAATTCATATGGCCATCATCATCTTCATCCTTATTATCATCACCATTATCATTCTTCATCGGTGTGGAAAGCAACGGGAAGTTACTACACCTACAATTGTAAAACTTCAAGCATAGCATGAAAATGCTATGATTGCAGTGAAGGACTTGCCTTCGGGCAGAATTACTATTTATGGAACATAGTATGAAATTTAAATAAATGGTATGTTATCAACAGAGAGCGGAGTCTGTTCTACTATGAAGAAAGTTTATTTGTATTGGTATGGACTATACGAGAACACGCACGAGGGGGTTGAATGGGGTGTAATACATAGCTACATACCTACCAGCTTATGAAGAGAGCTCTGTCATGTAGAAAGACAGACGCATTAAGAAACGTTTCATTTAGTAAAGAGGTGGAGTTATTGTAGTGTACGTCGGTAGTTGATATTGCGTGTACTGATCTTACGTGTAGCGAGATGCCAAAACTAAACAAATGTGCATGCAATAGGGCAATCTTTGCCTTAACCCATTCGCTTCAGGTTTAAATGCTCAATGCATTTCCCAGAAATCGGATTTAAGTTACCGTAAACTTTATTGTCTATTTTCAGATATTCAGAACAAACAAAATATAACGGTACTTGAGGTCACTATAAGGGTGAAGGCAAAAACTCATTCTTCTACTATTCATAAATGTTAACGAAAGATTTCCCTGCAAAGGGATGTAAAAATATTGCAAACTATATAACAGCAGAGTTATGCTAGTGTACCTCGGCTTCTGAGTTGAAGGTCATGTAACAGTCGGCGAGTGTATCTCGTCTTTTGAGGCGAATGGATTAAAACGTTTCATCGCTTTGTAAAAATGCAAAACCTAAGTACATTTATTGTATTATACACATAATATTGCTTCCAAATATTTATATGTTATAGAAAAATCGCCCGATTTTTATATATAAATATGGTACACCCCATCGCCCCCTCTCCCGATCGCTCCAGTACAAGTAATTCATCGGCAGTGTGAAACGAATTCCACTCTCTATTTATAAATCAAGGTATACTAATATCAGTTATAAAGTTACAGTCTCACTAATAAAAATCTCTTATCAGTTGTTTAGTTATACAATGTATAAGCCTTATATAGATCATGTATAATTTCCTTACTAATCAGCGTTGTACAGGAGCTATATAATAACACAATCCTCATACACCATACGCCACATATTCGTCATCCTTATGACGTTAGAACATATTATGCGCCATTTGTAACGGAAAGAAAACATCAACTAGTGACTAACAGTGTTAAACTGATTATGGATAAAAATTAATACAGATTCCCTAATTGGGGAGGTACGGAAAAAATAAGTGTTTTAATTTATTTATATTTTTCTTCGGCTATGTCAAATATATCGTAGAATTACTTTCACAGATAATGTGCTGCCATCTAACGTCAAAAACTTCGAACAATTCCTGGAAACTTATACAAGTTTTCCCATTACTTAGAATTATATTCAGTGTTTTAAGATGCGTTGGAAAGCGTTCAAAATAGTAGGAAATGTTAGAGACAACAGAATAACGCTTTAAGCGAGAAAAAATAATTTGCAATTCCATCGGAATGGAACCTAGGACTGCTCGGACCATAGTCAGAAGCTCTAACCACAAGACTGTCAAGCTAACATGTGATTTGCTGCAATACGAGTACCTTTATAATTAAATAAATTTGTATATCGGTCTGTACATTATGTATTAATGATGCAAGAAAGTTTTGTTAAAATAATATTACGAAGCATTTAAACTACATTTAGGTTAAATCTTTTCTCAGCAACTATTGTAGAACATATTCCTTTGTGAATTAATGTTCAATTTAAAAATATTATTAGGCCTAATCGAGAATGAGTGTAACAAAAGGCATTTTATGATGCTTTGTTTTCCTACCCAGAGCTTCATTAATATTATAGGGAACAGGAGGCAGAATGGGGTAGTGGGGTAGAATGGGGTACGTGTATTTTTCTCCCAGTATGTGGCACGATATATCGGAATTTCTCAAAAGTATCTCTGTAACGACTCAGCTGCTTGTACAGATCAGTTTTTCGCCATCGGTGAAGTCTTTGTTACTTTTTTGCTTGTGTGGTCAGTTGTGAAGAGATTTTTGCAATATTACACCTTCTCTTCAGTGCATGCAAATACATCTAAGCTTCATTTGAATAATATCTAACAATTACTGTGTTAAAGATTATTCCATTTTCTTTCTAAACACGTTTACTGCATTAGGTTTTGTTTCAAAATAATCCGGTCATAATGTCATAAATTATAATTGAGTTCGTGGGGCACAATGGGGTGGGGCAAGACAGGGTACTACCCCGTCTTGCCCCATGCGGTCTTCATATTACTGACTGACTCTTTTCCTCTGTGTAGTTTCAAAATGGTTAGGAATTATAAAAATAAGACACAGAGAGAAGAATTGTCCCTTGTGTCTATGCTAGAAGCCGTTAATGTGGTTACAAATGGATCAATGGTGTACAAAACGGCAGCTAGTCAATTCCAAGTGCCTCAAACAACTCTAGAACGACACGTGAAGAAAAAGAGAGAAAATGTGGATTACACAGTAAGGAACTCGATGGAAAATTTCTCCTGCGTTTTTAGTGAAGCCCAACTCTTCGGCCTCAGTGTAAATGAATTTCGAGGACTTGCCTTCCAACTGGCGGAACGGGTAGTGCTTACGTACGTGCCTCAACAATGGCTACAGCCGTCAATGATTTTCGAAAAAACTGGGATATGGCCAGTTAATGTGAATGCTTTTGATAATGCAGATTTCTTGCTTTCTTCAACAACAGACATTCAGATTGCTTCTGATAATAATAGCAAGGCAACACTTCCAAACCCCAGGAACATCTGACGTCAGAAACATTTTCCTTGCTTGAAAATCTAGAGTCGCCAAACCACAGTCATTTTCAAAGTGCCAGCCCAGAAAATATCACACCCATTCCAAAAGGGTCTCAAAAGAACAAGCGAGTTAAAAAAATCGAGGCGAAAGTGCAATTTTGACATCATCAACATAGAGAAGTTCACTGCAACATTTAGAAAAGGATAAATTAGAAAAGAGGCCTGTACAAAGACGATTTGCTTTACCAGAAAGTGACTCGAAACCAGGACCATCCAAAATTAAGGCAGTCAGGTTAAACCTGCCTAGTTCGAAAAATCATTCTGGCTCTGCCAAAAATGACGTTGAGGAAGATGATTGTCTCTATTGTCATGACTCTTCAGAAGAAGGCTGTATTAGATGCCCTTATTGTATTCAGTGGGCTCACAACTCTTGTGCTGGAGTCGATAGTGATGATGATGATGCCACTCATGTTTGTGTATTTTGTGAAAAATGAATCATTGTGCTATAGTTTATAAGTTTACTGATAAATATTATTAATTAGTAATGCAAAATACAAATGAAAAATTAGTACCCCATTCTGCCCCATCCATGGGGCACAATGGGGCAAATGTTTTGCTCTAGTTTTATTGGATGTATATCCCCGAATTTTTTATTAATTTGTAATGTATTATGTTTTTCTGTTTATTAAATACCAATGAATATATCCATATCAGAGAACAAAATTTTACTCATTTATAATGTAAAATACATTGGATCAAACATTAGATACCCCATCCTGCCCCACGTTCCCCTATATGTCCTATGCATCCATATAAACAGTTGTTAAAGTGTTGCATTTTGCGTTAAATTTAAGGAAAATTTCATCAATATCATAAGAAAACAATCAGTTGATCTTAAAGTCTGACATTTTGTCTAGTTATACAATCCTTAAACAAGGCTGAAGGCATGTATAACGATTCCCATGTAAAGTTGTACACCTCTTATACACAGAACAGCTAAAACAGTGTTTATTTGTAAGAATTCTCAACTGAGATGTGTATAAACTAACTAACTAACTCACTGGCACTTAGATTTTAGATTTAGATTTATTTAGCCTGGTGGAGTTAAGGCCATGTGGCCTTCTCTTCCACTCACCAGGACAAACATATATTACATAAGAATATAACAATCTTAATTAACTCTAATATTAAACACTAAGAAAACATTTGATCAAAAGATAATATCTAATGTACATATTACGATCTATAATACAACCAGTTAATATTAGTTAAAATTAATTTCCAGAAGGATCAATTTTCTATAGGATCGTAACAGGCCTTGGCCTAATACTTGGAAGGAAGAAGAAGAAGAAGACTAAAACTAATAATAAAATGTATTCAAGCAAGACATATTAAATTGTCCCTGTCTAGTGTATATAAAAAACAGGAAAATAATGAGATATAGAAAACTAATTTTACGATTATACAATATTTAAAACAAAACAAATAAAAATATTTGTTATTCTTAATATTATTTACATAAATAATTAAATATATTAATATTGCTAAAAGAATACTATCAGTGAGGTGTATAAGTTAGTTTGTTATTAAATAATTCTTTAGTTTGTTTTTGAAGGATGTTATAGTTTGACAGTCTCTGACATAGGGCGGAAGGGAATTCCATGTTTTGGTAAGTGACACCGTAAAAGATAATGAATAATATACAGTGTGATGAGGCGGGATATAAAGGACAATGTGCTGATGGGATCGAGTGTCAAGATTATGTGTGTCGGATAGTCTGACGAAGCGGCGTGATAAATAATTAGGCGATGATGTGTGTATAAACCTTGTATAAAAGTTATATATGGATTGTTAGTAAGAGGGTGAATATATAATATATCCAGCAAACATCAACCTAAATTTGATTGAGATATTGTTATTTTTCATGATGATATGGAGACTTAAAGTTAATTTAACTGAATTTTAAGTATAGACTTACTCAATGCCACCTTAGTTTCCTGTGTCCCAATAGCACCCGGGCCTTGCAGTGACACGTCGTGTCGGGAAATAATTTTTAACTTAGGGTGACCTCACAAGGACACGGAGAGTTTCTATGAATGAGGGATCATCTCAATGCAGTGTCATCTCCAAAGCAGCAAAACATTTACACAGTAAACACCATTCAGGCACACAATCAATATAATCAAGGCGAATATGAAAGGTTGTTTATTATTCGCGAATTATTTGGATCTTGCATATTTCCGAGAGGAAATCTCCAATAACACTTCACCTAGAAAATTTTCTCGCCTCGTAATCCAAGTTCCTAGTATTTTAAAGGATTGTCTGAAGATAAATTGTGACAATTTGTACGTAAAATAATCTAAGAAGAAAGCAGACCAACAAATGCCAGTTTAGCACCTGGTGGACAAGAGACGAAGGGGCATGCCATAGCGTAGTGGTCAAGGCACTGCGCTACAAGCAGCAAGGTCGAGGGTTCAAGTCCCGGTGGGGTCAGGATTTTTAAACTGACCCAAACCTTCTGGCGGCACTATGGCCCTGGGGTTGACTCAGCCTCTAACGGAAATGAGTACCAGACGCTTGTTCTGGGGTAAAGGCGGCCGTCACGCACGTCACGCAGGGCTTCTACCCAGCTGACATCAAGTGCCGATTGTCCAGAGAAAGTGGGAGCCTTAACCTCTTACTACCCGAAGGGCCTCCTGAGGCCTGTAGTGGGATCTTTACTTTATTTACAAGAGACGTTTTAAAAATGAGCTCCACATGTGCCTGCCTCTTATCTTTATTTTTAAACAAACAATTTCATAAACGGAATATAATTAAAAACATCCTGTAATATAATAATTAATTCGTGAACTCGGCTACCTGATTGTACCCACAAATGTTTTTTCCAAGCTATCCATAAGCTGCTGACAAAAGGTCAAGACAAATTGCATTCACTCGCAACATAAACTAGATACAGGACGACACTGGAATTTTGGGTATACATTGGTGGAAATTGGTATAAAGGCACTTGTTAGAAGTGTGGACACAAGTTTATTTACTCTTTCTTTGACATTCTTCTATCTTAACTTAGGAGGTGATTGAGTATAAAACACACACAAATAATGTCAAAATTAATTATCCATTTCCGTCCAAAAATATATATGAAAACTGAAACCACTCTCACATATGGGTGGAAATTAGTATAAAGGCACATTGTGTATTTCACAGATTAAACCAAAAAGACTGAGCACAAAGTTTACAACTAAGTTCTAAAATGTAGTTGACATAGGGTTGTTCTTTATATTCGTGGTTTAAAATTGACTGGAAATGTGTTTGCCATGACTTCATTTGTATACTTGGAGTATGCAGTGTTTTTCTACTTTTGAGTGCAATAAACGGATCTCTCTCTGCTGTTTATGCTGTCTCTATGCCGATTTTCTCTATGTATTCGTTTTGTTTTTGCCTAAGATGTAGCTTGTACTTTTTTCTGCACTCCGCATAATGCTCTAGATCCTAAAGAAATACCAGACAATTTTTAGGCAACAGCTGCAATGATCAATCGAAACTGGACTGGACCAAACAACTGATACGCAGTACAATAATAAGACTGGCAGTGCATGGGTATCACCACAAACTCTGCAAAAATTCTAACTATCATGATCCGTCAAGTGACTGCTGCGTGTGTAAGCTCTGTGATAAACCGTGTGAAAGATATAATTTCAGTGTCTGTTTAAAGAGAACACAATCGTTTCTGGTGTACAGCAGAGACATAAAGTAATGCACTTTTGTGCGCGTTTTTCCTATTATTAAAATGTAGTTGAACCTCCATTGTTGTTAATTACTTGGAAGATTCTCTTTGGCATTGACTTGATGAGGGTGTTTATTTCTTCCACTGAGATTGAAGCCCACTATTCCGGAATATTTTTTTTCTGCTCAGTCACTGTCCCAAACTGCCGTCCATTGCGATACACAGGCATTGCCAGGATCCCCCATAAGTTCTCAATCAGGTTTAAATCAGGACTTCTGGCTGGCCACGTCAAAAGAGGTATTTCTTTCTTCCTGAACCACTCCTTTGATTTGGCAAACATGTGAATGGAAGCATCATCTTGCTGAAAAATTAGATCTTCGCCAAATTCCTCATACATTCGTATCAATTCGGACTCCAGAAGCTCCTCAGTGCAGGACTCAGAATTCATCTTGGTGCGTATCCATGCCAGTTTCGATCTTCCTTTAAAACAGAATGCTGTCCAAATCATAACACCTTCACCACCGAAGTTTCTACTCATTCTAACCTGCTCTTCAGTACGGAGGTCATGCCAGTAATACTGAAAGCCATCATGCCCGTCCAGATTAAATTTCTTCTTGTCACTGAATATTACTTTATTCCATTCTGAGGTCCAGGACATGTGTTCTTCAGCAAACGTCATTCTAGCTGTCTTATGTACATTGTTCTGAGGTGGTTTACTAAGACTTTTTTAAATTTTAGATTCTTGTCTTCTGACAGAATTTGTCTTACTCGTCTGGCTGTTACAGGCAACTTCTAATCAGCCTAGATTTGAGAAGAAACATACTCTTACCTTTTGCTTTACGTAAAATGAGACGTTTAGTGCGCCCAGACAATTTTCTTGTCCGTCCATACTTCCCGTTTCTTCCATATAATGAGCCCAGTTTGACAAAACTATCAATGACGCATCTTGAAGCTCCAATTTCGTAGCTATTTATCGATTGGAAAGGCCCATCTCCTTGAAGACACTAACACTTGATTTCTCTTCATTTTATAGAGGCTTTCCACGCGGCATTGTACGTGCTACTGACTTGTAACTGATGAACGATGCTCACAGACACGTCGTCTCCATGTAACTGCAGTGTTTTGTTTAAGTTTATGTCTCTGTAAGAGCCAGAAGTTGACCTGCCTTTATACCGATTTCCACTCCTAGGACTGCGTGTTCTTAGTATTTATGTAATGTTTACGTATATAATAAATACAAAATGTGGAGGCCTGTATGAAATTATGTCCAAGATAATTATATGTAATATATGACACACATACGGTATTTGCATAAATATTTCAGGTTGTTTTACTACTAAAATTTAGTGCCTTTATACCAATTTCCTCCACTGTAGTGAGTCTCCATATTGCAGGTTCTCTTTTAAAACCGCAAAGATTGACTCTGTTTATGAAAAAATAGTAGAGACATCTTAAGTTTAACGTAAAAACTAAAATTTATATAAAAACTAGCTAATACCCGGCGTGCGCTGCTACGCCTAAATAAATTAAAATTAATCTGCTTTTATGTTTAGTTGAATAAGTACAAGGAAAAATAATTATAAATTTATATTTTTTTATATACCCGTGCTAATTACCCGGCGTTGCCCGGGAATCTACTTGTCCCGATTTTCTTGACATAAAAGAGCAGAAATACGAAAATGAACGTCTTTTATGTTTAGTTAAATAAGTGATAAGTGATAGGGAAAATTTATATCGTAATTATTTTTAGATACCCCGTGCTGTTTACCCAGCGTTGTCCGGGAATCTACTCATCCAGATCTTCTTGGCATAAATGAGCTGAAAGACGAAAATTAATATACTTCTTACGATTAGTTGAATAAGTAAAATGAAACATATTTATAAATGTATATTGTAATTATTCTAAGATTTCCCGTGCTGATTATCCAGTGTTGCCCGGGAATCTACTTATCTCCATCTTGGCATAAATGAGCTAAAAGACAAAATTTGTTATTGTGTGTTATCCGTAAAAGAATACACGCCATGTGCTGCTATGCTTGCACAGGAATCTCCGTACTTGTCTCGATCTTCTTGGCATCAATGTAAGACAAAAATGGTTATTGTGAGTTATCCGTAAGAGATAAACATTTGCTGTCGCGGACTTTTTTGTAGAGATTTTTGATATATTCGATTCTGTGTACATTAATGTTATGTATTTGTTATGGTTTAGGGAGCGTAACCCATTTAAACGTCCATATAGCTACATTTTTCACGTTTTCCACTACAAAGGGCGATTTTTAAGGGTGTAGGAGTTGAGTATCACAACTCACTTATAGCTTATGTTTATCCCGGGAATCTCCTGAATCTTTTGCATAAAGCCCCATCACAGTCGGATCAATGGTACGAACAAACAAACCAACAAACAAACACACATTCATTTTTATATATTATATTAATTTTGATGTACGATATACATTCATATTTTAAGAAGTATTATGTACGGCATTCTATTACACATTTTACCTAATGTTATCATATACAGTAAAGCCGCGGTTATCTGAGCTCCGACTAACCGAGTTCCGGAGTCCAAAAAGAAATCCCCTTCAGGCACAGTGAACGAAGCAAAGCGACAGAAAATGCCATTGAGTTCGTAGAGCAACAGTCACAGACAACTTCTGTACACCTACTACTATGACGATTGTGTGAAATTGTGGTAAAGAAAGCGAGCGAATTCCATTAATCAGAAAACACTTATGGACTTTTGAAGAAATAACTTTTTCAACCGGAACATTTATTGTATGTACTGTATGTATTTTTTTTCATAATACAGTATATGCCTTTTTTCACATCTTTGACCATGTTTTCATCAATTTCACCACTTTCCCATACGTTTCCCTGTCGATTTTTGACAGAGTCCGTCTTAACCGAGTTTTCGATTGTCCACATTACCCCGGTCCACATTATCTCGGATAATCAAGGCTGTACTTATGTATCTATACACATTTTATATGTTAATATAGTATATAAAATTGCAATTTTTTTTTGTTTGTCCGTACTTTATGCGCGGCCATACCGTTGATCCGATTGTGATGGGGTTTGTTGCAAAATGTTCAGGAGATTCCAGGAATCAGCATAGGCTATAAGAGAGTTAACTCCTACATTCTTAAATATAGCCCATTGTAGTGGAAAACGTAAACAATATAGCAAAATTTAATATCATAATAAATATGAAAGTTAAGTTAATAATTTTTGTATTTTAAAATTACATTAATATATAAATATAACTTAAATAAAGAAAAACATCTAAATAATTCATTGTTGTTCATTGTTGAATAAAAATGTCTCAGTAACAATTAAAGAAATTTTATTACATAACAGTCTTTCTAAAGAATGCTTTAGAAAACTCAAGATAAAATGTAATATTTAATACAAGAATAATTGATTCCAGTAAAGCAAATAAATTAATTTTAATTGACGGTGAAGAATAATACCACTTACATTTACTTAAGCTGCTGGTAACCTCCAAAGTGAATAAATTTGTAATTATTCCTATAAGAAACAATTTTCAGTGATTTTAAAGTGCTTTCATATCCAGTGTACCAACTACCGACCGTAAGAAGAGAATCCGGCTCTACCGAAAATCAAACCCAACCTGAACCAGTAATTCTTTTTGGGACACAAATCCTTCTTCAATTTGTTACTACATCATTGGGATGAAGAGAATTACTTCTTTAAAAAAATATCATCACAACGTGGGAAAAGAATTACTTCTTCAAAAGACGCTTCCAACGCGGGACCTGAATCATCATACAACCTGAATCACCATCATTCAACTAGATTCATCGTTCATTCTGGAACTTGAAGAATCTAATACATCAAGGAACCAGAATCATCGTGGGAAAATGAATCCAGGTGCCTATACATGAGATCGGAGTTAGTACACAGCGACGAATGTAAGTAAATATAAATTTTAATAGTGAAATAGTTAAAGTGCATTTATGTGATTTTCAGAAATAGGAAAAGTTTATATAGAAATATAGAAATGGAAACCAACACAGAAAATAATGTAAATAGTGACAGTAATATGCCAACAAGTGAATCCGTTAATACTTGACAAAGTATTGATATTTCTAATGGTAGTGATGTTAATAATGATAATGATCAACCGTTGAATGAAATTATGATAATGATGAAGACCATGTTTGTGGAACTTAGTCAAAAAATGGATAGTAATAATAAAGAATTAAAAAGTGATAATTCTAAAATAAGAGAAGAATTCAAAAATAACAATTCTAAAATTAATCAGAAAATGGAAGAATTAAATGATAAATTTGAAATATTTGGTGTTAGGGTAGAAGAAAGATTTGAACAATTAAAAAATTGAATGTAATCTAAATCAAATTAGGGTAACAAAATATACTAGATTTGAAAGATAAACATAATAGTGAAATTAAACAAGTATATGATAAAGTAAATGATGTAATAAAATCTATCGTACAAATTGATGAAGCATGTAAAAATAGCTTCATAAATTTATCAAGTGCTGTTCAAAATTTAGGAAGTACAGTTGAACATTTACAAAGGAAGTTTGAAAAAGAAATAAATAATTCAAGAACGAAGTAGTAGTAAAACTAGAATAAGTGGTGAATGAAAAGATTGAAAATTGGATTTAAAAAGTTACAGATTTAGAAAATAAATATAAATTAATTTTGAATAAGAGTAAAGAGTCAACTAGTGTAAATGAAAATAAGTTTGACAATTCAAAACAACGTAGTATGGACAGTAAATCTCAAAATTTTGTGGAAAATTCTAAAATTCCGGGAATTGTATTGTCAGAAATAAATTTACTATGTTTTTCAGATCACTCTAGCCAAAATCCTCTTGTCTTCATTACAGAGTTGGAGGAATATTTTCAATTAAATTTTAGAGGTGAGGAGTATAAAATGATGTTTGTGGAAAGGTCATTGAAAGATTCGGCTGAATTTTGATTCAGAATAGCATGTCATGACTCGCTGGATTATAATATATTTAAATGTGCTTTTATGAATTACTATTGGGGTCATGAAAAACAAAATAAAGCCAGGTTAGAGATTACTAGTGGTAAATATAACCAGTAATCATAGGTGCCTTGGGTATTTTTTAGAAAAAGCAAGGATGGCTGCACTTCTACAACCACCTATTGATGAAAAATATTTATTGTCATTAATATCCCATCATTACCCAGATGAAATTAAATCAACACGGGTAATCAACACGGGAATCGTAATAAAATTACGATATACATTTATATTTATTTTACATGTTACTTATTCAATTAATCATAATAAGTACATTAATTTTCGTCTTTCAGCTCATTTATGCCAAAGAAGATCGGGATTAGTAGATTCTCGGACAACGCCGGGTAAACAGCACAGGGTATCTAAAAATAATTTCGATATAAATGTTTCCTTATACTTATATAACTAATTATAAAACAAATTCATGTTCATATTTCAGCCCATTTATGTCAAGAAGATCGGGATAAGTAGATTCCCGCGCAACGCCGGATAATCAGCCAGGGGTATCTAGAAAATATAAATGTATCATTATGTTTCCTTTCACTTATTTAGCTAAATATAAAAGCACATTAATTTTAATTTATTTAGGCGTAGCAGCGCACGCCGTGTATTAGCTAATATTACATAAATATCATAACATTATTTGCAAGCCAATGAAACGAAATATGTCATATCACCAAAACCTGATACTTAATCAAGTCTAGTCTATATCCCTAACCCTCATATGACACAATGGTACTCCGGATCGAAAGTTACTAATTAAGCTAATTTATACTAAAGATGTTAGCGAGCGACATGTGGGTGTAAAGCTAAATTATTTATATAACATTATATAAAGGAGAAGAAAATCTGATTTGAGGTTAAAATCATTCTATTTACTTATCAGCTAGCTATATATATAATGCCAACAAGAAAAATAAATAGGTTTCCATATCAATCAGGCTTTACATTGCGCGATCAATGGAAATAAATCCCCCCATAGGTGCTGTCCCTAGGATCTTTAAATCCTAAAAAAATCCATTGATCAACTATGGGTTTGAATCACCCACTGTCGAGACCAGATGGAAAGATGACCACCGTGGCCGATGCTAATAGGCTAAGTACAGCAAATTATGTACTGTGTAATGCTTTAACTGTGATATTCGTATTGTTTTAAAATATACCACATCTTATTGTTGTTAATATATCCAAATCTGGAATATAGGCATATATTTCTCATAGAAATACCATATGCTCTGCACTTGGCACTTCCTCATCATGTAGCGTTCTGGGGCTATATTTGTATCTGTTCCGATCTCAAATAACTTATCCAAGAATCTCTTCATTGGTTTCCATGATTTCTTGTACCTGAAATGGTGTAATATTGAAGTAATATACCCGATTTAATACGAATGATTCTGTTCACATATTGCAGGATAAACGTCATGATTTTAAAACTGGAATTTAGAGAAGTGCGAATACTGCGTAATATTAAAACAGAAAAATCCTTTATTTATCATGAGCAGTTGATTATATTATGATATTTAAACGAAGTGCAACGTCTAATTTAGGCTATAAAGTTAAAAATGTTATATATGAAAGAAATACATATTTAGGTTGAATCATGAAATATTATTATTAATGTTGAGTGATTCCGGGTTCTGTGGCCATGGTCCATAGTTGGTGTTGATACCAGACGTTTCGCCCTCAACTGCGGAGGGCATCTTCAGTGGCGAGTGCTTCTAGGCGTGTTTCCTGGTCGGAAGATCTACTTAGAGTGAACGCTGCAGTCGTTGTATTGATACTAGTGGTGGGAGCAGGGTGATTGGGCGTGGCTCTTGCTGATTGGCTAATGGTCGTCTCCTTGTTGTCCCTAGTGTTAATGCATTTGTTTTCTAGTGTATGGTACCAGGCCTTAGACAGTTTGATACCTTCCTCTTGTCTGTTAATATTTTCCTTATGCTTGTATATTTCTATAGCCTCTTGGTATAATCTAGGGAAATAGTAGGAAGTTGTGGCTAAAACTTGTGTATCATCGAATAGAATCTGGTGTCCATTCATAATGGCATGTTCTGCTACAGCCGATTTATCCATTTCTCCTTGTCTGCAGTTTCTTTTATGTTCTGATAAACGGGTGGCTATACTTCTTTTCGTGGTCCCTATGTATGGTTTACCACACGAACAAGGAAGTCGATATACGCCGCAAGTGGAGAGAGGTGGCCGAGGATACTTAGCTGAGCGAAGGCAGTCTTCTATTTTTCTTGTAGGTCTGTAAACTGTTTTTATGTTGTATTTTCGTAGGAGTTTTTCCGATACGATCTGTGACTCTTTGTACATATGGTAAGTAGGCTATGCTGGTTGAGGGTGTGTTATCCATTAATATTAAATATACAAGCATAAGGAAAATATTAACAGACAAGAGGAAGGTATCAAACTGTCTAAGGCCTGGTACCATACACTAGAAAACAAATGCATTAACACTAGGGACAACAAGGAGACGACCATTAGCCAATCAGCAAGAGCCACGCCCAATCACCCTGCTCCCACCACTAGTATCAATACAACGACTGCAGCGTTCACTCTAAGTAGATCTTCCGACCAGGAAACACGCCTAGAAGCACTCACCACTGAAGATGCCCTCCGCAGTTGAGGGCGAAACGTCTGGTATCAACACCAACTATGGACCACGGCCACAGAACCCGGAATCACTCAACATTATGATTACCGGCCGTGAAAGCCTGCATTCAAATATTATTATTGTTATTATCATTGTTATTATTATTATTACTATAATTATTAATATTATTTTTTTAATTGCGGATGAGCCTAATTAGGACTACGCAAAGTATTATTATTATTATTATTATTATTATTATTATTATTATTATTATTATTATTATTACTCTTATTATTATTATTATTATTATTATTATTATTATTATTAATTCAATACATTTTCCACTTCATCTTATTTGCCATACTTTCTTTAGGCCTAATTTATGTTATTATACAAACAATAAATTATTCATATTTCTTAATATCTGTTTAATTTAATGCTGTCGCCCGCGGTGGACAAGTGGCTATATTCCTTGCCTCTGAAATGTTGCGGATTCAAACCCGCCGGGATCTATGGATTTTTAAGGATGTGAAAATCCAAGGAGGAATTCCTCTGGGCTGGACTTTAAGCCGTGATCCCGAGTCTGAAGATTTTTAGTCTCGTAAAATATCCTTAAGCCTGAATAAAGAGACCTCTAAGCAAACTTCACTGACCTTTTTCGTCCTAGTAATACCTTATTTGCGTTCTAGATGTCTCAATAGGTCGGTATGTTGACCGCACGCCATTCACAACATCTTTGGGAAATAAGTGTGACGAAATTAACTTGGTCTAGTAACTCTTAACAAAGAAGAGACTAAGGCGCAATATTTGGACTGTTACGACATTGTAGATGTAGATAATTTAAACCTGGTGAAGTGGAAGAGAAGATCGTACGATATTAAATTCATAATATAAAATATACTATTAATATTAATTAATTTATTATTATTATTATTATTATTATTATTTTTATTATTATTATTATTATTATTATTATTATTATTATTATTATCATGAATGTTTTGGGTTCGGCCGTGGAATTGACAACCGAGATTTTTTAATTAAAATAATTTGGCTATATTTATTGATCGTTACAACACACAGTCAAATGTTGTGCAATTTTGTGTTTAATATTTTTATTTTTATTCAGTCTTGATACTTGAGAGCAAAAAGGAATTCGCATCAAGTAAAAGTGAAGAGAAAGAAGAAATGGAAGGAGACGCTCAATATTCATAACACGCGCGATCCTAGTGCTTGTTGTTGGAACTAGAGGGAATAATGACAATGGCAAACATGTTTGAGTAGGCTCTCAGCCCTTGATTAGATTTTTACTAACTATAAAGTACCTGGTTCGACAATCTCTACGTGTGAGTTTTTATTTTCTAATGAAGATACTTCTTTCCAACGTTTTATGTCCCATTTCCTCTCCGCTTTGGAACCACACTGCTTGAAGCAGTAGTAGTAAAATAGTTTCTTCTCTTTACAAGTTTTATTCACTTTTGTTCTTTTTCTCTAGCCACTGTTAAATTACAGTCTCGAGAATATACCAATATTCAAATACCCTGCTTTGTCCGGGTATTTATTTATCTCTCTCTTATTATTTATCAATCTTTTAGCAATCCTGGAAACTGCGGATTCGATACTGTTATCGTTTGTCTTGTTCTTTATATGTTATCTGAAGGCGAATATTTGGGGTTGACGCAAAGTGTATTGCGCCAAAATGTTGCAGGGCTTGCATACCCATCAGTTATCGGCTACTTTTCGAAGTTGTAGATGTTGTTAACATTTGTCTCGGCTTACAACATAGGTTATTCGTATTCAGATTAATTGGAAATATTAACTGAAATATGTGATGGTATGAGTTTCTAGGATCATCCGATTAGGTTTTATGTGTTGTTATCATAGATAGGGCTCGGAAGTCGAGGACCTATAAAATATATTAAAAGACTTTTAAAAAGACATAAAGATATCCTATTATTGACCTAAAACTTGAAAAAAGGACGTAAAAAGTGTTGCAGTTGCTAACTATTAAATAAGACAACTTCGCTGTCTTCACACTCTACTCGAGGTAATTGTCACAAAGTGACGTCTTAGAAAATTTTAAGTCGAAATACAATAGTTCAGATGGTCACTAGGCTGGTGGTTAAAAATAACGAGATATTTTGTGAGGTTTCAATAGTTTCATGCGGAACAAAATGTCTAGAAAATAAAACTAGATAGCGTTTCTAAAAGAAGTTGGAATTGAGGCTAAACTCTGCGGATTCTTGAATTATAATAATGGGATGAATGTTAGAGATATTGGTTATATAAATGGTCAAAATGTACTCAAAATAAGGTAAAGTTGCAAAAAAGCCGTAAAGATTTTTAAAAAGGTAAAAAAGGACCAATAAGTGAAACAAGTAAAAAGTAGAAAGATACCAAAAATGTTTATATATTATGTTGAGCCTCGTCTTCAAATATAAAAAAAAACCAAGTATTTTTCCTCAACTTCCGAACCATACTCATAGGTTTGCATAGGGATTCTCTTAAGGAGAACAGGAGGTATTCCGAAGATAATTTATTATTATTATTATTATTATTATTATTATTATTATTATTATTATTATTATTATTATTATTATTATATATATATATAACTTTCCTCATTAGAGGATTGCCTCAAGGGCAAAGTGATACACTCAATTTTTGAAATTGATGAAATATATTTTGTAAATACATTTAAAAATTTCATATTGTAATTGAAGTACTATAAAGTAGACATTTTGTAAATATAGTTTCTTAAAATTGAAATTGATCCTTTAATGGCAGCGATGGCAATTGTAGAAAGATACACCATGTCCATATCTAAGAAATTCCAAAATTTAGCTAAGAACCCTGGCATAATGTCTCTTTCCCGATCATCAATCCTGTGACAGTTAAACGATCTAATTGATATTTATCTTTGTAATAGTCAATTGTTGGCTCATATATGGCTTTCTTTAGTCAACTTCCTCAAGTTGGCCACTATGAGTCTCAAAACGGATTATGGGATCTAATATTATAACAATTTTAGAAGATGGTCTGAATGCAATAATATCTATTCGTTTGTTACTTCCATTAGTGGCCACACCATTAACGTCTTCATAAACTGTGTATCAATAATTTCGCAAGGCTTCTGCCATCATATTTCGAATAGTGTGGTGCCGCCGAATGTTTCTCAGTGATTCTCCAATGGACAAGCCCCAAGGTCGTGTGCAAGGGTTTCGTACTCTCTGCGACATCGTCTACAGAGGGAATCGTCCCTAGACCTGCCCGGCAAAGAACGCACCACCGATATATTGGCTTGCATTTTAATCGCTTCTCTCCATTCGGAACAAGACAATCCCTGATGATCACAAATACAAATTTATATTCAACACTTTTGAAATTCATATGAGAATAACTTGAAGAAATTTAATAATTTAGTTGAGGACGGCTGACGTACCAGGTAAAAATTATGTAATTAAATTTATATTTCATTAATACCGGTATTTCATTTATTAATTCGAAGGCACTCCTTTTTCTTCCAGCCAAGAAAAAAATGAGCTCCAAGTTTAGTGAAAACTAAGTCCCATATTATTATCAGATGCTGTGAAAATGTTGTGTTAAGTTACAAAATAATGTGAAAGAGCGTTTCATTACATAATATAATTTAGAATTCCAATTGTGGCGTTTATAACAATCTAGGACATTTTACTGGGACAAACGTTGGCTGGATCGGTTTAGGCAACGTGCCAGGAGCCGGAAGATCGCGGTTTCGAATCCAGATTAGTTCAGTGAATAAATCACTTGACCTCTCTCTTTCCAAACAGACTGCATTTTAAGCTCAGCCATTGAAGTATGAGATCAAACAATCCTTTTCTTACGGAGGAAGTAAATATTGGCGCCGGCTAAGGGAGGCAATGAGACATAGACCTTATTATTCAATATTCCTTTCTACAAATCATTAACAATAATTCATTATATATGCGTTCTGTGTACCTAAAATTGTTTTTTATCATGATACAGGCTTGAGTAAAATACAGAGTGTCCCATTCATAGCTCTCACATTTTAATTAATCATAACTAACAAAGTATGTGGATTTATGAAATGAGGCCGGTATTAAACGAAACAGGAACTCAAAGAATTTTCATTGCCATACGTTGCTACACACTAAAACACCTTTATATGTGCACCATTAGTAGCACGAACAATATCAAGACTGTATTCGATTTCGTGCCACGTTCAGTCCAACATGTCCATTGGTACTGTTGCAGTTGTGTCAAGAATACGGGTTCGTAAATCGTGAAGATGCTCTACTGGAGTCGCAAATACGCGGTCTTTTACATACCAGAAAACAGTTTGCGCCTGTTACTGAAGAGTCGCCATTTTGTTTTATGTCATTATTGTCCAACATGCGACAGATGAATTAACCGCAACAATGAAAACGAAAATTCATTGAGTATCTCTTTCTTTTAATACCAACCTCATTTCATAATTCCTCATACTTTGAGTGTTATGATTAGGCCAATTAAAATGTAGGAGGTTTGAATGGGACACGGTGTACAATGTCTAGTGATAATTTAAGATCACTGGCAATTCCATTATTTATTGTTAATTTTATAGTTATATTTTTTTGGAACACACGGTAGCGCAATTGGTTAAGGCAATAAGCTGTAAGTCGGAACTTGGAAGTTCGATTTCTAATAGGATCAGACATTTTAACTGACCTAAAACCGTCAGGCTACACCTAGCCCTGGGTCGACTTAGACTTTAGAAGTAATGATATTTATTGTATTTAAGAGAAACAGGAAATACATTTTCATTCACATTGCGCATGGGCCTGTTTGGCCGTACGTGCATATTTATGAATAAAATAAAAAAATAAGAATGTTTAAACAAATACCTAGAAGGAACATCTACACACATATATAAATATGACATAAAACAATGAATATGCATATACAATGATATGCATATACAAGTGCATACACAATAATACATATTAAGACCGATATAGAAATACCATGTGTATAGATATAAAAAAGTACAAAATAAATCTCTCATTTTTAACGGAAATGAGTACTACGCATATGCTCAGGGATAAAGGCGACCGACCATCACAGAAGCCTGACAATTCAACAGACATACAGTATGTCAATTTGTTATTCATACACTTAGATTTTATATTTGAAACAGCACAATTTTAATTCTCAGAATATTGCAATTATATTTTGCCATTAACTAAACATTTTCAGGTACACTTCTTTACGTAATATATACAAATCATCAAATTCTATAAACATTTAACGTATAATATATTTAAAAAACTTTAAAAGTTGTAAATTTCATAGTCACTTTTCTATTCATACAGTCAGAATGGGGGAAAAAATAAAAAAAAATGAAGAAAAAATGAACTGTCCTTAATACTTTGTAGGGTAACCTTTAGCTTTAATAAGAGCTTGGCATCTACGCTGCATGGATCTAAGAAGCCTATCACATATCAGAGGACTGATTTTACGCCATTCTTCAGTAACTACCTTCTTCAATTCTTCTTTGGAAGAAGGATTTGTGCTGTGGACCTAGGTTTCAGAAACGGCCATGAATATTCTATAGTGTTCAAATCAGCAGATTGAGGAGGGGTTTTCAATTGCTTTGGCATGTTCCATATCAACCAAGTCTTATTTAAGTCCGCCGTATGTTTGGGGTCGTTATCTTGTTGGAACATGTACGTAGGGAGCATATCCAATTTTGCTGCACTTTGTTTAACATTCTTACGAAGAATGTCGTTATATACAAATTTGTCCATAACATTGTCAATGAACAGTATATTGCCAACCCCTTTTGCCGACATACACCCCCACGACATTATATACCCACCCCCATGTTTTACTGTAGGTGTTGTATTGGTCACATCATTATCCGCATTGCCTTTTCTCCAGAATCTATGAACGCCATCTGAACCGAACAGGTTGATTTTAGTCTCATCAGACCAGAGAACATTATTCCAAAATGCCTGCCCCTTATTTACATGTTCTTTTGAAAACTGTAGTCTTACAACACGGTTCTTCTTACTTACATACGGCCTTTTTCTAGTCATTCTTCCATGAGAGCCATTTCTGCGTAACACCTTCCGAACTGTCTCAGTACATACCTTTTTACCAGTAGAAACTTCTAGGGTAGACCGCAATTTTGGAGCACTAATTGTGGGGTTGAATTTCACTTGTCTCACAATGGTTCTCTCCTCCTTATCACTTAACTTCTTTTGTTTAGGTTTTCTCGGAATATTCTCTACTGAGCCTTTATACTTGAATTTATTTAGTATATACTGTACTGTTGCATGACATTTGCCTATCAGTCGCCCTATTTTTCTCAAAGGATATCCCTTAAGTGCAAGATTTACAATTGTATCCTTGAGATCAGAACTGAGTTCTTTACATTTACCCATTTTGGAGGCGACTGACTGCCAGTGTACACAACCAGCACAGTAGGCAGATGTAAACAAATGCAAAACTTAGAGTATTCATGTTGCATTAATGTTTAAGCAAGTTAGACAAGCAAATACCCTGCAATGTTTTGTTTAGTGTATGAATAGCAAATTGACTTGTATTTGGGTGTAATAACAATTATTTATTTTGATAAAATTATGTTTGTTTTATATTTAAGTTTTGAACTACATATTTAGATATAACGTAGTGTTTCCATCAAACCACAATAAATATTTTTTCTTTACTTTTAAAAACTTTCTGAAAATTGGATTTTATTAATAAAAATGCCTATGCATAAATATCAAATTGACATACCGGTACTGTATCATGGCGTTTTCTATAAAGATGGGATATTTAGCACTCTACTATCCACGAGTCTTCTATGCCTCAAGTGGGATCACACATAATGCATTTTGTTTGACACTATTTTTATACTTCACCATTAATTTAATTTTCAATAAAATAATTATAAAAGTAAACAAGTTCAGCATTATTATTGGAGTGCTCTGTCTATGTAGGTCAAATACAAGAATTCCCTCTGTAGGATTATTAAACAGACATATTTTGTTTCTATAATTTATAATTATTCAATCGCTGTGGTGTGATAGTAACGTCGATGTCTCGTATGCAGCAGATCTTGATTCGATACCGTGTCAAGAAACGTGTTCTGGGCGAAGATTAACGGTTTTAAATTCCTCGCCTATAAGACAAGTATTTTGAAACTTTAAGGCCCAAACATTTCCCGATGAACATTTGATCATCATACTAATCCTGCCATATTCGAGCTGCTTAGTATGTATGTGTAGTGAATGGTTTGTCTTGTTTTAAATGTTCGTCCTGTCTCGGAAGTGGGCTGATCCCTGATTCTATTAGGAACTACATGTCTTTATGTTTTCAAAACAAAACAGTGCATTATGTGATCAAAGTTTAAACATTCTCAGCGACATGTTATGTGGCTTTAATATCCGAGTAGCACGGGACATTTAAACACCTACAACAATCCGGACAGTTGTGCAAATTTAATGCACGGTAGTATGGGACATATAAAACACCTAAATGGTATGTAGAATTAGTGTGACTTTAATATCCCGGTAACATGAGACATGTAAAACACCTAAATCATAGCAAGAAGTAGCGTGGTTGTAATATCCGAGGTAGAATGGGACATGCAAATCATCTAAATGGCATGGAGAAGTTGCGTGACTTTAATACCCGTGACATGTAAAACACCTAGAAGGGCCAAGACATGTTGTGTGCCTTATAATACTCGGGTATCATGGAATACGTAAAAAATCTAAGAGGGTCCTGACAGGTTGTGTGATTTTAATTTCCAGTCATCATGGGGTATCTAAAACACTCAACACTTATAACATTCATATTAAAGCACCCGTTGAGGTTATGTAACAAGATATTAAATATAACATTGGTAAGTCAGTCGTCCTCAACTAAAATATTAAACTTCTTCAAGTAGTTCCAATATGGTGGCCTTTTAAAAACAATGTTTCATTTTCTGTATTTTACTGGTACAACTATTGTTGTATAAATTGTAAACGGGTTTAGGTCTGCGGGTGTTCTCATAGAGTAGGTCTGTAGTCTTTGCCTCTTTTAGAATCTGTATATTTTCATGAATGCTGATCCTGTTGTTGTTGTTATACTCTCTGTGTAGTACTGACATAGTATTTTTCGACTTTATCGAACTGATGTTGACAAAACTTGATTTTTCTTCGTTAATAAATTTTCAGAGTATCTTGTTTTCAAATTTCATCTTATTTTGCCTATGTAGAACTTTTCGCACTTCAGTTTATAAACGCGTTTATATTTGTATTTGTTTGTTACTTCTATTTTGTTGTATTTGATTTTGAGTTAGTTATTTGTTTTGAAGGCGATTTTAATGTTTTCATCTTGTTTGGTGAAGGAATTTTTAATTTAGTCGTATCATTTTCCGTATAAGTTAGTGTAACCCAATTGTTTGTATTTATATTACATTATTTTTCTAGTTTTGTTAAAAATATGAATTGATTTTTCTTCTTTGTTTTCCGACCAACTTGTTGATAATTTCTTCCTTGTATCCGTTGTTATGTGCTAGGGATTTTATGTAATTTAGTTATTTCTTGTAGTTTGATTTGTTTAATGGTAGCTTTAACATTGTATTTATTAGGTTGATAAAGGTACTCATTTCTGCATCTTAATTTTTGGTGCATAGCTATTGTATTGGTTGTTTGTCTTCTGCATACGAATATGTCTAGACTATTGTTAGTAGAATGTTTGGAAATTGTTAAATCTAGATAATTTATGGAGTTATTATTTTCAGTTTCTTCTGTGAATTGAATTTTGTCGCGAATTTTGTTTAATTCATTTATAATTTCTTATTCTATGTGCCTGTCATTTTCATATATTATTAAAAGGTCATCGACATATCTTACCAATAATTGGATTTTGAATAGTTCTTTTAGTTTTTCAAAATTTTTGTCATCTAGGTGTTGTAGGAATATTTCAGATATTCATTTTTTGGTTGTTTATGTTGTCTTATTTGTGTGCATTTTTTATGATGGTATCGGATTGTTTTACGATTTCTTTAATTTCTCTTTGGTATTTATACCAAAAAGGAACAATAGAGCTATTAACTAAAATTGAATAACAACTATCCCACCGCACCAGTAATGAAAGCCCTACCAATAATACATGAGCTAGACATTCCCATAAGATCGGCCATCAACTGCATAAACACACCTAATTATAAACTATCAAAACTAATAGTCACAAAACACAAAGAAGAAATTACACTACAAAACAAATATGTAATATAAAACTCATTTGATCTATCAACAAAAACAATAAATTACCGTCATTCGACGTAAACAATCTATATACAAACATCCCAATCAATGAAGCAATAGAAATAATAGAACAAAAACTACAAGATAAAAAGACAGACAGAAAGTACACCGAACAATTAAACAAAATCATAAAGCAATTTTAAAACAAATCTACTCTTAAGTTCAACAACGAACTATACACCCAGGGCGACGGAATACCAATGGCAGCCCAACATCAAACAACATCATATCTGAAATATTCCTACAACACCTAGAAGACAAACATTTTTAAAAACTAAAATAAAAGTTCAAAATCCAATTATTATTAAGATATGTCGATGATCTTTCAATACTATATGAAAATGACATGAACATAGAATAAGAAATTACAGCTGAATTAAACAAAATGCACAACAAAATTAAATTCACAGGAGAAACTGAAAGTAGTAATTCCTAAACTACGAGTATCTACACTTAACAATTTCCAGAAACAATTTACTAATAATAGTCTAGACATATTCATATACAGAAAACAAATAAGCAACACAACAGCTATACACTAAAAATCAAGGTGCAGAAAATGAGTACCTTTATCAGCCTAATAAACAGAATGTTAAACCTACCATTAAACAAAACAAACTACAAAAATAACTAAATTATATAAAATCCCTAGGACATAACAACGGAAACAAAGAAGATATTATCAATAAGTTGGTCGGAAAATAAAGAAGAATCAATTTAACATTTCTTCTTTCCTTTATTTTCTTTTATTCTCCAGAAAAGCCTGACAAGAGGCTATAAGATGGCAGCCCCATCACTGGTCTTGCCTTCCTTTGGCCAGCAACCAATCGAAGGGACTATTATTATTCTTTCAAGTCTTATACGAGAATTTCGCGGAAGGATCGTACTATTTAGGCTGGAGGGAAAATTTTCTATAGGATCGTAACAGGCCTTGGCCTAATACTTGGAAGGAAGAAGAAGAACAAAACTGGAAAAAGAATATAATATAAATAGAAATAATTGGATTACACTAACTTATAGAGGAAATGATACGACCAAATTAACTAATTCGATCAGGAAACAAGATCAAAACATTAAAATCTCCTTCAAAACAAATAACAAACTCAACAACATCATATCCAACAAAATAGAAATAACAAATAATTACGAAAACAAAGGCGTTCTTAAACTAAAGGTCCATCGCTGTGGTCTCGAGGTAGCGTGCTGCCTTCTCACGCAGCGGGTCTGGGTTTGATTCCCGGTCGCAACAGGCTCCTGGGTGAGGTTTTTAGGGGGTTTTCCTCACCTGTAACACAAATGTCAGGAAGCGTAGGGTCGAACGGTCACCGAAAATCATCCGGTCATCATCATCCTTCACCGGTGTGGAAAGCAACGGGAAGATACCACACCTATAATTCCCTAGTAAACATGCAAAGCATAGCATGAAAAATGCTATGATTGTAGTGAAAGAAATGCCTTCGGGCAAAATTACTACGGAATGCAAGAAACTAATGTGAAATAATTGCGAAAAGTTCTTCATAGGCAAAACAACACGAAATTTCAATACAAGATACTCCGAACATAAAAAAAAAATATTAATAGCTAAGAAAAATCAGGTTTTACCAAACGCATACCAGAAACGGGTCATCAGTTCGATCAAATCGATAATACTATGTCAGTACTACACAGAGAGTATAACAGCAACAACATGATCAGCATCCTTGAAGATATAGAGATTCTAAAAGAAGCAAAGAATACAAACGTACTCAATGAGAACACACCCACAGACCTAAACCCGTTGTACATCTTATACAACATCAGTACCAGTTAAAATGCAGAGGAAGAAACATTGTTTTCAAAGGCCTCTATATTGAAACTACTTCATGAAGTTTAATAATTTAGTTCAGAACGACTGACTTATCAGTTTCCAATTTTATGTTTAATATCTAAAACACGTAAGACTGTGCGGAGAAGTTGTGTAAATACCTGGGTAGCAAGGTGCTTATAAAACACCTAAAATTGTTCAGACAAGTCTTGTACATTTAAACATTCCGGTTGCATGGAACATGTAAAACAAATAATAGAGAGAGGTAAACTAAGGTTAAGAACTAAATAATAATTAAGGATTAAATGTGCAATTTCTTCTCTGATTTATTTTCACTAGGTTAGCTTGCCATGTTATATGTCAAATTTTTCCCCATGTGTATGAGTTACCCCGTCACAGCTAATCTATGTAATATTTATTTTTTACTAAACCCCGAACTCTCGTGTGTATATGAAAAATGTATTACTTACTAGCTAGTTCCCGGCTTTCACTGTTAAGCCTAAATAAATGAAATGTATGTTTTATATTTAGTTGAATAAGTAAAAAGAAAATAATTATACAATCATATCATAGATAAGTTATTCTGTACGCCTGAAATTGTTTTATTGATATTTTAACTTCATGCGAATAGATATAAATATTTTAGGTTCTTCCCTTTGTTACGTAAATGCGCTTTTTTTTCTTTTCGAATGACCACTCAGGAGCAAGCAACATATAGTTACCAAGGCAGGAATATGGATTTACCAAATTTAATCTATTGAATATAGCGATCATTTGCTAGATCCAATTTTTATTTTAGGATTTCAGGTAAACCCCCACTCAGATTTCGCTGAGTTCTAATTAATACTTAACTCAATTTATTGTATTATCATATACTGTTTTTGTAGTGAAAAATCGAAAATAGCGACCGCTAGAGCGATTTTAAAACTTATTTTCAGGTGAACTCCTACACCTACTAGGATTAAAGCGTTATATAGAGATAGAACACTCACCGTTCCTGAAAAGTGTATGAACAAATTTTGATGAACGTCGATTAAGCGATTTATAAGTATATAAAGGGCAAACACGTACACATTCATATATATATATATATATATATATAGCCTATATTAAAATGTCCAATTTATGCAATGATCGCTCTAAGAATTCTGTGATTTGGGACACTGTTTCACGCTATTCTTCATTTAATACACTCTGATTTTTAGTTATATACTTATTAATATAACTGGTTCAAATGTTGGAAACAAAAGAAATGGCGATATTTAGATAATATTAAAGAAAAGAATATACGAGAGAATGATAAATGAAATTAATCTTGAACAAGGTGAAATTAAGCCAATTAATGACTGGGATCAAAGAGGAACAAGAATAAAATAACCATGTCTCAAGAATGAGTGACGAGAAATTGACAAAAACTGTACGAAATAATATTTCAATTGGTAGGTGTTTCACAGGAAAACAAAAAAAAAAAAAAAAAAAAAAAAAAAACGCACTTCCTAATAGGCTTTAAATCTAGGATTAAGAAAAAAACATTATTAACCTAACGCACTTTCTCATAAAACTGATTAATAATATCCGGAAACTAAATAAAAGTTGTGAACAAAATTATTATCATAAGTAATGCCACGAGTGATTTCCAAATTATCGATAAATTCACGACTCACGAAGTGAGGAGTGAATTTATCTAGAGAATTTGGAAATCAAGAGTGGCATTTGTTAGGACTATTTAACGAATAAAATAAAGCTGTTTACTCACAAATCATTATTTAACTACAGTTATTTAAAAATATTTTTATATTTAAAGTAAACGGTGATGTTTGAAAACTAATGAGAAACGATAGGTAGCCTACGCTTCTACTGCTTCTTTTGTTTATCACTGCAACCAGATCATACTATTTATTGCCAAAGGAACGCAATATTGTAAGAATGCTCTCTAGTGGAGAAAAAATGAAACACATCAATCTGTATATTAATTCATTTTTGATGTCGTATACATTTAAGAAAGTGCAAACAGTGGTTTCTTTTTTGGTGGTATAATCAATTGCTACAAATGTTGACATGTAAGCACTATTATATACAATCTGGTAGCCGTATTTGTTATAGGCTCAGTCACTGCAAAATAACGGTCAGACCTGTTCAGAATATTAAAAAGGAGGAGCTTTGCTTAATATATGATAATCCTAACGTTGATAATTATTTCGTGAAACACGTCTCTGATTGGTTGTAATACAGAAATCATTGAAACGTGATTGGTCATTGACTCCCATTTGGGGCATGAGTTAAATAGTCAGTATAAATTGGTTTCATACGATATTCAGCCAGACGTTGTAAAATGGACAGAATCATAAATGAAGTGATTAGGCAGTGTATGGGCCTGAACGTTTACTGACCTGATGGTCTCGAGGTAGCGTGCTGCCTTGTCACGCAGCGGGCCCGGGTTCGATCCCCGGTCGGGGCAGTTTTTCTGGGTGAGGTTTTTATCGGGGTTTTTCCTCACCTGTAATACAAATGTCAGGAAAACTTTAAGGCCCAAACGGTCCCCGAAATCATATGGCCATCATCCTTATCATTATCATCCTTACCATTATCATTATCATCATCATCATCCTTCACCGGTGTGGAAAATAACGGGAAGCTACCACACATACAGAATTCCCTAGTAAAGCTGCAAGCATAGCATGGAAATGCTATGATTGCAGTGAAGGACCTGCCTTCGGGCAGAATTACTATGGATGGATCTTACAGATGAGGAAAAAACCCGAAAAATTCTCACCCAGCAATCCTGTCCTTATCGGATATAAACGCGAGCCGCTGCATTCTAGACAACGACCGACGTTTTCCCGACACTACAACGTTGGATGATATGTCACCGATATGCAGTAAATTAAACCAAGGCAAAATATTGCACAGCGAAACTTGAGAACTGAAAATGAACGTTCAAAAATTTACGAAGCTAGAATCGGAAAAATTGATAAAATCGAAAACTAAAAACAAGAACTTCTCCTGTTCCTCTAAGCATGAAAGCTGGTAGCTTGTTGCGTGTCCATTTACTTCAGGTCCGGAGTATGGTAGCATCCTTCCATGGTAGTTGTGGTCTTCCTAAAGGTCTTTCCTGCTGAGGTGTCCAGTCATGTACTTTCTACACTAATCTACTGTTCTCCATTCTATCTATGTGATCGTCCCAATTTATTCTTCTAGGCCTATCATTGATCTAGAGGTTTATAGGTTCCCTAATAACAAAGCTGCGAATTTTCTAGCTCAGCGATTTTCCTAAGATTTTCCTTAAAACTTTCATTTGGGTACTAAGATAAAATAAGGCGACTAAATGTTCCAATATTTCACTAGAAAGAATAGTGAATCAGTGCAGTAAACCTGATGAAGTATCGGCTTCTGACGACGAAACACATTTTTTTTTTTCAAATCCTGTGAAAGAAAGAATCTGAAGAAACCAATTTTGAATCTAGATAGTTTTGATTAATATTCATTAAGGTATGTGATTTACAATTTAATAAAATCGTGGTAGTCTAGTGATTAGGCGTCGCGATTTCAAACCCGGCTAGGGTTGAACATTTTTAGGATGAAAAAATCCATGGAACAAGTTATCGGAGAGGAGAACGTTAAGCCGTGTGTGTTCCAAATATGATAGGTTTCCAGGTTCGGTAAAAGGAACATTAAACTCCTGAAAAGAAGACTTCTACGCAAAGGTGACTCCGACTTGTTGATATTTGCAACCTAAATTGCAAGAGTACTGATTTCGGGCATTAGTTAGCGTATGATGTGACTGTAAACAAATTCACAAAAGGTACCCTTCCGCAGGCATCTGTGATTGGTGGAGCGATGGTATTATTTTACGCGCCATCTGTCAAGTTCCGGTGTTATACTTTTCGCCAAAACTAAAGAACCTCGCCTCACACCACTACCTCAAGTCGGCTATTAGCGATACTTTCAAACCTTTTGCTGTAAGCATTTCAGCATCTTGTTGGAGGGCATTTGTTCATTTTATTCACAGGTATTTAAAAGCATGATACGAAAGGTTGCCTTTTGTTCACTGGAATTTATGATTGGAAAAGAGAACGGGTGAGTCCAAGGTATTTTCTGGAAATGAAGTTCTAAAGTCATAAGTATACTATTATATATCTGGCCTAACTTGGCAAAGAGAGAGATGGCGATGTAAGGGTAGATCCTTGACCGCTTTTGCCTATTTACAAAAGAAAGAACCCACTCTGTTTTCAGTTTTCTTCTTCCCCTTTACCCCTATTAATATCTGGTGAAGAAAAATCGTTAACACTGTTGCGAGTGAGAGAGGTGAGCACAGCTGTCTCTTGTAAAAATTTACGGCACGTACAAATCCTCAGCCCTGAAAAAAGTCAGTTACGAAGGAACTACAATAAATTAAGCCGAAAACATGCAAACATTAAACTAGTCGCCACAAAGGAAGGTCCGTTTTTGCTGATATACGGAATATATATACTATATTTGTTAAAATATAAGAGATTGTACGAAGCAGTAGGAGTTAGGGTGCGAGAAAGCACACATGGCGGTCTCTTGAGCGTTTCTGAATTAGGGCTCGCCTAATGTAAAACCCCAACTTGTGGATGATAGGATTTTTGCCGACTTTTGGAGGCTACATTTTATCGTTTTATTTGTATGAACATTCGGACAGACGTGTCTAAATGTCCAACCGACTTCGACCGCTTTTAACATTTATATTTTGAGCAAATGTTCATTCCAAAGGTCCGATGTTGCTCGTTGACGCACTGGACCTTACTTTTCTAATTCAATATTATATGATGAATTAGGTTTTAAAAACCCTCAAATTGTGGTCACTAGCAAACTTTTAAGTCACATACACACCACCTAACACAAGCACGCACCACGCACGGCACACTCACCTCCCGCACTCACACGTACACATACATACATACTCGTACATACATTACATACACACACATATATACACATACATACACACACATATATAAATGTCAATACTACTGTTAAAATTTGACTAATCATTGAAAGTCAAATATGTAATGACAAGAAAAATTAATATCTGAACCGGGATTTGAACCCGGGACTATTAAATCTGTACGATAGTGGATTACCGATCACGCTATCCAGGCATTCCAATGAAAACGTAACTTTATGCGTTAGTATGTTACCGACCACGTTAACTAACGTGCTCGATAACGCACTAGCGAATAGAGTTAGAGGTCCTGGGTTCAAATCCCGGTTCAGATATTATTTTTTCTTTTCATGATATATGTATATATATATATATATATATATATATATATGTCTACCGCTGTGGTCTCGAGGTAGCGTGCTGCCTTGTCACGCAGCGGGCCCGCGTTCGATCCCCGATCGGGACAGTTTCTCTGGGTGAGGTTTTATCGGACTTTTTCCTCACCTGTAAGACAAATGTCAGGAAAACTTTAAGGCCCAAACGATCCCCGAAATCATATGGCCATCATCATCATCATCATCCTTATCATCGTCTTTATCCTTCACCGGTGTGGAGAGCAACGGGAAGCTACCACTCCTATAATTCCCTAGTAAGGCAGCAAAGCATAGCATGAAAATGCTATGATTGCAGTGAAAGGCCTGCCCTCTGGCAGAATTACTATGGATGGATATATGTTCATTTTGGGTTTATACTAATTGTAAGTAGGATCGTCAATATTTGTATTTTCATTAATATTTGCATTAGAAGAACGTAAATAGAAACTTTCTTTTGGAATTTAAAAAGACGTCTGAACAAAATATGCCTCCCCTTTAAAGAGCGGACTTGTATCACCACGCTATTCACCTAGATGTATAATAACGCTATTAGGCTACATAAAAAAGTAATGCCTTTAAGGGGATCGAATGGTGAAAATGTTAAAAAAAAATCACTAAAAAATGCAATTTTTGTTTATTTACTTTTTAATAATTCTGATTCTTTAGAATCATTTTCGTGTAAAATGTTTATTGTAGGAGCAATATTTAATCCGTGACGTAAGAGTTTAAATACCCCTGCACATGTGATCAGCATTAGAACTTAAACTTTAATATGCGTTTTTTTTCTTCCGTTTCTGTTTTTTCTTTGACATTTTTCAAAAGGTAAATGCTCCTTACGATGCAATTTTTATGTTATCAAAATGAAATTTTGTGGTTAGACACTCGAATATATGCTAATTGAAAATTACTTTGCAATTAGTACAGTAAGACACACGTTTTCTTTTAAATTGAGATGGAAAAAATAATGAGAGTGATATTTTTTTTTTTCAAAAAATGAAAAAAGAATTGTATCCTCCCCTTATGATTTTTGTTTTGCATAAAACTCTGAATCTCAAATTTCATTAGAAAATATTAAAAAATACATCGTAAGGAGCATTTTTTAGAAAATATTTAAAAACTTGTTTAAAAAATTATAATTCTCAAACTGTTCTACTTATAAACACCATATGTTACACAAACGTTTCTATAAGCACACAATGTATGTGATAAAAATTTCAAAACAATCAGAAGAAAACTAAAAAAAAATCACCAATCGGTCCCCTTAAATCCGGGAAACCGGATGACGTTGGGTATGTAACGGTATATATAAAGTTTAAACTAAGTTAAACAGAGAATAGAGTAAATAAGAGAATGAAAAGATATTATAATTGAGGATAAAGATGCAAAATAAGGAGTGACTAACGGAGAGCAATTCCAATTTTTCTTGAAGACAGAGAAGCATTAACTGACTTGGATTGTAGCTAACGTTACAGAGAAATCGTTTTTAATTGAGTTTGGGAAAGTAGCAGTGGAATATTACTGTAATCATGATACTATGGATGTGAAATGAAATTAATTTAAGAAGCACAGCAACAGGCTTCGTTGAACAAATATCGGAATATATTCCCTAGTTATACGGAGG
The DNA here is from genome assembly GCA_030220185.1 of Diploptera punctata. Taxonomy (NCBI): domain Eukaryota; kingdom Metazoa; phylum Arthropoda; class Insecta; order Blattodea; family Blaberidae; genus Diploptera; species Diploptera punctata. The sequence continues at coordinate 534,232 of JASPKZ010005273.1, read as the reverse complement.
GAATGTCATTCCAATGCCTCCAAAAAACATTAACTGAAACGTATATAAAACGGCGATTCTTTCAGTTATGTTATATGGATTCGAAGCATTGTCTTTTACCGTATTTTATGGACTATAAGACGCTATGGACTTTAAGACGCACCTTAATTTTAAGCATTTTTTAAAAATAACATTTTTACCATTTTTGTTATTAGATTGCAAAGCCAGACTAAAAAATTCTTAGTTTATAAAATCATTCTGATCTTAAGAATCCGTGAAAATCGTCATATGAACTTTCTTCTTCTACTTCGTCATCGTTGCCCTCTTCACATATAAGATTGTCTTCACTGTCATCGAGAGCATTACTTACGTCGCACTTCTTGAAAGATTTAAACACTAATGTCTTCTCTCACTCTAGACCATGACTGTTTTACCCACTGACATACTTGTTTGATTCTTTGTCGTTTTAATGCCCACTTCGGAAGGAATTCATGTTGGGTTTCAACCATCATCCTGTTGAAGTTAATTGGTAGCGTAGACTACAATGACGCATCATAGTCTAGACAGTGTTATGGGTTTGTGATGGCGGGGCAGGAAGGAGACAGTGGTAGGAAGTTTGTGAATCCCCGCCACTTATGTTCGTCGCATCGGTGTACTGCTGCTGCCAGTTGAATCCAATGTTGCCAGATAGAGATAATTCCCGCTACATCGAATACTACGTGGCAATTTTAAATCAAACACTGGACATTTTTATATTAATGTTTAGTATAAGACGCATCTGAAAGTTGGAGGTAATTTTTAGAAAAAAAAAACTCGTCTTACAATTCATAAAATACGGTTCTTTAAAGGGAGTACTATTTGAAAATGAAGTAGTTAGGAAATGTTTGGTCGAAAGAGTGACGAACAGACAAGGGATTAGAGATAATTGGACAAAAATGAGCTATATGATCTTCATGGGAAATCGGGCATAATAAAAACATTTAAGAATAAGATTAATATTATGTGAATGTGTATATGTATATATATATATATATATATATATAATGAATATATATCAATTTTTTCAATGAGTATTTATTCGTGATAAAGCCATATCAGGAACTCCGAATATTAAAGGAATTAATCAATATCCGAATCGACCAATTATAATTGGTATAACTATAGAGATAATTGTGATGAATGCATTCCACCATTACAGTTTCAGATTGCGATATTTTAGGATGTTGAGACAGATATTCGGGGTAATTGTTGATGCAACTTCAATTAGTTGATCTTCGAGTATAAATCGATTATTGAAATAATTTATGAAGAGTATAAATATTATCGTATATTGCGATGGGCAAGACATGTAGCACGAGTAGGTAATGAAAAACGGACATGGAAACTCCTTGTAGGAAATCCCGATGGAAAACGCCTAGTAGGTAATCCAAGAATGAGATAAAAAAATATTAACCATGACATGGTAGAGGGGAATTATACAGGGAATGATTGGAAGATCTCAGCTCAGGATAGGAATATGTGGAGAAGTTATATCGAGGATCTATGAATCTCCGAGCTTACGTAGCCTAGATCATGTTCATGGAATTTTGTTCTCAAATACTCGTATTCTTTTATCCTCCCTTAAATTAACATACCATGTTTCGCATCCATATAATATACTATTTCATATATTCATATGCTCACCGCTGTGGCCTAGGCAGTGTCGCTGCCTCGTATGGTGCGGGTTCGCATTCGATCCCCGGTCGGAAAAAGTTTCCTAGGTGATGAATTTTTTGGTTCCTTTCTCGCCTCTAAAACGAATATCGGGAATCGTTATGGCCCGAACAATCCCCGAACGTCGTAATCATAATTCTATTTGCCATGTTTAGTATAGGATTGGTAATTATTGACATTTCGAAAAAAAAAAACATTTAAAATTACATTGTGCACGGGCCTGCTTGGCCGTATGTGCATTTTTTGTTGAATAAAATGAAAATTAAACATGAGAATACATACATGACTACACACCTACAGTACATAAACAATAACACAATAATAAACAAAATGCTACTGTAGACTGTAGAGATTAAAAAAGAACACGTACGCACACATATAACTTATCCACACACAAGAGCGCATACTACCCCCTCACGTGCAGACAGGAAATGTACTAGCAGCCTATTGAGACTCTTAATGATCTGGTTTTGTTGGTTAACGAGCTCCACAATAACTTTATATATATATATATATATATATATATATATAGGCTGTAACAGGACCTCACCGACAGATTGATAGGGATGATAGGCCATGCAATGAGGATCATTTTTTTTTGTGAAGGAACATATAGTCGCAAACACGTAATTTATGAGTTATTCGTAAATGAAAGTGTTCACCCATATGGGTAGAAATGGAATACAAACAAGTGTACACGTATCATATTATTGAAAAGTACATGATTTTACAATAAGTGTTCAAACAATCGACCCTGTGCCTCATTGTATGTTTGATATCGTTGCCAGCAACGATCGGCCAGCACGACCGATCATGGCAATATTCTTTTTGACGTCAAAACACTTATTATTTGAACACGTATTATAAAAACATGTCAATTTTCAATAAAACGATACGTGTACAATTGTTTGTATTAAATTTCGACCCTTACGGGTGAACACATTCATCTGCACATAACTCATAGAAGACGTGTGTGCGACTATTAGTTCCTTCACAAAAAATTGGACAGCAAAAGCTTTAATGACATAATACACGAAGTTATGAGTGGACCGTTTCCAAATGAAGCCATGCGAACAAATCCTTACTTTTATAATTGGAGAAAATTAGTTTACTATTGGATTTAGTGCTGGAATTTCAAGTTAACTTACGCTATTCACTAGAGTGTAACCAACACGATAAAGTGCATCACATTGTAATAAATTTCAAATGTAAAAGTATTCAATCCGCTTAATCGGGGTGTTTTTAATATTATATGATTAGATTACATTCAAAGTCATCATCATCACATTTGGCTTAACAAAAAACAACGGGTCGAGTCACAGCCTGCCTAAGAACTAGCCTCCAAACCTCTCTATTCCTGGCGACAGTCCACCAATTTCGAATTTAACTATTTGGACCTCTTCCAAAACTCCATCCATTCAAGTCCAGTCATATACGTAAAAAATAAGGGCCAACCTCGGAATGAGAGATAATAAGCTGAAAACTCATATATACCTTCATTTTTGCATTCTAAAAGTTGTCTTGGAAGTCTCATAAAATCTCGTGTCCGCGTCTTAAAATATTCAAGGTCAAATGTAAAAAAATCTGTTTTTTGAAAATATCTCGCTTCCTATGGTTTTAATGCTATTTATATATGTTATAAAAATTGTAGAGAGTAACATTCTCTAGAACTTTTGTTTAAAACATTTTTTATACATCAAACCGTTTTTGTAATAGAGGGCGGTGAACGCGCAGCGCTCAGCTATATATAGCATAATGCAACGTTAGCCGTTGGTCGCGTTATATAATACGCCGTATAAAGTCAACAAACCTTAAAAAAGAATATAGTTATAAACAATTTACATTCATTATTCATTATTACATTGCATTAACTAATATGTTTCATTAATCTAATATATAAAAATGAATGTTTGTTTGTTCGTACTTTATGCGCGGCCAAACCGTTGATCCGATTGTGATACGGTTTTCTGCAAAATGTTGAGGAGATTCCCTGGATAAACATATGCTATAAGGGAGTTCTGATATTCAACCCCTTCACCCCTACAAATCACCCTTTGTGGTGAAAACGTAAAATGAAGTCCCTATTTTGACGCTTAAATGGCTTCCGCTGCCTAAACCATAACAAATACATGACATAAATGTACACAGAATTGAACATCTCACAAAACTCTACAAAAACATCCGCGACAGTATAATGATTATCTTCTATGGATAACTCACAATAACCACTTTTGTCTTTCATTGATGCCAAGAAGATCGGGATGAGTAGATTCCCGGACAAGCGTGCTCTGCCATACCGTTCATTCGATTGAGATGGGGCATTTTGAAAAAAATGTTCAGGAGATTCCGGGAATGAACATAGGATATAAGACAGTTGTAATAATCAACGCCATCACCCCTAAAAGTCACCCTTTGTAGTGAAAAGCGTGAAATAAAGTCCCTATTTTGATGCTTAAATGGCTTACGCTGCCTATACCACAACAAATACACCATATTATTGTCCACAGAATCGAATACCTCAAATAACTCTACAAAAAAGTCCGCGACAGTATAATGATTATCTTCTATGGATAACTCACAATAACCACTTTTGTCTTTCATTGATGCCAAGAAGATCGGGATAAGCAGATTCCCGGGTAAGCATAACAGCGCACGGCTGGTATAAAACGCATTAAGAATTATTTAGGAGTAGCAGCGCTCGCCGGGTATAAAAATGCAAATTGTTCATAACGATATATTTTTTAAGGTTTATAGACTTTATACGGCGTATTATATAACGCGACTAACGGTTGACCTTGCATTAAATAGCTAACCGCTGCGCGTTCACCGTCCTCTATCTCAAAAACGGTTTGATGTATAAAAAAATGTTTTAAGCAAAAGTTGTAGAGACTTTTATTCTCTACAATATTTATGAATATGGATAGCATTAAGGCAATAGGAAACGAGATATTTCAGAAAAATAGATTTTTTGACCTTTGACCTTGAATATCTTAAGACGCGGACACTATACTTTATGATACTTTTGAGAAAACTTGTAAAATGCCAAAATGAAGGTCTATTCGAGTTTTCAGCTTATTATCTCTCATTCCGAGGTGAAACACCTAATATGACTGGACTATTTGCCTTTTTCCTTGCATTTTGGTCGTAGTGATTTGATCAGCGCAGCTTGATTTTCTTTGATCTTCTCAACAGTTAGTGTTTTACAGAGTGGATTTGCCAATGTCACGGCCAAGCCCCAACCTGGAGGACCGGGATTCCTCTGTTAGTGTTACCGTGCATTAGCCGAGAGAACCCAGTTTTTAGGCGCCAGATACTCGCCCTCACCCTTCCCCATAAGGGATAGGATTTGTTTGTAGCACTGCCAGATAAACGAACAGCAAAGCATTCATGTGTTATAACAGTTATATCTATTCGACATTGATACAACCCCAAAAGGCCATGAACCAGTCATTTACCCTCCTCCTTTGCCCGGGTTTGGAACCGGCACAAGACGTTGAGTTACTTTCAAAGTTATGATAAATCTATTTAAGAAGATTCATCGGTGAAGAGGGTAAAAGTAACACATCTGATTCATATGACATTAATGCTTTTTGCTTTAAAAAAGTTATAGTAATCTTCAAAGATATGTGCCTATTGTATAAGTTTTAAATCATTCAGTTCGATTTTGTAAAAATCACGGTACACACTTATCTACAAAATAATAGTGGTAGGCCTATTGAATTTCAAGGACATTTTTTATTTAGGAATATTCCACAATACAGTGTATCTCCTTCAACCAAAAGTGACTTGTCGCCAGAAGACTCTTTATTACACACACACACACATATATATATATACATATATATGTATATATAATTAAGCTCGTGAAGTAGATTAAGTACTATCGTCCTTAAAATCATGTTTTTTTTTTAAATTGATTGTATGAAAAAAAATAATTTTCCGAATTTAAAAATCAATCATATTCTGCATTCAGCATTTTACGTGTACGGCAATAAAACTGCTAGTGCATATATACAGGGTGTAACAGGACGTCACCGACGAACTGATAGGGATGATAGGCCATATAGAGTGGATCAAGTCGCAAACACATCGTTTATGAGTTATGCGCAGATGAAGATGTTCACTTGTAAGGGTTGGAATTGAATACAAACAATTGTACACGTATCATTTTATTGAAAAAAACATGTTTTTACAATAAGTGTCCAAACAATCAACCCTGGGCATATTTGATATCGTCACAGCAACAATCGGCCAGAAAGGCCGACCATGGCAGAATTATTTTTAACGTCGTTAAAACATTTAAAACATTTATTGTTTGAGTAGGCCTACTTGTTGTATAAACATGTATTTTTCAATAAATTAATACGTGTAGAATTGTTTGTATTCAATTCTGACCATTATGGGTGAACCCTAACATCTGCGCATAACTCATAAACGCCATGTTTGAGACTATACGTTTCTTCACAAAAAATGATCCTCTCTCTATTGCCTAACATCCCTATCATTTTGTCGGAGAGGTCCAGTTACACCTTATATATATATATATATATATAATGTTCCCAAATGATTTGTTAAAATTAATACAGGAGGTAGAGGACATAGAAAAAATATATTTCGATCAGAAAAATACGGTCTCAGAAGTCAACTTGTAATGTTAGAGAAAATTTTGTTAGTGGTGCTGGCGTAAGCGGTTGTGCCGCTGACTGGGAATGTGTACTGTTTGGGCACATGTGAAACCACGATCTCGTGCTCATCAACAGCGATTTGGTGTTAATATATGGGTCGGCATTCTCGGCGACCCGTTAATTCGACCGTACATTCTTCCATCCCATCTCAACGGACGGAGATATCACATCGTCCTGGAACACGTGTTGCCAGAACTGCTGGAGGATATAACTCTGAATGTTAGATAAAGAATACTGCCAGCAGGATGCGGTGCTAGCCCAGATCAACATAATCATGAGGAATCATCTGACAGCCTCCTTCGGGAATCGCTGGATCAGCCAAGGTGGCCCTATGTGGACACCTAGGTCACCTGACCTCACGTGTCTGGATTTCTTTGTTTGAGGGCATGTGAAGAAGCTGGTGTATAAAACCGTTGCGTTGTGGAAAACAAGTAAACCTCGTCTAGAATTTTCGTCGATGCTGGCATCATTGCGGACATACCAGGAATTTTCGAACGAACACGACAATCAATGGTATGACGATATATTGCGTGCATACAGGCCCATGGTAGTGCATTCGAGTGAATGCTACTGCTGTAATTGGCACATTAAACTCCCTTGTGTGTAAATCGTCCTTAACATTACTTCAGAGACCATATGATCCTTATCGAAATATGTTTGTTTTGATGTTATCTAGCTCCTGCGTCAATTTGAAAGAATAGTTTCAGAACACTCCATATATATATATATATATATATAAATTAACTACTTTTAGATAGATTGTATATTTATTAAATTAGTTGACTTATTTGTAGCTATAGCCGCACTATCATACATACTTAAAATGTTTTCTTTATTTAATTGTAATGTTATTGCTGTATTTGTTTATTTTTCTTTACACTAGTACCAATTATTACTTTATTGTAACGGACTGTCAACAGCACGTACGGCTTACTGCCCGTGCGACCCATATTTGTAAATAATATTGTAAATATCTTACTTTTTGTCTAATAAAGTCCTACTACTACTACTACTTAAAATGGAATGTTCAATTCTCCATTAATATCAGTGATTAATTTCGTGACATCATCTCAAAATATGTATGCCTTTTGTATTTCACAAATGAAATTGTAATAACATGAATTTGGTGGAGGAATAAACAATCCAATTCCAATGTAGTGAATGTGAGGCAAGTACGAGTATAATATAATTATGTGGGTCATAGCACCTGGATTATGCTCAATTGGAGCATTGTTCCACGTGGTATTTATAATATATCTACGCGCTCCTCTTCACGAATTATTACATAGGTGAACATTGCATCTAATGTGACATCTTTAAAAATCTCGCTTACACGTTTCCATCTCTCACATACTGTGCAGTAATTATGACTATTTAACTCATGCCCCAAATGGGAGCCAATGACCTATCACGTTTCAATGCATTTTTGTTTTACTACCAATTAGAGCCGTGTTTCACTCATTCTTTATCGAATTCTCTTTACCACATCCTGCTTTTATGATAAACAAAGCTCCCCTTTTTTAAATATTCTGACCAGGTCAGAGCATTATTTGCAGTGACTGACTCTCCAACACATACATCGAATAAAACAAATAATGAACAGATTCCTTTGAACTACACATTTGATAATTGTGTGTTCAGTAATTGTGTTTTAAAATAATTATTTTACTGACTTGTTTTCTAAAAAAATTATCAATAACCTATAATATTCATTATAATATATAGCTTGATGCTTCATTTTTTTCTCCACTAGGGTGCATTCTTACAATATTGCGATCCAATTTGAAGTTTCCCACGTCAGATGGCAATAAATAATATTATATGTCCAACTTGCACTGGATAAACAAATTACATAAACATAACTACACATATCTCATTTGTCTTCAAACATCGCCGTTTACATTGTATATATATATATGACATGATAAGAGAAATAAATGCCTGGACGGGATTCTTATACATATCTATAAGAGAAATAAATGTTTGTCCTGGATTCGCCTGGTAGCGTAAGTGGTAGCGCACTGAGATATCAACTCAGAGGTCCGGGTTCGAATCCCGTCCAGGCATTTATTTTTCTTATCATGTCATATTAAGCTTGCATTGTTCAATGTCAAATATTTAATTATAATATATATATATATATATATATATATATATATATATATATAGACATACTTTAAAATAACTATATTTAAAGAAATATTTTTGAGTAAATAGCTTAACTTTTTCGTTAAATAGTACTATTATATGCCATTATTGATTTCCAAATTCTCTAGATAAATTCTCGAGTCACCTCATAACTCGTGAATTTATCGATGATTTGGAAATCACTCGTGACATTACTTATGATAAATGTCATATAACATTGTTGTGACATACGAGACAATATTACTAATGATGCATGATGCAGAAGCTAGATACAATTGAAAATATACATCAAAATACATCACAACGGTGCGTACTAAAGAATAAATCCATCTTCTAACGAGTGGCTTCGTGGTGAGATTTCTGGGAGATAATGATAGGTTACCAACCAATGTTTACGAAAGTTACAGGGATGCTAACAGCTAAATGAAGAAGGTTTTCAAACGGTCGTCACTAACATTGAAGCTGCCCTAAATAGCAGATTGGGTCGTTAAAGAGGCAGGACACTCTTGATGTCCTAACTCCGTCCCTTTCCTTAGAGTATAAGAGAAACCATTGTCTTTGGAGAAGAACTAAGTACAGCTAGGAGCTAACATGAAGTGAAGAGGAGCCTTATTCAACGGACTTCACCGAAGATCGGCGACGTCATCTTTCTTCAGGAAGACTATAGGCAGCGGCATTTGTGTTAATGGCTCTATTTCCTGGAAGAGATGGAAAGGACGAGAACAGTCATCATTAACCAGCCGGCTGGAATAAAAATAAGCGGGCACATAAAGCTGGTCATTCCCCTAAATTAATATAGACCGGAGTGGGGCCAATATGGTGCAATCATAGATGGTCATGCCTGGATTTTTTTTTGGCTAGGAGAGATGGGGTGTAACATTTGTAAATGCTAGATTGTGCACCAGATGTCTGTATTAAATTCCAAGGCTAGGAGAGATGGGGTTTAATATTTGTAAATGCTAGATTGTGCACCAGATGTTTGTATTAAATTCCAAGTACTTCGGAAATAAAATTGTTATAGCGATTTGTCGTCGAATGTTAACGTTAAGACTGCCAGCCATCTAAGTGACAAAAGTAGCTACATTCTGGTAACGGGTTACTAAGTAATCTATATAGTTAATTAGAGAAAAGAAGTAGTGATAGGGGAAAAGTCAATATTTTTATTCACCAAAAAATATTACGAATGGAGAGGCTCATGCATTTTAAATTTTTATATTTACAAACAGTAGTGTCAGTACGTTCGTCTGTGTGTGTGTGTGTGTGTGTGTGTGTGTATGTATGTATATTTCATTACCGTGCACTCCACTTTTATTGTTTTGTATTCTGCACCAGGCAGCTAGATGGAGTAATGTAATATATTTTCAATTTACACACGATTTAGGCAACATTAGAGAATTATATCAGGGAATTAGTATAGAGAAGAAAGGGTTTCAGGCTAGAACAAACATAATTCGGAATGAAAATGGGGATATGATTGCAGATTCCAAGAGTATATTAAATAGATGGAAAAGTTATTTTAATCAGCTATTAAATGTACATACAGAACAGGACATTGAGGAGGATAAGTTACAGACAGCAGAAATGCTAGTCGCAGAGCCAAGTGCATTAGAGGTTGAAATGGCAATTGAAAAATTGAAGATGTATAAAGCATCAGGTTCAGATGAGATCCCAGCAGAACTGATAAAATCAGGGGGAGAAAAATTGATGGACAAGATACGCTGGTTGCTTAGTATGATTTGGGAAAAAGAAGCTCTTCCAGATGAATGGAAGGAATCAATTATCGTACCAATTTATAAGAAAGGAGATAAAACTGATTGCAACAACTATAGGGGCATCTCATTACTTTCAACTTCGTACAAAATTCTAACAAATATATTAGTAAGCAGACTTGCTCCCTATATTGATGACATTCTAGGAGATCATCAATGTGCATTTAGAAGAAACAGGTCTACAACAGATCAGATTTTTAGTATAAGACAGATTTTAGAAAAGAAATGGGAATATAATGGTACTGTACATCAACTATATGTAGACTTCAAAAAAGCATATGATTCAATTAAGAGGGAGAAGTTATATAGTATCCTGCTGGAGTTCGGAATTCCCAAAAAGTTAGTTAGACTTACACGAATATGTCTAAATGACTCAAATAGTAGGGTGAGTGTAGGCAAACAGTTTTCAGACACTTTTGAAATCCAGAATGGGTTGAAGCAAGGAGATGCACTATCTCCTCTACTATTTAATTTTGTACTAGAGCATGCCATTAAATCTTTAGAGAATAAGGAAGGCTTACAACTGAATGGTATTAATAAGCTGTTAGTTTATGCTGATGATGTGGCACTACTGGCCGATAGCGAGGAGATACTAAAGGCCAACACGCACACACTATTGAGTAACACTAAGAAATTAGGACTGGAAGTAAATATCAGTAAAACTAAATATATGGTCACACGTAGAAATACATTATATAATGGAAATGGACAGCTAATGACAAATGAGGGAAATTTTGAGGAATTGGCTGAATTCAAATACCTAGGAACAATAATCACAAATAGGAATGAGATGCACAAAGAAATTAAACATAGGCTCAATTCTGGAAATGCATGCTATTATGCATTGCAGAGACTTTTGATGTCCCAACTCCTTTCAAAAAACGTTAAGCTGAAAATATATAAAACTATTATTCTACCAGTTATATTATATGGGTGCGAAACATGGACTCTTACTTTAAGGGAGGAAAGGAGATTACGAGTTTTTGAGAATAAAGTTCTTAGGAAAATTTTTGGACCAAAGAGAGATGAACAGACAGGTGAATGGAGAAGACTACATAACAATGAACTACATGGTCTTTATAGGAAGCCAGATATAATAAGAACAGTTAAGTCCCGTAGACTGCGATGGGCTGTCCCTCCATGGTATCTTTACCTTGTCGTGGTGGAGTGGCTTGTGTGCTTAAATGATCCTGAGAGCTATGCCGGCGGTAGCATTGCTGCCGATAGGGTTACCCATGCCGGACTGGTCGAAGGTGATAAGCCAGACGAAATAAGTACCTTGGTCGAAAGAGTGACGATCTTTCACCGTAAAAATACAACCGTCAAGAAATGCGGACATGGGTTCTACTGGGGTAAAATTTTCCGGAGGTCAAATAGTCCCCCATTCGGTTCTCCGGGCGGGGACTACTTCAGGGAACCCATGCCAAAGGCTCAAACACAGGGACATGTTCCTAGGAACATGGAATGTTAGGACTTTATACAATAGCGGGGCACTAGAGATATTAAACGCGGGAATTGGATAAATCGCCCTTGGATATAGTCGCTTTACAGGAAGTTAGGTGGCCAGGAGAAGGTAGTCAGGAATCAGGAAGCTTTGCATTATACTATGGGGGTGCAGAAAGACCTGCATTTGGAACGGGTTTTTTAGTCAGAAGGAGGATCCTATCCGCTATCCGAGATATTAAGTTTGTTAGTGATAGGATATCATACATAATTCTAAAGGGTAAACGACATGATTTTATAATTGTAAATGTACATGCCCCCACAGAAGATAAAGATGACAAGATCAAGGATGAGTTCTATGAAGAATTAGAATGCTTATTTGATAGCCTTTCACGATATCATATGAAAATTGTCTTAGGAGATTTTAATGCAAAAGTGGGGCGGGAAGATATATTCAAACCAACAATAGGCAAATTCAGTCTTCATGAAGATAGTAACGACAACGGGGTTAGATTAGTCACATTTGCCACATCAAAGAATCTCATTGTTAAGAGCACAACATTTCAGCATAAGGATATTCATAAATACACCTGGACGTCCCCAGATGGAGAAACTCGGAACCAGATAGATCATGTATTAGTGGATAAACGCTGGCACAGTAGCATCATTGATGTTAAATCAGTTAGAGGGACAGACTGCAATTCGGATCATCATCTGGTCAGAGTGAAAATCAGACAACGGCTATCGCTTATGAGAGGAACAAACGCTAAAGATGATTCTGTAAAATATGAATTAAAAAACTTGAAAAATGATGAAATGCGGCAAGAATACCAAATCAAAATTGCTAATAGATTTGAAGTACTGGAATCTTCAGATGACAATGTGGCAAACGAAGAAGAAACTGATATAAATAAAGAATGGGAGGCTATAAGAGATACTATTAAATTGTCAGCATCAGAAAGCATTGGTTGTTTAAAAAAGAGGCAAAACAAGAAATGGTTTGATGAGGAATGTGCCGACATTGTAAAGAAAAGAAAGCTAGCAAAAATGAAATGGTTACACGAGCCAAATGAGGTAAATTTAGAGCAATTGGGTAGTGTTAGACGGGAAACCACCAAGTTACTAAAGAGTAAAAAGAGGGAATATTTGAGAGAAGAAGATTAATGATCTTGAAATGAATGCAAAAAATAGGAACATTAGAGAATTATATCAGGGAATTAGTATAGAGAAGAAAGGGTTTCAGGCTAGAACAAACATAATTCGGAATGAAAATGGGGATATGATTGCAGATTCCAAGAGTATATTAAATAGATGGAAAAGTTATTTTAATCAGCTATTAAATGTACATACAGAACAGGACATTGAGGAGGATAAGTTACAGACAGCAGAAATGCTAGTCGCAGAGCCAAGTGCATTAGAGGTTGAAATGGCAATTGAAAAATTGAAGATGTATAAAGCATCAGGTTCAGATGAGATCCCAGCAGAACTGATAAAATCAGGGGGAGAAAAATTGATGGACAAGATACGCTGGTTGCTTAGTATGATTTGGGAAAAAGAAGCTCTTCCAGATGAATGGAAGGAATCAATTATCGTACCAATTTATAAGAAAGGAGATAAAACTGATTGCAACAACTATAGGGGCATCTCATTACTTTCAACTTCGTACAAAATTCTAACAAATATATTAGTAAGCAGACTTACTCCCTATATTGATGACATTCTAGGAGATCATCAATGTGCATTTAGAAGAAACAGGTCTACAACAGATCAGATTTTTAGTATAAGACAGATTTTAGAAAAGAAATGGGAATATAATGGTACTGTACATCAACTATATGTAGACTTCAAAAAAGCATATGATTCAATTAAGAGGGAGAAGTTATATAGTATCCTGCTGGAGTTCGGAATTCCTAAAAAGTTAGTTAGACTTATACGAATGTGTCTAAATGGCTCAACGAGTAGGGTGCGTGTAGGCAAACAGTTTTCAGACACTTTTGAAATCCAGAATGGGTTGAAGCAAGGAGATGCACTATCTCCTCTACTATTTAATTTTGTACTAGAGCATGCCATTAAATCTTTAGAGAATGAGGAAGGCTTACAACTGAATGGTATTAATAAGCTGTTAGTTTATGCTGATGATGTAGTACTACTGGCCGATAGCGAGGAGATACTAAAGGCCAACACGCACACACTATTGAGTAACACTAAGAAATTAGGACTGGAAGTAAATATCAGTAAAACTAAATATATGGTCACACGTAGAAATACATTATATAATGGAAATGGACAGCTAATGACAAATGAGGGAAATTTTGAGGAATTGGCTGAATTCAAATACCTAGGAACAATAATCACAAATAGGAATGAGATGCACAAAGAAATTAAACATAGGCTCAATTCTGGAAATGCATGCTATTATGCATTGCAGAGACTTTTGATGTCCCAACTCCTTTCAAAAAACGTTAAGCTGAAAATATATAAAACTATTATTCTACCAGTTATATTATATGGGTGCGAAACATGGACTCTTACTTTAAGGGAGGAAAGGAGATTACGAGTATTTGAGAATAAAGTTCTTAGGAAAATTTTTGGACCAAAGAGAGATGAACAGACAGGTGAATGGAGAAGACTACATAACAATGAACTACATGGTCTTTATAGGAAGCCAGATATAATAAGAACAGTTAAGTCTCGTAGACTGCGATGGGCAGGACATGTTGCGCGTATGGGGAATGAAAGACGTGCATGGAAACTTCTTGTAGGAAAGCCAGAAGGAAAACGCCCAGTTGGTAGACCAAGAATGAGGTGGGAGAACAACATTAACTATGATTTGAGGGAAGTAGATTATACAGGGAATGATTGGAAAGCATTAGCTCAGGATAGGGATGTATGGAGAGCTTATGTCCGTGCGGCCATGAACCTACGGGTTCGATAGTGCCAGTGAGTAAGTAAGTAAGTAAGTAAGACTGCGATGGGCAGGACATGTTGCGCGTATGGGGAATGAAAGACGTGCATGGAAACTTCTTGTAGGAAAGCCAGAAGGAAAACGCCCAGTTGGTAGACCAAGAATGAGGTGGGATAACAACATTAACTATGATTTGAGGGAAGTAGATTATACAGGAAATGATTGGAAAGCATTAGCTCAGGATAGGGATGTATGGAGAGCTTATGTCCGTGCGGCCGTGAACCTACGGGTTCGATAGTGCCAGTGAGTAAGTAAGTAAGTAAGTTTAGGCAGGCCACTTTAATATTATGAAGTGTATATAGAGGAATATAAAATGAGTATGTAAGTTTTTTTTTGTGTAAGTATATTGTGTGTGGTATGGAATGGTGATGAAAAGAAAGGAGAAGATGTAACCGGTTACCGGATGTAGTAAATTTTTGTCAAAAAGCGCTAAGATGTCTGGCCGGTCTTCACGTACACATCCGACGATAAATTGCTATCAAACGTTCCATGTGCTTTCTCAACAATGTATTGCGGTAGTACTTGGAATTTACGATATACAGCCATCTGGTCCACAATCTAGCGTTTACAAATATTACACCCCACCTCACTTAGCCTCAAGAACAGACAATTAATTATGCAACTTCTACCGGATATCGAATTCGTACCTGCTAGTCAGGAGGGTGACTTGATACCACTTGAGTAATTATAAAGTAGTATTAGACATACTATTTAGAATGTTCAGTGTTTACATTAATTGCTTTGTGAAATACGGAATCCGGTCATTAAACATTACAGGACTTGTGCGCTTGGACAATGGAAGGCAACAGGTTCTATGTCACGGAAAATTATTAACATAGGCATACTTACCCAAGCAGTTATTGGAATGGAATATGGAGTGGGGCAACCCTTGTAACAATTTTCATACCAAATCTAATTGTTCTAGAATGACTGTAACACTTACAGTATAGGGTTTCACGTTATAAAATATACTGTTTGTTGTCATCATTCATCATCATTCATTAGTGTTCCTCTTAAGGGGAGATGTTTAAGTACAGGAAAGAAAAGTAACTCGTAATAAAAAAATCTATGTTTCTAATTATATGATATTATCATCATCCTCTTCTTCCTCACGGTATACGCTCCATGGCATGTTCCGGCTCAATACACCTTCGCTTTTATATGATATTAATTAACATTTTTGAGTTTGCTCCAAATTATAAACTGTGTTATCCCAGAGAATATGAACTTTAAAGAAATTGTTATACAATTTGTGGGAAATAAACAATTACCCCGATTTGGACACGTGAAGAGGATGAATGAAGTTAGATTGCCAGTTAGAAGTTTGGAGTGTGTTCCAAATGGGAGGAAAATAAGGGGGAAACATGAGAAGAATAGAATAGAAGTAATTACGCATCTGATGATATATATATATATATATATATATATATATATATGTCTCAGTGAGACAAAGCCTATTACTCAATTTTGATTTGCCCGCCATTTTTAGTAATATGGTGGGAACTTTAGAATACCAATGTGATGTTGGCTATCTTGTTTGCAGATGGCTTCCTCTTTGTATTTCAGTTTTGGTGAATGTTTAATATTTTGAGGTAAGTAAAGTAATTTTTTACTTCTTATTCTTATAATATTCCAATCTCAGTTAATTGCATAGAGAAAATAATTTGTATTCTATAATAAAATACATTTAATGGACCTAAAACTGTGATACTTGATTCTTTAATATGTTTTTACTTATGTTTATAAAACCACGTTTTTCGGATTTT
Source organism: Diploptera punctata (assembly GCA_030220185.1). Taxonomy (NCBI): domain Eukaryota; kingdom Metazoa; phylum Arthropoda; class Insecta; order Blattodea; family Blaberidae; genus Diploptera; species Diploptera punctata. Next base: position 517,764 of record JASPKZ010005273.1, on the reverse strand, counting down.
AGTATGCATGGGTCACAGTGGGACGGTAATAGGTGGGCCACTGTGAGACACGTGCTCTTATAATATTTTTAAAATGATTAGCTTTATTTCATTCATTACGCCTATTACATTATATTTTAAGTGTATTGCCTCTTTTTCAGATGTGTAGAAATCGTTAGAGGAAGACAAATATGGGGTATTTTCACCATGAAACAATGAAAGAAGCCGTTCACCTTTTAACAAAAGATGGCTATAATCTGTGACCAAAACAAACATTGAATCTGCTTTCTGGAAAACCGGGAATTTCCCATATAACAGGGGCGTGTTCACAGAAGATGAGTACCTGCTAAGTTGTGTCGCAGATAGACTCTTGGAATCTGAAAAAAAAAAAAAAGATTTCTAAACCGCAGGATCATGGTAATGATAGAGCTACTCCAGAATCTCCATCAGAAATTGTGCCTCAGACAAATGATCCTAATATAGCATCTACTAGTAGCATTCCGACAGTTCAGCAAAAAGTCGTGAGTCCTTATGAATTTCATAGGTTGCCTAATGCATAGCCTTGGAAAGCAAATGGGGCTAGGAGAACAAAACGCAGAGGTGTGGTTGCTACCGATACGCCAGAGAAAGAACAAATCGCAGAACGAGCTCTGAAGAGTGTCTTCAGCCCAGGGTAAACATAGCAGAAGATAACTATTTGACGGTAATGCATCTCATACAGCCAACAAGGCAGGAGAAAATGACTGGTCCTGTATTTCCTCATCTTCGGATTTGCAGCTCTTTCGAGGCAACCATCAATTGGTGATTTCATTTTAATTGAATTTGAAGGGAAACCAAAATCAATTTATTATGTAGCTGCATTCAGTAAGAAGACACATCTTTTTAGTGATGTGGAACTTTCCTTCATGAGGCGCGTCAAGAATTCCAACAAATTTGATTTTCCGGACATTCCAGACATGGCATCTGTCATTGTATATTATGTAAAAATCATCATCATCATCATAGTACATTCACGAATTTAGGCCATTTGTTGACCTGTTTCGGCCTCAAGAGAAACACCATCCAGAAGTCTTTTGAGTGGACGTCCTGGTCTTCTTCTTCCTGCAGGTTGATATCTTAACATTAGTTTGGGTATTCTGTGATCTTCCATTCGATGAACATGTTGTATCCATCTTGACTTATAATCAGAAATTTTGTTTTCTAAAGATTCCATGTGTAATTCTTCTAAGATGTCTTCATTTTTTTTGTGATCTAGTAGTGTGTATCCTGCAGTCCTCCGAAGATATCTCATTTCAGCAGATCTAAGTCTCTGTATATCCTTCTGTTTCAACGTCCATACTTCGCTACCATACAAAAGAGTTGGAAGAGCCAGTGTTTTATACACTTTCAGTCTTGAATACTTTTGGACTAACTGTGGCTTGAAGATAGAATTTATTAACCCTAAAATTCTGGCATCTGTCATTGTATATTATGTAAAAATGATTTTACTAAAGCCAAAACATTTTGGTTCTACAAAAAGACAGAATAACTTTATGAATTTTGAAGTTAAAAAATTTGGTAATTTATATGTAAAATAGTTTTGTCTCACTGTGAACCAACATGGGTCACACCGAGACATAATTCAGTTGTTTATAAACTTGTGTGAGTTTCTTTATTTTTCATTTGAATCGACCTAATATATTGATATGTGTGGCTGTAGTAAAGAAAGGCATGTGACTTCCTGCAAAAAATTGGCACTGTAAGTATGAAAGAAAAATTTTAAGGCATTTAGAAAAATAATATTTTCTCACTGTAGACCACCCTACCCTATGGGGGTGCGAGGCTAATTGGGATTTCCGCATCTTTTATCTGGTAAAAAGCCCTGATGGAACTGATATTTAACCTCTGGGGTGAATTTCGGTGATGCCCGGAGAGTCTAACTTAGCCAAATCCACTCTCCTCACCTCCAAGTTGGGACCCCTCGGGACCAACTTAAGATCTTTTGAGATTTTAAGATGCAAAAGTGAGAGTGGGGCGTGGAAAGAAACGGGAAGCTACCATACCTATATGTTCCTTAGTAAAGCAGCAAACATGGCATGATGAGTATTTCCACGCTAAATGACTCCGGACGTAAATTATCCCCCCATTCGGCTGTCCGGAAGGGAGATACTGAGGAAGGAGACGTCATGCAGTCAAACAACGGAAGAAAAGAAGACTAAGGGTTGGACCCTGAAATGTGAGATCTCTTCTGCAAGCCGGGAAGCTGGAAAATTTGAAGGAAGAAATAAGAAGAAACAGAGTGGATGTAATGGGAATATAGAGGTGAGGTAGGAACAAAGTGGTGAATTAGTGAGTGATGAATTTAGAATGATTTATTCCAGTGGTTATTCTATATGAAATAATGTTATCGGTGTAGTATAAGATCACTTGTGAAAGATAAAGTGATATCAGTGCATTATGTGGATAATCGGATGATTATGGTGAGGTTACAAGCGAAAAAAGTGGACTTCGTGATAGTGCAAATTTACATGTCCCATAGTGGGTTAGCAGACGGTGTAGTAGAGGAAATATTTTAAAATAAACTACCCCTTGAAATAATTAAACTAATTATTGACAAGATAGGAGAGATCGTTGAGAGAGAGAAGGAGGGGGCACATGTTATCCTAATGGGCGAATGGAATGCTGTAGTTGGAGAAGAACAAGATGGAAGTACAGTATGGATTAGGAAAAAGGAATGAGAGATTCGAATCACTGGTGAGTTTCTGTAAAAGGAATTCAATGATAATTTGAAATATAATGTTAAACAGCATAAAAAAGAAGATATACGTAGATAAGCCCTATGGACAACAAACGATACCAGAGCGACTACATACTGATACAGAAAAGTTTCCGAAATTGCTTGAAAAATGCGAAGACCCTACCAGGAGCATATATAATTCAAACCATGTCTTACTAATAGACAAAGCAGATATTTGCCTGAAGAAGATAAGAGGAAGACAGGTAACGAGGAAGTTTGACTTGGAGAAACTTAGAACTGAAGAGAAAAGGAGAAAATCCCAACATTTTCATGAGAAAGCCTCTAACCCGGAAATCTCATCCGGTAATAACAACGAACACTGAAGTCTTTTGAAAAGTTCTACACAGACAGCTACAGAGGAATCAATAGGATACAAAAAGAGCAAGAATATTAAGATACCTTGGGTCACATAAAAAATGTTGGAGATGATGGAAGAAAGAAGACAATGGAAAAGTAGCAATACAGAAGGAGCCAAAAGAAACTACAGTAAACTAAACAACGAACTTAGAACAGAAACTGACAAAGCAAAAGGAGAGTGGTTGAACCTGAAATGTGAAGAACTAGAGACTCTGGTGAGGAAAAGAAAAATATGATTTAATGTACCAGGAAGTTAAATGATTGGACTATGGAAAGAAGAGTAGGAAATCGATGTGGCTGATTGAGGACGAAAATCGTGAAGAAATAACAGATAAACAAGGAATTATGAATACGTGGGACAAATATGTAGAAGAGCTATATGAGACAAGAAATCGTCCGTCTAACTTAGGTATAGAAAATGAAGAAGACATATGAGAAGATGAAAAAGGATTTTCAATTCGGAAGGAAGACGTTGAAGTAGCAATTACGAAAATGAAAAATGGGAAATCAACAGGTGTAGATGAAATCCCCATTCAATTGGTTAAATGCGTGGGTGAAGGAAATAAGGGAATTCTGTTTTTATGCAACAGGATATATAAAGAAGGTGAATGGACCGAAGAATTCACTGAGACAGTGTTAATACCAATACCGAAGAAAAATAATGCTAAGAAATATAAAGAGCGCAGGACTATCAGCTTGATATCACAATCTGCAAAGATTCTCCTGCGAATCGAAATTTATTTTTTTTATTTATTTATTTATTTATTTATTTATCTACAATGGAAAGGGAATTGGAGGGACAGATTGGCTTCAGGAAGGGAAAGGGTACGAGAGATGGCATTGGATTGATTCGAACAATAGGAGAAATATATATAAATATATATATATATATATATATATATATTGAATTGGAATAAACACATGGGCATCTTGAAGGAGAGGAGGCTCATAAGTAATCTTTATATGAGAGAGCAAATAAAAATGAAGATAGGAGAAGAAATGTTAGAGGGAAGAGAAATTGGAAGGGGAGTAAGGCAAGGATGTCCTCTATCACCTATTCTTTTTCAACATCTATCATGGAAAACATAATGAAATTCTGCTTCAGCAATACGGGAGGTGTAAACATGGGAGGAAGAATAATAAAGTGCATAAGATTTGCTGATGATATGGCTTTGCTAGCAGAAGATGCAATGACACTGAGGAACATGCTGATGGAGCCAAATGATAAGTGCGAGGATTATGGGATGAAAATAAATGTAAATAAGGATGAAGGCCATGATTTATAGGAACGAAACCAAGGAAGATAAACAATGAGGATTAAAGATGAGGCCATTGAGCAAGTGGAGAGCTTCAAATACTTGGGTTGTACTATCAGTACTAACATGAACTGCGGTCAAGAAGTAAAGCAGAGAATAGCAATGTCAAACGAAGCTTTTATCAAGAAGAGAAGCATTTTCTGTGGACCTTTGGCAAAATAATTACGGAAGAGGCTAGTGAAGTTCTTTGTGTGGAGTGTAGCATTGTATGGTCCAGAGACTTGGACATTACGACGGAATGAGGAAAAGCGACAGGAAGCTTTTGAGATGTGGATATGGAGAAGAATGGAACGTATAAAATGGACAGACGAAGTAAGAAATAAATATGTGCTAGACAGAGTGGGTGAAAGAAGAACAGTGCTGGAACTCGTAAAGAAGAGGAAAAGAAACTGGATTGGCCACTGACTAAGAAGGAACTGCCTGCTAAAGGATGCCCTAGAAGGAATGGTCAATGGAAAGAAAGTTAGAGGCAGAAAAAGACATCAGATGATAGACATTATTAAAATAAATGGTTTGTATGCAGATACAAAAAGGAAAGCTGAGTTACAGAAATATTGGAGAATGTTTAGTTTGCAGTGAAAGACCTGCTCTCGGGCAGAACACTATGAATGTTATATATATATAATATATATATATATATATATATATATATACACATACCATGTCAGCAAACATAATATCATACTTTTAAATACTACTACGTCGCTTTGGATAATGGTATCTAAATGGAATTGTTGACCATCAAAAGAGAAACTCAAAATATTTTGTACATGTTAACAATGGAGAATAATGGACAACAATACAGGAACGAAACTAAATTTAATCATCTTTTTGAGATCAATATGTGTTAATTGTTGGATATTTAGCAGCCAGGATAATTGTGAATGTTTGCTGTGCTTTTGAAATTGTGTTATTTAAGAAGTTATGAAATAAGTTTCAAGGAGTTATGGCGAACCCCCAAGAACGTAGTTGGTGTGTTTTGAAATATCACACCATGCAGAGTCCGGTGCTTATCCAGCATGCTTTTAGGCGAAGGTTTCAACATCTGGCCCCTACACACAAGTCAATTTTTGAAGTGGTACCGTGATTTTATGGATTGGGGCTGCATATGTATTCAATGGAAAAAACATTGAGGGAGACCATCTGTTGATGCAGGAATTGTGGATCAAGTGCGGGAGGCATTCCTGCATGTCCCAAGAAGTTTGTCCGTAGAGCTAGTCAATAGTTAAATATCCCAAAATACACCGTATCTAAGATCCTACGTACACGAATGAAGTTCCACCCCTACAAACTCCAATTAGTGCATAAGTTGAAACCTGATGACCATGCAAAGCGAGTAAATTTCTCGTAGATCTAATGGAGGATAATGAATAACTGTCAGAAAAAATAATTTTCAGTAATGAGGCAACTTTCCACGTTAGAGAAAAAGTGAACAGGCATAATGTAAGGATTTGGGGTAGTGAGAATCCAAATACCATTGTGTAAGTTTAATAGAGACTTCCCTAAAGTGAATGTATTTTGTGCCGTATCGAAACGTAAAGTCTATGACCCATTTTTCTTTCTAGAGGCTACTGTCAACGGTGCAAATTATCTTGATATACTCACCGAATGATTATTTCCACAATTGGAACAAGAAGAAGGCAATGAATATCTTTTCCAGTAAGATGGAGCACCTCCTCATTGGCATTTACATGTTCAGGAGCATCTGAATGGCCGGTTTCCAGGAAGATTGATTGGACCTGCCGGAGATGATGATAATGTTTTCTACAATTAACCGCCTAGGTCACCTGACTTGACGGTCTGGACTTCTTTTTATGGGATTACATAAAGGACCGTGTCTATGTACCCCCATTGCCTTAAAACCTGCAAGTAGTCCAACTTTGTTTCATTGCTGCCATCCAGTCCATTTCTTCACATATGTTGGAGCGTGTGTGGCGTGAATGGGAATATCGCCTCGATGTTTGCAGCGTCACCCCTTTCAATGTCTATGAGGTATAGCAAAAACGTTTTGAGTTCCTCCTTTGATTGTCACCAATTTCATTTAGATACGATTATCCAAAGCGACGTCGTAGTATTCGTTTAAAGTATGATACTATATTTTGGGACACGGTGTATATATCCATATAGGAAGCTTTACTTACTTAATTTAATTTAAATTTTATTTTTATTTAATTCCCTGTTTTGTTAGTATAATCTAATATTAGATCACATCACCAATTGTCTTTAGTTTAGTCTATATTTTAATAATATTTTAAACTTGTAATAAGTATGAACATTTTGAATAATTTTTACTGTTCGCTGGTTGAGTGGATGAGAAGGCCTTTTGGTCTTAACTCTGCCACTAATATAAAGTATTATTTTTATTATTATTATTATAATTATTATTATTATTATTATTATTATTATTATATTCTGATCTGCTATTCACGCCATAAGCCGCCATTGTATAGTACCAATATAATCAGCTGTCACTAGATCTCCAGGTATGGTAGATATGTTTATGCCAGATAGGTCTACCAACATGTGGAATACAAAATAAACTCTCTATGAATGTTTTATTGTTTACATTAATATAGAGAGAACAAAATGCTTGTAGACGAGAGTCAGGGATTGGTCAGCAAGAACACATGTGGTCATGTGTGTTATGTTGACAATGCCTAATAACTCGTCTGTTGTTTGTAGTTGATATGAATTACTGAGATCCAACCACACACATAGGTCTTGTAAATTAATGAACATCTCAGCACAATGCGTCCCTTTCGTTCTATCTGATGTCATGGCTATTTTATTGTTCCTTTGTTATTTGATTCGTTTTACTTAGTAGACCTAACAATATCGTCAATAATTAAGCACTTCTATTAGCATTGCTACCCTACAGTGAGTTATGCTTGAGAAACAAATTTATTTTTTATTTAATTTTTATTTACAAACGCGTTCGGTATCATCACCATAGGCTCATGGACTACACAATTTTATCCGTTCCGTCTCCAGAATTTATATATTTTCTCTCTAATGCTTTTTAAGTCTTCCAACTCTTCTCTTACCACGTGGAGTCAACTTTTAGGAACTCTATTTAATTCATCGTAATTGCATTCATTGTAAATTAGAATACCGATTTGATCTATATTCATTAATTATTTGTATAATAATACATTTGAGATTTTTAATTCGTAACGAATAGACTCTTTTGTTTTCTGGTCAAGGAGAATGTACCCTGCTTACAGGTCCAAGTAATTTAATCTCTGCTGCTAGAACTCTCTTCCTGGAGTCGTAGTTAGAACGCAGTATTCTTACCCGTATAAAACTGCAAGTAGGACTAAAGTTATGTATTCTTTCAAAATACTTTGGTTTCTCGCTTTTATTAATACAATTCGTTAATTGTACTACTTAATGTTTAGAAATTTTCGCAATTTGCATCATATATCATTTGAAATTCGGGATTGCAGCCTAGGTTAAATTCATGGACATGATGTAAGTGCTTATTATTATTATTATTATTATTATTATTATTATTATTATTATTATTATTATTATTATTATTGTTCTGATGTAGTCTGTCCCAAGAAAGCCAAATATTTTTCTGTTTTCTGTTGAAATTTCCAAATTATATTATTTTAATGTAACTAATTAACTAACTCACTGGCACCATCAAACCCGTAGGTTCCTGGCCATGCGGACATAGGATCTCCATATCTCCCTATCTGAGCTAATGTTTTCCAATCACCCCATCTACAATTTACTTCACTCATATCATGGTTAATTTTATTCTCCCACCTCATTCTTTGTCAACCAACTGGGCGTTATCCCTCTAGTTTTACTTCAAGATATATATAGTATGAATACTTTTACTTCAACATCTATAAAGATAATGCAATATCTGTTAAACAAGATGGCAAATTATCTTCTTGGGAAAAGATCAGCACTGGAATAAGACAGGGATGTGGACTTTCACCGGTGCTTTTCATTATATATATATATAAATTAATTAATAAATGAATGGAGGAAAACACAACGAGGATCAATAGGAACCTCAAACTCGATGCTATTCTTTTTGCAGACGATTTAGCTCTTCTGGCACTTTCCGAAAATGATTTGCAACGATCAATTTATAATCTACAAAAAATAAGTGCCAAATTTAATATGGAAATACCAATTAACAAAACTAAAATTATGGCATTTCATGGGAAGGACTCCATAGAAAGTAAAATCTGTCTCCAGAATAAAATTTTAGAGAGATCTAATCAATTTAAATACCTTGGATATTATCTCTCTATCTGGGATGGAAAAGATATCCCTGAAAAAATTACTCATCATCATCATAGTACATTCACGAATTTAGGCCATTTGTTGACCTGTTTCGGCCTCAAGAGAAACACCATCCAAAAGTCTTTTACTAGTTATAATAAAAGTTTAGGAATTATTAATCAAGTTATGAAACCATCCCTTGTACAAAAAAAAACCAGATTACGTTTATATAACACCTTAGCTAGACCAGTGTTGACCTATGGTAGTGAAGCATGGACACTAAAAAGACAACATGAAAGCAGAATAACGGCTTGTGAAATGAGATTCATGCGCAGAACAGCGGGTTACACCAGATGGGATCAGAAAAGGAACACCGATATCTTAAAAGAATTGAAGACTACGCCAATTTTGGATTATATTAAACAGTAGGCTACCAACTAAATTGGAAACACCATCTTGAAAGAATGAGTTCAAATCGGATCCCTAAAGCTGTTTATAATTATATACCAAGAGTATGAAGTTCACTGGGCCGTCCTATGAAACGCTGGACGGAAAATTTTCTATAGGATCGTAACAGGCCTTGACCTAATACATGGAAGGAAGCAGAAGATATATATATATATATAGTAGGCCTATATACTGTCATTTTTAATCTTCTGAATTGAAAATAATGAGGTGGCCATTACAAAACAGTAATGATATATTCAACCTGGACCCATTAGTTATGAAGGAGCTGTGGTGTTAAATTGGTGACAGCATCATACATTATTTTTTGTAAGACTACCGAATCGTGAAAAGGTGTCGTGTTCACATGCTCTACGGTAAAACGTTAGTTAATGTTAAATCTGGTGATCTGGCAGACCCTGTGATGTACTTTGATCCACTTCCGATACGTCTTGAATGGTTCATTTCATTTGTCTTGATTTCGTCTTGATTTGAGATGTGTAAGTCAGATATTACACATTGAATATTTGTCACATATAATTCACTGCTAAATAGTATTCTCATCTAACGAACTGTTCTTCTCAATTTGGTATAAAATTTTAGGAGACTTTCCAAAACATCGTTGGCAATTTTTTACCGATTACCGAAGGAACTCTGCTTGTCCGACAGTGTAGGTTTTCGATGCCCTCCTCTGGAGAAGAAACACCTCATTTCATCATAGTGTTCTACTTCGACATCGGCTGAACACAAACGCCGCCACACACGGGAATATGAATGTCAAATGGTTAAACCTGACATCGATAACCATAAAGGAATTGGCCGCCAGGGAGTCGCAACTAATTCCACACGTGGCACACTGGAAGCATTGCCACTCCTTCATTCGTTTCGAAGGAATGAAGCTACTGATGTAGTCCTCATAAAAATGTTTTAAAAATATGTTTGAAATGGTAACGTATAAAATTAAAAACATTAAATTAAAAATAATAACATCCTCTTTCAAATGCTACCAAACTTAACCCAGCAATACCAACGGGGGGTACATTGTGTCCACCTTCTGTTATTTTAATTATTATGTATCTTAATTATCTCACTAGAAACATGAACTTAATAGTTATTGTCAATCATTGTCTCTAGTATTGAAATGCGTATTTTTTTAAAATTTTGATTGTTGGTCATTTTACGAAACAACGATATATTATTGTGGTCATAATGTCCCCCCCCCCGTTGGTAGTTCTAGTGATGCATATCATGCCTTGAATTTCTTTTCTTGTCTTCTTCTTTATATATCTAATTCTGTTTTTACCAACAATGGAGTTGGTTTATATAATTTATTCATTCATTATTGATTGGTCTGACAGCTTGTTCGCGTATAACGTTTTTTTGTTACTTATTCAGTATTCAGTCTGTCTTTTGTGTAGTTATAGTAATTCACACGTGTTTGTAACAAAATTATTTCAAAATGCCTCGAAATCCTTTGACCTATTCAGAAATAATGGATATATTTGATAATTAAATAGTTTCAGATTTTGAATTTGTTGATAGTGATGAGGAAGTGAGTGAAACAGAAGATCAAAATATTGTGTGTGACCAAATTGACGAAGCATATTATTGCCATCTGACGATTACGATTAGGATCATAACAATAGTGTAATTGAAGATGGCGTTGGTGCCAGACATGTCACAGAATATGTAAAAAAATTCACATGAAAGCCTCCTCGGCTACATGAAGTACAGCACAAAATGTTGTAAAGGAACGGGAAGGACTAAGAAATGAAGGTAAAGAGAAAACCATAGATACAAATTTGAAACATTCTTTACATCAAAGTTATAAATATCATCATAAAATACACCAATGAAGAATCAGCAAGAATAAATATACCAGCAACAAATATGTGTACGTTTATAGCATCTTATCTGTATGGGACTAGAAGGTGACACTCGCAACAGTATTTCAGATCTCTGGTCTTATATTTCTGGCAGATTCATATAGGCCTATACTGTAACTATGTGTAGAACCAGGTTTCTGCAACTAACTAAAATAATTAGATTTGATTATAGAGAAACCCGATAGAACAAGATGAGTGTGCAACAATAAGACAGGTATTTGAAAATATGAACCAAGCTTTGCCTACAGGTTTTTCTTCTGGGATTCATACAGTAGTTGATGAAAAACTGTAATAGTCCTTAAAATATGTCTATTCAAAGTGCAGGAGTAAAAAAGAATCCATCGATAGTAATTCTGCCCGAAGGCAGGTCCTTCACTGCAATTATAGCATTTTCATGCTATGCTTGCAGCTTTACTAGGGAATTGTGTAGGTGTGGTAGCTTCCCGTTGCTTTCCACACCGGTGAAGGATGATGGCGATGATGATAATAATGAAAAGGGTGATGATGATGATGATGGCCATATGATTTCGGGGACCGTTTGGGCCTTAAAGTTTTCCTGACATTTGTCTTACAGGTGAGGGAAAACCCCGATAAAAACCTCACCCAGAAAAACTGCCCCGACCGGGGATCGAACCCGGGCTCGCTGCGTGACAAGGCAGCACGCTACCTCGAGACCACAGCGGTGGACTAAAAAAGAATAATACAACAAAATTAGTAAAACAACAATAATTTTTGTCACGGGTATACTTGTGGGAGGCATAGCAAGAAAACAGTGATTTGTTCAAAATGTGAACAGAGTTCTGAGGAGAATGATGAGTGACATACGCAGAGATTATAACATCAATGATTAGATCTGGGAATTGACCTGAATTAATTTTTTCTACAAATATCAATAATTAATTTGCACAAATGTTCCACTTACTTTACAACATAGACTACTACATCGGCCTAAATATCTAATGTGATTGCAAAACAAAATTTAAAACTAAGTTAAATATTACATAGGCCTAAATAAGCATGACATTCTATAGCATTTAATTTTAAAATGAATATGTTAAAATGTGTTAAAACAATTACTCATATATATTGTTTTAAGTAGTGGTCATAAAGTAACCCCCCCCCGTTGACAGTATAACTTCTGTAATATTGCTTGGTATTGCTAACCATTTTCAACTCGCATTTGTTTATGTAAAACTATTAATTCTTATACTTATAAGAGGACAACAATGTAGCAATTTCATACACTTAACTACATGATGCAAAATTTAAATTAGCATTTATAAAAATCCGATTTCATAGCCGTTTATTGCATAACATAGAATCTCTGACAGGATGATGGCGTTTACATTTTCTTTAATAATAAAGCTAAAATTGTGCGTACACTTACTTCATGAGCCAATACAACAGATGACATCAAAATGTCAACTTTTTAAATGGCGCTTAGCCGGTTGATGTATGACATCGTCCAATTCCTTGTTGGAAATTCAATAAAAGTCTTGATTTCTATGAGTCGCAAATGTACGTTTTCCTCAGATAATATATTTGTATGGACATTCTTGTTGGTGCATTACAATGACATTGACCAATTTTTACACAATGCAGAGGAGCCATGATATGAAACAACTTTTTCCATTAGTATTTTTCCATGAAAATGCAAATGTTCTCCATTCTCCTTGCGCTATACTAATGTAAACTTTAATTTTATTTTATTTCTTTTAATTCAATCTTTCGTGAAAAAGACCATGGAGACAAAAACAATAAAAGTTGTGTTTGAGGTCCGATATATACAATGCGAAAAACGGATTAATAAAACTAACTAACTCACTGGCACTATCGAACACATAGGTTCATGGCCTCGCGGACATAATCTCTCCACACTTCCCTGTCCTGAGCTAATGCTTTCTAATTATTCGCTGTATAATCCACTTCCTACAAATCATGATTAATGTTGTTCTCCCACCTCATTCTTGGTCCACAAACTGGGCGTTTTACCTCTGTTTTCCTGCAAGAAGCTTCCATGCATATCTTTCAATTCCCATTCGTGCCACATGCCCTGCCCATCGTGGTCTACGAAACTTAACTCTTCTTATTATATTTGGCTTCCTATAAAGACCATGTAGTTAACTCTTACGTAGTTTTCTCCATTCACCAGTCTGTTTATCTCTTTTTGGTCCAAAAATTTTCCTAAGAACTTTATTCTGAAATATTCGTAATCTCCTTTCCTCCCATGTTTCGCATCCATGTAATATAACTGGTAAAAAATACAATTTTATATATATTCAGTAACGTTTTATGAAAGGAGTTGGGACAACAAGAGTCCCTGTAATGCATAATAATCGCATGCATTACCAGAATTCAGCCTAATTTCTTTGTGCATCTCATTCGTATTTGTAATTACACAGGTATGCGAAGATTTTGCGGCACGCGATATTTTAATGCAGATAAGTCAAGTCAGACACTCTACTAACGGAACTGTAACTAGTTTTCGCCTATCACGTACAGATTTGCACAATTCTATTTTAACGCAAAAAATGAGAGCTCTCGGTCCAACACTTACATGCGGTAAATACTTGCTGTATTAAAATATATAAACATCTAAAATATAATACAATTTTATAATATAATTACTAATGGAAGGCATTAGCTCAGGATAGGGATGTATGGAGAGCTTATGTCCGCGCGACCATGAATCTACGGGTAAGTAAGTAATATAATTACTAATTTTATTCTTACTAGTTTGTTATTGTGTTTAACTGAGGGTAGGTTCATCCTATCACCTTCTTCTGGTTACATTACACAGTATCCGGCGAAAAAATGCAGAAGCAAGCTGCGAGCACTTGGGTATAACCAACAACATTGCAAAAGATTAGTACTGCAGCAGGCTTAGTAGTGGGCACGTGGGTCTCTTCAGGGCGTGTTTAGATTAAGCTTATTTCTGGGTTCTTACTGGTGTGAAGGACAAGGAATACGATAATCAGTAACAATGAGTTGTGTAATTAATTAAAAATGTTTATTTGTTAACCTCTCAAGAACAACACAACATTCGCAATGAATTAATAATATCTTGTAGACTTAATAATATCTTGTAGACTACTTGAGCAAATGTAGACTTCCCTAGAATATATTTAAATTGATTCACAATTTTAGGTAATAATATGGGTGAAACTGTTCCTCTGAATACTCGTAATACCATAAACTAGCCCACTCTGTTTTCGTAAGGGAGCTACTGGCCCCACTCTGTGATCGTATGAGAGCGTCTGGATCCTCTCTATGTACTCGTATGGGAGCTACTGACCACTCTGTGTTAATAATCAAATTTCTTAGCTTTTATAATTATTTCCCAAGGAAATTTTACAATTGGCTCAAGTATTCCCTTTTAACAAAAAGTATTGTTTTGTAAATCTGACCTTATTCAACCGGTCAGTCAGGCTTTAAACCTTTCCTAAATGAATACACATTTTATAAGCACTGATTTCACTTCGCTAGGTACATGTACTTGCTAACTCTTGAGTTACCGTTAACCACTGTATAACAACAGCTTATTATGTGATCCCAAATAAATTGTAATTCATGGAAGTACCTCTGCTACATAATGCCTCCTGAATCCAAAGATATAAATTGAGAATAAATTTTATTTTGATTTAACGTCCACCTTCTGATCATTCTTTGAAAACATGGTACACACAACTTACAATACACTTAAAAACATAATTTTCTTTTACAATTATTTTCTAACTCTAAACACATAAATACAACATATAAACTCTTATACTTAAGTAATAATAGAATAGTAATCTTCTCATTTTACACTTTGCTCTTTGTTCTTATTATATGCTGTCAATTTTTGAAGACCTGTAATCACTAGGAGGTTGCCGATTTTTTAACGCACTTAAATTGCGAGGACGCTAGATTATCTTGGCGTCAGGTCCAAAGAAACTAGCCTCTATGATTTATTTATATATACACTTAAAAATACACGTATTTCTATTAATTTAAATTTTTTTATACCTTATTCACTTGCGGTTTCACTAAGTACTTGAAAACCCATACGTCTTGCTGTCACTATAATAATAATAATAATAATAATAATAATAATAATAATAATAATAATAATAATAATAATAATAATAATAATAATAATAATAATAATAATAATAATAATAATAATAATAATAATGTTTTATTTATTCTGGCAGAGTTAAGGCCATAAGGCCTTCTCTTCCACTCAACCAGTACAAATACAAATAAATATTGACAAATATAGATATACACTATACTAATTATAAACAGTTAAATATACATTATATTGTAGCAATGTAAATTTCATGTACAAACATTTTATAGGATAATAACAGTACTCATATCATGCCATACTTTTTGTTTAACATTTAGAGGGAAGCATGTTCATATCTATCTATAAGATCTGGACTTTTCCAATTACGTTCTTGACTCTGATTTTTTTTAACTCCTGGATCAAATGGGGCATACGAATCGCCTACAATCACTAACTTCTTCCCTACCATCCGTATTTTTATTTTGCAAATTTCTTTAGGAACACTGCCGAATAAACCAACTCTATATTTCCTGTTTTAATAATTCCCGTATTTATCATTCTTGGGAAATTTATTATTATTTATTCCTTTTTCCCTCGATTTCTTGATCCAACATTTTCTTCTTTTGAACGAGGCTTCTACCTCCTCGTCCACTTTTAGTTTATTAATAGGGGACATATCTACCCTATAGCTACTCCATTCTGTATATTTATTCTGTTTGACCCTACAGTTCATCTTACTTTCGATTAATTTATTTGGCTTTAACGCCTTCGGTGGGTCAAGAATTTGGACAGTGTCCTCTACACTAGCAATACTATCTAGTACATTTGATTTTAAGGTAGGAATTTGATTTTCAACTAACTCTATCACTTCAGCATGAGAATAAGAGAGTTCTATTTCTGCAACCTTTTGGACTGAAGTCAGAAAATACTCGGGAACTGTCCTCCCATGCGTATCCCTGAATACGCCATTGCTAAGTTCCTGGCTACTTTTTAGTTGTCGATCAAAAATTTCTCTTTTCTCGCGATCCACGCGCAATGATATATCCTTGATCTGGAGCATTGTATGACATGTACCCACGCTCCCATCTACAAATACATTTTCACTTACCTTTTGCGAGAACCTTGCCTTCAACTGAGACTAAATGTTTTGTCGCAATGTTATCAGCAATGATCATTATCTCGTTCAACAGTTTGTTATTCTGCTCCACCTCGACCACAGGTTCTACTTCAAAGGCATTTTTATTTGGTTCATTTGCGACTATTTGTGAATATTTTATATTGCTATTTAAATATTTCTGAAATTGTTCCACTTCTTTTTCATTTTTTTTTTCTTTCAGCTCGCATTGGCTCTATTAATTTATCCTTTATAGCTTTGTTTATCTGCATTAAATCATCTTTGATAACCGATTGTATGGCGTCAGCTAAGTATTTTAAATCTATCAGGGAACTAAGTTTTACTGAAATCACTTGGAAATTCCATATTCATTTTATCCCCGCGACTTTATGTACTATTTTTTCACTTTACTCAATCATATTTTTTATATATAAGCAAAATAAAGACTTTAACTCAGTTTGGGATATGCAAATTACTCTAATTAATTTATCATTACTTTTCAAATAACTATTTGATAAATTCTTATCTCTTCAAATTAATTTACATACTATAAATTAATTATTTTATTTCATTCATGCTCGTATTCAGTTAGGGAGCTGACTAGCTTTACAATTCTTATGATTTCATCACTCAACTTAAATAAAAAAAACACGCGTAATTATCATATTCCCAAGAAAATAACAATTCTTATTCATCATATTCTCTAATATACTTTAGATAGGAACGCAAATTTACTTTATCTCGGGCTCATAATCATTTATAAAGCAGATCAATCTCACGTATGGAGTTTCCAATTACACATACATTTCATTAAGGACATATAATTATAGCTTTCTATATTAAACACATATATTTTTATTACCTTTCACTTATCAGTTTATTATATTATTCTTCATTTATTTTATTTTATTTTTGATTTACGTGTCCGATGATTTCTTCAGAGTTGCCGTCTTCTGCTGATCGGATCTGCCTCTGGTTCCATTCACTGCTTCTAGCTCAATATCAGCAGCTGATTCTCATTCCTTCACCTTTCATCCTCACCGTAGCTGGCGTCGTGTTGGTCACAGTCACCTGGTTTTCTCGTTCACACTGTCACTGATTTATTTTTTGTCTATCATCCAGCGATTGTAATGTACGGGCCATGCCGTTGGTTGCGACATATGCAGCAAACTTTAGTTCAATTGATGAAGTAGTGACATTTGAAAGAGGGTTTATTATTTTGACTATTTGTGAAACAACGGAATATTCACAATGAATTAATAATATCTTGTAGACTTAATAATATATTGTAGACTACTTGAGCAAATCTAGACTTCCCTAGAATATATTTAAATTGATTTACACTTTTAGGTAATAATATTGGAGAAACTGGTTCCTCTGAATACTCGTAATACGATAAACTAGCTCACTCTGTTTTCGTAAGGGAGCTACTGGCCCCAATCTGTGATCGTATGAGAGCGACTGGCTCCTCTCTATGTACTCGTATGGGAGCTACTGGCCACACTGTGTTAACAATCAAATTTCTAGACCTTTTATAATTATTTACCAAGGAAATTTTACAATTGACTCAAGTATTCCCTTTTAATAAAAAGTATTGTTTTGCAAATCTGACCATATTCAACCCGTCAGTCAGGCTTAAAAGCTTTTCTAAATGGATACACATTTTATAGCATTAATTACGTTTCGCTAGGTACATGTACCTGCTAACCCTTAAGTTACCGTTAACCACTGTATAACAACAGCTTATTGTGTGGTCCCAAATAAATTGTAATTCTTGGAAATACCCCTGCTACAGTACCTGCACTGCTTCCATCTCCAGCACAGAAAATGAGTTCAGTTTGTCCCTAGAATGAAAAGACAACAATCTGCGTGCTATTAATTTATCAAGATCAATAGAATTGGTACGCATTTTGGGTCTTACAAAATAATGTTATTCTCGCGATTTAAAGAAGACAATCTTTTAACTTCTAATACGAGTTTTATTGGTATAAACATCGTGAAAAATAATTAAAAAGGTATTTCGTGATGGGGAATGTAGTGTAATGTTATATCCGCGACTTGAATGGTCGCCTGTGAACAACTGGCAGTATATTTATTACCTAGCAAAGAAGTCTGAAGGACGTTCTTCTGGATAATGATAATAAATTAGCATCAATTCCAGTAGTTCCTTCTGTGCACATATACAAACATATGTACTTTTCCAGAAAAGATGAAACGTAATGAATACAAGTGGTGCGTGTGATGTTACCTTAAGGTGTGCGGAATTTAATTGGGGCAATAAGGAGGGAGGGTACATGACATTTCCGTGTTTTTCGTGCGATTGGGACTCCAGAGCCGGGAAATGGCATTGGAAAGTTACTAATTGGCAGAAAAGACTGTTACCAGTAACAAAAGAATAATAAATCGCCCATTATGAAAAAAAAATATTACTACGGTATCTCATTTGCGCACAAAACTAGGATTAAAGAAGCAATTTGTTGAAGGTTTGAACAAAAAATGTCCTTGTTACAAATGCATTGGTAAAAAAAATATGTTATTGTCGGAGACAAGAAGTGAAGAAAGACTTCTCTATGGCCACAGATTCGCAAATTTATTAAGGATATTACTTTTAAGAACTGTATGTCTGACATGGAACTGCAAGCTTGGGAATCATACAAGAACGTTATCGAGGGCACTGGAACGTATTAAGAGTTTGAAGTTACACTTTCTCTTCTTCAAAATTTTCCAAAAAATTTAAGAGCATTAAGTGAAGAACATGATGAGAGATTCCACCTTAAAGCCACAAGAGAGATGGAAACGAGGAACCAGGGTCAATGGGATATCTCCAATTGCCTACTATCTTTTGTGTTTGGTAAGAGAAAATCCTCAGCAGAAGTAAAAAACTATAATAGGCCTATTATAATTATATTGTGAAAGGAAAAATTAATGTCTGAACCAGGAATCGAACCGTGGACCTCTAGTTCTCCGTACTAGTGTGATAGCCCACCACACTATAGACTTGGCATAAACATAACAATTCTTTCTACATATACAAATATATAATTCCCGTTTCGTCCGCTGCCAGGTAGGTGTCACTACTATCGCCAACGGCCGGCTATTAATACGAGTATTATAGATTTGTATATGTGTAAAGAATTGTTAATGTTTGTGCCAAGTATAGAATGTAAAACTGACTTGTAGCCGTGTTTAATTAGGTGTTTAATTAGGTACATGGACAATTGTGCTCCGGACTAGTTGGGTTCAGGTTTCGGTAGAACAATGACTTATATCTCGGGTACCCGTGAGAAAGGATATATATAGTAGTCCCGGTGTGATGTCTTGAAATTGACGTTCCACTTTTATTGATAATTTGACTTACATTTTTCGTATTAGACGACGAGTTGACACGAAGGCTCTTGGTGAATCAGAACTAACAATATTTATAACACTCAACAAAGTGCTGAAACTTACACAGAGCGATGTATGCACTCGCGTTAGTAAATTAGTTTATTTCGCTTATATAAAGCGATGAGCCCTGCACCGGCACACTCGCTAGTCGCTACTCCTACTCACTACCGAACTAACTACTCCAAGCTACTGAACTAACTCTAGTTTTCGCTAAGTAAAAAATATTTATTGTTTCTGAGTGGGCCGGCATATGTCCCTTCCACCAAAAGTCTTGGCGTCTCACAAACAGTTTATATGTTACACTAATTTTGATTGGTAAATGATATCTTAAGGGCGTTATCGTGGGTGTTAAACTTAGGCGTTTGTGACCTCGTCCCCTCCCTTTAAATAGTTGCCTCATAATATAATATTTCCAGGGTTAACCAAATGGAGTGTTCTTTAATAGGACGGCTATCGTCTGTCGGCATCCACCTTATGCCGCCAAAGAAGGCACCCGCTGCTAGCGACATGTCCTAGTTAAAATTGGCTTGGGAATAACTTTTTCCACAGTTTACTTAGGAAAATCCAATTGCTTGTGTGCGATTTCCCAGCCTTTTGTATGAAGTTTTTGGGCTTAGCATTGTTATAACAATTTGATAATAGTGCAGTATTATAAGTCCTTTTAACAAAGGAAACTGCAGACTTTTTCCCCATTGTATAAGGGCTTACGGTTCCATTGTATGATGTTTACTAGTTTCGTTCGCTACAATAGCAGAGATCCAGGTCTATGACCGGCGCTAATTGCTTGGTACTAGTGTTTTATTTATTGTTCATGAAATTATTTTGTGGTAGGTTATATCATTTTAAATTTGTTATCATTGAATTCCTGTTTTAATTCCAATTCATTTGAATATAAATATGCCCTACTTCTGATAATAATTACAGGTTAATAAATTCTTCACCATTAATAAAAGTACTTATTTTCTGAAATAAGAGGCTGAGCGAATGACTTGCACACAAATGATATAGTTGGCTGCACATAGTACGGAGAACTAGAGGTCCACGGTTCGATTCCTGGTTCAGACATTAATTTTTCTTTTCACAATATCATTATAATATGATAATCGGATCCATTATTGGAACTGTGTTAAAATAAAAGTATTGGAAAATGTTAAAGAAGTGAAAACGCCAATACTCCCCGTTCATTTGTTGCTAAGCGAAGGAGAAAATAGAGATCTTATGATATATTAGTATCTTTTAGTTTATTTTAAACTATTTGAACTGCACAACAGCTATTGTATCAAGCCTCTGTAGGTTGTAAAATAATTTAAAGGATTGTTGCTATTACATACGAATAATTCAAAAAGTATTAAATATTTAATTTCAAAATGACAAAAAAGAAACCTTTCGTGATACGAAAAAGCTGTTAACATATTTGACATCAGTACACTAAAATTAGCTGTAGAGATCTATTAAACCCTATGCCGCAGAGAAAAATAAATAAATTCGCAGGCCAGTGTTATTATTCATAGGTAATTGAATTCAGCCACTTCCTCAAAATTTCCCTCATTTGTCATTAGCTGTCCGTTTCCATTATATAATGTATTTCTGTGTGTGATCATATATATAGTTTTATGAAAAGCGGACTAATATTTGTCAAAAAGATTAAATAATCGTTCATTTTTATATCGAAAATGACCATGAATACATGTTAAAACGTACATACTACATGTATTGTTATCGACAATTGTATTGCGACATTTAGCCTACCAACAAACTTGGCCTGTGCATTCTACACAATGTATGTGCTTCTGTAACACAATGTGCTTGTGAGTGGCGACTTATTGTCTCCCTCCACGTTGCCAACTATGTTGTGTTGGATGATGAAAGTATGGCGTCAAAATGACATAGGCTAATACACTTCCTCTGAAAGATAACCTTGCTGTATAATTCACGTACATTCTATGATGATGGAAGGGCTAGTAATGAATATTCAACTTTGACCACGCACCAAATGTTTCACTACAGTCGAGCCGTTCTAATATCCTGCGTGGCCACACCAACCCGATTTCTGGCGGGACCACTGCACGTAGTTTATACAGCAAAGCGACGTTCTCAAGTCAGTACGATCTTGTGTGGTGAACGAATCAACTGGAGTGTTATTACAGTGTGGTGTTTTCTGTGAATTTAATCATTATAATGCCGCGGAGGTATCACAAACCTGAGAAACAATTCTTAACGTAAGAGATTATTTCGAAACAGAGCGTGAGAACCTGGAAGTAGTACAAGGGTAGACTTGTAACATCCTATGTAAATGTGACATGTGTCTGTAAGCCTGTAACCTTGGCAAGATCCACTGTTAGTGAAGTTAACAAGTCAGCTGGTCAAAAGCCGTCATGTGATTCGCTACCAGTTTTTACACCGGCACTACTGTAAGGTACAGCAGCAGATGGAAATTTTTAAAACTTTCCTTAAGTCGATTTAGTTTTATTTTCTGATACAAATACTTAATTTTAACACACACACACAAACACAAATTATATATATAAAGCGCAACATGTTAGACGTAAAATTCATAAAGTTGCTACACTTGAATTTAAAGAATCCGAAGGTAGCTCGGACTCGTAGTGATGACGTAGCAAAACATTTTACTGCACGTATTCAGTACGAATATGATTTAGTTGCTGCCGAGGCTAGGTACCATAATAGCTGCTATAATTCCTTCTTCAGATCCGCTACTGGGGGTAAAATTGGTCGTTCTCAAGATGAATCTACTAATGTTGCGATGGAGAAAAAAGTGATGACTGCCAATTTTCATTGGAAGAATTACAAAATAATTGTAGAAATCCAGCTTTAGATAATAAAACAATTAAGATTCGATTTAAGTTGAAGTATGATCATCATGATATTCCTAACTAAGCTTCGTATGAGAAAAAAGTCAAAATGAAAAGGAAGAATAATTTAGAATCATCAAAGCTGCCGCAAAAATCATTCGAGAGGACATTCAATCAGTAGTATTTGATAATACTAATTACCCCCCGTCGAATGTATGAAAATATTAACAGCGATATTCCTGAGTCATTGACTTATTTATTGGAACAAGTAATTCTTAAAAATAAACAATTTAAACTAGAACTATTAAAACTAGTATGTACTAATATCAGCCACAGTATTATGACTGCTGTTAGCCTAGATATTTCAAATCAAAATTGCAATTGGGTCAATTAATAGATAATACTTTGGAACCAATTGAAACGTTACTCCCACCCGCTCCACAAATATTCTTAACATCATTTTTTGCAATTGCAAAACGGGTTGTAGTGCAAAATGTGGCTGTAAAAAAGTCAGATTATTTTGTTCGCCAGTATGTACCAATTATCAAGGCCAGTCTTGCTCCAATGTTTAATTAAATGGAACAGATGAAGATTTATATGATTTCAATGAGGAAATAACGATACATCTTTCTCAGTACAATTAACAAATATCCAGCAAGGAGAAGAAGAAATCGAACAAGACATAACAGTCGAAGTAGAATTCGAAGATTTTCAGTCAGATTAACATTAGACGGAATTAAAAATAATTTTTGTCACTTAAATAATTCCCAATTGTACCATTTTTCAATTAATGGAATATTATTTAATTAAACTTAATCACAATAGATCGTGGAGTATAACTTTCGAAGAAACCTCATTAAAAAGAATGCGCCAAATACACTACCTCATAGGTGGTGCGGAAATGTGTGCATATTAGGTAGAATAAGACTTCTTCAAATTTTAGAATCGTGATATCTCAGGAATGGTGACTCTTAGGAACAATTAGTGTAGACAATTACATCTACAACTTTTGTCTGACCTATGTTTATGATAAAACTTACCGTTTGGCTGGAAAATGCAAAATAACCCATATTCGCGAACGTTGACCTTGAATAATTTTATTTTGCAGATGTGGTATCGATGGGGACTATTCACATTTCATTTATAATGGTGTTCCCAACATTCGTACCAATTTTCAGCTCTATGCGAATTTTTGTAAATTGAAATGTCTATTTTGACCGGACTCTTTATGAAACAACACATTAGTATAGAGATTGAAAAGTGATAAGGTATAAGATATTATTCTCTTGCCCTGTTTATGTGAACCAATGAAAACGGTACAATACTTTGATACACAACGTAAAGAAAAACGCAAATTTATCTGTCTTTTAATTAAGGTTTAATTATAACAAAGATAGCAGTTGATGATAACCGAAATTATTTAGGAATAATTTTTCTTTCTTCTTATTTTAATCACTCCATTTTATTTATTTTACGTATACTATGCCATTCGGGCCTTACAGTGACATGACTACCAGGGAGAAAATGTTCAAACATGGATCACATATGTTCTTTTTTCATCGCACAAGGACATGGAATGTGTCCACGAATGTGGAATCAGTTCAATGTAAGACAATCTCACAAGCAACACGAATGTTTAACACAAATATCCCATTTTCGTCACACATTTGTACCAAACGAGACGAATATGATAGGATGATTAATATGGCCAGATGATATTCGGTAATTATTTGGGCATTAAAATTTCCCAATTTTTTACATATAAGGAAAAACCACGATAACGTCTCATCCAACAATTCTATGACGCGGTATAATGGGCTTACGTTAAAACCCAAATTTCTCAAGATAAGCAAAATAAACTTCAAGGTGATCTCTAAAAACATACGTTGTCTAGATATTCTATGTTTTAGAATATAAAAAAATAATTTTCTAAAACAAAGAATATCAAGTCGAACATACTTTATATAGAGTCACCTTGGAGTTTATTTTGCTAGTCCTGAAAAGTTTTTTTTCTTACTTAAGCCCATTATAGATTAGATTAGATTAGATTAGATTTATTTAGCCTGGTGGAGTTAAGGCCATGTGGCCTTCCCTTCCACTCACCAGGACAAACATATATTACATCCGAATATAACAATCTGAATTAACTCTAATATTAAATACTAAATAAAAATTTGATCAAAAAGATAATATCTATTATATTACGATCTATAATGTAACCAGTTAATGTTAGTTAAAATTACGACTAAAACTAATAATAAAATGTATACAACCAAGACATATTAAATTGTCCCTGTCTAATGTATATAAAAACAAAGAAAAATAATGAGATATAGAAAACTAATTTTACGATTACACAATATTTAAAACAAAGCAAAAGAAAATATTTGTTAATCTTAATATTATTTTCAATAATAATTGAATTTTTAATGGTTAAAAGAATACTCCCAGTGAGGTGTATAAGTTAGTTTGTTATTAAATAAATCTGTAGTTTGTTTTTGAAGGATGTTATAGTTTGACGGTCCGGCACATCATAGAAATGTTGGTGTTGGAATCTGGGCGTGCCGCGAGGAGACAACGACGTTACCCCTAAACCTCAATGGTAGACTTAACATGACTGAAAAAAAAATATATATATGTATATATGGTCCACCGCTGTGGTCTCGAGGTAGCGTGCTGCCTTGTCACGCAGCGGGCCCGAGTTCGATCCCAGGTCGGGGCAGTTTTGCTGAGTGAGGTTTTTATCGGGGTTTTTCCTCATCTGTAAGACAAATGTCAGGAAAACTTTAAGGCCCAAACAGTCTCCGAAATCATATGGCCATCATCATCCTTATCATTATCATAATCATAGTCATCCTTCACAGGTGTGGAAAGCAACGGGAAGCTACCACACCTACAATTCCCTAGTAAAGCTGCAAGCATAGTATGAAAATGCAATGATTGCAGTGAAGGACCTACCTTCGGGCAGAATTACTATGGATGGATGGATATATATATATATATATAGTGGAGACAAGCTTATGCAGACGTCATCAGTTGTAAATATATTTGATAAAACAGCATGCCAAAGCAGAAAAACAAACATTATTAACAGGTTTAAATTTATTTCTCTCAAAACTAACAACACTTGTTTGCAACTCAATTTGTTTATGTAGTTCTGAACGCACTGATGGTATGGAGGGATTGAAATAACGCCCTGCATTATAAACATGCCTTCATGTCATTTAGCATTCGTCAACTTGTTTCGCTAGTCTACTAATTAGGACTGCAAGCTAATATGTTATTGTAATAACTAATGTATATATATTTTTGTAACATAGGCCTATGCATATTGTAGTATGTGTACGAAACAATGTTTCGTCAGTCAGGAAATATAAATTGCATATATATATATATATATATATATATATATATAAGTAAAGTGAAAGTAAAGTAATCCCACTACAGGCCTCAGGAGGCCCTTGGGGCAGTAGGAGGTTAAGGCTCCCACTATTTCTGGACAATCGGCACTTGATGTCAGCCGGGTTATCAGCCCTCCGTGACGGCCGCCTTTACCCCCAGAACAAGCGTCTGGTACTCATTTCCGTTAGAGGCTGAGTTGACCCCAGGGCCATAGTGCCACCAGAAGGTTTGGGTCAGTTTAAAAATCCTGACCCTACCGGGACTTGAACCCTCGACCTTCCGGCTTGTAGCTCAGTGCCTTAACCACTACGCTACGGCGTGCCTCCAATTGTATATATATATATATATATATATATATATATTTAGGTTTTTACATAGTATAATGTTATATACATCGGAAGTTTGGACAATGACACAACATGCCTTCTGAATAACTGCAGTTGAAATTGATTTTTGGAAAATAACTGTCAGAAAATCTCCACTGGGAAGAATTAGAAATACAGAAATTACAAAATGGATGAATGCAGAAAGAAGTATAATGTATGAGATTGAACACAGAAGGCTAATATGGTATTGGCACGTAAGAAGAATGCAGGATGGAAGACTACCAAAGGCCGTCCAACATGGAAAATTGAAAGAAGGACCAGAAAAGGAAGATCAAGAACAACCTGGAAGAATAACATTCAACATTCAATTAGGAAATTTGGTGTAACGGGTAAAGACACAGAGGACAGAGAACGATGGAGAATTTTAATTAAGGGAAATTTGTGATTGTGTATTACAAACTGGTCATCTATAAGTCCGTAGTCATTGGTGTATTTTTAAAACTCATGTTAATTATTAAGAATAGTTAGAGAAAAACTTCAGTAATTAGGAAAATTCTCAATAAATAAAAAAAAATAATAATGAAATATAACACAATTTAAGATTGTTCTCCTGTAAGCAGTTTTGGATTTTTTAACGAATTTTTAACAATCCTACTTACTACACATCGAAGAAAAACATAAGAAATATTTGTGTGGATGTCTGTGTCTGTTAACGCTCTATCGACTGCAATTTTCTTTTTACTTCCATACTCGGAATTTAGAAATGTATTAATAAAATTAAATTTGAGTTCCATAATTGGAATACAATAAAACGTGTTTAATCCGGAACGTGAATAATGCGGAAATTTGTCCAATGTGAACAAAGTGATTGGTCCCGGTGAAATAATAGTAATGTTACGTGTATTTATTTTGTATAAAACGGAATCTGCCCAACGCGCAAAACGGAAGGATATTTGTACAAAATTCATGAAAAAAATTATATATGTTTATTAACCATCAGCAGTTTTTTTTTTACTGAAGGCAGGTGCCAAGACGGCTTTTACAAATAGTGATTCAAACCAAATGGACAAATAAATATCAAAACAAAACAAACCTAATTTTCACTGACCCTAAAGTTAATCGTTAAAAGTTGTTGTATTTCACATGCCGATATGTATTTTGATAGATGCCTCAATCGCTACGATTGATAAATTATTGTTTCAACCTGTTAGTTGCAATAATTCAGATAGAATAACACGTGTCTCTTGTGCTTCGTTCCCAGTTTATAATGTCGAGTAAATGGAAAGAAAAATAATTAGTGCCGAAGAAAAAAAAATAGTGTTGCCGCTTAAATTAAAAATTATACTGCTTGACCGTTTATACGCGTTGGCGAGTAGTTTACATCTATATCACGCTGTCTCAATATTGATGAATCCAGAAATCCGAAAACAAAATAAAGAATTATATCGCAGAATTCACAGCTAAATCTTAATTCAAATACCTTTTAAAATCGGCGAAACAGGAAAAAAAAACCAAGTTCTTTAAGCCCGTACCTAAACCTGATAGTAATAATTAATAGAAATTGTTCAAAATCTCTCATTAATTTATTTTATTTTGATAATTTTTATTATATTCTGTAATCTTCAAATGTATCCCCTATATAATCATTCAAATTACCATTCCATACTCGCGATTTCTGTATTCGAGGCGTATTTTCGGAACATGTCACCCACCAATAATGATAATAATAATAACAATAATAATAATAATAATAATAATAATAATAATAATAATAATAATAATAATAATAATGCTTTATATATTCTGGCAGAGTTAAGGCCATAGAGCCTTCTCTTCCACTCAAACAGCACAAATACAAATAAATATTTGACAAATATAGATATACACTATACAAATTATAAACAGTTAAACATACATTAAATGTAGCAATGTAAATTTCATGTACAAACGACATTTTATAGGATAATAACAATAATAAT
The DNA here is from genome assembly GCA_030220185.1 of Diploptera punctata. NCBI lineage: Eukaryota > Metazoa > Arthropoda > Insecta > Blattodea > Blaberidae > Diploptera > Diploptera punctata. The sequence goes on along the minus strand of JASPKZ010005273.1, from coordinate 489,686 downwards.
ACTTACGATAATAATAATAATAATAATAATAATAATAATAATAATATAAATATGATAAATTATACGAGAAACACCAATTAATATATATATATATATATATATATATATATATATATATATATATATGAGAAGATTAATGATCTTGAAATGAATGCAAAAAATAGGAACATTAGAGAATTATATCAGGGAATTAGTATAGAGAAGAAGGGGTTTCAGGCTAGAACAAACATAATTCGGAATGAAAAGGGGGATATGATTGCAGATTCTAGGAGTATATTAAATAGATGGAAAGGTTACTTTAATCAGCTATTAAATGTACATACAGAACAGGACATTGAGGAGGATAAGTTACAGACAGCAGAAATGCTAGTCACAGAGCCAAGTGCATTAGAGGTTGAAATGGCGATTGAAAAATTGAAGATGTATAAAGCATCAGGTTCAGATAAGATCCCAGCAGAACTGATAAAATCAGGGGGAGAAAAATTGATGGACAAGATATGCTGGTTGCTTAGTATGATTTGGGAAAAAGAAGCTCTTCCAGATGAATGGAAGGAATCAATTATCATACCAATTTATAAGAAAGGAGATAAAACTGATTGCAACAACTACAGGGGCATCTCATTACTTTCAACTTCGTACAAAATTCTAACAAATATATTAGTAAGCAGACTTACTCCCTATATTGATGACATTCTACGAGATCATCAATGTGGATTTAGAAGAAACAGGTCTACAACAGATCAGATTTTCAGTATAAGACAGATTTTAGAGAAGAAATGGGAATATAATGGTACTGTACATCAACTATATGTAGACTTCAAAAAAGCATATGATTCAATTAAGAGGGAGAAGTTATATAGTATCCTGCTGGAGTTCGGAATTCCTAAAAAGTTAGTTAGACTTATACGAATGTGTCTAAATGGCTCAAAGAGTAGGGTGCGTGTAGGCAAACAGTTTTCAGACACTTTTGAAATCCAGAATGGGTTGAAGCAAGGAGATGCACTATCTCCTCTACTATTTAATTTTGTACTAGAGCATGCCATTAAATCTTTAGAGAATGAGGAAGGCTTACAACTCAATGGTATTAATAAGCTGTTAGTTTATGCTGATGATGTAGTACTACTGGCCGATAGCGAGGAGATACTAAAGGCCAACACGCACACACTATTGAGTAACACTAAGAAATTAGGACTGGAAGTAAATATCAGTAAAACTAAATATATGGTCACTCGTAGAAATTCAGTATATAATGGAAATGGACAGCTAATGACAAATGAGGGAAATTTTGAGGAAGTGGCTGAATTCAAATACCTAGGAACAATAATCACAAATAGGAATGAGATGCACAAAGAAATGAAACATAGACTCAATTCTGGAAATGCATGCTATTATGCATTGCAGAGACTTTTGATGTGCCAACTCCTTTCAAAAAACGTTAAGCTGAAGATATATAAAACTATTATTCTACCAGTTATATTATATGGGTGGAAAGGGAGGAAAGGAGATTACGAGTATTTGAGAATAAAGTTCTTAGGAAAATTTTTGGACCAAAGAGAGATGAACAGACAGGTGAATGGAGAAGACTACATAACAATGAACTACATGGTCTTTATAGGAAGCCAGATATAATAAGAACAGTTAAGTCTCGTAGACTGCGATGGGCAGGACATGTTGCGCGTATGGGGAATGAAAACCGTGCATGGAAGCTTCTCGTAGGAAAGCCAGAGGGAAATCGCCCAGTTGGTAGACCAAGAATGAGGTGGGAGAACAACATTAACTATGATTTAAGGGAAGTAGATTATACAGGGAATGATTGGAAAACATTAGCTCAGGATAGGGATGTATGGAGAGCTTATGTCCGCGCGGCCATGAACCTTCGGGTTCGATTGTGCCAGTGAGTAAGTAAGTATATATATATATATATATATATATATACTTTACACTGGGTAATAATGAAGTCGAGGTTAGAGCAAATGTAAATTTGGATTTCTTTTATAGATGCCAATGATCTTTTACTGTATAGATTCTACCTGTATAGATTCGGCCTCATTACACACCCGTTATGCGAAACACGGATACCTGTCTTGCAAATAACAATTGCGCTGTAAAATCTTAAATTAGTTAAGTTCTGAGACCGATCTTTCACAGGTAGCGTTCTGAATTTACGGAACAAATATGCCTAAAACGTATGTATCATTCTCATTAAGCGAAAACGTGAAAGTGATTGACGATAAATCGCCAAACATTTCCGGACCGATGCTCCAAAGTCAACGTCTACCTCTTGTTAAATCCCTAAGGGAATAACGATTTCAAAGAATCTTCAGGTAGGCTAGACAGTTTTAAAAGACGACACAATGTAGTGTGGAATGAAATTTGCGGATAATCAAAGAGTGTGGACGAAAGTGTAGTTAGCGAACGAAAACCGAAACTGCATACTTGAATTTCAGGATACGCGCCTAAGAGACATTTTTAACGCTGACAAAATGGGATTGTTTTTTTCGCGCGTTACCGTCAAAGTTGCTCATTACATACTATACTTCACGTTTCAACGACAGCAGAACTACAATTAATCCAAAGTACATAAAAATGCATATAGGGTACTCTATAATCTAAGATAGTTAATAAGTTTTAGTTTCTTTTATAATGCGGAATTTTGTCCAATATGGAAAAAAATGGTCCCATGCGATTCCGCTTTGAGCAAGTTTTACTGTATTATTATTGTAGATTAACCTGAAACGAAATTTTAAAAATCGCCAGAGCTTCCACAATTTTATTATTTTTGTCAACGAAACTCGGTATACGGTAGCAAAATAAAACAAGAATTGTATTCATCGAAATATTACCATTATAAGTGGAGGTTTATCTGAAAGCTGAAATGTTAAATTCATTCTTGTGGCTTCCATATGTGTTTTCTCGTAACGAAATTGGATGGATACGATTGGTTTAACAAAATAAACAAAATCTCTCCGCAGCACATATGATTAGAAGTTAATTGGTATTTTTCAGAGCGATTCGTCCGTTAGATGGGAACTTTACCTGCCTTCTCCTAAGGGCTTTCCGACAAGAGTAGACCACATGCTGATATAGTGTTTCACCTTTCACATTATGTTCTTCATCATCCCTCATAATACACATAAAGTCTTAAACATAGGCCTATCATAACCCTATACTCAGTTCTGTACTCAATTCAAGAACACAAATGCATGTATAGATTTCTGCCGAAGTGCTGTGTAAATTCATGTCATGTATCCCCAACGTTTATATAACATATTAAAATATAAACGAATTTAACAATAAAATTCTCCAATACATTCCAATGTTTATATTACTCAACTGGTTTATAAAATACGAGTCTATAAAGCTCACTCTTGTAAAACATCTTTAAAGTATTTTCATTTATTCCATTTCCCCATTTCTACTTCTTTTTCTTCTCTTATCTTTTTCACTTCCTACAAACATGTGTTTGATCTACTTCTTTGTCTCTCTACAGATGACATCCATTGTATACATTTATTTAACTCTTATTTTTTCATCCTTTATCTCTTTTTGATATGTCCAGATATATTATCTTTCCAAATGTATATATATTTCTTACTCAAGAATTTAATCCTATATATTCATTTCATGTCGTTGTTCTCTACAATGAACATACAGCAGCAAATCAATGGATTCGTGATCATCAGGGATAGTCTTGTTCCGATTGGAGAGAAGCAATTAAAATGCAAGCCAAATGTATCGGCGGTGCGTTCTTTGCCGGGCAGTCTAGGGACGATACCCTCTGTAGACGCTGTCGCCAAGAGCACGAAACCCTTGCACACGTCGTTGGGACTTGTCCGTTTGGAGAATCACTGAGAAACATTCGGCGGCACCACACTATTCGAAACATGATGGCAGAAGCCTTGCGAGATTATGGATACATAGTTTATGAGGAAGGTCATGGTGTGGCCATTATTGTAAGTAACAGATGAATAGATATCATTGCATTTAGACCATGTTCTAAAATTGATGTGATATTAGATCCCACAATCCGTTTCGATACTCATAGTGGCCAATGTGAGGAAGTTGACTGAAAAGAAAGCCATAATGAGCCAACAATTGACTATTACAAATATGAATACCAATTAGATAGTATAACTGTCACAGGATTGATGATCGGGGCAAGAGGTACTATACCAGGATTCTTAGCTAAATTTTGGAATTTCTCACAATTGGACAGAATGTATCTTTCTAAAATTGACATCGCTGCCTTTAGAGGATCAATTTCAATTTTAAGAAACCATCTTTACAAAATTTCTACATTACAGTATGTGTACTTCAATTACAATTTGGATTTTTTAAATGTATTTACAAAATGTATTTCATCAGTTTCGAAAATTAATTGTCTCTATCACTTTGTCCTTGAGGCAATCATCTGATGAAGAAAGTTGTGTATAATTTAAAAAAATATATATTTTTTTAATTCGAGATTATTTAGGCTAGATTTATATCTAATGCTTGTAGTGCTATTATACGTGTATGTATGTTTGAGGATATCTCTGGAATACCTTGAGCAATATCAACCAGAATTGGTGAACGTACTAACTTAGCTAAAACCAGAAAATATACTGTAGAAGTAATATACACCTAGCACTTCTAGGGATCAGAGTGAGGTAATATATAAAAGCATTAGAAAATCATCTATGTTAGCGTTGAAATATGTAGACATCTGGGTTTCTGAGAAGAGTAGTGACATACCGGATATCATTCAATTCCAAGTTCAGAGCCATCGGGATAAGTGGTGAGGAGAATTGAAAAACGAAATGTTTAAAATGATGGATATTGTTCTAGATTCCTTAAATTTGTTGGTACCTAAGCAGATTGGGATAAAAATACTCGTAGTAAGCGGGGTATCAGCTAATACTGTGACGGGACGTGGTGGTTTTTGTTGGAGGCGAACCTTCCAGACGTACTTAGGTAAAGCTTATAGATGTTTCGAGTTGCTGATTGCTTATGACTATCCTTGTGGATGTGTCTGGTGCGGAGTTTATCGAGAGATGGAATAGCTGGTGGCCCGCAGTGAGACTTTCGGTTGTACCTTTCTCGAGAGGTGAAGCAGTTGGTGGTCCGCAACAAACCTTCTGAATGTATTTGGTTAGAGCTCCTCGAGAGATGGAGCGCACGTTTCCCGGCCTGTCTAGACACTTATGATGCGTCCTCGATCGCTACTGTAAGAAGGGATTGGACATCGTAGTAGCCAAAAATAAAACAGGAACGGGGCCGGGTACTAGCGGCTGCTGGTTATCATCCGTCATCTATGACATCATCATATCAAACTTCAATTAACATTCAACTAACTGGGACAAATGGACTCTGTCTAGGAACCCGGGCTCCATGCATAATGGGCCGAAGAATTGCTCACCACTTGCTATTCTTAATAGCTGGTCGCAGAGCATTTCACTTCGACTCTCTAATACCTAATTGTGAGTTGTGAGCTGTGACTCAGCGTGCGAAGACAGTAGTGAAAAGAAGTCAGTGTGCTAAATCCGTGATTACTCGTATTTGGAAAAGACAATTGAAATGCTAGAGAGAATTTAAGTGTTTTAGTACGCGATAGAAAGGAATATGAGTAAACTGTGAAGCACACAGAACTCAACCTGAATTGTATAAACTTACTTTACTACACATAAAGTAGATTTTTTTTCTGTGAAGCTAGAGGTCGTTAGTTAAAGAGATTCTAGTGGAACAAGAAACATATTTTTTTTTGTAGAATGCCACCAGATTTTCTTGTATGACATTTTTGGCTTTCTCCATTGAATTGGCGGAATTGTAATCCATTTATTAGGTTGGGACACTTAGAAGGCGGAGTTACGTTACCCGATGATATGATGGGTGAAAAATGATAATGAAGCGCGCCAGAAGAGGCCTTAACCTAAATGTCAGACCATGGACAATCACAGGAATAATTCTCATTCAGGAAAAAATGCCCATGATCTGACCGGGAATTGAACCCGGGACCTCATGAACTATAGTCTGATACTCTGACCACTAGCCCATTTGGCTATTACTTGTTGATATAAATGGAATGGAGTTGAGAATCGATTACGACTGGTAAAATGAATTGAGGAAATTTGTATATTTGTCCTGAAAAATAGTTTGGCCCACGCGTATACTTTCGGGCACAGATTGCATCTGATTATACTTTCGTGACTGGCGTAGAGTACACATCCGATGTTGATCTCTGAAAATTATCCAAAAATATTACTGAAAGAGTTATTTGGACACGAGAAAAAGCGAACATGTTTGAGCTGATAAAATTGTTTGATGCAGTACATATGCCTAATCTATTATTCTAGTCATGAGCCAACATTTGGCTGACTACCTGCAAATCGTCATACATGAGGGGATATAGAGAATTCATCTCGTCAAACATTCCTAGATTTCTGTTCTGTCAAAGCAATGTGCGCACGCAACTTTGCACGTCCTCGTCAACTGTAAAATGGAACTTTGAATTCACATAAAGTTTTTATTGACAAAGGAACGTATAATTATATCGTATAAATTAAAGTAAACATTTAAAAATAAATTAAAATCCGTCACGCAACGACAACACAACCTAAACACATTCCTCAGCAAATCGAATTTATCTTTCGATTTTGGTCCTTTATTAAATGTATTTTTATCTTGTTATTTTAATTCTATATTTCCAGATTCGTTCCGAGAAAACAAACATGGCTGGCGAAAGAGTGATTTCATATTTAGTTTTTCAAGTAACCTCACACTTATAGTAGTCTGATTTCGCTTATTTTTAGATAATGACTTTTCTCGTTTCATATTAATAACATGTGTCAAATTTCGTTCAAAAATCGGAAATTGCTGCAGGAACAATGATTTTAAAATGTTTGCTTCTGATGAATCCTTACTCCTAATTGTTGGATGTACACATGCATACACTTATGTAATTTTTGTCAAGATCATTTTCGGTATCTGCTAGGTGGGAAAATTAATGTATTGATAATAGTTTTCTCGTTCAATTTCAATAGCAAATACCGAGTTTCGTTCCGAAAACTAAAACATTTCAACCGAAGGAATTATTTTTATATTTTCGCTTTACGTAAATCCTCACTCTTAATTGTTAGATATACATAAAACCAAACAATCACAGCACACCCACACCACACACACACCACACACACACACACACACACACACACACACACACACACACACACACAAGCTCGCGCGCTTCATAACATTATTGTTGTGAAAGTTTCATTTTAAAATATATTGTAGTGTAACTGAAGAAATATTAACTAGCTCAAAGGCACCATCAAAACCCGGAGAACAATAGCAGATCACACGTACGTAAATACACCATACCTTCCTACCATGACCTAATACTTTTTATAATTTATTTTCTTCAAATCACGATTAATTAAATAAATCTAAATAAAATAAATCTAAAATAAATAAATCTAATGCTATTCTCCCACATCATTATTGGTCTATCTACCGGACCTGTCCTGAGGTTTTCCTAAATGTGACCCCTATTTCTGATTTAACGCATGATACCTTTGTGCAGAGCTCGGGACTTGCGCTGGTTCGAGTCCCAATGAGGGAAGTCATTTTCTCGTTGAATTTCGGTTCGTATGGGAACGATGCCCATCCAGCATCTTGAGGAATTTCAGTAGCTAGAATAAGTAGCGACTTCAGATTGAGAAAATCTTCTATAACGGCTCGGAGACCCGAGATGCTGACTACTGGCTTATGATCGCCCACCTCTGAGATTAGCCAAAGGCCTTCAAGGCCTGTCGTGCCATGGAGAAATCCCCCTCTTTCATTCCCCATTTCACAGGATGTAAATTATACAATAAATGATAGCAAAATGTTAGCTATGGATTGGGACATATGGAGAACTTATGCCCGCACGGCTTCATTTATTGTTAATCTTGTTAACAGAAAAGTTGTTTATTAAACCCCGTGAATAAATTAGGTGTTGAGCCCTTAAGGGTAGTGACAAAGCAAAAACAGGTATACAGACTCATAATGTACACTAAGAAAAAAAAAGAATGGGCGGACTCTTGATCTCGAATATTTTAAGTTTCAACGTGCGATTCACAAGAGTTTACTAATTGCATAGTAGAGCTACAATACGTTTCTCTTCATCAATTGAAGATCATTGTTTTATGCATAACAAGACAGCGAACTCTTAGTTCAGTGCCTGATGGCGTCCTTCGTATGCAAGAGGTCACAAGTTTGATTCCCGATTAGGTTCAATTTTAAATTATTACTATGCTCTCTATTTTATTCTGTCTGTCCACTGTTAAGGAAAAATACCAACTAACTATTTGCAAGTAGTATTATTAAAATATAAAATTATGGAATATTCACCTGAAAGGTTCGTCTCCTCAACTTAATTAGTTATTTAACTGTGGCGCTTTCGGTACTTGTCCCATCATCGGCAGGATTCAAAACTGGTGTTTCACTGAAGACCTGGTAGAGGGGGTTCGTTTTCGTTTATCTCAGGGCCGCCCAAACTTTTTAATGGGCCGGGCCAATAACTGATTGTGCAATTGATCGCGAGCCGGAACATAAATATCGTTACTATTATTGTTGCTACTGTTACTATTGTGTTTATTATTTTTTTATTATTGTTATTATTATTATTATTATTATTACTAAAATAAAATTACATTGTCATACAGAAGAATATAAAACATTTGTAACACCATGCTGCAATTAAAATTGTAAAACAAAATGGTACGAAAGTGAATATATCTACCTATTGAGAAGAGTGGAGCTTGCTTCTTAAAGATAACGAACCTCTAACAAATACCAACAACTGAAAAGTATGAGTTATGTCCGTGCTTTCGTCGCATGCAATGGAGAAATGTTCAGATTATTTTCTTTTTTTCTACAAGTTGATAAACACGTAATGCTAGTTCTTCTACACGCCTACTTAGTGTTTCTTGATCGCGATACTGAATTGAATAAATCATTTTATCGGGACACTACTTCTTGGCAACAGCAAACAGACGCTTTTCCACAAATTCGCCATCAGAAAACGGTTTCCTGTTCTCAGCAATTAGTTTCGAAACTTCATAACTCCCTTCGGTAACATTTATTTGTCTTACACCACCACCCTGAATTAATAACTGCTGTTGTGCCGTAAATTTAGGAAGGAGTTCGTTCGCTTTCTCAGTACGCTCATCTCCATTAAATTTATAAAAATGGCTATGCTTTGTTTGGTAATTATTTTAATGTTATATTTTGTTCACAATTGCAATAACATTGTTACAAATAACACATAACTCTTTGTTTCCATGCTCCTTCACAAAGTACTTGCTGGTCCAAGATTAATTAAACTTCCTACACTCGGAATCAACTTTGCGTATTTTAAAGCATTTTCTCACTTTAACACTATTTTTACAACTATTCCGTGCGCGGGCTACTGTTTGATTGACAATACAACAAGCGAAACAATTAATGTTCAAAGTTTGGAGTGGGGAGAAAACGGTAAATAAGGGATGAATCATCTCTACTACTTTGTCAAGAGAAGCGGTGACACCTCAACTCCACATTCCAGAGAGATGTATTTAACACAGGGATGTCCAAACTAGATGTTACATTTTAAAATCTAAATTTAAAACAAAATTAATTTGTTCATTTCAGTGCTTACGCGGGCCATACGAAAAGCCATGGCGGGCCGGATGTTGCCCGCGGGCCGTAGTTTTGACGGCTCTGGTTTATCTGATTGTCGTTGTTGTGAACTGCTTTCATGATTTCCATCTCTTTGAGTACGTTTATGTTCGCTGGATTATTTTCTCTGTGCAATACTGTTAGGGTGTTTTCAATACTTAGCATGCGATGTTCTTCATGGATAACGTATTTTGCATTGCTTGATTTTCCTTCTGCGTGAATAATGTCTGGAAAAGTTCTTCAAATCTGATGTTAAAACTTCTGTTTTCTCTTCCTATATAAAATTTGTTGCAGTCCTTACATGTCAATTTATATATACATTTGCTGTTGAAAATATTATTTTCTTCAATGTTATTGTTTATTATGTTGTTTAATTTATTATTAGTTCTGTATGCTATTTTTACGTTTTTATCGGCTTTCATTAGTGTATTGGCTAATTTTGTCGTTTCTTTTCCTGTATATGTAAGTGTTATCCATGTTTTCTTGTTGTTATCAGATTCTTTTTCTAGTTTAGTTATGTTGGATATATTGCTCTTTCGTTTTTGTTTATTTACGAGTTTATTCATGATTTCTTCATTATAGCCATTGGTTTTTGCCATATATTTAATGTATTTGAGTTCTTGAATATAATTGTCTTTGCTTAATGGAAGTTTTAACATTATATTGATTAAGCTGTTAAATGTACTTATTTTTTGTTCAAAAGGGTGTGTAGATTTATTGTTTACAGCCAAAGCATTGTTTGTAGGTTTTCGGTAGATGCCGATTTCTAGTTTATTGTTGTGTAGATTTTTGTTATAGACAAATATAAGTATTTTATACTGTTATTAACAGCAAAGGAGTATATAAATTGACATATAAGGACTGCAACAAATTTGATATAGGTAGAACAAACAGACGTTTTAAATCAGATTTAAAGAATATTTTCGAGACTTATTCACGCAGAAGGAAAATCAAGCTATGCAAAACACGTTCTCCATGAAGGACATCGCATGTCAAATATTGAAAACACCTTAAGAGTAATGCACAGAGAAAATAATCCAGCGACGATGAACGTTCTCGAAGAGTTGGAAATCATGAAAGCAGCTCACAACAACGACAATCAGATAAACGAAAACGAACCCAACACATGAAAATGAACCCTCTACCAGATCTTCAGTGAAACACCAGTTTTGAATCCTGCCGATGATGGGAGAAGTCCCAAAAGCGCTGCAGTTAAATAACTAGTTAATTTGGGGAGACGGACCTTTCAGGTGAATATTCCATAATTTTATATTTTAATTTTGAATAATACCTCACGGAACACATCACGAATCTTACAAAAGTTATTATTTATTATTATTATTATTATTATTATTATTATTATTATTATTATTATTATTATGATTTACCATTATCTATGGGATATTATTAGGCTGGGCTTGTTCTACATATACTAAATACTTTAATTGAAGAGTGAAACGTTTCCTCACTAAAACGTAATAAAAGAATAAATATATAAAAAACTAAAATAACTGAAGAAAGAAGAAAAGGCATGCGGAACTAACAACTAGTCTATATACCATCAGCGTCAATGACAGAATTCAATCGTTATGGCATGGAGTTCAGTAGATGTTCAGGAACGTGCTATGATATGTCGCCACATCATTCGCCGGTGTCATGAAATACCGGTACCTAATGTTATGTTGTATAATATAAAATCATTGTCGTATTACTCGTAATATACGAAACATTATACAATGTGTTACTTTAATAATATATGAAACTATATTATCGTTTGTTACATCAGTTTATAGCATAATAACAATAATAATAATAATAATAATAATAATAATAATTATTATTATTATTATTGTTATTATTATTATTATTAAGACGTGTTATTTCAAACACAATTAAATTTATATCAGTAGCTAAATAGTGCTACAGAATTTACGAAGGTAGGAATATTAATTGAAATAGTGTAAAGTGGACGTAGATTACGTGGGTGGAATTAAATGTTATGGGATGTATTTTGCAGAAATAACAAAAATCAATGTCGAGGGATTCGAACCCTGGCTGGCATATACATTTCATTTTTCCGTAATTGGTTTAACGATCTGCGCTACTCGAAAGTCAGATACTAGTCGTCTAAACTTGGTTGTCATGTTTACTTTTACACTATGCACTATAATTGAACTTTATTTGAAATATCGCAATTTGAGTAATATTGCATACGTCAAAGACTCGTATATATCATATCTCCTGCACAGCTCTTTAACTGTTTAAGACGATTAAAACCAAGTACAGCGTATTTAAAAACATTTAACAATGCGTTACCTCGTGAACCACAGCTTCAGCTCTTCAAGCATGCGAATTGGATCATAGCAGGGACTCTGCGTTTAGATGCCGCCCATTTTTCTTACTAAATATACATCGCTAGACTAATATTGTGTAAGAATTACGAGTACAAAATAAATATAGCATAAGATTTTCTGTTATGACTATTAAATAAAATTGGATTTTTCAACGCTTGCACTGGAAAAACTATGCATGTACCAGGGTACAGAAAGTTTAAAATATTAGACCTAACGTCTCTTGTCCACTGTGTACCAGGACTGACATTTTGAATGTCAGAATTTTCTTAAGTCACTCAGTAAAAAAGCCATCATATGGCTGCAGAAATTTTTTTAAATTACTACAGACGTACGTTAGACGAGGGTATTTTAATCAAACTGACTCTTTTTAACAAGTTAGCTACTTCTTTAGGTTACTTAGGAAAATGTTTGGACCGGAGAGAAACGAAAACTAATATGACATTCTGTGATGAAATGGTGTTTCTTGATCAAAATTGTATTTTATTCCTAACCATTTAGGTAAAGTAACAGCACTATAGGAAGAGTAAGACTTTAATTTAAATGTGTTGTTTCATGATTCATAAACATTTAACATCTATCGAATTTCCCGATCTATTTGTGTGAAAATTTAAATAATGCTTCTACTTGCAAACTCATGTTACAAATATACTAGGTGTTTCAGAATAAGTATTACAGACTTCTATGGGTTGTAAAGGGGACTTAGTAGATAAAGTTTCGATAAGGAACCCATGTCCGGAAACGTACCATTTTTATGTAAAATAGGGTTGAAAATCGTAACACAATGATCTGTGTTTCAGAATAAGTATTATAGGTCTCTAGGGGTTCTACTACAAGTGTGGTTCCACGTGGCGATCCTGTTGTTCGTTACACAAGTGTACCTTGTGACGCATGTTTTCATACACACTTCGCACAAGGTGTGGTATATGCTCAATAATTTTTGCTGCCGCCAGATTTCGTGCAAGAAGATATTCCTCCGACTCGACAGGCGCAGTACAACCCTTAGAAGCCTGTAATACTTATTCTGAAACACGAGACTCACTATATCAGCCCATTGTGTTCGATCTTCAAACTTATTTTACAACGAAATGGCACATTTGCAAATATGGTTTCTTTATCAAAACTTTATCTACTAAGACCATCTACAACCCCTAGAAGTTTGTAACACTTATTTTGATATATATATATATATGTAACTCTTGAAATGATCAGCCTCATGGGCTAGTGTTCAGCGTTTCTGACTACTGTTCATGAGGTCACGGGTTCGATTCCCGGTCAGACCATAGGAATATTTCCTTAAAGGGAATTTTCCTGTGGTTGCCCATGGTCTGGAGTTTGGGTTAAGTTTTGGTTAAGAACTCTACAAGCCGGAGGGTCGAGGGTTCAAATCCCGTTGGGGTCAGGATTTTTAAACTGACCCAAACCCTCTGGCGGCACTATGGCCCTGGGGTCGACTCAGCCTCTAACGGAAATGAGTACCAGACGCTTGTTCTGGGGGTAAAGGCGGCCGTCACGCAGGGCTGACAACCCGGCTGACATAGAGTGCCGATTGTCTAGAAAAAGTGGGAACCTTAACCTCCTACTACCCCAAGGGCCTCCGGGTCTGTTGTGGGATCACTTTACTTTACTTTACTCTCCTGGTGTTTCATTATCATTTATCATCGGAATAATGTAGTAGACCTTCCAGGTGCCCCAACCAAAGAAATGAATTGCAATTCGCCATTTCCAGGGGAGAAATCCAGATATGTCATGAAAGACAACCTGGTGGGGGAAAAAATGTAACTCTTGAAATAAGTTTTGAACTCTTGTAATGACCCCAAATGTGGTGCCAAGAACAAAATTTTGCCTTCAGAAGTAATATAAATTTACATTCAAAATATCCATTAAACTCAAAAATGACACAGTATTTGTCATAATTCCAATTCAGGGCTGCAGAAGAGCTGTTCTCAAAGTCAAATATTAAAATGTGTACGTGGTAGGTGCCGTCGTGCTCAAGTAGGTTAAAAATATGAACTTCTGTCCTGAAGTGATATTATGAAATATTATCTTTATTTCAACATAAAGTTTCAATATAAACGTGAATAGCGGTACACACACAAGACTAATATTTCATAAGTTAATTTTTACACAAATCCCACGTGTCATTAAGAACATTTGTCCATGTAAAACTCAAGATGGGATAAAAAAATTACAATCTTTTTCAGAACGGATCTTCAATTTTAAAACCTATAGCTGTAAGGTTCACCCGTTCTCAACTTGTTTATAAGTATTAAAATGCTGTAGGTTCGGTTTAAACCTCAATAGAAGATATATATTTACAGTGTTTTTCTCTTAATCTTCTCAAATTTTCAATCTATGTAATCGTTTCCTTCTTACTCTCACCTATATTGTTGGAGTGTCGTACATTGGGATATTATTTATTTCAGTGTTGGTATCAGAAGCAGAAGCTGTGGCTGGGGGTGTTGCTAAAATGCCCTGCGACATATCACCTCCTATACCGGGTGATAAGGTATACCTTATTATTTGGTACAAGGAAGGAGCAGCGTCGCCCATTTACAGGTCAGTTATTTAACACTATACAATCAAAACTTTTGAAATTCATATTATATACAAGTTTCTTATCATATTTATAATAATGCATTTTAATAGTTTCACTGTTCACTTTTATTTTTTAATATTATATATGAACAATACAAACACAATCGTATGAAACCCACGGACACTTAACAATAAATAATATCAACCTTGAAGAAACAGAGGAATCCAAATAATTAGAAACAATAGTTTCAAACAAGTGCATGAAGGAGTTAAGCATGCGCTCATCTCTAGAAACACATACACATTACAAAGAATCTTGTCATCCCAAATTTTCTGTACTTTTAATAATCATGTGTGAACACCGTTGAGGTTAAAATTATTTAAATTATAAACATTTTTGTACTTTACATAACGCACTGGTCCTCAACTATAATATTTTCTGTTATAATCTTCGTTACATTATTAAAATTCAAAACTTTTCGAAAACATGCTTCATCTTCAGGAATTTTCTTGATACTGAAATTATTTATATATTTTATAGAGAGTGCTTTGGTTGCCCTCTCTTTAAGGTATATAAATAATTTCAGTATCAAGAAAATTCCTGAAGATGAAAGCATGTCATCCAAAGCTTTGAATTTTAATAATATAACAAAGATTATAACAGAAGATATTATATTAGAGGAAGACTGTATTATATAAGGTACAAAAGTTTTATAATTGAAATCCCAACTTATATATAAACAATTCCGTCTTGCTGGAACTGCCTAAACTAATTGAATTCATCAGCAAGTCAAATTTATGATCTCATTTTGCAGGTTTGAGAAAAAAAAATGCAATATGAGGAAATTCTATTTTGTGACGGAAGAAAATATGCCGCGCAGAGTGCCGATAACCTTGTACCTCTTGTAACTCTTGATGATTAATTTATTTGTTTTGCAGAAAGTAATGCGTTTA
Organism: Diploptera punctata; assembly: GCA_030220185.1. Taxonomy (NCBI): domain Eukaryota; kingdom Metazoa; phylum Arthropoda; class Insecta; order Blattodea; family Blaberidae; genus Diploptera; species Diploptera punctata. The sequence continues at coordinate 474,168 of JASPKZ010005273.1, read as the reverse complement.
AAAAGAAACTAAATTTCTACATACCGGTATGTAAAAAAATAATAGTCAGTTGATTTGAAAACTAAGTTTGAAACTCATTTGTATCGGTATCTACTTGTCGAAGAAACGTATGGTGTATACTATATTTCTTCTTTTTCTTTGCACTCTTTCAAGATATGTACTTTTATTGAGCGTACGAAGCCCCATTACTCAATTCGTTCATTATTAATTGCTTTCTGAAAGAGAAGAGTTATAAAATTTAAGTTTACTTCAGTGCAAGTTTGACAATTAAAGATTAAGAACCACTATCGCAGAATGTAGTATCACACTATGTCGATAGATGCTGTTATAGAAGGAAATATAGAGGAACTTCGGGTAATTTGGACCCCTGTTTTGAGTTTTCATGTTTTTCTTCTTTTAATTAAGGGATTTGAAGTTTGTTTAATTACAGTGATTATCATTAGTGTTGTAAATATGAAATAGCATTGTTATTTTATTCAAATATGGAAACATCTTGATAATTTACAAACTTTTTACATTACAAGAAAGGTCCACTTTAACTTCCATATTCGGATAAAGTGGACCTCAGACTCTACCTTACCTTTTAGTCTATTTTTCAAGTTTATTTACTCTATTAATCTATACAGACAGTAATCTGGAAATATTTATGGCTGATCATAATTAAAAAGCGTTGATATTTATTTAATGTTTTGAAAAATTACTATCGATTATAACAATCACACGTCATTCACCTGCAGAAAGCGACTTGTCTTTGTGTTAAGTAAAATTTCAAGGATATTACATGAAATTAATTAAGTGAATGGTTCTTACAGATACTATCCTCGTTGATATAGTATACATATTCGTGTAAAGTGAACCCAGGTCCTCGTGTATGGTCCACATTAACCGAATTCTTTTTTCATGCTTAATTATTTTTTACAGCCACCGTGTCACATAATACCAAGCCAAACCCGTCAGTATATTAAAACAGCATCTACATAATATAATATATTTAGGAGTATTTCAACATTTGTAATATTCAATAGCAGAAATTAAGAACTGAAAAACTCTTAAAGTGGCCATTTTCATAAATAGCACAAATTAAACCTTCTTCGCACAAAGAATAAAATAAATTGTCCTTGAACCCGTCAAAGTTGATGAGGAGAAGAATATAAAATGTTGTCTGTTCGAGGACAGCACGAATTAAAGAAGATATTAACAGGGTCCACTCAAACAGATGGGTCCACATTACCCGAACTTCCTTATACATTTGCAGTACGAACTATAAACCAATTTTAAATGGAAGATAAATTGAAAAGAATGGAAATATTATTTAACTTGTGGAACGTTCTAACATGGATATGTTATTTGTGGTACAATAGACGCGATTCTTAAAACGATCTACTTGAATAACATACAGGCGCTGGATTAATTTTATTCTGACAAATAGTCAAGCAAAGTGTTTAAAATTGAGCAACAAGTAACTGATAGAAGAGTTAATTGAAAGGATTCTGATAATGTTATCTAGTGAATTAAATTACTGGAGAATGAGGCACAGAGAAGGGATTAGTGTAGGTGATCTTTCTCTCAATAGATCGGATTTAACGAACCAGAAACTGAAGAAGACAGAAGATATTTTTCTGTCTTCATTCTCTCTTTACCAGTTAAGTTTCCACACGGATCTATATTCCATTCGATATGGATGAAGGTAATTTGAGATGTTTCAGTCGATTGTAAATTCGATAGTCTTTCACATAATGGAATCTGTGGAGTCAGTGATTATGTTTGATTGGGTTAAAATATATGTCGAATGTACATTCAACTGAAAAAGAAAATCTAAATCACTTAACGATATCACATAAAACACCAAAGTCTGATATTCTACATTATACTAGGTTTTTGATAATTGCAAAAGATTGTAGCTATCGTGGATGTAGCCATGAAAATATGTATTTCTATTTTTAATTTCAGCCTCTTACTTACTAGATACTAAAAAAAGTTGAAAATGTGTATTCTATGCCTGTAATTGCCCTGGCAGCAACAATGATTGCTTTCTTCTTTCACAACGAAGCTCGGCATGTAGTATTTGAATAAGAAAAGCAAGATTCAGTTCGTTAATGAGGAAAATCGGGTCATGGGAGTGGAAGTAAACCAAAAAGCTGAAATTTTAGTGACAATATTTTCAACGCTTTAGCTTCTACAATTTTTTTGTCTACTTCCATCAAAACTTGGTATATACCACTTGATTACAAAAGATATATATATATATATATATATATATATATATATGTGTGTGTGTGTTCCTTAAGTCAGCAATATAGGATGAATAAGGTTGAAGTTTACTTCAAATACAACATTTCAAATTTGGTCTAGCGGATATGTCTCTTTCTTGGTAACCAAGCTCGTTGCATACGATTTATTAAAAAAATATATAGTCGTAAAGGAGCAAAATAGGACATTAAATTCGACTTGCTAACGCTTACTTTACGCTGCTCTTGCGTTACGGACTTTTATGTAATGTAGAACAACTTCATGCTGGACGTAGATGTAAGTCTTACAGGAGATATTTGGTGTTACCGGTATTCACACTTCCCTTCCCAAGTCCCTCTTCACAGTCAACGAGAGGTACTGTTGATATGTTTGGCCTTTACATCCCATGCCATTTGAACTCATTACTCTGGCACGTGTGGGTTTTGACATCCCCTGAAAGCAAATCTGGTCAGAAGGAGTTCGTCATATTCTTCATCCATGAATAACAGCCATTTCCATCGGCAGATAAAAATTGCGTGACCTTAAATGAAGGATTAATATACATGTAACCTTATAAGTAATAAAAAAAATAATTATTAAGAAAGCACGTAGCATTCAGTGCTTGACAAGCTGATTGTTCGTAGCACTAAATTTTGATTGCATAATATTCTTCTTTTTAAATAAATAAATAAATAAATAAAAAATTCACTAACTAACTCACTGGCACTATCGAACCCGTAGGTTCATGCCCACGCGGATAAAAGCTCTCCATATATCCCTATCCTGAACTAATGTTTTCCAATCATCCCCTGTATAATCTATTTTCCTCAAATCATGGTTACATTTATTCTCCCACCTCATTCTTGGTCTACCAACTGGGCGTTTTCCCTCTGGTTTTATTACAAGAAGCTTTCATGCACGTCTTTCATTCCCCATTCGTGCATATGTCCTGTCCATCGCAGTTTACGAGACTTAACTGTTCTCATTATTTCTGGCTTACTATAAAGACCATGAAGTTCATTGTTAAGTAGTCTTCTCCATTCACCTGTCTGTTCATCTCACTTTTGTCCAAAATTTTTCCTAAGTTCTTTTATCTCAAATACTTGTAATCTCCTGTCCTCCCTTAAAATAAGAGTCCATGTTTCGCATCCATATAATAAAACTGGTAGAATAATAGTTTTATATAATTTCAGTTTAACTTTTTTTGAAAGGAGTTGGGAAGTCAAAAGTCTCTATAATGCATAATAAAACACATTTCCAGAATTGAGCTTATGTTTAATTTCCTTGTGCATCTCATTCCTGTTTGTGATCATTATTCCTAGATACCTGGATTCAGCCACTTCCTCAAAATTTCCCTCATTTGTTATTAGCTATCCATTTCCATCGTATAATGTATTTATATGTGTGACCATATATTTAGTTTTATTGATATTTACTTCCAATCCCAATTTTTTGGTGTTACTTAGTAGTGTGTGCATGTTGGCCTTTAGTATCTCCTCGCTATCGCCAAATAGTACTATATCATCTGCATAAACTAACATCTTATTAATAACCATTGAGTTATAGGCCTTCTTCATCCTCTAAAGATTTGATGGCATGCTGTAGTACAAAATTAAATAGTGGAGGAGATAGTGCATCTCCTTTCTTCAAGCCATTCTGGATTTCAAAAGTATCCGAAAACTGCTTGCCTACACGCACCCTACTCTTTGTGCCATTTAGACACATTCGTATGAGTCTAACTAACTTTTTAGGAATTCCGAACTCTAGCAGGGTACTATATAACTTCTCCGTCTTAATTGAGTCGTATGCCTTTTTTGAAGTCTACGTATAGTTGATGTACAGTACCATTATATTCCCATTTCTTTTCTAAAATCTAATAAATAAATAAATAAATAAATAAATAAGTAAGTAAATAAATAAATATATATATATATATATATATATATTCTACTACTGAAGTTTCGTGGTAGCGTGCTGCCTTGACACGCAGCGGGCCCGGTTTCGATCCCTGGTCGGGACAGGCTCCTGCGTGAGGTTTTTATGGGGGTTTTCCTCACCTGTAAGACAAATGTCAGGAAGCTTAGGGTCCAACCGTCCCCGAAAATCGTCATCATCATCCTTATCATTAGCATCAATATGCTTCGCTTGTGCGGAAAACAACGGGAAGCTACCACACATATAATTCATTAGTAAAGCTGCAAATCATAGCATGAAAAGCTTTGATTTCAGTGAAAGACCTGCCCTCGAGCAGAATTACTATGGATGTGGATATATATATGTGTGTGTGTATCTGTGAGTAATACGTTTTTTATTTCGATGTTATAACTAAATTTTGAACCAGGAATAGTGGGAAAATTTGGAGAACAACACTTAAATGAAAATGGAGTACAACTTAGACAATTTGCAAGCAATTAAAAATTACTAACACGTTCTTCAAAAAACGAGATATAAATAAATACACATGGAGCGCAAGCGGTCTCAGAACAATAATAGACTATATTCTAATTAATGATAAATTAAGACAACAACTTCAAGATGTACATGTATATAGAGGCTGCGATATTGATTCCGACCAATTTTGGTTATGGGCAAATTTTAATTATGATCAAGATGGAAAAAAAAGCAAAATCAGGAATAAATCAACAAATGAAGAAGTATACAAAGTATACCTTTTGCAAGAGGAAAGCATAAAAAATTATACCAACAAAGACTATAACAATACCTCATGCACACACCAACTAGCGATACATTAGATGATGAATGGAATAATATTAAAAAGTGCATTGAAAAGGCAGCACAGGAAGCAATAAAGCAAAAAAGAAAAATCAGAAGCAGAAAAGGAGTAAGAATTTGGAATGAAGAAATAGAAATGGCAATTAAAGAAAAACAAAATTCATATAAACAGTGGCTTCAACAAAAAACAGAATAATCGAGACAACAATATGTGGAAAAAAGGAATATAGCAAAACAAATTATAAGAACAGCTCATCAACATTCTTGGAATAATTTTATAAGTGAAATAGAAAATGATATTCATGGCAGACAAAACTTTGCTAAAAGTTATAAAACTTTTAAATAAATCAGAAAAGGATGCTGCAAAGATAGATGTTATTAACAAAGAAAGATGGATAGAACACTATAAAAATGTATGGTGTAAAGAAGAAAAAGAAGAAGACGAAGAAAAACAAGAATCGTATCCAGATAATGAAACAGGAGAAATTCAAACTGATATGATTACATTTGATGAACTTCAAGAATCCTTAAAAGAAACCAAAAACAGAAAAGCAGCTGGTCCTGATCAGATAAATATGGAGCTTCTAAAATATGGTGGAACATTTCTACATTGGAGAATATTGCATTTGTTTAATGAATGTTGGAGAAACTGCAGAATACCAGAAATTTGGAATATAGCTGAAGTCATATCACTATCTAAGAAAGGAGATTGAAGAGAATGTAAGAACTACAGAGGAATTAGCCTACTTAATTCAATTTATAAAATCTATGCAAGGGTTATAAATAAAAGACTTAAAATAATCGCAGAAGCAATACTTGAAGAAGAACAAAATGGCTTTAGAACGGGGCGATCAACAACAGATAATTTATTCATATTACAGCAAATATTTGAAAAAAGAAGAGAACATAACCTACAGATGCATGTTGCTTTTATTGATTTTGAGAAGGCATTTGATCGTGTTGATAGAGATAAGTTATGGAAAATAATGGAAATACATGGCTACCCCGCAAAATTAATTTATGTGATAAAAAGTTTGTATGTAAAGTCTCAAATTATAATAAATATAGGCACATCAAATACCGAAGCTATTTTAATAAATAGAGGTGTAAGACAAGGGTGTAGTTTATCACCTACCCTTTTTAATCTATATATTAATGACATCATCCGAAATTGGAAAAGTATTGTTAATATAGGTATAAGAATGGACCGTTTTAAAATATTAAACGTTTTAATGTATGCTGACGATGTGGTTATTATTCAAGAAAATGAAAATAATTTGCAGTACTCTTTACATCAATTAAATCAGTTATGCCAAGAATATAATTTCAAAATATCAAAAGAAAAAACAAAAATAATGGCATTTTGGGGAAACGATCATATAAGATCAAAAATCGTAATAGACAACAAACCTCTGGAACAAGTAACAAATTTTAATTATTTGGGTTGTAATTTTACTATAAACACAAAAACTCAAAGAGACATACATATGAAACTGTCGAAATTTCATATACATAACACATTAAAGAATAAAACAAGAAGAGATACTAGATTGAAGTTTTATAAAACATTGGCAGTTCCTGCATTACTTTATGGGAGCGAAACTTGGGTAATGACCAAAAAATTGCAAAGTAGAATACAAAGCGCAGAAATGAACTTCCTTAGAAGAACAAAAGGCTGCACAAGATTGGATTGGATACGGAATGAAGATATAAGAACAGAGTTAAATATATATCCATTGGATGAGAAAATCAGAGAATATAGAGAGAAATGGTTTACACATATGGAAAGGATGAATGTATCAAGACTACCAAGAGCAGCATTCAATTACAAGCCAAGAGGTTCAAGGAATGTAGGAAGGCCAGTGAAAAGATGGACAGAACAACTGTGAGGCGGAACAGGCAATTTGCCTATCCCGTGAAGTGAAGAAGAAAAAGAAGAACTAAATTTTGACATTTAGCAATGAAAGTCTAATTTGACATGAAATAAGAAACTAACGCCTGAATCTGAATATGAACCCGAGATGTCTAACTCTATACGTTACCGCAAAACCTTTTGCCTTTTCATGTTCCCAATGCAAACATTAATAATTATCCTTTCTTATGTATAATTCTCAATCCTAAAAGACATAGCTCGCAGTAACATATTTTAACAGTCCTCAATACACTCAATTAAGATTGCAATTTACATAGATTCCAATTCAAATTCAAAACAAGAAAGCATTTTAATCAGTATATATGACATGAAAAGAAAATAAATGCCTGAGTTGGATTTGAATCCGAGTTTCTAACTTTATACGTTTAGCCCTCTAACCAACTGAGCTACTCAGGAATCCAAATACAAACATATATATATATATATATATATACACACACACACACCCTGCGCTTCAGCCAAGCGTTTTAAGGAATCGTACCTCAGTGCTGCATCGCTATGGGACTTGTGCTGGTTCGACTCCACATCGGGGAAATAATTTTTCCATAGATTTTCGGTTAGTATCGCACCTTTGTCTATCCAGTATCCTGGGAAATTTGGGTAGCTATAATTATAAGTATTGGCTTCAGTTTGAAACAAGCTATAACGGTTGGCGGATCCGACATGCTGAACACTTGTCACTCCTATACGTGTTGGATGATATAAAAACACTTGCGACATGCTTAGAAGGGCTTTGGCCTGCCAAATCGTCTGCTTGTCTGACATCAACATGTGTCATTTACAGGGCTAGATGATGATCTAGTCACTATAGCGATGACAGTCGTTATCGCTGGTTTTATTTATTGTAGCTCCCTAGTTCCTCACATTCTTCTGTGGGCACCAGGCCCATACTCGATAAAATTTAATGAGACTATTAACTCATGCCCCAAATGGGAGTAAATGACCAATCAAGTTACAATGATGTTTTATTTACAACCAATCACAGTCGTGTTTCGCCTAGAATTTACCAACTAAAGTTTATCATAATAAAAAAATCACATCCTTTTTAACATTGTGAATAGGTCATAGCATTATTTTGCAGTGACTGACTCACTAAGAAATACGGCTACCAGATTGTATATATAGTGCATGAATGTCAACACATACCGCATGCGGGAGTTAATATAAAAACATTTGTAGCAATTGATTATACCACCAAAAAAAGAAATCACTGTTTGCACTTTGTTAAATGTATTTTTCCCAGAAAAATATAATTGTCATATTTACATCTTAGGACATCGGAAATGAATTAATATACAGATTGATGTGTTTTATTTTTTCTCCACTAGAGTGTATTCTTACAATATTGCGTTCCTTTGGCAATAAATAATATGATCTGGTTGCAGTGACGAACAAAAGAAGCAAATGAAGCGTACCAATAATTTCTCATTTGTTTTCAAACATAGCTGTTTGCATTTAATATTTTAAAATAACTATATTTAAATAATGGTTTGCGAGTAAACAGCTTAATTTTATTCGTTAAATAGTCCTAACAAATGCTACTCTTGATTTCCAAATTCTCTAAAAATTCACTCCTCACTTCGTGAGTCGTGAATTTATGGATAATTTGAAAATCACTCTTGGCATTAGGTATGAAAATTTCTTCCTTCATGGGGCCTAGAACCTGGATGATCGTCCACTTTTGTGATTAACACATGTAGATGTATGTCCATAATCCGGCTGGTAGATCAAGGTACTTCTTGAAATGTCGCGTCATGGAGTTTTCCTACATTATTAGGTCGCTGACTAAATTTATACATAACTTTCATTTTTGATAACATTTCTACTGTGGTTTGTGATCAGAAATAAGCTATATGTTTGATTGTATTGTGTCCCACGCCGTAGCCGAATGGTTAAGGCAAGATACCTTAGCGCATAGCTACGGTATCTGCGTTGGTTCGAGTCTCCAAGGAGAAAGACAAACTCTTATGAATTTATGCCAATATGGGACTGGTGGCCACCCACATACTTCCTTGGTTGGAATGATTATTCAATTATATTATTAACAGTAATACACCTCTATATTGGTTTCAACCAATTAAGAATTAGAGTTCAGCATTGTGAGGAATTTGAGTAGCTACAATAAGTTGCGGCTCAAGGTTGAGAAGACCAGCTATATCGCTGGGAGACCGTAGATGCTGAACACATGTCACCCCTATACTGGTTGGATGATCGTTACATAATCGTCTAATTCTGCGATTAACACATATGGATGTGAGGCTAGCAGCCGGCTTGTAGCCAAGTGCCTTCTAAGCCTGTCTTGCCGTGGAATTTAGTTTGATTGCATTATGTAGTGATATTATTATTACATTATAAGTCCACAAGAAATAAACATTGCCATTTGAAAGGTAGTTCTCAAAATTATTCAAATTAAACAAAACAAACAATTTACTATAAACTGAACAGGTCATTTCATTGCCTCTAACTGTTCGCTATTTACATCTAAGCGAAGTGGGTTACAATTACGCCAATGCCAGGAGACAACATCTGAAATGTGGAAATGACAACCCGGGCATTGAATAAAAAAAAAAATTGACAACTATTGGGGAATTCATTAATTTCTTTATAATACATGTCAGTTAGAATTTAAAAATTACTTCTTGAATATCTATTTTCATATGTCGATATGTAGCAGTTTCAGATAATAAAACTGCAACATTTAACATCAAAGGTATAGCCGAATTTTTGGTAACATCCAATTTATCATATTAGTATCAATACTTATGCCCAAGAAGAATACTAGAATGGATGCCACTAGGTAGAAGAAGAAGTGGACGGCCAAAAATAACGTGGAGTAATGGTGTTTTAGTAGCATGAGGGGAATATTATTGGAAGATGGAGATCGGAATTACAGAGAGATGTGGAGGGAAATGCCAGTAGATTAATTGGGCGCAGGAAGATGTAAAACATTGTGAAAACTCCTAACTAACTAATTAACTATCTCACCTGACACTATGGAACCCGTAGGTTCATGGCCGAGTGGACATAAGCTCTCCATACATCCCTATCCTGAGCTAGTGTTTTCCATTTCTTCCCTGTATAATCTATTTCCCTCAAATCATTGTTAATGTTATTCTCCCACCTTATTCTTGGTCTACCAAATAGGGGGTTTCCTTCTGGTTTTTCTATAAGAAGATTTAATGCATGTCTTTAATTCCCCATTAGTGCCACATGTTCTGCCCATCGCATTCTACGAGACTTAACTGTTCTTATTATATCTGGCTTCCTATAAAGACCATGTAGTTCACTGTTATGCAGTCTTCTCCATTCATCTGTCTATTCATCTCTCTTTGTTCCAAACATTTTCCTAAGAACTTTAGTGTGGAAACTGCTATATATATATATATATATATATATATAAACTCATACTTAAAATCTAAGTACTTGCATTACTTCAATCCTGTATAGACTCTCCAGTGTCCTAGGACTCGTCCTAAATTTTTGACGTACCGAAATTTTAAAAAATATTAACCAGCAAGCTCTAATTGCAGACGCTATCGAGATGCCGTGGCATGATATTTGGACCCTACGCACAATTGACGAAAAATTGCTTAAATTTAAAAATATGATATTAGAACTTTACGACAAACATGCCCCCTTGTAGACTAGACGAATTACTAAATCCCCAGCTCCCTGGATTTCCCACGAAATTCGACTACTGATGGCTGAGAGGGATGCTGCTTTTCGAAAATATAGACGGGACAAAAGTGACGCTAACTTAAGACAATATAAGACATTAAGAAACAAAACGTATCAAAACATTAGGAACGCTAAGTTGCGGTATGCTCATAGTCTCATTGATCCAAACACAAATGCAAGTGATATGTGGAAACGTATTAGATCAATGGGTCTACGGCAGCCGACAACCAAAGGAGAGAGCATTAACATATCACTGGACGATCTAAACCAACATTTCACATCGTATGCCACACTTAACATAAACACTACGACCAAACAAGAAACTATAGATGAGCTCCTATCCACACCTATTCCTTCCCGAGAAAAATTCTTCTTTTCCTATATAATGCCAATCGACGTTAAACTATCCCTGGACCGCATTAGAACTAAGACACAAGGTATAGACAATATAAGTATCGACTTTTTAAAGAAAATACTCCATGTCATACTCCCAACTGTAACCCATATATTTAATGCCTCAATTATGACCTCAACTTACCCTGAACTCTGGAAAAAAGCTATAGTCAGACCAATCCCTAAAATTAAATTACCTGTAACACCAAACGACTTTAGACGAACCAGCATCCTCCCAGTCCTATCTAAGGCCTTGGAGCGCATTGTTCATGGACAATTAACTGATTACCTTAACACTCATAACATACTCGACCCATACCAATCAGGTTTTAGGACAGGCCATAGTACGGCAACCGCACTTCTTAAAGTTACCGAAGATGCGCGTGAAGCAATGGACAGTGGCCACATGACAATATTTACACTCTTGGACTTCAGCAAAGCTTTCGACACTGTTGACACTGACATATTAATAGCAAAATTACGCGCTCTGAATCTTTCGGACAATGCTGTTAACTGGCTTGGATCCTATCTCCATGGTCACCAGCAATGTGTATCCAATGCAGAACTTTCCTCATCCTGGCTATCACTGAAGGGTGGCGTCCAACAAGGTTCAGTGTTAGGACCACTTCTGTTCTCTATCTATGTTAACGATATATCCACTAGACTTACCTATTGTCGATATCACCTATACGCTGATGATTTGCAAATTTACATTCACTCCCATCCTGACGATGTACTTGACACACTAGACAAATTAAATAGTGACCTAGACTCAATTTCCCAATGGTCGAAGAAACATGGACTTAATCTAAATACTGACAAGACACAGTGCATAATTATAGGACATCGGCGAATCCAAAGCATTATAAATTACGAAAATATCCCTACCATTCTCCTAAATGACAAAAATATCCCCTACAGCTCAGTAGTAAAACATTTGGGTATCTATATGGACCAACACCTAGACTGGAAAATCCAGGTGAATAATACCTGCAAGAAAGTGTTCTCAATTCTTCACTCCCTAAATAGTTTTAAAAACTTCCTTCCTACAAAATTAAAACAAATACTTGTACAGACTCTTATAATGCCACACTTCGACTACTGCGACATATTACTGACTAATCTGACAACTGATCTATCTGACAGACTACAGCGTGCTCATAATGCGTGCATTCGATTTATATTCAATCTCCGTCGTTATGACCACGTGTCTCCTTCATTTCAGGCCTTATCATGGCTACGCCTAAATGACAGAAGAACTTTACATTCACATACCTTACTATTCCAAATTCTGCACACATATTTACCAACTTATTTAACAACACGTTTTCAACATTTATCGGCTCATCACAATTTAGGAACAAGATCACAAGACTCTTCTTTACTTTTGATACCACAACACAGGACCTGTCTGTACTCTGAATCTTACACAATATCTATGGCTAGAGCATGGAACTCACTTCCCAGTCATGTCAGGGACTGTCAATCGCTATCATTATTTAAATCCAAATTAACTGATATCTTAAGTTCGACACAATGAAAACATTAACTACATAACAACTATATAGAGCATTCTATTAATAATCATCTAGGAAGCTACTTACTTTATTTTATATCATTTTAATTTTATTATATTCTATGTTTTTGTTAGTATTAGCTAGTATTAGATCACATCATCATTGTATTTTGTTTAGTCTGTATTTTAATAATATCTTAAAATTGTAATATGTACGTAATTTTTGTATAACTTTACTATTCGGTGGTTGAGTGGAAGAGAAGGCCTTATGGCCTTAACTCTGCCAGCTAAAATAAATTATTATTATTATTATTATTATTATTATTATTATTATTATTATTTTGTTAAATTGATAAGATTTATTTTTAATACTCTCGCGTTGAGTGCACTATGGAAGCATTTAATATGAAATATTCTGTGATATATTAAAATGTAAATTTAATACTGATGTAGTTGAACGGTTTCTAACAGGTAGATGAAGTTCACTGGGATATCTAATGGCCGCAAGCAAAATGAAACCCCGTGTAGTTCACCAACTTTCATCTACTTGACTCAACCTCTCACCTCAATAAATTACTCATGCAAAGGGGGATATCCGCTGCTGCATAATTTAGCTAGTGCAGAATTTTCTTTTGCGATACGAATGTTAATTATTTAGAATGAAACTTTCTCAGTCATATTTAAGGTTCTGAAGAGAAATGTGAAGTAACTCGTAATCAAAAAGTTAAATATCTGATTCCAATTCATCTACTTTATTCGCTCAAGCTGTTCGCCATTTTCATCCAAGCATAACTGGGCATAGATTTCGGAAGACAATATATGGGAGGTTTCACAATATTTGAAGACATCTTCCAATGCCCAATTAATCTATTGTCATTCTCCTCCACATCTTTGTCATTCCAATCTCCATTGTCCAATAATTTTCCCTCATGCTGCTGAAAACACTATTAATGCACGTTATTTTTGGCTGTGTTCTTCTCATTCTACCAAATGGTCACATTCTAGAATTCTTACATATTATATCGTCGCTTAAGACCGTGTAACTAACAAAATGCAAATTTTACAGGAGAAGCAAAAAATTGTTTATTTTCTTCTTAGTACTCTTACATTGAAACCATTTGCAAGAAAATGAAGAAAATATCTTACTGATTTACATGTTAGCAACAATGTAGCTGTTTTTCTTTATTAGACATCATGGTACTAGTTACGCGGTATTCAGCTATCATTTATTTTAGGAATATGTCACTTCAGCGGAATTAAAAAATAGGTTATTTAAGAAGAAACTTTTCAAAATTATTTATTTACAGTATTGAAAATTAATTATTTCTTATTCATAAATAAATAAATAAATAAATTTGATGAAGTATGCAAATAATTAGAAAGAAAAAATGAAGACATGATGATCCTTACAGAAACTAAAAAGAAAGGAACCGTAATAGAAAATAAAGGATCTTACACATATTATTATAGTGGGGTAAAAAAGCATCAAAGGGCACAACGGGGAGTTGCCATACTCATGAATAATAAATACAAAAAGTATGTAACAGACTGGGAACCTATTGATGAAAATATTATAAGAATAAATTTGAAGTTATATGGACACAAATTCACTATTACGCAATTAGTGAAGATCAAAACAGTACAAAAAAAGAAGAATTTTTCCACAAATTAAATTAAATAATAGAAGAAATTGGACCATGAAGAGATTTAATTACGGCAGGGGATTTCAACAGCAGAACAGGAAGACAAAAACAAAGTAAAATTATAGGTCCACATGGAGAAAATGTTGTAAACGATAATGGAAAAAGAATTATAGACATCTATGAGCAAACTTCTCTGAGAATATTAAATGGATACTACTAGCACAAAGATATTCATAAATATACAAGACAGCAATTATACTCTTCCACAAAAGTCAATTATTGACTACATTGTAATTAAACAGTAAACAAAATTAAGAGTAAATGATGTAAGAGCATATAGAGGTACCGCATTCGGATATCACTTTTTAGTGAATTCTAAAATCATATTTCCATTCAAGGTAAAAATGATCCCAATCCAAACGAAGAAAAAGATAATTTAGATACTAATATAATAAGTGGTTATAAATATAATTTATTAAGTTTGGAAAATGACAGTACATCATATTTATTTAAGCAAAGACTAAATGAAAAATTAATAGAAACTACATTTGAATCTACAGGAAAGCAATATCAATACATCAAAGATAAACTGCATGAGGCAGCTAAAGAAGCTATTGGGGAAGAGAAATATACTAATAATAATAAAAACAATTGCTGGAGTAAAAAAATTGACAAAGAAGTAAAAATAAAAAGAGATTTTTATCTAAAATGGCTTAATTCTAAATGAATAGAGGACAAAATTAACCTTCGTAAACAACAAGCAAAAATAAGAAAAGATATATCAGAATTAAAGAACAAATGCTGGGAAAATACATGTCAAAAAATACAAAGGTACACTGGAGGAAAAAGAAATGCGGAAGCATGGAAAACTTTAAAGAATATAAGAAAGAATGATAAAGAAGGATTCAATAAATACATTAATTTCCAAACTTGGGATAAATACTTTAAAGAATTATTAACAGAAAACAGAGAACAATATATAAACCCTATAGAGGAGGAATTTGATGCAGAACTAAAATAAAATATACACCTAAACATAGAAACAGTGAAACAAGCAGTAAAGTCAATAAAGAATAGAACGTCACCAGGGAAAGGAAATATTCCAGCTGAATTAATAAAACATGGAACAGATAAGTTGTTCGAATTATTGAGAAGTCTATTTGAAAAATGCATAAATGGAGAAGATATACCATCAGATTGGAAAATAGGATATATTTCAACCATACATAAAAAAGAAAAAAAGATGAATGAAAAAACTGTAGGGGAATTACAGTCAATAGTACACTAAGTAAATTATATGGATAGATAATCAAGTATTTCCTAGAAATTGAATACAAAGAGTTAGAACCAGAGGAATAGGCAGGATTTAGAGTGGGCAGATAAACAATAGACCACATTTTCAGTATACGACAGATTATAGAAAAGAAAACAATCAGAGCACAACCGCTACATCTAGTATTTATAGATATAGAAAAATCCTACGATAACATTCGTACATCAAAGTTATGGAAAGTCTTAAAACTAAAAAAAAAATCCAAGACTGATTGAAGCAATTCAAAAACTATATTCAGAATCATATGTGCAAGTAAAAATGGGAAAGTACTTGTCTAAAGGTTTTCAAACAAATAAAGGATTACGACAGGGATGCTGTATATCTCCAACATTATATAATATGTATACTGAAAAAGCTATTGAAGAATGGAAAAAGAAATGCAAACCGATGGGAATGCCACTAGATGATAATTCAACAATATATACAGTCCAATTTGCAGATGACCTATTGATATTGGCTCAAGAATTTGAAGATATAGAATACCTCATCAGAAAATTAATACAAGAATATACTCGTAGTTTATGGGGTTTAAAGATCAATATGGATAAATCTAGATATATGACAATAAGGGATTTTCCTCAAGATTTAATACTAGAAGAATATTTAGGGACAATTAAACACACTGAAGAATATAAGTATTTGGGAATTAAAATTACTAAAGATGGAAAACAAGAAACAATAGAAATGGAATAGTATGGGACAAACATATCTTCAAAGAAACAAAAAAAAAACCTTTTAATACAATAATCAGAAGCATTATTACCTATGGAGCTGACGTGTGGGCTTTAAATGCACAAATGAAAAAAAAAATTGCTCGCCACTGAAATCGACTACTGGAGACGCGCTGCAAGAATATCCAGGAAGGATAAAATCAGAAATTCATATATAAAAGAAAAAATCAGGTACAATATTCAATATTAGATTTTATAAAGAAAAAGCAATTAAATTGGTACGGACAAATTAGAAGAATGGAAGAAGGAAGACTACCTAAGATTATCATGGATTGGGTACCACAGGGAAGGAAAAAGAAGGGTAGACCAACTATTACGTGGATTCAGGGAATCAATGAAACTAAGAGGGAATGGGAAATAGAAGAAGATATATGGATGAACAGACAGGAATGGAAAAATGTGTTGAAACAAATGTGTAGTTAACTGTGAACATAGGTACCGGAAAAATGTATATTCATTGTAAAAGCCGGAATAATAATAATAATAATAATAATAATAATAATAATAATAATAATAATAATAATAATAATAATAATAAACACAATTAATTAAATAATATAATTCATGAACAAACTAATGCATTATACTATATATACTGAAATAATTCATTCATTATATAATGATTGTCCACCGCTGTGATCTCGAAATAGCATACTGCCTTGTCACGCAGCAGGCACGGGTTCGATTCCCGGTCGGGACAGGCTCCTGGGTGAGGTTTTTTCGAATATTTTTCTCAGCTGTAAGACAAATTTCAGGAAGCTTATGGCTCAATAGTCCCCGAAAATCATCAGGCCATCATCATTATCATCCTTATCATTACCATCATCCTTCATTCGTGTGGAAAGCAACGTGAATGCTACCTCACCTACAATTCGCTAGTAAAGCTGCAAAGCATAGCATAAAAAATGCTATAATTGCAGTGAAAGATCTACCTTCGGCCTGAATTACTATGGAAGCGGGCAGAATTACTATGGAAGGATATAATAATTAAGAATAAAATCAAGAATTATTACAAAACATTGTTTGCGGGCAATTTACAATATTCCTTCATGTCTTACAGGGAATGTTGTCATAGAATTGATGGCAATTGTGGCAACACCTTTTTAAGTAGCTGTAGATGTTCTCACCTCGACTTTTTTTAACTTCAGCCTTTCCAAGAGGAACATGGGGAATTCTGTCTCTTTCACTACTCTTACACTACTCATCCAGCTTATAAAAAATGACACCTTTTGGGTCATATTTCATTATGCTTAAATCAGTCACTGTCGGGGCACGAATTGAATTGCACATCCAGAGCCTTTTATTCTATAATCTGTGAAGAATCTACGATTAAGATAAAGGATATTGTATGGATATGGAATTTTCCTTGTCACAGTGGCATATTGACTAGGAAAAGTTATTTCTCAAGATTTTAGCTTACATTCAATAGGACTGTGTACTGAATCACATTTAATTTGTGTGTGACTCTTTTCCAAAATCTTCTGGAAAACATTAATTCCTGTGTTCATTGCAAACTTCAGCAAAGCTTTGGATTACGTTCCGATTTTGGTACGTACATCCACATGAATATATAGAGATTATGGGCACATCAGTCTCGTTCGCCACTTTTTCCAATCTGTCGCACTTTTATCAACCAGTAACAGGTAACATCGTGATTAGTCAATTCGTGCATGGTAACATTATGGACAGCCAATATAGTATTATAATATAATGCACTAGCCTACAGAAAAGGAGCTACCTTCACAGCCTGCAAGTCCATCGTATACACTCTACAGTTACCTGACTCGGCTTCTTTCGTCTTTTCTTCCCTAGCTTTTGCCTTCATGGAAATACTCCTCTTCATTTATATGCCTGTTATATAGCCGACGCATATGTCGCATTCATCTTATTTTGAGCCCAAATAGTCCTATATTCATGTCTAAGAGAATACTGTCAAATGTTTGTCTACTTATTGATCCCTTGTTCTCATCTTAACATCGTTCTTTATAGAGATCATACAGCTGACTTACAGATTGTATCCGTAGCTCCAGATAGATTTTGGAAGACATATTTCTATAATGGTGCGGCGGCAATTGTGGGAGAGTTTCTATAAATTACGTAACAAAATGTTTATCTCTTTTTTCATTCTTTGCGTTGGGATGCCTATTATCTGTACTCGGTAATATTCCTTTGTCTGAATTTTCTTCTTCCAGTATCTAATACTAAAGTGTTCCAAAAAAAATTTGAATATCATTTTTCTCGCATCATTGTCTTGTAGATGATAAACCAAAGTCCCCTTGCGTCTTGATTCTCCAGAACTAGGTCGCTTCCTAGAAATACTATCTATAAATCCCATAATGTAAGCCTCCTGTTGATCCCACCAAACATTTATCCTACAATTCTCGAAATAATAGCTTTCCTTTCTTCCTCATTAAACATGTTGCATTATCGTAAGTGCTATATTCACACGATTTTTATTTGCTTATTACCTCCTATTTTCTTTCTTCTCTCAGAATGTCTTGCTGAATATTGCCTTCTTTATTTTTTCTATATCCATCATAGGCTTTCTCTTACTTCCTCAACTTTTGATTTTCATGTTTTTTTTATTCTATCTTTACAGATTTGTTCTATCTTCTTCTAGATTCATTTAAGTCACCAAAGAATTCACCTTCATCTGTTTCTTCACTTATGGTTTGTTTTCCTGAAGATGATACCTTTGAAAAATCATTTTCATAACTTGGGCCATCTACATCAGCTACTCCTTTTTGAAAAGAATTTGTGGCTCTGTCCGCAAAGCAAAAATCGTTCTGTGCAGGGCAAGTTCCGAACATAGAGACAAAATTCTTATGGAAGTTCGTCAGTTTAAGTGTCATTGGATATCCGAAGGTACTTATAATGTGGACATGTCAGTCAATTAAAAGTAGTTAGTTAAATTCTAAATATAGCCGCCAGGTTTCTATTACAGTAATAAGAGCCACTAATATAAACCAGCATATAATTTCTGTATTAATATTACATGCTGGATTGAAGTACAATAGACAGTATACCAGAGAGTGGTATTACAAAAACTTTTCATTCATATCAGTTACCCGGTATTGTAGACTTAAGTAGTTACAGCGGTATTTCAGTAAAATTTTATTTGATATGAGATACACTGTATTGTCTTTTTTAAAAATTATTATTCACTGAGAGTAATTAATATTATAATTACAAAAAAAATTAAACGTTACCTCAGTCAAAACATAAATTTATTGTGTCGACGTTTCAATCTCACAACAGGAGATTGAAACGTCGACACAATAAATTTATGTTTTGACTGAGATTACGTTTATTTTTTTTGTAATTATAATGCTGTATTGTGTTCGTTTGTTTTGCGAGGTCACGGTACAAAATTTCATCATAACCTATATTTTAACGTGAGCGCGCTTCCTCAGCGATGCCAACAGTATAAAAATGTAATTTTCACCAAAAGTGTCCGTTACGCGGTATTGTTTCTTAAGCGACGATATAATGTTTTATATCATCCTGTTTTTTTCCTGAATTTTATAATTGGACGGCGTTATACATCAACCGGCTATGCGCCTTTATGTAATTTTCTAGAAACATACGTTCAAATACTCAGTTATGCATCAACAATCAAAGAGAGGGAAGATTTGACGCTTAGCTGGATGATTAAATTAGTATTTTTAAGATCAAGTTTCATAGCCGTATGTTACAAAGCACGGAATCTCTGATAGTACTGATGGCGTAAATATTTTTTTTAAATAATAAGGCTGTATTTAAAAATTTGGCACTAAAATTGTCCTTACACTTACTTCACGAGTAGTAACGTATGGCATCAAAATTTAATTTTTTTTTAAATGGCGCTTAGTCGGATGATACATAACATTGTCCAATTTGTATATTGCATATATTTAATTGTAAATTTATACTTGTATAATTCAACTGTTTGAGTGGAATAAAATATATTATGACTTTACTTCTGCTACTATAAAAACATATTCTATTATTATTACTGTTATTATTATTATTATTATTATTAGCGTATAAAAATAATAGTCGCCCTATTTTTCATGTTTTTAAAAATGTATTACAACTTGTGTACACAGAATTTAATTCTGAATTTTGTATATTTGTGTTGGCAATTGAAGGGTACAGGGGAAGAAGTGAGAATGTCTTAAAATAAAGTTTTGAGGAAAGGATTCTTAAATTCATAGTACTCAAAATTCGTATTTATTAACCTGTAAATGAATGTATGTTCATGGTAAAACAACAGCGGATGGTTTTATATATGCTGTAAAAGTTCCAGTTTATTTAATGGAGTTATATATGTGAAACACATAAAGTGACAAAATTACAGGAAAAGAAAGTGGAATGTCTACGTGTTTTTATAAATTATGTGAATAAATAAACAATTTTACAATGATATCGATTGAAATATGTTGTTCGTCATTCACTTTACTTATGATGGGGAGACTGAAAGTAGTCTTGGGAGATCCCTGGAACAAAATTTCTTGAAATGGTTTGCATTAGTATACTTGTCCTTTTTAAGTGGAATGAATTAAAACATATAACAAATATAACGTGTGTAATAACTTACTTCTTCTTCTTCTTCTTCTTCCTTTCCACGGTTAGGTCAATGTGACCTGTTCTGGGCTCAAGTCCATCGTTGTCTTGGCCGTCCCAAAGATCTTTGCCCATATGGTT
Source organism: Diploptera punctata (assembly GCA_030220185.1). NCBI lineage: Eukaryota > Metazoa > Arthropoda > Insecta > Blattodea > Blaberidae > Diploptera > Diploptera punctata. Next base: position 453,293 of record JASPKZ010005273.1, on the reverse strand, counting down.
TGTAGGTGTTGTTCTTTTTGGGTAATCTTGTATTGTCCTTTCTGTCTAAATGTTCTTTCCATTGGTATTTGTGCTCTTATAGTTTATCAACTATTGAACATATATCCAGTTCATTTCTTATTGATTCATTGTGTAATCTATCCATGCGTGTACATACTTTTACAGATCTTAAAAATTTCATTTCAGTGGCTTGAATGTGTGAGATATCTTTTTTTTTGTAAGTACCCAAGATTCAGATCCATACTTGCTTAAATTAAAAATAGGCCTAGATATTGGACAACATTAACACTATCGTTTACCTTCTTATTAATTATTAGCTAGTTGGAATACATTTTCCTGCAGGCTATACAATGGGTTATAACTTTTTGAACTTTTGTGAATTAAATATTTCCTGTGCAATAGATGGGCGAACGTTTGCTTAAAACCATCAAATGCATTCATTTCACTGAGCTTCAAGAAAATATCACCCCCAAATAAATAATAAATATTGATATATAAATATATTTGAGGGTGACCTTATCTTGAATCTCAGTGAACGGAGGGCCTTTTTCAATGGTTTTAAGTAAGAATTCGCCCTTTTATTGCACAGGAAATATTTTAACCCATTCATTGCACAGGAATGTTTTATTTCACAAAAGTCCAAAAAGTTATAACTGTAGATGGTTAAAACGTTTTGGACTTTTGGAACTATATAATATTTCCTGTACAATGAATGGGTGAACGTTTACTTAGAACCATTGAAAAAGGCCTTCATTTCACTGAGCTTCAAGAAAAGGTCACACCCATATTAATATTAAATATTGATATATAAATATATTTCGGGGTGACCTTTTCTTGAAACTCAGTGAAATGAAGGCCTTTTTCGAAGGTTTTAAGTAAAGCTTACCCATTCATTGTACAGAAAATATTTTATTTCACAAAAGTTCAAAAATTATAACCCTACTGTGCAATCACAATCAATGAGGGGTCTTGATCGCAGAAGTTGAATACAACCCATGGTATGTTAAAAGATAGTATATTAGTCTCTTTTTTATCTTTAACTCTATTATAGTTGTAGACTGAAAATTACATTTGTTTACATAATCTGAAGAAGACTGATAATCCAAAAAGACTGATCTTGTTCCACAACTTGAAATGGCATTGGTTTCTTTCCTAGCTGTCCTGAGGTCTTCTGCCCAGTAACTCAGAATTCCGGCTTTGGCCTTTGGATTAATGAAACCCATACCATTATCTTGCTCCATATAAGAATGACTCCTATTTGGGAATGTCATTCGGATACTATCATTTTTTTTCAATATGAACCAGGTTGTGCAGAAAGCGAAACATTGTATGATTCTAATTTTGCCCCGCACACGAGTCACAAAATAGGATAAAGTCTCTAACCTTCAATTCCAGGTGAGATGGCAAAGCATGTAACATACATCAGCATTCCTCCCTTCTTTATTGATTTGAGGATACATATAAAATACAGTATCTTCTGGTGACATTAAAAAATGGATAATCAAGATGGAGAGAAGTCGTCTGTAATAAAATTAGTTAGTGCTATAGCTCTACCCAGCTAAGTTCCAGGTGTAATTTCAACAAACCAGAAGTATGGACTGCATTTTTATTGATCAATTAATTAAGCGTCTAAGAAAATAGAGTTCGTAACACTCGAAATTAATAAAATACAAATAATAAAAAAAATTATTGGATAGCACACGTCTACACGTTATCTGGGAGAATCTTAAAATGTATTATTACAATTATGATACATTAAATAAATAAGCATATCATTATTTAATTATTGCGCACAAGTTAAGACCATGTGGCCTTCCCTTCCACTCACCAGGACAAACATATATTACATTAGAATATAACAATCACAATTAACTCTAAAAATGATCACTTTCTGTAGAATTTCCTGAAATACTGGGAAATAACCCATTTGAAAATCGGAGAGAAATTATTTTGAATGTTTTCAAACAGTTTGGTGAAAAATATCCCACGTCAGCTATTGAGGATGTGGTGAAAATAACAGCAGAATTTGCAAGAGAGTCAGAATGGAACATAATTTCTGCTCTTACTGAATTACAAATAATGGGCATCTATCGGATTCTTAGAAATAGTGTGAACGTCGAATTAGATATTTTGTCATAAATAAATAAGAAATTGAAGTTTTTAATCTTTGGTACTATCCTACCTTGTATTCAGTCTTATTTCCCATTTACTTCGATGTTGCATAAGAACAATGTTTCTATCGATGACAGTTCCGTGCATAATTCAATCATATGGCGGGTAAACGTAGCACCACGGGTCCCCAACAGATGGAGTCGGTGCATAAATATCTAATACAAGTTTGTTTACAGTACAACTGAATGTTAGCTTGGATAAAGTGTACTATTGAGGATCCGAAAATTATTTTGAAAATCCATGCATTTTCTTACTTTTGTCCTTTCTACTTGCTATTCAAGCTACTCTTTTTCTTGAATGTAATTACAGTAAAACTTGTTTAATCCTGAACGTGAATAATGCGGAAATCTGTCCAATGTGAACAAATTTATTGGTCCCGGCAAAATTATAGTATGTTTACGTGTATTTATTTTGTATGAAACGGAATCTGTCCAACGCGGAAATGAAAGGATATTTCTGCACAACTCATGAAAAAAAAATGTTTATAAGGCGGAGAGAGAGAGAGATATAAATTAGTTTCCACTTCATTGAATTCCCGTTAGGCGAATTAACAAAAAGTGATTAATCCTGCCACCCGCACCGAGTGAAGTAGAGTTTCTACCTGTATCTGGAATTTTCTTTCGGCCTCACTGCACACCAGCTTTGCGAAATACAGGTTCGTTTAACACATATTTGGCGTGTGATTCTATCTTACAAATAATCAGTGTACTGTAAAATCTTAAATTAGTTTAAGATGTGAGACCGATTGTGTACATACCTTTCACAGGTAGAGTTTTGAATTTATGAAATAAAGATGGCTAAATCATATGTATCATTGTCGTTAAACGAAAAAGTGAAAGTGATTGAAGATAAAGAAAAACAGACTCTCAGTATACGAAATAATGACTAAATTTAAATGAGGAAAAACCCAAGTTTGTGAGATTTTAAAACACAAAAGAAAACGAATGAATGGATGCAAGAAAATGGTCAAATGAAGACCAAAAAAAAAATGAAATCAACGAGGTGTGTTTTACAAGTCCATGATCAAAAAATTTCCAAATTTCCGGATCGATGCTCGAAAGTCAAGCTCCAGCTGTTACCATATCCCTAGGAAATAACAATTTCAAGGCTTATTCAGGTTGGTTGTGGACAGTTTTAAAAGACGACACAATGTAGTGTGGAATGAAATTTGTGGTGAATCACAGGATGTGGACGAAAGTATAGATAGTGGTCGGAAACCGAAACTGCGTACTTTAATTTCAGGATACGCGCCTAAGAGACATTTTTAACGTTGACGAAACGGGCTGTTTTTTCGCGCGTTACCGTCATAGTCGCTCGTAGGCTACATACGATACTTCACTTTCCAACGGCAGCGGAACTACAATTAATCCAAGGTACATAAAAAGACTTATACGGTACTCTATAATCTAAGATTGGTTAATATTTATTTGTTTTTTTATAATGCGGATTGTTGTCAAATCTAAAAAAAAATTGGTCCCATGCGATTCCGCTTTAAACAAGTTTTACTGTATTTGGCTTTTTTTTGTGTACTTTGTATTCTCCCTCAATGATTAAGTTTTCTGTTTATTTCCAAAAGTTTGAATCTTGTGTTTTATATATTATTTATCTCTGCTTGTAGTGCCTTTATTTTAACGCTTTACTCAACATAAGAACTAAAGGTGTATGTTCGTGGATAGACAAATTAAAAATTGAAGTTAGCAACAAAAGTAGTTCTACGTGTCACATAATGTACGTGATTGTATTCATCTTTTTCTCATATAGGTCTTCATGCAAATACAACTTTCGATATCATGAAGGCTATCTCTACTATTTCTATCTTTAAATTATTTAATATGTTCAACTACTGCATTTGTTGTATTATAATAAAGTTTTCGAAGCCTGACACTATGCCTCCCTCAACTATCTCGTAGGAATATTCATCAATTTTTTAATGCTCTCTGAAGAATTTCAAGTTGTTTCTTTCCAATACCATGTGTATATATAAAAGCTTTATGACAAACGTGCGTACTGGACATCTAAAACACAAAGCTAACGCTGCTATTGCACTTTTATATCAATTTTTCAACTCGCTTACGCTATCTACTAGAATTAAGCTAACATTATATCAAGCTGTGATCCGCAGCATGTTGCTTTATGGATGTGACGCCTGGAGCATCCTCGCTGGTTGCAACAAAAAGAAAGTTCAGATAATTCAGAATAAATGTCCAAAATTATATTTTCGGCCCCGCTATAGACGTGGAACGCAGAGCTTCACAATCTGGTACAGATGCCATATATTGATGATACAATTGAAAATAGAGTGTCTATAATGCTCAAACTAATCATGAATCATGTTAACCCAATTGTTCGCAATATAGGGCGTATGCTACAGCAACGTGCTGTACACCGAAACATATTTACGAGACCCCCGATGATGGTCCACCACCATGATATGAGTGCTGGATTCCAGCTAAAGTAGTGTGGCTTACTCCGGGCCGGTGGCTTTCGGACTCTCTGCTTGTCCGGCTGCGCGGTTTATGATGTCCTACTCTGGACAGGAACCATCCTCATGTCATACATACCTGCTACAGTAATACGACTAAACACATAACGCCGCGAGACACACGAATGCTACGTGGTTAAACTCCATAATGAACAACTCAATGGAATTCGGCCGCCAAGGGACCACAACTGGTTCCCTGAAAAGCGGTACGCTGGGCAATGCCCGTCATTGCCACCACTCAGTCAGTCAGTTGCAATTCCTTCATTGTTTTATTGACATATATATATATATATATATATATATATATATATATATACCTCACCCTATATGAATATGATATATAATGGAATTTGGCATCATCCTGGTTTTGGCGAGGGCGTCGCTACTGTATTTCTTGCACGCTAATCAACCCACACAGATATGAGATTTGTTCCTCTATGGGGGACTTTAAATTAAAATCATTTAAAATATTTTTTCTGGTATATTATTTAAAAACACTTCAGTGTTTGCAAAGACAATCATGACCAAACGTATTCGAGTGAATACTTACTTACATCGGAAACTCTGCCAGACTTCTTCCTTTTCTTAGGTTTTTGCTCTACCGTCGTTCACTGAGTTCCTCACACGCAGTAATATCACTTTCAGAGTGCATTTCTACACCTCTTACTACAAAAGATACTTCTCGTAATAATAAAGTTATTTTTAATTTCAGATGTTCACGTGTGTAATCTATGTTTTAATACGTGAAAGAAAAATTTTGCACCCCTATTAGAGCACATTGCGCGCACGGAGGAGTGTGAAATTTGGCATCATTGAAGTTCATATAGAGTAAGAGTGCAGAATAGTAAAATGTATGTATAATATGTGTTACAAATAAATAAAATTAAACAATAGTATATTACAATACGAGGTAGGGACGTGGTACCCCGAGATCCTGTAAAACATTTTACAAACGTGCGTTGTACATTAGTTTTTGCGCGATTGTGTTTTCAAAATAATAAATAATAGTAAAATAATAACATCTTTGTTGGATATTTTTTGCGTTCATTATAAACAATATATTGACGTTAGCAGTCTGGCCAATATATATATATATATATATATATGATATGAAATGAAAAAAGAATGCTTGAGTCGGGATTTGAACTCGAGTCAAATCCCGACTCAAGCATTCTTTTTTCTTTTCATATCATATTTGCCTTCATTGCCAAATGTCAAAAATATATTTATAATATCTATATATATACACTAAATGCCGAAAATAATTGTTGAGATTACAGCAGGCCTGATACCAATCTCGCGTAAAATGGCTGCAAGTATTAATGATTGTAATCAAAAAGACGAAACTGACGAAGCGTGGAATGTTGGGTGTGCTTCTTTAGTGCCAGAGAAATCTAAATTAAGATATGAAAAAACATACATTTCATTCAGAAAGTGGCTGGATGTAAAGAATTGTAGTGTAAGTGAAAAAAGTATGGATGCTTATTTCGTGTTTAAGAATTGAAACATTAAAGTCTCCAGCGAGTTTGTGGTCAGAATATTCAATGCTGATGACAATGATAAATTTAAAGGAAGGTATTGCAGATTTTGTTACACTAGTTAGCTTCCTCAAAAATAAGAATATTGGACATAAAGCTAAAAAGTCTAAAATTTGCAGTAGAATTTTGTTACGTCAACTTTCAATATTTTTTTAAATAAAGTTTAGTTAATTTAAAATGCAATTATTTCTTTCTTGTAATGTATATTAACACTACCTTTGGGATATATTTTTGTATACACATAAAGGGCAGAGGTTTTACTTCCATGTGTAATATTACAGTATAATTATTTAGGTTGGCAACCCCAAAATGTAGGAAGTTGATCTTTTAGTCATGGTCGCCATTGCTAGTAACTTCGACATAGCGCACTTTCGCGCAAAAAATAACATTAATTGTCTCTAAGGAATTTATGTGTATTAATCGTTCATTTGTGTACTCATTCATTTACGTTCATACTGAAAGTGCATTGTTGTAAAAAGAAAATTGTGCATCAGCAATGTGAATTGACTTACTCTCGCGTATTTATTATTGGTGGTCAACATGAATTTTGTCTCATGCGTGCCAATAGTTGTAATTAATGCAGTTTGTTATCTTGTTTTCAAATATGTATTCGGAATTTCTCCATCACCCACAGTTTCGTTTTTATTTCAATTTCAATTAATGGATCTAAATAATTATTTTTTAATAAACCTAGATCTCTTCCCGGAAAATCTTGGCGCAGTGAGCGATGAACACGGGGAACACTTTCATAAGGACATTTCAGCTATGGAAAATATATATATCAAGGCAAATGAAATCCTACTATTCTGGCCGATTATTGTTGGACCACCAAGAGGAATGCTCCACAGGCGAAATATAGCAGAAAATCGTCATTTCTTACTTTCTAGGTGAGTCCGAATTTTCGAATATTGTGTAGTTACGAATGTAGAAAATATTAAAGTGTTTGAAATTATAAATTCCTGTCTCTCGGAAACCTTGCTTGATAGAGAAACACAGATATCATATTTGAATTTTAGGAGAAAATGTGCTATCAGAATCACATATTTTTCTTTCTGAGACAAAAATAGTTTATTTCGTGTTGCTCAGTGTTATTAGTGGTTTATTATTAGTGATTTAAAAAAGTGAGCACATTTTAATATTTTAATTTAAATTAAACCATATCTAATCTTTGTATCAGTAATTTCATTACATTCTTTTAATATTTAGATATTCGTACTTACTTCCATTATATCTCGACATAGAACATTGACGGGTTGGAACGAGAGAGAAGGGATATATATTCCCGTACAAATAATAATAATAATAATAATAATAATAATAATAATAATAATAATAATAATAATAATAATAATAATAATAATGATAATAATAATAATAATAGGCTAAATGCAAATTTAAATAGAATACAAAAATATCAAAATATGTGTCATTGTTTTTAAATATGGCTTAGCCAAGCTGTATCACATATTTCCTTTCGTTCGTATTTTTAAATATAAATCGAAAATTAATGCATAATCACGTATTTGTGACACACTTATGAATTTAATGAATTGTGGTCGAATTTCGAACGCTGGGTGACCACTAGATACAATATATAAACAGATACACGCTCCAAATTTGCGCAGAATGCCTGCAATAAACAGCCCATTGTTGCTGTTGACTTTCAGTCTTTATAACCTGGATCTATGGACAATGCACATTCCTTCTTCTTAATCTGTACGGCATTATTAAAATTGAAATTATTTCGTTACCTAGCCTATGCTTTGCTGATTTCTATTACACATTTAAAAGTTTGCCCAGTTAACTAAGCGGATGGTTGTCATGTCTCTTATCTCCGATTTTCATTTATCTTCCCTTTCTTTTCCTCTACCCTTGAATTGGAAGAGAAGACCTTACAGCCTTAACTCCGTCAGAATAAATAAAATATTATCTTCTAATCTTATGTTAAGGTATTGAACTGATCTTTTGATACAACATTTAGTTTAGTGAAAACTAAAATAAAAATTTCGGCTAAATTTTACAAACTGTGACGCGACATTTTTAATTCCTTCATATATTCCTGTCAAATGTTATTCTGAGGGTTTCATTTTTCAAATTATTTCCCACCATTTACAATGATTTTAAATGTTTGCCTAACGATTATTTCAATACATATTTAACTTATATGGCAGCTATATTGATTTTATCGAATGTTCCACTGCAACCAACATAGTGTATATATAGTAATTAACTGTACACATATACTTCAGAAAATCAGAAGTTACTATTTATTTTGGGCGTTGCATTCTTTCACAGGTTAGGATGTTTAAATTGAGTTAGATTAGCTTTTAGTTTGGTCTTTCGCCGGTTAGAGTACTTAAATTTCATTAGGTAGTTTTTAGGTTCGTTAAATATCCTGTATATGTTGTCTGCATCCCGTGATTCCAGAGTGTAAACCGCTTCGCGTTTGTTGGCGCATGCGCATCGTGTATCATTAGAACTTAGAAAAATGTTCCCATCACATGTTGTCATGTATTTCCCTTCTTCTCATGTACCCTTCAATTGGAAGAGAAGATCTTATGGCCTTATCTCAGTCAGAATAAATAAAATATAATCTTCATATGTTAAGTGTCTTGAACTGATCTTTTGACGCAACATTTAGTTTAGTAAAAATTAAATTAAAATTTTAATTTGACACGATTTGTAAGTATTTTAAAATTCTGCACTAATTTAAATAAAATGTTTTATTATTTTCAGTTTCGATTGTCGAGGGAAATCATTCGAACAGGCAAAGCATTGGGCAGACGAACAAGCGCTCGGGGGAAGAGCTTTCTTCCGATACACAGATGATCCTGCGAAGTTGAGATTGGAGAGTGTCAGAGAGTCTGATGGGGGCATGTACAGATGTAGAGTGGATTTTAAGAAGTCGCCAACCAGAAACACCAAGGTCAACCTCACCGTGATAAGTTAGTATTATTACGTAATACTTTTAACATGTTTTGTCAACTTTCATAGGGGGATTTTATTTTGAAAATCCCAGTCTAAATAACTATTTATTTAAATTTAAATTAGTTTTAAAAAATTCCATTCAGATATTATAGAGAAGTTAATAAAGGGTTAATTGCATTTTAGGTTTGAAATTGCAGAACGGAATCTCTCTGTTTCATATATTTACAACATGGGTTAACCCATGATGAATATTAACTACGGGCTCTAAAGGGTTACAATTACGCTTAATTGTACCAAAGATCTCAGTCGTCCCGAACTAAGTTTTTAGTTAAAAGAAATTTCCGGAACATGTTCCATCTTCAGCTGCTGATAAAGTATTATTTATTTTTGGTGATTATTATATTTAGAGTGTTATGGCCACTGCGTATGTTCTCATTTAACACGTTTGTATCCATTGCTGCATTTAAAATTCCAATTTATTCCCAGACATTTATTATACAGATATCCTTAGCTTCCCATTTTATTGATTACGAGTTTTTTATTGTATGAATCCCTGATCTGCTTCTTTTATACACATTTCATAATTAGATTTTCCTCGTCGTGTTTATAATCTTTAAAATGTTCGCTCAATATTGTGTTACAATTTTTAGTGGTTCTTCCAATGTAACATTTATTACAACTATTGAATTTAAATTTATATACTCCTTTGTGGAGTGCATATAGCAGTGGTTTCTATTTTACTTCATATCATGAGCCTATTGATTCATTTTTTGTTAGTTCTGTACACATTCTTGCATGTTTTATAACAGCTTTTGCCAGTTTTATGGTTTAATTTCTCGTAATTATCAATATGAAGAGTACTGTTATATTCGCGGAAGTTCCTTAACCCACATCTCTGTCTTTCCAATCTCCATCGTCCAATAATGTTTCCATTATTCTCACAAAACACCACAAATTCATTTCTTGACCGTCCTCTTATTCTTCTACCAAGCGGCACCCATTCTAGTTTTTTTTTTTTGAATTTGTCTTCTATCATTCTTTTTATGTGACTGCACCGTTTTATTTTATTTTAAATATTCATATTCATATTTTGTTTAATTACACTGTTTTTTGTCTCTTTTAGAATTTCGAACTGAACACCTCCAAAAATCCATTTCTGTATATTTTTTACTTGTTCTTCTAGATTTTTAAATCCCGTGTTTCTACACCGTACGTCATTGTATTCATTACACTAGTCAACAATAAAATGTAACTGGGATGAAGTAAATGTTTCGTAAGTATATCGACACACTGATAACGAAAACGGCAATGAAAAGCTAGAATTAGCTCTCATTTCCAAGTTAAAGGGGGTGCATTTAACCCTTTTAAATCATGATTGTGTTCAGATTGATTTCAGGCAAGCAGCTACGGCAAAATCACTATTTATCCTAGGATCATGCGTCGAACCTCATTCTCTTCAGAAAGTAGCAGTCTTTAAACGGTACCATTCAAATGTCCCTATCATGTACCCAAGGCAGGAAAAATTGTGGGAAATTGGGATTGTTGCTGAAAATTCCTTGTTTCTACGTTCGGGCCCCCTGCACCCCTGTGTGTTAATGCACAGATCTAGAAATCAACTAAAACATACTACGAGGTACACGCAATGTGTGTGAAAAATGTCAATCTTCTATGTGCAAAAGTAAGGCCAAAGTGATGACGTCTACCCCCTATGTCTCGACGCAGAAGAGCGTATTACTAACCGTAACGTGTTTTACAGTTCATCCACTCTCGAAAAAAAAGTAAATAGTTTTACTAGCAAATTATAAATGCAATACTTACATTACTCTCTTTCGTGACTTATGGCAGCTAAGAACGATAACTATTAATGTGTAGAATGGAGGTTCTTCGATTCCTCCAAAATAAGTCTCAAGTGTGTCCTACTGCATTTTAGTAGTAGTAGGACTTTATTAGACAAAAAGTAAGATATTTACAATATTATTTACACATATGGGTCGCACGGGCAGTACGCCGTACGTGCTGTTGACAGTCCGTTGCAATAAAGTAATAATTGGTACTAGTGTAAACAAAAATAAACAACAAAAAGAGCAATAACATTACAATTACATAAAGAAAACACAATAATATTACAATTAAATAATAACAAAATAGCATTATACACTAATTAATTTAGATATAATTATTAAGAATTAATGGTATTGCATTTTGATAACATATATTTATTTATGAATGAGTGTTGTTCTTATTTTTCGCGTTTTGTCCAGAAATTTACCCAACGTTTTACAATTTTCTGGATTTACCAATAACTCGTAGCATGCCAATCTTTCCCGATTTGAATTTAGAAATCTTTCCGGTAATAGCTGGCGTCTCCAATATTCTAAATCATTACATTGTCCTAATATATGTATCTCATCTTCAAAGTTCCCGCACATTGGACATATTCGCATATCGTGATCGTCGCTAATTTTTAGAAATTTCCATGCCCCTAGCCTAAACCAAGCAAGCCCTGATCTCTCTTTAAATCCTAGGTTGAGTATATACGATTCATTTCCCCAGACGTGTTTTAGGTCTCTTTGTAAACACAGTGACCGTTTTCCTGTACACTCGGCGAAAGTATCTTGTTGGTTTATATCTAAATACCTCCTCCTTATTTTTCTCCACACGTTCTTGCGATTTTCAGTCCCTTTTTCCCATATCCAGCCCATCCCAATCTTTTGGAGTTATCTCTTAACCTCGTCTGCCCAAAATTTAACATAGGCCTATATGTTTTTAATTTGGTGGTCGTAACAAATTGCTCTAAGCATTGTTTGTTCACCTTGGATTACTCGCAACCAGTATTTGAGTACACGAGTATTACAGTTTATGTCGTCCTGGAATGACCCAAATTCATATAAAATTCCGCATTTAGAAACGGCCTTACTAAGTCCTGTAATATATTTTAGACAATGCGTATATACCTTATTTGGTATTTCCGTTCTTTGGAAACCCCAAATCTCACTACCATAATGCATTACTGGCCTGACCATCGCTCCATACATTTTTTCTAATGTGCTGACTGGAATATCAGGCACTCGACCCAGAATACCGAGTACACTGTTAAGTTGTTCCCTCCCTTTAAATAGTCCTACTGCATAGTGGGAATGTGTTGCCATCGATTTCGATTGGGTATGTGCCTTACATGAGAGAAACATATTATGTTAACGTGAAAGGAATGTTATCGCATTGACCTATGACAAGTTTAAATGACAGATTTCCAGGTATCTGAAAAACCATAGGCATACTACTTGGGCTATAACAGGGCTATACCAAGTTATGTTGCTTCCAGTGCCTCTGGGATAGCCACACCATGGCACTTCATTATAAAAAGATAGATTGGTCTAAGAATTAACCACTTGAATCAGACCTCACAATGTTAGGCAAGAAGCACTTGTCAAATCCAAGAACGTAATTTCTTCATGTAAAACTAGGCCTAATGAAAACCTTCGGTAAGGCCATGGACAAAACTGGGGAAGCATTTATCTATTTGCGCCAGAAATGTCCCCGGCTTAGTGAGACGAAAAAAAGAGGGGATTTTCATGGATTCTCAGATACGGCAAATGTACGAAGATGAGCATATCAGCACCATCCTGACAGGTAATGAAAAGTTAGCTTGGGATGCCTTTGTCCAAATGTCAACAAACGTTCTAGGAAATAAGAGGCCAGAAAACTATAAGGATCTTGTGGCAAATATTCTGCACTGCTGGGGTGTAATATGTCCTTAAAGTTACATTCCTTAGATTCCCACTTCGACTTTTTTCCTGAAAACTGTGGTGCTGGAACGCTTCCACCAGCAAATTTCTAACATGAAAATGAGATACGAGGAAAAGTGGAGTGCATCAATGTTAGGCAATTACTGTTAGACACTAATTAGGAAATCACTATCAGAAAATTACAAGTGCCTGGATTTCCTCCAATGGATACCAACAAGGTAAATACATGCATAAACTCATATAGACAATAACGTAAAAGTTAGCATAACTTCAAAACGAGAGCTAATCTTGCGTTTGCCCTTAACATTTTCGTTATCAGCACACCCGAAAATATAAAGATTAGCTGTTCCTTTTCCAGCTGCAGAAAAAAAAGTGAAATTTTGTTGGCCTCTGTTGTTATTGTATTTAAAAAGTTTGTTTTCGTTGTATAGCTTATATTCTGATCCCTTAAACACCAATTCATTTTGATATTGCATATTTGCCATTATTTATGCTCTCTTTAATTTCAGCATCATGACTTCCATCTGTAATCATTTTTGGCTCCAAATATAGTAATGGTACTTTAGTAGTAATAGGACTTTATTAGACTAAAAGTAAGATATATACAATGTTATATACAAATATGGGTCGCACTGGCAGTTATGCCGTACGTGCTATTGACCGTCCGTTACAATAAAGTAATAATTGGTAATAGAATAAAGAAAAAAAAACATTAATACAGTAAACCTTGTTTAATCCGGAACTTGAATGATGCGGAAATCTGTCCAATGTGAACAAATTTATTGGTCCCGGCGAAGTAAGAGTAATTTTATGTGTATTTATTTTGCATAAAATGGATTCTGTCCAACGGAAATGGAAGGATATTTCTACACAATTTAAAGAAAAAAATGTTTTTAAAACGGAAAGATAGAGAAAGAAATTACTTTCCACTTCACTGAATTTCCGTTATGCAAAAAAAAAAAAAGAATAACTCCTACCGCTGGGTGAAGTACAGATTTTACCTGTACCTGACATTTTATTTCGGCCTCACTGCACACTCATGCAAAATACAGAGACCTGTCTTTCAAATAACCATTGCACAGTAAAAACTTAAATAATCGATCTTTCACAGGTACCGTTCTGAATCTCCAAATTTCCAGACCGATGCTCCAAAGTCAAAATCTAGCTGTTGCTAAATCCCTAGGGAATGACGATTCCAAGACATCTTCATGTTGGCTGGACAGTTTTAAAGGACGACACAATGTAGTGTAGAATTAAGTTTGCGGATTATCAAATGATGTGGACGAAAGTGTAGTTAGTGAGCGGAAACCGAAACTGCATACTTTAGTTTCAGGATACGCAGCTAAGAGACATTTATAACATTGACGAAACATGATTGTTTTTTCGCGCGTTACAGTCGAAGTCGATCGTACATACTATACTTCACTTTTCAACGATAGCGGAACTACAATTAATTCAAAGTACATAAAATAGATATATGGTACTCTATAATCTAAAATTGGTTAATATTTTCTTAATTTTTATAATGCGGAATTTTGTCTAATGTGGAAAAAAAATTGGTCCCATGCGACACCGCTTTAAGCAGGTTTTACTGTATTATAATTACATAAATAAAACAATAATATAAATTTTGCCTCGAAATATACATATTCGTCACATGCTTTCATTTTTACATGTCCATCTTTGAAAATGAGATCTTTTTATTTATCTCCCATTATCATACACATTGTTTTTTTTTCCAAACGTATCTTTAATTACAATAATAATAATAATAATGATAATAATAAAATAATAATAATAATAATAATAATAATAATGGTGATGATGATAACAATGATGTAGATCCATTCATCCTATGGCTCTTACAGCCCATGTCAGTCCTGGTTTCTCCCTTGGGGACTTAGTTATGCTTATTTAACTACATATGTATCGACATGGTCCACCGCTGTGGTCTCGGGGTAGCGTGCTGCCTTGTCACGCAGCGGGCCCGGGTTCGATCCCTGGTCGGGACAGTTTTTCTGGGTGAGGTTTTTATCGGGGTTTTTCCTCACCTGTAAGACAAATGTCAGGAAAACTTTAAGGCCCAAACCTTCCCCGAAATCATGTAGCCATCGCAATCATCATCATTCATATTCATTTTAGGTTAAGCTTAGGATTAGGGACTCTCCTGGCGCACCATTATCATCATCACCCATCATATCATCGGGGCAACGTAACCCCGCCTTCCAGGCGCCCCTACCTCAGAAGTGGGTTACAAGTACACCATGCCAGGAGAGAAACCAGGAATGTCGAAAGACAAACCTGGGGCATTTGGAAAAAAAAAGAAAATGTATCGACATGTAGCCTCAAGAGACATGTTAAATTCCAAATATAGAAATTTAAAAATCTGACGGTACAATTGTAAAACGTACTAAGTCAACCGATGCAACTACATTTTAAACATATTCAATCACACAACTTTTCTGACGCATAACATTTTTTTTTGTTTTTTTACGGTTGCTTTGTTCCTATTGTTGTCCTCTCGTCCAAGATTTAAAGAGAAAGAATTCTCCTAATTTTCAATCAACTTAAATCTAGCTTCAATGACTATTAAAAAGGAAAGTTGTATTACATACTACTTCTATTCATGGTAGAGTTTTTTTACTGGATGATGCATCTAATGGTAAATTTAGATTATTCTAAAAATTATAAAAATCGAGTCAATTTCAATTGTGTGATTTAATTCCTAGAACTAAAGGCTGAGTATATTATGTACAGTAATACTATTTTTATATTTGTGGATTATGAAACTTTTAAAGTAATATTAGATTTTTTCTTTAACATTCTTATTTCACAAAAGTCGTAATAATTTATAATACTTGAAGCTCGTAAGTAGTCTCATCGTAAATCTAGAACCAATTTACACGAGTATGCTGAAATTTGTTATAAACAATATTTAATTCCGTAACAAGACATCTATTGTCAATTAAACTATTACTTGTATGGTAATAAAGAGTCGGTAAATTTTGCTTTAGAGGTCTCTTTTTTCAGGCTTAAAGTTCTTTTACGAGCCGCAAAATCTTTAAATTCGGGATACACGGATTAAACTCTCACACGGAACGCATTTTCTCTTGGATTTTCCCAATCCTAAAACCCAATAGACCCTACCCGGGTTTGAATCCGCGACTCCTGTGACTAGAGGCAAGGAATATAACAAATAGACCACGAATAATAATACAGATAATAGTAAAAAAATATTAATAATCATAATGTTATTTAACATTTTCAAATACTGTTATTTTAACACAGTTCCAATAATGGATCATATTATAATATTATAATGATATTGTGTAAAGAAAAATTAATGTCTGAACCTGGAATCGAACCGTGGACCTATAGTTCTCCAGACTAGTGCGCAGCCCACCACACCATTTTAGACTTGGCACAAACATTAACAATTCTTTCCACATATAAAAATCTAAAATTCTCGTTTCGTCTGCTATCAGGTAACTGACACTGCCAATTGGCAACCCCCATCCTCGTTTAGAAGTATCTATATTTGAGAATTTTACACCTCCACTTTTTATAAGTAGTAAACGATGTCATGTAACATTTTCCAATACTGTTATTATAATATGATTCATTATTGGAACTGTGTTAAAATAACAGTATTGTAAAATGTTAAATAACATGGTTACAACTTATAAAAGTGGTGGTATAAAATTCGCTGGCGCTGGCGATGGCAGTGTCACCTACCTGACAGAGGAGGAAACGAGATTATAGATTATATATATGTGGAAAGAATTATTAATGTTTGTGCGAAGTCTGGAATGGTGTGGTGGGCTGCACACTAGTCTGGAGAACTATAGGTCCACGGTTCGATTCCAGGTTCAGACATTAATTTTTTATTTTCACAATATCATTATAATATTATAATCATAATGATCTAAGGATTCTCTTCCACATCTCCATGTTAAAATACTTATATTGACATCATCAATTATGATTTATTTACAGTTAAATTAATAATACACAATAGTGTACACAATATACAGATTATAAGGAAAATATAAATGTAATAATAATAATGATAATGATGATGATGATAATGGTCATAATGATAATGCTAATAATGATTATAATAATAATAATAAATAATAATAATGATGATGATGATCAAGTAGTGATTTCCAGTTGAGAAGATGATCTACAAAGAGCTATTTTTAATTTGGAAAAGTAAGTGCCAATTACAATTTAAAAATTCCAAAGACTAAAACTAAAATTTTAGCATTTATAGGACATGATACCTTAAGAGCAAATATAGTAATTGATAATACAATTTTAGAGCAGGTGAACAGTTTTAAATATCTAGATTTCAGTTAATCATATATTAAAATTGAAGATATTAATGACAAAATAAATAAATTTAATCTAGTGTATGGCACTATTAAAAGAACCCTTAAAAACACAAGAAAAGAAACAAAAAATTAAATTTTATAAAGTAATGGCTGTTCCTGTATTGATGTATGGATCAGAATGTTGGACGATCACTAAAAGACAAGAACAAAGATTGGAAGCAGCTGAGATGCGATTCTTAAGAAATATAGCAGTATATACTCTGCTGGATAAGAAAAGAAATGAAGATATAAGAAAGGAACTAAATATTTTCAAACTTACAGACCGAATAATTAAATATAGGAACGACTGGAAAGAACATATTGACAGAATGCCAGAAGGAAGATTTCCAAAATTATTGCTAAAATATAAACCGCGCGGAAGGAGAAATGTTGGTCGCCCACACAGAAGATCCTGTGAACAACTTTAACAATTCTAGCTTTCATGAAACCGGAACGAGCCAACAGGCTTAATCCCTGGATGATGATGATGATGATGGTAATAATAATAATAATTATAATGATCTTAGGATTATCTTCCATGTCGCCATGTTAAAATACATATATTGACATAATCAATTATTATTTACTTTCAGTTAAATTAATGATACATAATAGGATACACAATATACAGATTATAAGGAAAATGTAAAGATACAATAATAATATTATTATTATTAATTCATTAATTTTGAGAATTTTACTCATAATTGAGGGTTTTCTCCAACCAATATTGGCAATTAACATGAGTTTTAAATCAAATACATAAATGATTACGGACTTACAGTCTACCAGTTTGTAATAAACATTCACAAATTTCCCTTCTTTAAAGCTCTGCATTGTACTCTGTCCTATATGCCTTCGTCCGTTACAAATAATAATAATAATAATAATAATAATAATAATAATAATAATAATAATAATAATAATAATAATAATAATAATAATAATAATAGTAATAATAATAATAAACATAATAATAGGCCTAATGACCTATCATATAACTTTATTAAATTACTAACCTGATTACAGAAGTTAAAAAAAATAATAATAAAAATATACCTTGAAATTTGTCACATAATATCTTGTCTAAGAAAATATTCGGTGAACTAATTTTTTAATTGTTTTTGAATCGGACAATCCTTGCCTTAAGAGAACAAGGAATTCTACAGTAGGGTAGATAAAACAAGGAAGTATAAGAAATATTGTGACTTTCGATATAGGGGTACAGTGTGAGTTAATTTGTTTCTCGATCCTGTGTTAAAGTTATGGAGAGACGATGGTGAATGGAAGCTTGTGGAAAGGTAAACATTTTATAAGGTGGACAAATAGTGATATGAGAAGCAGAGAGAATGTATCTTACGTCTCTCTTCCAATCGGAGCCAAAACCACGCTTCAAATGCTGGAGTTGTCCTATCTGGTTTATGGAGGTTGTATATGTGAACAAACATTATTAAATATTTTCTGTCTTTGTTTTAATCTGTTGCCCATGTCGATTAAGACTAAGAAACCGTAATCGGCGTACAGCGTAACCAAAGTTAAGTTCGCCTCATTGTTTCCTACTGGCTTGGATCCTATCTTCATGGTCGCCAGCAATGTTTATCCAATGCATAACTTTCCTCATCCTGGCTATCACTGAAGGGTGGCATCCAACAAGGTTCAGTGTTAGGACCACTTCTGTTCTCTATCTATATTAACGATATATCCACTAGACTTACCTATTGTCGACATCACCTATACGCTGACGATTTGCAAATTTACATTCACTCCCATCCTGATGATGTACATGACACACTAGACAAATTAAATAGCGACCTAGACTCAATTTCCCAATGGTTGAAGAAACATGGACTTAATCTAAATGCTGACAAGACACAGTGCATAATTATAGGACATCGGCGAATCCAAAGCATTATAAATTACGAAAATATCCCTACAATTCTCCTAAATGACAAAAACATTCCCTGTAGCTCAGTAGTAAAAAATCTGGGTATCTATATGGACCAACACCTAGACCGGAAAATCCAGGTGAATAACACCTGCAAGAAAGTGTTCTCAATTCTTCACTCCCCAAATAGTTTTAAAAACTTCCTTCCTACAAAATTAAAACAAATACTTTTACAGACTCTCATAATGCCACACTTCGACTACTGCGACATATTACTGACTAATCTGACAACTGATCTATCTGACAGACTACAGCGTGCTCATAATGCGTGCATTCAATTTATATTCAATCTCCGTCGTTATGACCACGTGTCTCCTTCATTTCAGGCCTTATCATGGCTACGCCTAAATGACGGAAGAACTTTATATTCACATACCTTACTTTTCCAAATTCTGCACACATATTTACCAACTTATTTAACAACACGTTTTCAAAACTTATCGGCTCATCACAATTTAGGAACAAGATCACAAGACTCTTCTTTACTTTTGATACCACAACACAGGACCTGTCTATACTCTGAATCTTACACAATATCTATGGCTAGAGCATGAAACTCACTTCCCAGTCATGTCAGAGACTGTCAATCGCTATCATTATTTAAATCCAAATTAACTGATATCTTAAGTTCGACACAATGAAACGTAAACTGCATAACAACTATATAGAACATTCCATTAATAATCATCTAGGAAGCTACTTACTTTATTTTATATCATCTTAATTTTATTATATTCTATGGTTTTGTTAGTATTAGCTAGTATTACATTACATCATCATTGTATTTTGTTTAGTCTGTATTTTAATATCTTAAAATTGTAATATGTACTTAATTTTTGTATAATTTTACTATTCGCTGGTTGAGTGGAAGAGAAGGCCTTATGGCCTTAATTCTGCCAGCTAAAATAAATAATAATAATAATAATTATTATTATTAATACTAAGACATTTAGACTGGAAGTAAATATCAATAAATCTAAATATATGGTCACACATAGAAATACATTATATAATGGAAATTGACAGCTAATAACAAATGAGGGGCATTTTGAGGAAGTAGCTGAATTCAAATACCTAGGAACAATAATCACAAATAGGAATGAGATGCACAAAGAAATTAAATATAGGCTCAATTCTGGAAATGCGTGCTATTATGCATTACAGACACTATTGACTTCCCAACTCCTTTCACAAAACGTAAAAATGAAAATATATAAAACTATTATTCTACCAAGTATATGGATGCGGAACACGGACTCTTACTTTAAAGGGGAAAGGAGATTACGAGTATTTGAGAATAAAGTTCTGAGGAAAAGTTTTGGACCAAAGAGAGATGAACAGACAGGTGAATGGAGAAAACTTCATAACAGTGAACTACATGGTCTTTATAGGAATATAATAAAAACAATTAAGTCTCATAGACTGCGATGGGCAGACATGTGGCACGAATGGTGAATGAAAGACGTGCATGGAAGCTTCTTGTAGGAAAACCAGAGAGAAAATTCCCAGTTGGAAGACCGAGAATGAGGTGGAAGAATAACATTAACTTTAGAGGGAAGTAGATTATACAGGGAATGATTTGAAAACATTAGCTCAGGATAGGGATGCATGGAGAGCTTATGTCCGTGCGGCCATAAACCTACGGGTTCGATAGTGCAAGTGAGCTAGTTAGTTAGTTAGCATGTTTCTACTTGTAAAAGGGAGACCAATTATTCTATCTTACATATATTTCACAGCGCCTTAAAATTCAACTTTATAAGACGGTAATAAGACCTATCGTATTGTATGGATCTGAATCGTGGACTTCGATTAGTAAAATGGAAGACTACTCCGGTTAGATTTTTAGAAAAATCTATGGACCAACATGTGAAAATGGGCTTTGCAGAATTAAAATTGTGAAAGTGCGTAGATTGGAATGGTTTGGTCATATTTTGAGAATGGAAAACACAAGGATATTGAAAAATATTATTGTATGAGAAACCAGAGGAGAGGAGAAAAAGAGGAAGACCAGTGTTGCGATGATTGGGTAATGCGAAGGAGGATTTTATATTGATATGAGTTAAGAGATTGATAATTAAGACATTAGATAGATAAGAAATTGCATTTGTCTTAAAGTAAGCCAAGGTCAATCTGAAATGACTACATTGCTAAGAAAGAAGAAGAATATACTGCCAATCCAGTAATAGTACTTTCGTATTGTTTGAAGGCAAGTCTAATGCTAACTTTAGAGAGCGAAATATGTTACAGGGAGATGGAAAACAGATTTACTTTAAAAGACTAGCGCATAGGAACTGTTTGTAAAAAAATGTGAACCCCGTACTTTTGTCGGATCTCGCATAAAATGTAGTGTTTATGAGGAGGATTTGAGGTGTTTCGCACACCATTGTGTGCTGATTTGTAGCAGCAAATTCTTCACACAGAGAAAGGGTGGATGGGAACTTTCCTTTTCTCTAGAAAAATACATAAAGACGATGCATAGCATCGATTGAATTCCAAGTCAAACTGACAAACGATCAAAGGCTTCTTTTCTTCAAACTTGCCTCTGTGCGACCACAATATGTCCTGTAATTGCACCCTCCACTCCTGTTTTTATTGGGTGATGTTTGGGTGAAAACTCAAGCGTGATTCCAAAAATAGAGATTCCCTCTCCTTCTATGTATTTCTTTTCTTTCTGTCGCTCTGTCTTTCTCTCTCTTCGTTGTGTGACTTAAAGATACGTAATACAGGAACTGCGTAAACTAGTCGATTTTTTCAGCAAGTGAAATTCATGGTGCGATTTTGTTGGTTTATATGAATAGAGCTTTATTTTTAACTTTTATAGGAATAAATAACTATGAGGTTTAATTTAAGATACATCAAAATGTTTCCTACCTCTCCTCATAATCAATCTTGTTAATTAATTAGTATGCACTTATTTAATTGAATGTAATCGTGCATACAAAATAATGAAGTATTACAATTTGAAGAAATCAACAGTGAAAACAAACTTCAAGGCAATTACTGGAACTCAGCATAAAATGACAAAAATTATAATTTGGAGCAAACGTCATTGAACAAGTAACTTGTTTTAATTATCTGGGATTCGTGATACCTTACCTGCAAGATTTGGATGCGGAGAAGAAATCAGGGAAATGGCAACAGATATGTGGTCCAACAAGAAGATATTTTAGAAATAAGACCACAAGGGAAACTCAATTGATATTTTACAAAACAGTAGCCATTCCAACGTTAAGATGCGGGTCTAAGGCTTGGTCCTTAACGATCTTTGATAAACATAAAATTGAGATTTCTGAGGTGTATTTTAAGAGATCAAAACAGAAGTCAAAATATCAGAGATGAATTAAAAGTATATAACGTACACGAGAGAATATACAGATATAAATTTAAATGGTTTGAACATGTACAAAGAATGCCAAATAATCGTTTATCAAAACAGATATTGTATTACGGGTATAGACCTGAAGGCCGAAGCAATGAAGAAGACCAGAACGACGTTGGAAGAACGACCTGCAACATATTGTGCAGCGGGGAGCGGAACGGGTCAATAAGCCCATACCTTGAAGAAGAAGATTACGATGTAATCAAGTATTACGTAATCCAATAATTGATACGTATTTAAAAAAAATTAATGTTGTTGCACAGAATGTAAAACATTTATAAATGCTATTTTCACCACATTGTAATCCTTCTTTATTACTTCTTACTTCTTAATTTCAATTCTATTAGTTTTTGTTTCGTTCATTTGTTGTTTGTTTTTATTTCATTTCATATTTGTAACAATGCATATTTTCAATTTTATTTTATATTTTAGCTACATCGCTAACATACATTTTTAAAGAAGATCTTCCAATCTTGAAATCATATTTGAAGAGAAAAATTATACGCTCAGACCGGGACTTGAACCCGGGACCCTTGGTTCTCTAGACCAAGTGCTCTACCAACTGAGCTACCTGAGCAAGTACCGATCTAAACGCAAATCTTTCTCTATATACATTGTAATTCTCGTCCACCAAATGCTATGAAGCCATGCTTCTATCTTGCAAATGGCGGCTCCTTTATTAAGAAGACATATTTGAGAATTATACATTACAGCCAGTACGGCTTTTTCCATGTTATTATTATTGATTTCGTACATCTCAATGATGGATAAATCATATTTGAAGAGAAAAATTATACGCTCAGACCGGGACTTGAACCCGGGACCCTTGGTTCTCTAGACCAAGTGCTCTACCAACTGAGCTACCTGAGCAAGTACCGATCTAAACGCAAATCTTTCTCTATATACATTGTAATTCTCGTCCACCAAATGCTATGAAGCCATGCTTCTATCTTGCAAATGGCGGCTCCTTTATTAAGAAGACATATTTGAGAATTATACATTACAGCCAGTACGGCTTTTTCCATGTTATTATTATTGATTTCGTACATCTCAATGATGGATAAATCATATTTGAAGAGAAAAATTATACGCTCAGACCGGGACTTGAACCCGGGACCCTTGGTTCTCTAGACCAAGTGCTCTACCAACTGAGCTACCTGAGCAAGTACCGATCTAAACGCAAATCTTTCTCTATATACATTGTAATTCTCGTCCACCAAATGCTATGAAGCCATGCTTCTATCTTGCAAATGGCGGCTCCTTTATTAAGAAGACATA
This sequence comes from Diploptera punctata, assembly GCA_030220185.1. Lineage (NCBI taxonomy): Eukaryota > Metazoa > Arthropoda > Insecta > Blattodea > Blaberidae > Diploptera > Diploptera punctata. The sequence continues at coordinate 429,449 of JASPKZ010005273.1, read as the reverse complement.
TTTGAGAATTATACATTACAGCCAGTACGGCTTTTTCCATGTTATTATTATTGATTTCGTACATCTCAATGATGGATAAATCATATTTGAAGAGAAAAATTATACGCTCAGACCGGGACTTGAACCCGGGACCCTTGGTTCTCTAGACCAAGTGCTCTACCAACTGAGCTACCTGAGCAAGTACCGATCTAAACGCAAATCTTTCTCTATATACATTGTAATTCTCGTCCACCAAATGCTATGAAGCCATGCTTCTATCTTGCAAATGGCGGCTCCTTTATTAAGAAGACATATTTGAGAATTATACATTACAGCCAGTACGGCTTTTTCCATGTTATTATTATTGATTTCGTACATCTCAATGATGGATAAATCATATTTGAAGAGAAAAATTATACGCTCAGACCGGGACTTGAACCCGGGACCCTTGGTTCTCTAGACCAAGTGCTCTACCAACTGAGCTACCTGAGCAAGTACCGATCTAAACGCAAATCTTTCTCTATATACATTGTAATTCTCGTCCACCAAATGCTATGAAGCCATGCTTCTATCTTGCAAATGGCGGCTCCTTTATTAAGAAGACATATTTGAGAATTATACATTACAGCCAGTACGGCTTTTTCCATGTTATTATTATTGATTTCGTACATCTCAATGATGGATAAATCATATTTGAAGAGAAAAATTATACGCTCAGACCGGGACTTGAACCCGGGACCCTTGGTTCTCTAGACCAAGTGCTCTACCAACTGAGCTACCTGAGCAAGTACCGATCTAAACGCAAATCTTTCTCTATATACATTGTAATTCTCGTCCACCAAATGCTATGAAGCCATGCTTCTATCTTGCAAATGGCGGCTCCTTTATTAAGAAGACATATTTGAGAATTATACATTACAGCCAGTACGGCTTTTTCCATGTTATTATTATTGATTTCGTACATCTCAATGATGGATAAATCATATTTGAAGAGAAAAATTATACGCTCAGACCGGGACTTGAACCCGGGACCCTTGGTTCTCTAGACCAAGTGCTCTACCAACTGAGCTACCTGAGCAAGTACCGATCTAAACGCAAATCTTTCTCTATATACATTGTAATTCTCGTCCACCAAATGCTATGAAGCCATGCTTCTATCTTGCAAATGGCGGCTCCTTTATTAAGAAGACATATTTGAGAATTATACATTACAGCCAGTACGGCTTTTTCCATGTTATTATTATTGATTTCGTACATCTCAATGATGGATAAATCATATTTGAAGAGAAAAATTATACGCTCAGACCGGGACTTGAACCCGGGACCCTTGGTTCTCTAGACCAAGTGCTCTACCAACTGAGCTACCTGAGCAAGACCCGATCTAAACGCAAATCTTTCTCTATATACATTGTAATTCTCGTCCACCAAATGCTATGAAGCCATGCTTCTATCTTGCAAATGGCGGCTCCTTTATTAAGAAGACATATTTGAGAATTATACATTACAGCCAGTACGGCTTTTTCCATGTTATTATTATTGATTTCGTACATCTCAATGATGGATAAATCATATTTGAAGAGAAAAATTATACGCTCAGACCGGGACTTGAACCCGGGACCCTTGGTTCTCTAGACCAAGTGCTCTACCAACTGAGCTACCTGAGCAAGTACCGATCTAAACGCAAATCTTTCTCTATATACATTGTAATTCTCGTCCACCAAATGCTATGAACAGCCATGCTTCTATCTTGCAAATGGCGGCTCCTTTATTAAGAAGACATATTTGAGAATTATACATTACAGCCAGTACGGCTTTTTCCATGTTATTATTATTGATTTCGTACATCTCAATGATGGATAAATCATATTTGAAGAGAAAAATTATACGCTCAGACCGGGACTTGAACCCGGGACCCTTGGTTCTCTAGACCAAGTGCTCTACCAACTGAGCTACCTGAGCAAGTACCGATCTAAACGCAAATCTTTCTCTATATACATTGTAATTCTCGTCCACCAAATGCTATGAAGCCATGCTTCTATCTATAATTTTTCTCTTCAAATATGATTTATCCATCATTGAGATGTACGAAATCAATAATAATTCCAATCTTGAAGATTTAATTAATAAATCAATCAATCGGATGTTTGGTAACTTACATAATTATGGAAGAATAACAAATTACGGTAGAAGCTCGTATTTTAAGGAACATTTTTAATAAATTCCGAAGGATTGCAACTTTAAAGGTTATTCCATAGATTTTTCTGTAAATCATTATTAATCCTATTTAGTAAACACCTGAAATAAGTATTTAGGTATATAAACGTTCACTATGTTATTAAAGAGACCTAAAACAAGTTTGGGGAAAATAATAATGTATGTTTATATACCGTCTGGTATTTAAAGACAGATAAGAGCTCGCTTACTTAAGTTTAGGTGCATGCAAATTTCTAAAAAATTACCGAGGATTACGATATGCGAATATGTCCGATGTATAGAAGCATTGAACACGAAATGCATATGTTAGGAAAATGTAATGATTTCGAATATTGGATTTCTAAATTCAAATCGTTATAGACTTATTTTGCATTTATAAATCGGTTTTAGTTAGATACAATACAGAAGTATTAAATTTTTTTATCTCATTGTTGTTTCTATACCCTGAATCGAAGTCCTTCACTTCGACCTGTCTTGTGGCAATAATTTAACACTTTCTTAGGGTAGTCATTACTCTGTCACTTTATTTCACATTATCATACTAATGGAATGATTTCCAAATTGATTGTTTTATTAATTTACAGACTTTTAAACATTTAGGAATTTTTACCAGTTTTAGTCTGCATTTTTCCATTTCCATTTACCGCTCTTGACACTGATGTATTTTATTTATTTATATTTTACCTTTTGTAAACGTATGTCTGATACACTCTAATTCAACCCAGGAAGTTACTACAGACCTTACGGTCTACACCAGTGCCCTCCTACGTATAGGGGTAAATGTTGCCAAACTCATAATAATGGTATTTGCTTTGTATGGGAAGGTCTGGAGGGGGAAGGGTGGAAGTACGTTTTCCAAATCTATGTACTATACATTAAAAAAACATAGTGTTTCTTTTACGGCATGCAAACTAGTTTTATAGTAAATATGAGAGTCGACACTTTCACACAAGATAGTACAGGTCCCGCACGAGCTCAGTGACAAGTGGTAACTCTTTTTTCTTTAAGAGGGGGTGACGTGGAAGGCTACACCTTACAACCCTGTATCTGCTGTGTTGCATATTTCAGTTCTATATAAGTGTTTCTCTCAAGAAAATACTGTTAAAATGGCAACCCAGTGCCATATTCCAAATACACAGTAACTTCGTGGGTTGAATCTGAGTGTAGCTGTCATGATTCCGATATTTAACTTCTTGTGCTCCCAGAGTTAACGGCCCTTGAATAAAAATAACATAATTAACATAGTTTACTACGGGAACTACTGTAAATATATTTTTTTTAAATTTTGTTTAATAGCAGATTCAGGTATAATAAATATTTATGTATAAATTCAGCCTGCGTATGTTCTTTCCCGCAGTACTCGAAAATTAATCTATCGATTCATTTAACATTTTCACACAACGTTGTATTCGAATACACATGTGTTTACAATTAAATAACATTTAGAAAATGTGTAAAAGCTCACCTGAAAACGAGAATTTAAAAATCGATCTAGAGTACGCAATTTTTGATGTTTCACAACGAAACACAGTTCATGGTATTAAAACAAACCCATCAGGATATTATTTTGAAATCAGCTAAATTCGATGGATAGAAATGGGGGGATTACTTGAAATTTGGAATTAAAATTGGCTCTAGTAACCGCCACATTAAGTTCGTCGCATATCATACAATTTAATTAACCCTTTTAGGCGTACAAGTGCACGCCGTGTGTTAGCTAGTAATTTATGAAAAAAGACTGAATGATGAATCACATTCACCCCTAATATACACTGTGGAGATAACAGTGAGTATGGAGAAAATCATAATTATTTTCGAAGTAGACTACCTGTTGAAACGGGTTAATGTGCACTAAATCCTAGCGGACATACATCTTCACAGAGCAAAGAACCATCCGCTACAAGCTCTTGCCATTATAGTAAAGATCATAATTGGTGAGCTCCACACGACGATTACGGCGCAATTTTCCTCATGGACTAACTCCGCGTCACCCAATAAAATATCAGCACATGTCATGTAAAATACGGTCACTAAACAGTAACACCAAGCCCTATTTGTATGTACCTCCAACGTTGCTATTTTTAAGAGAAATTGATGAGAATTATCTAAATACGTAAATGTAACTCCCTTCCCCAAGTCATCCAGTTGGTTTTAACGCTTCGGTCCTGTTGCTTGCGCGTTCACTGCACAATTATACTATTTACATTTTTCTCTTCATTACCTTGTTTCATAATTTTATCAAAGGAATAAGTACAACTATGTTGGAGAGAATATATTTCAAAAGTAGTACTTACATATTCCCAGTGATAAAATACAGAGTGGAAGTAATGAAAATACGCAGATTTTAAGCATGAAATCCTTGTACCAAATATAAAAATATTGTACATATTCTCTTGTCGACATGATTGAATTTATTGTAAGTATACTAGCTCCTGTTTATCGTTGCTTTGAACCTCGGATATTAGGCTACATACAGTAAAGGTAAACCGAAACCAAGTAAATATCATATGTATACAGGGTGTTTCAGAATAAGTATTACAGACTTTTGAGGTTGTAGAGGGGACTTAATAGATAAAGTTTTGATAAGGAACCCATGTCCGGATATGTACAATTTCGATGTGATATAGGTGTCAAGGTCGAAATGCAATAGGCTGATTGTGTGCCTTGTGTTTCAGAATAAGTATTACAGACTTCTAGGTGTTGTACTTCAAGTGTGGGTCAACGTGGCTATCATGTTGTTCGTTGAACAAAGTGTACCTGCAACGCATGTTTTCATGCATACGCCCCACAAGACCTGGTGTGTGCTCAATAATTCCTGCTGCCGCCAGAATTCGTGCAAGAAGATCTTCCTCTGTCTCGACAGGTGTAGTACATCCCCTAGAACTCTGCAATACGTATTCTGAAACACAAGATAAACGATATCAGCCCTTTGTGTTTCTATTTCAGACTTATTTTTTACATCGAAGTTGACATAGATACCTTATCTAAACTTTATCTATTAAGTGCTAACTACAACCCCTCGATTTCTGTAATACTTACTCTGAAACACCCTGTATATATATTTTTTTATTTATATACAAATTTTCAATATTTACACATCTTTCTGTGCCTAAAGTTTATTTTCCTTCTCCACCCGTCTTTATCCATATACTCCACTTCCTACAATCCTCTTGTTCTCATTTCTTGCATCCACGAGGTTCGAGGTCTTCCTTTATATCTTCTTCCAGGTGGACACCATTCCAATGTTTTCTGGGTCACCTTTTATCTTCTGTTCGTCGTACATGTCAACACCAATTTAATTGCTTGTTTCTTATATAATCTACTATTGAATATATATAATATTAATTTTTTTCTCAATGGCAGTATTTCTTTTTTTTTTCTAATTTTAAACATCTTGCTGCTCTCCTCAAGAAATCCGTTTTAAACATCTTGCTGCTCTCCTCAAGAAATCCATTTCACCGACATAAGTTTTTGTTCAAAGTTTTGTCGAATTTCCAAACTTCAGCTCAATATGTGACAGTACTTCTCACTATTGTGTATATATATATATATATATATATATATATATATAAGTGTGTGTGTAACTAATTGTCCACCATTGTGGTCTCGAGGTAACGTGCTGCTTTGTCACGCAGCGGACCCGAGTTCGATCCCCGGTCGCGACAAGCTCCTGGGTGAAGTTTTTTCGGGGTTTTTCTTCATCTGTAAGACAAATGTCAAGACGCGTAGGGCCCAACGGTTCCCGAAAATCATCCGAATATCATCATCATCATCATCCTTATCATTATCATCACCATCCTTCACCAGTGTGGAAAACAATGGGAAGCTACCACACCTATAATTCGTTAGTAAAGCTGCAAAGCATAGTATGAAAATACTACGATTGCAGTGAAAGACCTGCCCTCGGGCAGAATTACTATGGATGGATGTAACTAATTGGCACTATCGAACTGCAGGTCCATGGCCGTGTGGACATAAGTAATCCACACATCCGCTTTGGGATCTTATTTATCTTCGAGTCTAAATTTTTCTTACAATTATTATTATTATTATTATTATCATTATTTTATATTACGATATGTAACAACTTAAAATTATTATATAACTTCATAAATGCTACAATTCTGATATAAAGTTAAAAAATAAAACCTTTTTTTACTAATGACACTCACGTTCTGAGCTATGATGTTACTCTAAAACTTGAATAATATTCAACTCTTTATTGTCACACAATTATTTGTAAATTTGGTGTAAAATACTGAGGGTGAGGAATGTTTACTACATGAAACAGAGCAATGTGTCTCTATATCCTAAATGGTTGTCCCAGTGTGTTGCCACAGTGATTTATACCATATGACATCTGGCGTTATGGAACTCTCATTCTCTTCTGACTGATAAAATGTTCTACCGTTTTAATTTCAAAGAGATATATAGCACCTGTTAATTTGCGTTCATATGTATTTTTACAGAAGTATATAGAGAGTGTCCCAAATTGATGTATACACTCGTTGAAACGTTATTTTTCAGCAACGAAATGAGACAGAAATACAATTTTTGTTGTGTCAGTGAGGCAATGTTCTCGTGAAATTGGTATAACGAAAAGCAGTGTTCGTCGAATTTTGCGGGGCCAAAAATGGAAACCTTATGTTCTTCTCCACGCACTAAATGAGGACGACCCAGATAGATGACAGCAATTTTGTGAGTGGTTTCTGCAGAAGTGTGACGGAAAGGAAGATTTTCCAACTCAAATTGTTTGGTCAGATGAAGCCACATTCAAACTTAATGGCACAATTAATGGACATAATTGTGTGTACTGGTCTAACCAAAACCTAAACATCATTGAAGAAAAGAACGTCAATCTTCCAGGAGTATCGGTATGGTGTGGTTTTTTCCGAAGATTAATTGGCCGTACCTCTTCCAAGGGACTGTCACGGGCCAAACTTGCCTGGAAATGTTGGAGATCATGATACCACGTACTGAAGATCTCTCTGAGAATGAAAATGAGGTTTACCTCCAACACGACGGGGCTCCACCTCACTTTCATGTCGATGTAAGAAATTTTCTCGATCGCACATTAAATAAGAGATGGATAGGACGAAGGGGAAATGCTACGGATTTCCCGCCTTGATCTCCTGATTTAACCCCTCTAGACTTCTTTCTTTGGGGAACTGTAAAGAACAAGTTGTACGCCACAAAACCACAAACAATGGAGCAACTGAGAGATCAGATTGAACGTGCCGTCAATGACATTCTTATAACAATAATCCACAACGTTCAACGTCGTTGCTGGAAGTGAACTGCGGCAGGAGGTGAGCATTTTGAACATGTACGGGCTTAAGAAATAAAACACAAAAATTGTATTTCTGTCTCATTTCGTTGCTGAGAAATAACGTTTCAAAGACTGTATACATCAATATGGGACACACTGAATATTGTCAAAGAAACTCACTCACATATGGATGTCATTACTAGTATGTAGTCAGTTCATTATACACGAGGTAACATAGGGATTAAGACAACAAAGGTTTGTAGCCGAACTCCTGTTAGAAAGACAGTAGCGGCAATGTCTTGTCAGCAGAGTATGCGGTTTACTTCAAAAGACTATTTAACTGATAATCGCCCCTCTTCCTATTGATAATCATGCCTCTTCCTGTTGATAATCATGCCTCTTCCCGTTGATAATCGCGCCCCTTTCTGTTCGTAATTAGAGATGTCTCCGCAAATTAACTTCTTTGACAAGGATATCGATTGAAAAATGTACGATGAATATGGTACAACCAGAAATGCCAAAATAAAACAACTTAAAATTACAAAAAAAAAAGGTTAGTTCTGTTGCACCAAAAAATAATAAATGTCGTATAATGAAGCTTGCATTATTGTTAATAGTTGTTTCTCATACAATCATTTGTTATTGATTTTCCCAAACCCAAAGAGATTTAACAGTAAATATATGATATTTATAACAATACAGCCGACTTAGAAATCACGCGGAACTATGATCCGAATACATAACCTCACATTTTAAATTCGTAATGGGAGATATATCCACAAATTAACTTCTTTGACAAGGATATTGATTCAACAATATACTATCGATATGGTACGATTAAATACCAAAAGATGGAACGAATAAAATGGACATCCAAAATAAAAAATTAAAGATATGCTAGACAGAGTGGGCGAAGGAAGAACAATGCTGGAACTCATAAATAAGAGGAAAATAAATTGGATTGGCTACTGGCTAAGAGGAAACTGCCTGCTGACTAATGCATTAAAAGGAATGGTCAACGGAAAGAGAGTTAGAGGCAGACAAATATATCATATGATAGACAATATTACAATAAATGGTTTGTATGCGGATACAGAATAGAAAGCTGAATTAAGGAAAGAGTGGACAATGCTGAGTTTGCAGTGAAAGACCTGCTCTTGGGCAGAACACTATGTCTGTAATTATTTATGTATTATTTGTCATGTATTCCATCCATCCATCCATAATAATTGTGCCCGAAAGCAATCACATCATTTTCATGCTATGCTTGCAGCTTTACTAGCGTATTGTAGGTGTGGTAGCTTCCCTTGCTTTCCACACCGGTGAAGGATGATCATGATGATAAGGATGATGATGGCCATATGATTTCGGGGACCGTTTGGGCCTTAAATTTTTCCCGACATTTGTCTTACAGGCGAGGAAAACCCCCGATATAAACCTCACCCAGAAAAACTGCCCCGACCGGGGATCGAACCCGGGCCTGCTGCGTGACAAGGCAGCACGCTACCTCGAGACCACAGCATTGGACTTATTCTATTATAGGAGCTAAATATTTTACTTGTTTTCAAAACCTTATTTGGTAGTAATTCTGACTTCTGAGTTATAGGTGTTCTTTATTCTTCACCTCGACGTAAGTATAACTCAGGTTCAACTGAATATAATTTTGAAATATTCCATTTTATTTTTCTTGTTTCACTTATGACTTTATGACTTTATGCTTCCTTGTTTTTCCAACGACTCTCCGTAGAATTTAATATTTGTTGTATTTTTTGTCGGTATTTACTGTTAAACCTTATACTGAGCTGAGCAACCCGCTGTTGGGGTGGGAACGAACGAAAACAGAACCAAGTGGAGAAGTTGGAAAAATCGTGTACATTAATGCAGATACGTTGGCCTTCAAGCTACCATCTCCAGTCTTACTGTTTTAATTAACGTACGTAATATGTTTTTAAAATATATAATATAGTCCACAGCTCAGAAAGAAACAACCACTAGGAATGTCTTACGCAGCATATTACGTCCTGAGGGACTCTACTATCTGAACTTTTCAGTCTCTCAGCGGACGTGCTATTTCCAAATTTGATACAAAACCATCAGTGGAACATGCCTAAAATAAACGACACTGATGCGTGATATATTAATTTTCCTTTATTATTGGGCGTGTTTGGTTCTATTTGCCTTCTCATACCTTGTCCCGCACATTCATTCACTTCATTTGCGGAATGCTCACCCAGCCCCTGACGTCACTGCAATGAAATCACCCCTACAGAGGGTTGTTCAGATCAGCATATAACAGTGTCCAGGCTTCGTTTCCATAAAGTAGTATCGGAACATACAGGGTGTTTCTAAATTAGACCGACAAACTTTGGAAGCAGATAGTTAACTTTCATTGAAGTATATTTTGATAAGGAACCTATAGGCTCTGACACTAAGTTTCAGTGCAAGAGGGGTCTTAGAGGAAGGGATGAAATTAAGTTGGTACGTGCAAATATCAAGTCATTCTGTGTCATATAATTCTGTGTTAATCCAACTGATTTACAGACAAGTAGAAAGAATACTACTTAATTCTAAAAAAAATACTCATTCCAGCGTTGCATTGTCAGGATGGATCCAGATTATTGTCTCCTGACAAAAAAGTACTAAATTACACGTCCATTGACATCCAGACAAACAGTGCATCAATGTCCCATACATCGTCGTACACTTCCCAAGGTGCAAAGGGTTTCCCTTAATTCAGCTGCTGCACTGACAATCATGCTACAAGATCTTCTTCAGATATAGTATTGGTTTCATGAACCATTGCCTACATGTAGCCCACAAAAAAATCTAGGCAGATCAGTTAGGCGGCATGCCTCAAAGCTATCCAAGAGATCGTACCAATGCATGTAAACGAACTTGCTGTAATAGGTTCCGAATGCTGCTGAGCTCCGGAAGTAAACTAACCAAGCGAGAGTAGTGATGAAAACCCCCTCTTGGACTGAAGGGAGTGTTTAACCGTATCCTTCAATCCCTTCCTGTAAGATCCCTCTACAACTGTAACGAAGCTCGCGGGTCATACGTTCCTTAACAAAGTATGCTTCAATGAAGATTATCTATCTGCTACCAAAATTTGTCGGTCTAATTTAGAAACACCCTATATAATGAATAGAGTGCGGAATTTTTTCCACGATGCCGATGGCTTACTTGTAGTGGTATTGAGTGTACTAGAACGATTGGGAGTAGGTGGTGTGGAGTGTGTCACGTGTCTACATATCTTCTACAATACAAACTTTAGGCAGAAATTGGCAAATAAGGTGCATCTTTTATATTGTTCTGCCCAAGGGCAGATCATAGCATTTTCAAGTTATGCATTGCAGCTTTACTAAGGAATTGTAGGTGTGGTAGCTTCCCGTTGCTTTCCCACACCGTGGTATTCTAATGATGATAATGTTAGTGATGATGATGATGATGATAATTAGGATAGACAGATTATGTTCGGGCACCGTTTGGACCTCAAAGCTTGCTGATATTTGTCTCACAAATGAGGAAAAACCCCGATAAACCTCGTGCAGGAAGCTTGTCCTAACCGGAAATCCAACCAGGCCCGCTGCGTCACAAGGCAGCCCGCTACCTCGAGACGACAGCGATGGATCCTAATATGATAAAATATACTTAAGTTATAAAACGCTTACAAGGCATTGAAACGTTTTAAGACAAATATTGCCGTATCGCATGAACTTTGTTTTCGTTTTTGGTGCATTTCATTAAACGTAAGGTAAGGTATGCGTAATATCAACTATTGACGTACTGTACAATAACGCCACTTTTTTACTTAACGAAAGGTTGTTTAATTCGTCTTTCTATTACCTTTCTTTTTTCAAAGGAAAGAAGTACTTTTGCATTTACATTACGCACGGGCCTGCTTGGCCGTACATGCATTATTTTTGCATGAATAAAAAATGAAAAACATAATATAAACAAATATCTACATGGCTACACACCAACATGAAATGTATGAAAACAATGCATGTATATATATATATATATATATATACATATATAATGCATGTAGAAAGAAGAAGAAGTTTGTCCAAAGTAGCCTTTTAAAGTTTAGAAAATAAAGCACAGATGAAAACAGAAAAAAGTATACGCAAGAGAGAAAGGAATATAAAGAATTACTGGGATAAAGAAAAGTAGAATGGCAAAATAAGAAATCGGAAGAAATGAGAGTCGCGACTGAAAGTGGGAACATTGCGATCATAATATGGATAGCGATAAGGGAACTCAAAGTAAAATCATTAAATCGGACTAGAATAACGCCCGGGGAATGGAAAAGTTACTTTGATAGGGTGCTGGGAAGTGAGAGGTTAAGATATAATCAAGAAAATGTAGTTGAGATCCCTGACCCAATTTATATTCATTTACTGGATCAGAATATTTCGAAAAATGAAGTGGTTTCTTCCATTAAATGTTTAAAGAATGGTAAAGCACCTAAAATTTATGGATTACTAAGGGAACTTTTGAAAAATATATCATCCAATACATTATTAGACGTTTTGAAAACTGCGTTCTCCGAATCTTTTAATGGAGAACATAATCCGGAAGCCTGGGCGACAGGTGTAATCCAACCGCTATACAAAGGGAAAGGAGGGACACAGGCAGGGATTACAATGGGATGCCACGGCTGGTACAGAGTCATCTACAATTGGTAACGTAACTACGTCATGTGGCGTCCGTAGCTCAATCCCGGTGGCGCCTTTGGTCGTTGTAGCAGAATTTAAAAGTAAAAAAACAAATGCAAATTGCGAGGCGCAAGGCACGCATCCCGGTCAGCCATCGGTTCTCTATGGTCAGCCATTACGTTATTAATGAATTTTATCTGTCCTTGAAACAACGAAAATGCTTTTGAAATGTTGTGCACCAAGGCTGCAAGAATTATATTGGAAGAGGCAAACCACTTTTCTGCTTCACTCGAGAACTCAACAGGTATTTATTTGTATTATATGAATATTATATATATTAAAAATATTATTTTAAAAAATCTGTGTAACAGTTCAGACATTTTGAAACATTCATTTACAATATATGTATATTTCGAAAGTTGAAATATTTGAGTTAAAATTACTTGTTTTGGTATTTAAAAATAAGTTTTGTTTAATTCGTATATGCCATATTTAATATTAAATATAAAAATACGTTAATATTAAAGTTATTCATATTCATATATTAATCATTTTTTTAAGATGAATCTATTTTCAACGATAATTTGCTGGGAAAAGATAACATTTTAAGATAATTGTAATGATATATTTTAAAATTAATTATATATATTGTAATGATATATTTTAAAATTAATTATATATATTTTAATAATATATTTTTAAATAATTATATATTTAAAAATTGGTAATATATATAAAGCTTTCAATGTGACAATTTGAGTACATGGATACATATATTTAATAATTGTAAAAAATATATTATGAGTTCCATTACAAAACTTCAATGCTAGTACGTTGTAACACAAATGATCTTTTAACAAATTTCAGGTGTTCGAAATGAATTATATATATTGTAATGATATATTTTAAAATTAATTATATATATTTTTAAATAATTATATATTTAAAAATTGGTAATATATATAAAGCTTTCAATGTGACAATTTGAGTACATGGATACATATATTTAATAATTGTAAAAAATATGTTATGAGTTTCATTGCAAAACTTCAATGCTAGTACGTTGTAACACAAATGATCTTTTAACAAATTTCAGGTGTTCGAAATGGCTAAGATTTTGCAGTCTGGAAGACAGATATAAGACTGCTGCAAGTGTCCCCAGAGAGAAAGGCTGTGTGTGGATCATTTCGTGGAGACTGCAATGATCAGGATATGTGGCACAAATAGGGAATGAAAGAGGGGCAATGAAGCTTCTTTGTAGGAAAACAAGTGGGAAAACTCCCAGTTGGTAGACCAAGAATGAGGTGGGGAGAATAACATTAACCTAGATTTGAGGGAAGTAGATTATTCAGGAGATGATTGGAAAACATTAGTCCACGTGCCCGTGAACCAATCAGTTCGATAGTGCTAGTGATGTAATTAACTTCTTGTTCAATGTTCCATTCCATCTTTTTCTTTTCTAACTGGGACTGCACATGGCCTCAATATAGTTCGATTGGCTGATGTTTCCATTAAGCACAGTGAGAATTTTTGGCTCAACTGCACTTCTACTAGCGCTTGATTTTTCAGTTATATTGTTGTAAACTATAGCTCTTCTTCTGTATTTACTAACATCATTTAATATTTTAAACTCTTTCAAACAATTTTTATAATTTTGAAGTATTTATTTAAATATGCAAATCACAATATTATGAACTGTTAGTCAATATTGTGATGCTAACTGCTATTTTCTCCACAGAGTATATTCCTTAGTCTATGATTTTTCTATTGCTGTTTTGGGTTATCGCTGGTTGGATCAGCGTTAGGAGGGAGTGATAAGTAAGTGTACACCCATTTTTAATAAATGTTTGGTAATTTTAATATTATTAATATATTTTTTAACATAGATTTGGGGATTTATTGCATATATTGGTCATTTAAATTTCATAGTGACGGATAGTAATCGAGGATGATAATCGATTGTGGGTTATTGCTGGCTCTATAAATTCTGGCGCATGCGCACTGTGTTGTTCTATAGGACTTTAAAAATATTTCACGCTAGTTTAAGTGCAGTTTTTCCTAATTTGTTCTATGTCCCAGGTAGAAACCTACCATGCAACATGCACCAACAGGTTATATTTTAAAATTGGTTTCCCACTATTTACAATAAATTTTACAATTTTAAGTAACGATTATTTCAACTATATTTTTCTATGATATTTAACTATATATGTAACATGAAGGCGTGGCAGCCATATTGATTTGAACGAATATTCTATACAACAGTGCAGCCAATATAGAATATGAACTTTAGAATTTCAGAACTTACTATTTATTTATGGGCATTGCATTCTTTCATAGGTTACAGTGCTTAAATTACATTAGGTTAACTTTAAGGTTTGTTAAATAGCAACCAATCGAAGGGACTATTATTATGCTTTCAAGTCTTATACGAGAATTTCCCATAAGGGAAAATTTTCTATAGGATCGTAACGGGCCTTGGCCTAATACTTGGAAGGAAGAAGAAGAAATAGCATGTATAATGTTGGCTGCATCGCATTATTCCATAGAGTAAACCGCTTTGCGTTTGTTGGTGCATGTGCAAGGTGTCTGCCTGGGACTTAGAAAAAATTCTAACTGCGCTTAATGGAAACATTATCCATTAGATCTGCCTGCACATTCATTACACTAAATTACCATGTATAAATGTAAAGACATTGTAAGAAATAAATATTCGCGTAGTGTAACAAGTAAATTATATTTAAATTCCTTATTATATTAATGTGTCATATTTAGTAATTGTATAATCTTGATTAATGCAAGGATGCATTTTCTGAATAATTCAGTGCTAGAATGAAATACTTTTGTTACTTAAAGTTGTTGTTGTTACTTAAAGTTTATTTGATTAAACAGTTAGGTTTCATAAGTAACTAGCACTTATTTCTTCACTTACTTCAATAACAGCGAAGGGACGAGCAGCAAAAAAAGACGAGTGGTAAATTTAACCGAGAGTGGAATTATTTTTGTGTAAACAAAATGGTTGCAGATTGCCCATTGTGGACAATTTTATTTTGACATTTCATTATGAGCTAGGTTCACTGATCTTAATTTTCAATACTTTGTATTTAACATTTATTGTTAACACAATGAGGTTATGTATTAATTATTTTTAAATAATAATATAAGTACCTTGTTTTAATCCATCTTCCTGAATTTGAATTGATTTTTATTCAAGAAATGAAATCATGAAGACCTTTCAAAACATGTTTCATCTTCAAGCAGAAAACGAAATGTGTTTTGAAAGGCATTTGGTACCAAATTACGTGCCGAAGATGAAACATAAGTTCTGAAAGGCTTTATGATTTTAAAATTTAATGAAGTATTTGGAATAAAAATAAATTTTCATTGAGGAAGACATAAAAAAGTACTTATTATTTTTATCACAATTAATACAAAATCATAATTTCTGCTAAGATTTTAAATAAATCCATGTCACTGAAAAGTAAAAAAAAAATTGCATGTTGGACATAAAATGACATCCAAAATTTGCTTATAATGTAATCATTTTACATTGTTGAATTAATATTTTCAACTTGAAGCCTCGTATTATAAACTACACTATTACTTATGATATAATTATTATTTGTAGAAATTGTGTAGGAAAGAAGTTAAAGTTAAGTGAGATAAAGCCATAGTTTACATCACATTCCATCTAGCTCATGTACACATCTGACTGCCTTCGTGGTCATATAAATGTCGTTGCTTTAACATTGCTGCTTTAGTGCTGCTCTTTCCGATTAAGTTCCAGTTGTAATGTAAAAAAACAAGATGTAACTGTGTTTTCATTGGTCGAATAACTATTTTATCTTTGAGCATGTAAGAAAATATAGTTGGAATAAAGAAAATAAAAGTATTATCTAGCACATGTATATATAATTTATATTGGAAAATTTTAAAATTGTAATTAATCATATGAACATTGTTATATTGTTACGCATGCAGAATACGTTGGAATTTCAGTTGTTTAAAATGGCATGGCCGGTTCTATATAATAAAATTATTTACAAACAGTTCAGTGAAAATTGTGCTACATTAGTTCTTTGAGGTTGTGATAACAGAATTTACAGGTGAGTCAGCATAGGGCATATATTTTGCTCGTAATGAAATTTTAAATAAGATTTGTTGACATCATGGAAAAGGCATAAAGAACGGATTAGGTAAGCACATAGACCAATATACTATCTGCTCTTAAAGTGATCCTCGTCAAAACAAAACCATGTGACCTGCTCGCTTTTCATTGGTTATTGACACCGACATACAATGTAGAAGCAATAAATATACGGAAAAGTAGTTACACCTCCATTAAATTAAAAATACATCGTCTGAAAATACTTGTTATTCTTCTTAAATGACAATAATAATATTCAAAACAACAGAAAATATTCTAAAATATATCTAGTCAATAATGACAACTTAAAATAGTTCAGTACATATGGATGATGTATTTGAGTCATGCTTTAGTCAACAACATGGCTGAAAGTGTTGAGTCTTCTGTTGCCATCTAAAATTGTAAAACAAAGTCTGGCAAACCTTCGACTACTGGTAAAAAAAACTTATTTTAAATGTATTTCACAACTTTAGTGAAAAGTATCTAGAACTTCGAGGAAAAGTTATAGTGAATTTAACATGTGAGGTTACCGGTGTGTCATGTGTAAGTATAATAGTGCTCGGAAAGAAGAAAACACGTAGTAAGGTTGTAACTCCCAGTAAAAAAAGAAGTGTAGTCATAAATAAATAAAGAAGAAATGTAAGTTCCTAATTAATGGTACAATTTTATCTTATTTCCTATAATATACAATGATGCCTAAAAACAATGTTTCTATTGATGACAGTTCCGTTCACATTTAAATCATGGCAGGTGAAGTGGCAGCATGGTTATCACAATAGATAATGGCGGTGAAGTAATATCCTATGCAAGTTTGTTTACATTACAACTGGAACTTAGCACAGAACTCATGTCGTTAACAATTTGATTTTAGAACAATCAGAATAGGTTTATTAATTTATTATTGTACAGATGTTTTTTTATATATATTGTATACTGTATTGCATAAAATGTGTGAGAGAAGTGTAGAGTAAGTCAAATGTATGTTTGTGGAAGAGCTCATAATGCATTTTCTTAATTTGAAATGAATAAATATAATTTAACACATTTCTTTACATTTCATTCTCCATCATTTCCCATTCCATTTTCCCTGTAATATAAATGCATATGTATAAATATATATATATATAATAAAAAAAAAGTGGCTGGTTACATGTAATTTCATAATTCGACGTTTGGGGGCGCTGTTGTACAATGTAATTTCAAATTTGGTTAACAGATGGCGCTGTTTTTCATCTACCTGCTTCATAGTTTCTGACACCAGATGGCGTTGTTTTTCATTTACCTGTTTCGTAATTTCTGACACCAGAGGTGCTGTAGTAGTATAGCTCTTCTTCTTCTTTTTCCGTTTAGTACCAGTACATGATATTAGATGTCACTAGGCTGCTTCTACACTAGCGCCGCTTGTGGCACATACGCAAAACTCACTCACCGTGGCATCCCGTTATAATAATAATCCCTGGGACACAGGTACCAGAAAGTTACAGGGGAATTTGTCTCTTGTCAGTGTTCGGAAAAATATATTGTAAAGTACTTTACGAACGAATGGGACAATGGGCTGAAGAGAACAATAGGATCTGAAAATATTAGACAGGTTTTAGAGAAGGGTACTCCACGGTGGACAACGTATTTGTTCTGAGAACATTAATTGGCGACAATCTGAAAATGAAGGGGGGTAAATTTTTTGTGCATTCATTGATTTTAAGATTGCATTTTATACTGTGGACCGAAGCGCACTTTGGGAAAAATTAAATCGGAAAGGATTGTCTCATAAAATGATACATGCTTTAATGTCAATTTATAAATATGTTAAATTTTGTATAAAATTAGACCAAGGGCACATCACAGAGAGCAGTGAACCCAATCGGGGAGTGAGAAAAGGTTGCACTTTATCACCAATTCTATTGAATCTATTCGTTGATCATATTGTAGACGTAATACTAGAAGGATACATTGAGGCTCTTGAGATAAGAAATGTTGTATGCAGATGATTTAATTATCTGTTCCAACACAATCAAGGGACTGCAAAGAAGCCTTGTCCTACTGGAAATATGCTGTAGGAATTGGAGATTGAATGTAAAATATTAGTAAGACAAAAACAATTACCTTTAAAAGTGGGACGGTTTATGGTAGAGCAGAGGAATGGAAATACAGAGATCAAGTACTTCAAAACGCGAAACATTTTTAATACCTTGGTACGACGTTTAAATGAACGGAAAGTGGAAAAAACGTATTGATATAGCATTATTTAAAGGGAGAGCACAACTTAACTGTGTACTCGGTATTCTGGGTCGAGTGCCTGATATTCCAGTCAGCACATTAGAAAAAAATATATGGAGCGATGGTGAGGCAAATAATGCACTATGGTAGTGAGGTTTGGGGTTTCCAAAGAACGGAAATACTAAATAAGGTATATACGCATTTTCTAAAATATATTATAGGACTTAGTAAGGCCGTTTCTAATTGTGGAATTTTATATGAATTTGGGTCGTTCCAGGACGACATAAACTGCAAAATTCGTGTTCTCAAATACTGGTTGCTGGTAATCCAAGATGAACAAACAATACTTACAGCAATTTGTTACGACCACCAAATTAGAAATATACATGTTACATTTTGGGCAGACGAGGTTAGGAAAAAACTCCAAAATATTGGGATGAGCTGGATATGGGAAATAGGGACTCAAAATCGCAAGATCGTGTGGAGAAAAATAAGGAGGGGATATTTATATACACTGCTCAAAACAATGAGAGGAACACTTGTAATAAATTGAATAAGTAATTGTTTTTTAAAGCTGTGATGCTGAAAGTTGGACAATATGTAAATTGAATTATTATAATTTTATCATTGGATACAAATTTTAAAGATCCATGGCCTAAATACAGAGAAATTACCTCAAATAATAAATATAGAGACATATTTTATTTTGGAAGGCACTGGCCACTTCTAATTAGTAAGATTCCTGATGTTGCTATAGTGACAAATGTTAATTATTGCCTTGTTTATTGAAGTCTGTGACAGAATGAGGCATTTATATGAGTTTGAAGTGTATCATGCTCTACATATTTTACGACAAGGTCAATCTCTGCGACAAGTGGCTAGAGAGCTTGGGGTTTCTCCTTCCGTAGTGTCCAGATTACGCAACAGGCTCAGAGAGACAGGTCTGTATTGTAGAAGACGTGGCCAGGGCCGTAAATTTAAAACAAGTCCCCAGGATGACAGATACGTTGTTCTCTCTGCTCTTCGACAGCGTACAAAAATTGCAATAAGACCTGCAGAATGACCTTCATATGGCTTCCGGAATCCGGGTTTCAGACCAAACCATAAGGAACAGATTAAGGAAAGAGAATATTCGTCCAAAAAGCCCGTTAAAAAAACACGCTTAACAAATGGGCATAAGGCAGCAGGACGTACGTATGCTGAAAACCATGGTGATTGGAACCTGAACCAGTGGGAGTCTGTGCTCTTCTCGGACGAATCCAGGTATCGTCTTACACGTTGTGATGGTCGATTGAGGGTGTGGGGACGGCCAGGAGAAAGATTTTCTGCAGAGGATGTACAGGAAATTGATAGATTCGGAGGATGTTCCATAATGGTGTGGGCCGGAGTTATGTACAACAATCGTACGGACCTTGTACTTGTTCCCCAGCGACTGAATGCTGTCCGTTATATCGATCACGTTTTGGAAGAGCATGTAGTACCTGCTGCCATTGGAGTAGGCCCTGGATTTCTGTTTATGCAGGATAATGCCAGGGCACATTCTGCAGCTGTCACCAGTGATTTCCTGAGGAGGAATGAAATTGAGGTAATGGAGTGGCCAGCGGTCAGCCCAGACATCAACCCTATTGAACGCTTGTGGAATCTTCTAGACAAGAAGGTCAGGAACCGACATCAAGCTACACAAACTCTGCAGCAACTTGGAGATGCTCCGAAGGAGGAATGGGAGAATATCCCGCAAGAGGAAATCCAGAATCTTAATGGGAGCATGCCACGATCCGAAGGAGGAATGGGAGAATATCCCGCAAGAGGAAATCCAGAATCTTATTGGGAGCATGCCACGAAGGTGCCAAAGTGTCATCGAATGTCGTGGAGGCCATACGCGATACTAACTCTATATAACGAGTGTATAACTTTGAAAAATAAGAACAAGATTCAATTGCTTACATAGCGGAATTATTTGAAAAGTTAATTGTCAACGTTATTCATTTGTTTTTACTGACATGAGCAATAAATAAATAATCACAAATAATGTACTTTATTCATTTCATGTCTGTACCTTTATCCAATGAAACAATATTTGCATACTTCATAGTGTTCCTCTAATTGTTTTGATCAGTGTATAAACCAACAATATATTTTCGCCGAATGTACAGGAAAACGCTTACTGTGTTTACAACGAGACCTAAAACACGTTTGGGGAAAAGAATCTTATATACTCAACCAAGGATTTAAAGAGAGATCAGGGCTTGCTTGGTTTAGGTTAGGGGCATTGAATTTTTTTAAAAATTAGCGACGATCACGATATGCGAATATGCTCAATGTGCGGGAACTTTGAAGATGAGATACATATATTAGGAAAATGTGATGATTTTATATATTGGAGACGTCAGTTATTACCGGAAAGATTTCTAAATTCAAATCGGGAAAGATTGGTAAATCCAGAAAATTGGATAAACTTGGGTACATTTCTGGACAAAATGCGGAAAATAAGAACAACACTCATTCGTGAATAAATATATGTCATCAAACTGCAATACCATTAATACTTAATAATTATACATAATTAATTAGTGTATAATGTAATTGTATTGTTATCTAATTGTAATATTATTGTGGTTTATTTATGTAATTGTAATGTTATTGTTTTTGTTTGTTTTTCTTTTTACTATTACCAATTATTACTCAATTGTAACGAACTGTTAACAGTTCGTACGGCTGACTGCCCGTGCGACCCATATATGTAAGTAATATTGTAAATATCTTACTTTTTCTCAAATAAAGTCGTAGTACTACTACTAGTACTACTACTATATATATGTATATAAATTAATGTTTGTGTGTTTATTTGTTTGTTCGTACTTTATAATAATAATAATAACGTATAGCGCACAATGTGCAAAGATTAGTTAATCTATATTAGTTTATCTGTCCATACAGAATCCTGTCAGAGATTGCCCTCTGTTTTTGCAGTTTAGCACATGGTATCTCTCGCATAACATGCCGCATCGCTCGCACACGCATTCTGGTCCCGGGTCATGAAACTGTTTCGTTTTGCACAGTCTGTGATGGAAGCCGTACTGCTAGCCGGGTCACTAGGTATCGTAGTTCGTAGTTCGGCTTCTTCCAGTCTTCTGAGATCATGTCATCGGTGTTGTAGAAATCGGTCCAAATGGATTCTTTTTTCAGCTGCAGCTCTCTTAGTACAGTATTATAGCTCGCTGTAGATGGCAGGAATAGTTTCAATCGGAGCTCTTCTATGGGAAATAGCTCCTTTGTCAGTTCATAGACCGTGCTGGAGGGTGCGAACTTTGACAGACCCGCTGCCTTTTTCAAATACATGGACTTCACTTTTTCCAGGAGTCTAAAGCTGTTGGCGTCCAGATGATCCCATATCAGTTGAAGACCTATGTGGCTATGGGTACAATCTTGGTGTGGAAGAGTTTTATTGCTGCTTCCGTGGACATCTTGGTTATGTCTTTTATTTCGTGCATGGCTTTTATTGCTTGGCTCGTCCTGTCCGATATTTGTAGGTTGAATGAGTTTCCATTAGGCTGGAGAGTGTTACCTAGGTATTTGAAACTGTTGACTGTGGACAGCGCTCGGGTATTCCGCATAATCTTGTCCTTTCCCGCTACTCTGCCTCCACTCCTGAAGGTCATATGAACAGTTTCGTCCCCGTTTAATTTCAGGTCGTTCTCATCTGCCCATTTTGGAAGTCGATTGAAATTGTCTTGCAGTTGTTCGTACTTTATTCGCAGCCATACCGTTAATCCGATTGTGATGGGGTTTTTTGCAAAATGTTCGGTTGATTCCCGGGATCAATATAGGCAATAAGAGAGTTTAGGTATTCAAATCCTGTACCCCTACGAATCACCCTTTTTAGTGAAAAACGTGAAAAAGTCCCTTTTGTACCCTTAAATGGCTTTCACTGCCTAAACCACAACAACTACACAAAATTAATGTACACAGAATTGAATATCTCAAAACACTCTACAAAAAAGTAACGCATTCAAGACTCGCATACCTACTGGCGAAGGAAACTTTCCTCGTCGACGACCTCAGAACAAGCATACTCTTACTTATCACCAGCGTATCTGAGAAGCTGCTAGCAACACTGAATAGAAAAAGACAAAAATACACCCAGAATTCTACAGCACCGGTGCCATAGTGGACCGTGTATGGACAAAAGAAAATTTCGAAATGAGACACGTTATCACTGGGCTGCCAATCCACGGATTCCACCACCTGATATGCAAGAACAAAAAATTTCATGAACCATATATAGACTGTAAATGTTTGCTATACGAAAAAACATGTGACCGATATCAAATTGAGCTATGCAGAAAAAGAACAAAGACAATTTGTGAATATGTAAATGCAAATTTAAAATGAATTCTTACTTTAATCCTGGCTATTTGGCTGCAATAGAATTATTATTATTATTATTATTATTATTATTATTATTATTATTATTATAAAAGACTCTTCAAAAAGTCCGCGACAGCATATATTTATATTTTGCAGATAACACACAATAGCCATTTTCGTCTTTAATTGATGCCAAGGAGATCGGGATAAGTAGATTCCCGGGCAAGCATAGCAGCGTACGGCGGGTATTCTTTCATGGATAACTCAAAATAACGAATTTTGTCTTTCAACTCATTTATGCCAGGTACATCGGGATGCGTATATTCCCGGGCAACGCCCGCTAATGAGCACGGGGTATCTAAAAATAATAACCATATAAATGTTGTATTTATTTTTCCTCATACTTATTCAACTGAATGCAAATACACATTATAATTTATTTAGGTGTAGCAGCAAAGGAAATTAAGATGAAAATTTATGACATAATGCACAATATTTTGCCATATGGAAGTGAAACTTGGTCATTGACGGGATTACAGAAGAATAAAATTAGAACAGTTGAATTTGGTTATTTTTGAAGAAGCTTCCTAAAAAAAGACACGATAAAATAAGAAATGAAATCCCTTGGAGAGAAATGAATGTCATCCCATCTGTTGTTAAGAGGATTGAAAATCAAAGTCTTAAATGTTATGGCCATGTACAAAGAATGGAGAATGAAAGATGGCCAAAAAATGTATAACAATGGTCACCCTCTGGAAGAAATAAACGTTGTAGACCAAGATGGAAATGGAAAACCTATGTCAGAACTATAATGGATGATAGGAATTTGGAAGAAGGAGATTGGAATGATAGAAATAAATGACAACTGAAGACGGCAAACCTATAAGTGGGTGAAAGCCGAAGAAGGAGAAGAAAAGAAAAAGAATATTTATATTTGATACGATATTCTTCTATTTTTATCGAATTCCGAGGGATTGAAGCTATTGAGATTGTTCTCACGAAAATATTTTTTGAAAAAATGTTTTTAGGTATTCACCGATCATATCTAGTAGACACCAAAAATGACCATGACCTAAGATTATATATATATGTGTGTGTGTGTCTGTTAACGCTCGAGAGTCCACAATGTTTGTTTCATAGAAACCAAACTTTGACTATAGCAAAGTCAGGTCGTATTAACTAACAAAGTCTCATCGTTAAGTGTCCACATAAAATGAAAATTTAAAAATCGCTCTAGTGGTCACAGTCTCTCATATTTCACAATGAAAAATTCAGTATATGCTATTAAAATAAACCAAAGAAGGCATTTCTCAACAAAATAAATGACCTTTCACCATTAGTAGCGGTTAATCTGAAACCCCAATTTCAGTTTTGACTCTGGCTACTCCGATTTTTTTCTTCGCAATATAGATTACACATGTGTAGTCGGAAGAAGATCTTCGTGCACGAATTCTGGCGGTAGCACAAATTATTGATCACGCACACAGGGTCGCCACGAAGAACCACGCTTGTAGTACAACTCCTAGAAGTCTGTAATACTTATCCTGAAACAAAAGATACGCGATATCAGGCCATTGTGTTATGATCTTGAAACATATTTTACATCGTAATGGTACGTTTCCGGACATGGGTTCCATATTAAAACTTCATCTAACTCCCCCCTACAACCCCTAGACGTATGTAATAGTTATTCTGAAAGATCCTGTATAGAGACCTATCTTAGTCAGCCATTGATATGTCGTTTATTTGATAACTTGGATAGGGAATTTGTAGACTTACATAATTTATGTAAATGTGGATATTGTATAATAGTCCTTCCTAATAAACTTCAGCCGCTTAATTGAAAACAGTTGCCAATGTGAAAACCGTTGAAAATACATTTTACATACAGTCTATGTGCCCTTACAGTTTTCATACGCTCACTTTTTCTACGTAATTAGCAGCTTGAGCTAAAAGAACGAAAAAAAAAACTCTGTCGCCGCACAGAAGCTCCAAGTCAACGTAATTATTCTTTAATTATATACAGTTCATTACGTTGAGTGTTAATTAATTTACATATATCAAGTTTGACTAATATAATTTATCATTGTTTCTTTAAACTCTGTAGCTGACAGGCACTTTGTTTTCTCATTTATCGTTATTTCTATCCCAACTCTTTCCGTACTTCTTACTGACCCATGTCAGTTCCGTTCAGGAATAGACTTGTGACATTTCCGTCCATAATTTTCAAAAGGTCTAAGTTAGTTCCACTCAACAGTTACCTTAACTATTCTAAGCGAAATACCCGTTTACGAATCTAGGAACACACACCAATTATTAACTTATCGATAATCATTAATATATCATAATATATTTATTCGCGGTTCCGCTACAGTCAATTGACAACGTTTTTTTCAGGTTACGTTGGTAGGATATTTGCAAAAGGTAGAATTTATGAAATTATGTACCGTAGATTAGATTAGGTAGGTTAGATTTTATATTAGAATAGGTAGGCATCGACGACATTCATTTTTGTTAGCGTGTTATTCGTAAGTTGACTATACTGTTTAGTCTGTTCTAAAAGACGTGTTCGAAAAGATATGAGATATTTTAGGTTATTTTTACGTCAACATTACATTCGATTTTAAGGCATTTTCCGGACTTTGTTTGCAAATAGAACACATGTATACATTTATGAGGTTATAATTCACATACTTATAACATCTGCGTTAAAATTATAAAATTATAAAATTGTTACCTTATAGGTCTGTCTCCTTATCTTTGTAAAGTATTAATTCCCTTTAGTACTTTTGTGCTAGTCTCATCACCAGCAGATATGCCTGTATCTACTGATAGATAGATATATATCTCCTTTTATTTCTGCTGATGATGAGACTAGTCCCGAAAGGCCTATAGAGAATTAATACTTTACAAGGTTGAGGAGACAGACCTATAAGGTAACTATTTTATAATTTTATATTATAATTAAATTTTGTGACTAATACCTCAACTGATTTTGATCCTGAATTTTATTATAGTTGATATATATATTTCCGGTCTTAACAATGTTGACACATTTTCCCGGCACCAATGATTTCTCTTCAATTTCGCTTCATAATTTTCCTCCATTATTACCTATTACAACATAGTTCTTCCTCTTTTTGCCAGTTCTTCACAGTTTCTCTAATCCCTTGGATCCATGTGAGATTTGGTCGTTCCTTACCTTCTCGTTCCTGATGATGTCCATTCCATTATTTTTTGGTAATATTTCATCCTCCATTCGCTTAATATGCCCATATCTTTTTAGTTATTTTTCTTGGACAAATTCTAAAATCGAGTTTTGCACATTCGTGTTCTCTTTTATAACATAATTTATAAGTAGAGCGAGGATTTTTATGAAATTTCATGTTTTAAAATATTAGTCAGAGAGCGCTGAGACAAAGTATGTTTACATTTTGTGCTCTGTAGAATCAAATAAGACCTACATTTGTTCTCATATTTCATAATATTTTGGCACAATGTTCATATTTTAGTAAAAAATTTAATATTTCTTTATATTTTTCAACTTTCAATTTTTTAAAATAAAATGCTTACGAATTGGTTAAAAACATTTTTGAAGTGACTGTAGTTTTGAAATTGTTTGAAAATGTAATATGGTAGACAGCCGGAAATTCCTCAGTATCCCATGTGGAACAAGATAAATAGATTTGATAAAAGAAAATAATTGACAAAAGGATACATGGAATGACCAAGTGGAGGCTTTAGTCCGAAACTACAGAACAAGAACAGGGATTTCCTAATCTGTGACAAGAACATGAA
Organism: Diploptera punctata; assembly: GCA_030220185.1. NCBI lineage: Eukaryota > Metazoa > Arthropoda > Insecta > Blattodea > Blaberidae > Diploptera > Diploptera punctata. The sequence continues at coordinate 402,796 of JASPKZ010005273.1, read as the reverse complement.
TACGTAGAACAACAATGTTAGAATAATAACCACCTACTCTTTCTCTCAGGTAGCAACCTGTTTCTATTTGCTGTCTAAGGACATTTCTTACTTTGTGAATGGATTACAGTATTTAAATGCAGGGAAGACTGCTGCTGCTAAACTCGAAGCTGTGCAGAGAAATAAGGTCTTACTCCATAGTTCATGAAATTAGTAAAGTTCTTGTAGGTAAGGCCAATATTATTCTCACTTACATCAAACTATCATATATAGCGCAGTACATGTTTGTTTCCATAACATATGGTGTGGAACATACTTTTTGATCGTACAAAATAATTCTGACAGGCATTAAAACATATAGAAAAAGCTCCTAACTGTGTATTACGAACAGAATTGACAATTGGATTATTCAAAGCACAAGTACCCCATACTGTGCTAGGGCAAATTTCATGGAAAAACTAATATTAAAATAATTCTAACTACATTTCACCATGTTCATACGTGTAATGTACATATTTAAAAATAATTCTATTTGCAAAGAGAGTTTTGAAATACACACTAGAATCATTTGTGGATTAATTCATTTTAACATATTGTTTCTCCAAATATGACATATAGTACTTGGTCTACTGCGATGGACAGGACATGTGGCACGAAAAGGGGAATGAAAGACGTGTATGGAAGCTTCTTGTAGGAAATCCAGAAGGAAAACGTCCAGTTGTTAGACCTAGAATGAAGTGGGAGAATAACGTTAACCATAATTTGAGGGAATTCGATTATAGAGGGGATGATTGGAAAACATTATCTCAGGATAGGGACGTATGGAGAGCTTATGTCCGTGCTGCCATGAACCTACGGGTTCGATCGTGTTGTCTGATTCATCCAATTTAATGTTATTGTGACGTTTGCATAAACTGGAATTCATTATCTTTTTGCTAGGTAATCAGAAGTCATCCAAACTATACCTACTCTAAATTTTGTCAGTGGTATATTCAATGGAAGCATGTTACTACGGTTACTGTGTTTTGTTTTTGTTTGGATTTCGTAATTAAATACAATTGAATAAATGAATTGATCGTGTTTTGTATATACCCTGTATTAATTTATTGAAATAAAGTGTCAAACTACAGGCTTGGGAGGCCCTTGGGATAGATGGATGTTGTGACTTCCACATTTCTAGAATATCGCCGAGGGCTGTCTACTGGGCTCTCAGTCCTGTGTGACGGCCGCCTTTGCCCCAGTGCATGCATCTGGTACTCATTTAAATTAAGAGCTGAGTAGAACCTAGGGCTATAATGCCGCCAGAAGGTTTGGTCCACCTAAAAACCTGACTCCATTGAGACTCAAACCAACGACCTTCCGGCTTGTTAGCGTGATTTCTCAAACAACTACACTTCAACGCGAGACATTAGAATTGCTTCAAATCATAAACATGATATTGTATATCGAGTCGGAATTAATGAAAAATTAATTAAAATGAAAATACGGCCAAACTCTTGATTTCTTGAGCTACAAAAAGATCTTCTTGTCTTATTTGTGTGCTGGTATGTATACCCATACATTATACGGGGCTTGAGTATATAAATAACTTATATGTAAAAAGTTGTAAAAATAGTAGCTTCATAATATTTTTGTGCCCTACTTTTCATATTTTTCATATTTTGCTATTATGGTTTCATATTTTAATATACTTTTCTTCATATAATTCCTCGCTCTATTTATAAGTTTCTCTCTTCTTGATATACCAGCAGATCTTCTCCAATAGTCCATTTCAGCTACCATCCGATTTTTTTTCATCATCCATCATGGCCGGTCCCAAGCCCGATGAAAAAGGAGTAGGGGGAGTAACAACCTCGTTAAAAAAACAGGATTCTGTTGGCTCAGGCTGATAGTAGTCTGTAAGGGCCTCTGGCCAGGGTCACGGTGAAGACCTCAACGGCAGAGTCGGCGCAGAAGGAATCCTCGAGATGGCGGATCTGGCGGAAGAGGCAACCCTATCTCTAAAGTAATAGAGAAACGCTGCCTTGCGGTGAAGAGGGATTTTCAAAAGGCTATGAAAAGAAACCCCAAACAGAAAATTTCCTGGTCATCCAGTTTGTGGGTTGATGCGACGGGCTAACTCCCCGTTCATTGGAATGTTAGAAACCGAATGATTTAAGTCGGATAGATTTAAAGTCGACCATAACGTAAATTCTGTTTTTTTTTCGATTTTATACAGACGAGTATCTCGCATGGAATCCCCTGAATTGCATAAATTATTATAATTATACTACATTTCAGGATAAAAATATCGCATGTGTTTTTTTAACTCAACTGTAATTTTATTGAAATAAAATATACTACGTTGAGGACAGTCTTACGTCCTCAAACTGGAAATAAAAGTGCTATTTGTGGTGGGAATGACAACACAACTTTTACTACAAATGCCAATTATTCTTAGACGGAAGTGACACTCATCGCAAAAGTATTTGAGAATGTGCACATTTTTCATTTGAGAATGAATTACAGATTTTGATAGAGATGTATGTGTTTATAAGTGATGATTAGGTCCTGGATATTATGTAACATAACATTAAGAATTGTGCATATAAATATGTAATAAAAACTGGTGAAATATGTAAATAAATATGAAATGAAGCAATTATATATATAATCCGAAATTGTATTTATTTGCTACAAACCACAGGTAGGCTAATGAAATCACTATGTTAATTCTTAATCAGTTCACTTCTGCTACAAAGTACTATGTACAAGTATCTCCCATTCAAGCGTTCAAGTCACATTGAAACGATATGCATAATATATACACCGTGTTCCAAAATGATGGACGGGGGTTTAAGTAGTTGGTACAGCGTTTACAAACGAAATTGGATGCGTGATTATTTGCTATAATGAAAGAAAACTGTGAAAGTTTCATGTCCTGTATGCAGTAATTTGTTTCTTTTCATTATTACGTCGTCAACGTTAAATTTGTGAAAATGGCGATTCCTGTACAGAAGTCTTTCTGTGTGTTGCAATTTGCGAGATCTGGTTCCATTGTTGCAGTGCAGCGAGCTTCCCGACGACATTTTGAAATTGATCCTCCGATACATAAAATTATCCGTCGATGGTATAAACAATTATAAACAACTAGAAGTATCTGTAAAAGGAAAAGTCCAGGACTTCCATGAACACTGAATGACACGTCGGTCCGGATGACCTGATTCATTCCCATACCCTCCACGGTCTCCCGATCTCACACCTTGTGATTTCTGCCTGTGGGGATGTGTGAAGGACCATGTGTACGTACCACCACTCCCGGACGACTTTCCAGACTTGAGAAGGATTATTGTTGCTGTTGAATCCATTACTCCAAATATGCTGACCAAGGTTTGGGAGGAATTCGACTATCGGCTAGATGTGTGCCCTGTGACGAAATGTGCTCACATCGAACACTTATAAAGTATGTTATGAAAACTCGAAGAGTTTCTCTTTAATTCTATGTAAACCTTTGTTCTTATATATATATATATATATATATATATCTGTGTGTGTGTGTGTCATGTAAGGAAAATTAAATAAACTTAAAAAACCCCGTCCATCATTTTGGAGCACACTGTATATATGTTTGTTTGCTAGCCGTCGAGAGAGCGGACGTGTTTTTGTTAGAGTGGTTGAAGTGTGCAGGGGACAAAGCATTATGGAAGAAGTTAGAAAGCTGATTGAAACATTGTCAACTGAAGTGAAAGAGGGGTTTGAAAAGTGCAACGTGGGTGAAAAAATTCGTGATATTGAGACGAACATGCATCGGATGGAGGACAGATTGAAATGGCTGGAATCTAAATTAGACTATCTCGAAAACCAGAGTCGCCGTAATAATATTGTGATATATGGTGTGCATGAAGAAGACAGAGAAAGCTGGGAAGAAACTGAACATATAGTTAAAAGAGTAGTGGCGCAAATCGGAATTGATTTGGTGAACAGTGATATTGAAAGAGCGCACAGAGTAGGTCGTTGGAATAGTGGAAAGAGACCGATTGTATGCAAATTATCACACTACAAAATAAAATGTTGGATCCTTAGAGACAGTAAATATCTTAAAGGGACCGGTATCAATATTGCCGAAGACTTTAGTGAGAAGGTGCGCCGCGAAAGAGACTTTCTTAAGCGACACATGTTCGAGGCGAGGAGGCAGGGCTGCCATGCAATCATCCAATTTAATAAATTAATTATAAATGGACGAATCTGGAGCAGGGAAAAACTACAAAATATGGACAACTCTGAAAATGAATTTGAAGAGGTCATTGACAGCGAGTCCCCAAAACATACAGGGGACGCTTCAACAGCAGGTGGTCTCCTTACAGCAGAGGAGGGAGAAAATTCTACACGAGAGAAAGAGAGAGGGACCACTACCTTAATAACTCCCAGAAATCCAATAAACATACAGCAAAAAACGGCCGAACGCAAACAGCATACCCCACCCCTAAGAGGTGAACGACCGGCGGACACAAGAACTCCAACAAGAAAATCACTAAGACTTCAGAATCTACCCGCAGAAAAGGAACTATTGAGAGGGGGAAGTTCGAAAAATACAGGTAAGACTAATGACAAGGGAACACAATAGGGTTTGTTGACAGTCGGTTCATGGAATATCGAAGGGTTAAAGCAAAAACTTTCAATGGACAGATGTGTAGAGTTTATTGAGACTTTTGATATATTAGCTCTAGGAGAAACATGGTTAAAAGCTAATGAATGCGTAAATCTATGTAATATGAAAGGTTATTTTAAGGGTAATCAAAAGAGAGGAAAGAGAGGTAGATATCCAGGCGGTGTTGCCATTTTATATAAAGCTAACTTAGACCCATATATTAAAAAGGTAAATATTACTTTAAAAGAGGCAATTTGTATATATTACCATACAGAAAAAGCAGAAATGTGTCTGTTGTCTATTTATCGCCAACCACTAAATTCCAGGTATGCCAATCCAAATTTTTTCGTTGAATTGTCTGACTCGTTGGCAGAAATAAAAGATAGGTTTCCGGAAGCGGGAATAATAATTTTAGGGGACTTTAACTGTAGGATTGGGGAGGAAAATATCACTATAAAATCGGATGATAATGAAACACGAGGTGAGGGTAGGAGAAGCAAAGATAAGATTTTAAATTCAGAAGGAAACCAATTGTTAGCTTTTTGCGATGCATTTGAACTTGAAATTCTGAATGGTAAATATGGGGAAGATAAAAATGGAGAACTGACATTTATTAATAAAAATGGAAGTAGCGTAATCGATTATTCAATATGCACACAAGACATGATTCCAGTCCTAAGTAATTTCTGTATAGTTTCCAGAATCGAATCACACCACTTCCCAAACAAACTTATTTTAAATATGAAAGGTATTAGTGAGACAGTTAATGATGAGGTGGCAACAATATTGCGGCCAATTATCCGTTTCAGGTGGATCGAGGATCTGAGAGAAGAATTTAACAGGAGTTTGGAAACGCTAATACAGGATCTGCAATTAAATGATCTTAGCGGGGAGGAAATTGTTAAAACTTTGACAGAATGTTTTCAAAAAGCAGGGGAAAAATTCAAGGTTAAATACGCAATGAACCAGAAGGACAAAGGGTGGTACAATAATGCATGTAGAAAGAAGAAGAAATTTGTCGAAAGTAGTCTTTTAAAGTTTAGAAAAGAAAGCACAGATGAAAGCAGAAAAAATTATGCGCAAGAGAGAAAGGAATATAAAGACTTATTGGCAGAAACAAAACTAGCATGGCAAAATAAGAAATCCGAAGAAATGAGAGTCGCGACTGAAAGTGGGAACATTGCGGACATATGGAAAGCGATAAGGGAACTCAAAGTAAAGTCCATAAATCGGACAAGAATAACGCCCGGGGAATGGAGAAGTTACTTTGATAGGGTGCTGGGAAATGAGAGGTTAAGATATAATCAAGGAAATATAGTTGAGATCCCTGACCCAATTCATATTCAATTACTGGATCAGGATATTTCGAAAAATGAAGTGGTTTCTTCCATTAAATGTTTAAAGAATGGTAAAGCACCTGGAATTGATGGAATACCAGGGGAATTCTTGAAAAATATGATATCATCCAATAAATTATTAGACGTTTTGAAAACTGCGTTCAACAAACTTTTTAATGGAGGAGATTATCCGGAAGCCTGGGCGACAGGTGTCATCCAACCGCTATACAAAGGGAAAGGTGGGGCACAGATACCAGAAAGTTATAGGGGAATTTGTCTCTTGTCAGTGTTCGGAAAAATATATTGTAAAGTACTTTACGAACGAATCAGACAATGGGCTAAAGAGAACAATAGGCTCTCAAAATATCAGGCAGGTTTTAGAGAAGGGTACTCCACGGTGGACAACCTATTTGTTCTGAGAACATTAATTGATGACAATCTGAAAATGAAGGGGGGTAAATTATTTTGTGCATTCATTGATTTTAAGATGGCGTTTGATACTGTGGACCGAAGCGCACTTTGGGAAAAATTAAATCGGAAAGGATTGTCTCGTAAAATGATACATGCTTTAATGTCAATTTATAAATATGTTAAATTTTGTATAAAAGTAGACCAAGGGCACATTACAGAGAGCAGCGAAGCCAATCGGGGAGTGAGACAAGGTTGCATTTTATCACCAATGCTATTTAATCTATTCGTTGATGATATTGTAGACGTAATGCTAGAAGGAGAAATTGAGGCTCCGGAGATAGGAAATGTTAGAATCCCAGTCCTGTTGTATGCAGATGATTTAATTATCTGTTCCAAGACAATCAAGGGATTGCAAAGAGGTCTTGACCTACTGGAAATATACTGTAGGAATTGGGGATTGACTGTAAATGCTAGTAAGACAAAAACAATGACATTTAAAAATGGGACGGTTTATGGTAGAACAGAGGAATGGAAATACAGAGATCAAGTTCTTCAAAACGTGAAACATTTCGAATATCTTGGTACGACGTTGAAAATGAACGGAAAGTGGAAAAAACACATTGATATAGCATTATTTAAAGGGAGGGGACAACTTAACAGTGTACTCGGTATTCTGGGTCGAGTGCCTGATATTCCAGTCAGCACATTAGAAAAAATGTATGGAGCTATGGTCAGGCCAGTCATGCACTATAGTAGTGAGATTTGGGGTTTCCAAAGAACGGAAATACTAAATAAGGTATATACGCATTTTCTAAAGTATATTACAGGACTTAGTAAGGCCGTTTCTAACTGTGGAATTTTATATGAATTCGGGTCATTCCAGGACGATATTAACTGTAAAATTCGTGTACTCAAATACTGGTTGCGAGTAATCCAAGGTGAACAAACAATGCTTAGAGCAATTTGCTACGACCACCAAATTAAAAACATAGATGTTAAATTTTGGGCAGACGAGGTTAGGAGAGAACTCCAAAAGATTGGGATGGGCTGGATATGGGAAAAAGGGACTGAAAATCGCAAGAACGTGTGGAGAAAAATAAGGAGGAGGTACTTAGATGTAAACCAACAAGATACCTTCGCCGAATGTACAGGAAAACGCTCACTGTGTTTACAAAGAGACCTAAAACACGTCTGGGGAAAAGAATCGTATATACTCAACCTAGGATTTAAGGAGAGATCAGGGCTTGCTTGGTTTAGGCTAGGGGCATGGAAATTTCTAAAAATAAGCGACGATCACGATATGCGAATATGTCCAATGTGCGGGAACTTTGAAGATGAGATACATATATTAGGAAAATGTAATGATTTAGAATATTGGAGACGTCAGTTATTACCGGAAAGATTTCTAAATTCAAATCGGGAAAGATTGGCATGCTACGAGTTATTGGTAAATCCAGAAAATTGGATAAACCTCGGTAAATTTCTGGACAAAACGCGAAAAATAAGGACAACACTCATTCATGAATAAATATATGTTTTTTTAGTGTATAATGCTATTGTGTTATTACTTAATTGTAATATTATTGTGTTTTCTTTATGTAATTGTAATGTTAATGTTTTTAGTGTATAATGCTATTGTGTTATTATTTAATGGTAATATTTTTATTGTGTTTTCTTTATGTAATTGTAATGTTATTGCTGTTTTTGTTTATTTTTCTTTACACTAGTACCAAGTATTACTTTATTGTAACGGACTGTCAACAGCACGTACGGCTTACTGCCCGTGCGACCCATATTTGTAAATAATATTGTAAATATCTTACTTTTTGTCTAATAAAGTCCTACTACTACTACTACTACTATGTTATGATGAAATTTATGCTATTTGACAACGAAAGTCAAATATGACACGAGAAGAAAAATTAACTGTAAGGAAAGGAAAATAAATGTTGGCACTGGGAGCCTGCATAGCGAAACGGTATTGCACTATCAGGCATTTATTTTTCTTTTCATATCATAATAGGTCTGCATTGGTAAATTAAAAATATTTAGATATTATATATATATATATATATATATATACACTGCTCAAAATAATTAGGGGATATTGTAGAATAACCTATTAAGACTATGTTTTTTGGAATAGTATTAGATGCAATCACTTTCTATTATTCCAAGATAATGTAAATAAGAGTTTGAAGTTGTTACGTAACCTCGGTACCACACCAGAGGGCAGTGTCTGTACTGTTGATGTGAAAGGGTGGTGTGAGGGTGAATGTTTTGTTGCTGTTTTTAAATCCAGTCCAATTTTCAGTTAGTGAATGACTTGCCTTAGGGACAGTGATGCCTCGACAACGTGATTTACCTGAACCATTGGCTTGGAGGGCCATAGGAAGGATGGAAGCTGGACAGACACAACAAGAGGTGGCACAAGCCATTGGGGTGTCTCAAAGCGTGATTTCCAGTCTTTGGAATCATTTTCAAAGAACATACTGTTCACAGAAGAACCGGACAAGGTCGACCAAGGGCAACAACAGCAAGGGATGACCGTTACCTCTTGTTAACAGCCCGTCGGAATAGACAGCAGAATGCAACTCAACTGCGAAATACACTTCAAACAGCAACAGGACGCAGGGTGTCAACTCAAACTGTCCCTAATCGACTGCATGGAAGTGGTCTCTATGCCCGTAGGCCCATTGTGTGTACCAGGTTAACTCCACAACACCGTAGAGATCGTAGAAACTGGGCGGAGGAACATCGTGGGTGGAGGCATGCTGAATGGAGATCAGTTATTTTTTCTGATGAGTTGCGATTCGACATGGAATGTGATAGTCGGCGTGTATTCATCTGGGGAGAAAAAGGGACACGAAACAATCCAGCTTTTGTACGTGAAAGATCCCCATATGGTGGCGGTGGATTGATGGTGTAGGCAGGAGTCAGTAGTGGTGGACGTACGGACTTCTACGTTATCCAAGGTAGTACTTTGACTGCGGTAAAGTATAGAGATGAGATCCTCCAACCTTTTGTCGTGCCTTATGCTGATGCCATAGGTGATTATTTTCTTTTTATGGACGATAATGCACGACCACACAGAGCTGGTTTGGTGGACGACATGCTGGAAGTGGAGGATATCGAGCGTATGCAATGGCCAGCTACCTCCCCGGACTTAAATCCGATTGAGCATGTGTCGGATGCATTAGGCAGGCGCATATGCAATGGCCAGCTTCCTCCCCGGACTTAAATCCGATTGAGCATGTGTGGGATGCATTAGGCAGGTGCATTGCAGGCAGACCAGCACCTCCCACAACTGTTCCAGAGCTGCACATTGCTCTTATGGAAGAGTGGCCACGTATCCCCCAAGAACTCATTGCTAACCTCATTGCATCAATGCCATACAGGTGTGAGGCAGTGCTGGCCGTTCGAGGAGACCATACACCATACTAAAGAAACATTTTCACCCAAGTAAATGTTGCTTTGTTTGTTTGCCATATTCCTAATCAGGATCTCTTTGACATCTGGTGTGGTACAGAGGTTACGTGATGACTTCAAACTCTTGTTGACATTCTTTTGAAGTAATAGAAAGTGATTGCATCTAATACTGTTCCTAAAACATAGTCTTAATAGGTTATTCTACAATATCCCCTAATTTTTGAGCAGTGTATATATATATATATATATATATATATACATATATTATATGAAAAGAAAAATGAATGCTTGAGTCGGGATTTGAACCCGAGTCTCTGAACTCTGTACGTTTAGCGCTCTGACCAACTGAGCTACTCAAGAATTCCAACACAAACATACATTTTTCTCAATTCACACAAGAGGTAGTGGGAATTCGTTCCAACACCATCTAGTGGCCAACATAACAGTTAAGCAATTTTTAAAGAATATATATATATATATATATATATATATATATATATATATATATGTGTGTTATGACACGAAATACAAATTAAAGCCTGAATTCGGTATTTAAACCCGGGATCTACGTATACCTCAATGCGATAGTGCAATACCGTTTCGCCATTCAGACTCCCAGTAACGCTACTTTTTTTGGAGCCAAACACTGGATATAGGAATCAAATGTGTGAACTAAAGTCGGACCAATAAGAATACAGGTTCACAAAGCGATAATATAAAAGTCACTCTTGCGTAAGATTTTTTTTATTTTTCATAACGAAACTCAGTATATGCCATTTAAAATAAATTGAGAAAGGTATTCTCCAAAATCAGAGAAATCCGACTATAAAATATAATGGTTTATCTATTTAAAAATGATTGTTGAATTCGTCATGATTATTTTACTGCAATGCGCACGATTTAGTGGACAAAATAAATATATATTCCGCAATCAGTTAAATCGGACTTTAAATTTGACTTTCTGAAGAATTCGCATAGTTTACACAGTTCCTGCGAGACAGTGATTGGAAACGATTATATTGGTGGAATTTATGCTGAGTATGTTTGTTAGATAGCGTATGGGTTATTACAGACAGAGTCAAATGGGGAGCGTAGATGCCTCAAGGCTGGATCATTGTGAACTAGATAAGGGATGAATATTCTGGTTTGAATTGTTCCCTGTGCACAAATGAAGCATTGCAGAGTACCGTAAAATAGTTCTCTGCTCTAACGAGGTCTGCTTTAATAATATATCCCTGCCTAAACCACTCAAATTCGTGTTAGTACTGTATAACCATACACATGCAGATCAACGTTTTAATTTCAAAAGTTAGTCCTATATTTTCTATTTCTGTGATGTAGCGGAAACGTTTTTCTCGATCGTAGCGGATCCGTGATCGATCCCCAGTCGAGACAAGTTACCTAGCTGAGTTTTTATCAGTTTTTTTTCTTATCTGTAAGATGACTCTGAGAAAACTTTAAAGCTCAAATAATACAAAGAGTCGAAATTTCAATTCATACACGAGACTATATATAAAAAATTAAATAAAACAAGGAGAGATCCTAGATTGAAGTTTCATAAATAATTGGCAGTTCCTGCATTACTTGGGCAATGAAAAAAATACATAGAATACAAAGCGTAGAATTTAACTTCCTTAGAAGAACAAAAGGTTGCACTGATTGGATAGGATAAAGAATGAATATATAAGAACATAGTTAAATATATATCCACTGAATGATTCAATCAAAGAATATAGAGATAAATGGTTTATATATGTAGAAAGAATGTATGTAACAAGAATAGCAAAAGCAGCATTTAACTACAAGCCAAGAGGTTCAAGGGATGTTGGAAACCAGTGAAAAGAAGGACAGTACAACTGTGAGGCAGAACAGACAATTTGCCTACCCCTTGAAGTGAAGAAGAAGATAATCCCCGAATTCTTCACAATTATGAACTGTATATTCCACTTGTTTAGAATTAATGTAGTGTTTCGTCTGAAATGTTCGCGTTGTCTCAGAAGTGGCCATGAAATTGAGATTATCACTGAACCAAGAAAAACTTCAAAGTCCTTATTGGGTAAAATAAAGTGTGTGTGATCTAAGAGTTTACAATTCTCCCCAAGCACTCGTTTTTTCATGGTGAGAGGCATTTAATAAAATACTAAGGGAAAGTTTATAGTTTGATAAATATGAAAGAAATCCATCCCCGCAGTATCAGGACGGCGTCGCTGTCTCATACGCAGCGGGTCCGGGATCGGTCCCCGGTCGGGACAAGTTTCCTGGTTATGGTTTTCCTCGCCTGTAAGACAAATTTGAGGAAACGTTAAGGCCCAAACGGTCCCCGACATCATCTGACCACCATTATCATTATCATCATATTCGCCAGTTTAAGTACTGTTACGTGTCGCATACCGACATTTAAATTGCGCGGGCAGAACGTGAACCGCGAGTTAGAGGGCCCGTACAAACCGGCCGAAGCGTTTGGAGAATTTTATCAGACGTTTCTATCAACATCTCCTTCTTCCTTTCAGGAACGATCGGTAGCCAGAGACTTCTACGCTTGAAGTATCTCTAACCTAAGCCTGGAAATTTCCTTGCTCCACACCAGAAAATCAGTTGATTCGTGATCATCAGGGACTGTCTTGTTTTGAAAGAAGAGAAGCAATTAAAACTCAAGCCAATGTATCGGCGGTGCGTTCTTTGCCGGGCAGGTCTGGGGTCGATACCCTCTGCAGGCGTTGTCGCAGAGAGCATGAAATCCTTGCACACGTCCTTGGGGCTTGTCCGTTCGAGGAATCACAAGAAACACTCTGCACCAGACTATTTGAAATATGATGGCAGAAGCCTTGCGAGATTATGGATACACGGTTTATGAGGAAGTTCATGGCGTGGCAACTAATGGGGGTAGTAAACGAATATATATTATTGCACTTATACCATCTTTTAAAATTGGTATGGTATTAGATCCCAAAATTCGTTTTCAGACTCACAGTGACCAACCTGAGGAAGTTGACTCTAAAAAGAAGTAAACTTTTACAAAGATAAATACCAATTTGATATTATAACTGTCACAGGATTGATGATCGGGGCAAGAGGTTCTGTACCTGAATTCGTAGCTAAATTTTGGAATTCCTCAGATTTGGACAGAGTATATCTTTCTAAAAGTGCCATGCTGCCATTAGAGGGACAATTTCAATTTTAAGAAACCGTCTTTACAAAATTTCGTCTTTACAGAATATACTTCAATTACAATTTGAAATTTTTTAATGTATCCACAAAATGTATTTCATAAATTACGAAAATTAATTTTCTGTATCACTTTGACCTTGTGGCAATCCTCTAATGAGGGAAGTTTTATATAATAATAGAGCAGGAAGCCAGTCAGTCTCAGTCTTGGTTTAGACGGTGATAACAATGACTTGTGTTCTGTACGAGAAAGTGTGGTGAATAGTTCCATCACTGACTGTAAAAATTATTCTGATTGAGATAAACGTTTAAAATAAGATCAATTGTGAGTGAAAATTGCAATAAATGTTTACTGATAATTTGTGAAAAGAAATAAAGTATTAAGTAAGATTTTAAACAAATTCAGCGTCTTCGTTTACGTCGAAATTAATTAAACACTAACTCGTACATTACTGTCATAGTATGAATGTTTGTGTGAATATGGTAGCGTGTTTCGTCTTAATGTAATGTTGTCTTCGGAGGAGGGCCAGGCATTCATCTGATCATTCATTCGAAAACACACAGGGACATGGAAAGCTTCCACTCATTCGAAGAGGCCCGCCACGTCCTTGTGGCCAAAAAAGTATTGTGTGATCCCTAATTGAAATTCCTCTCCCAATGTAAGGCCTGGATAGCGTGTAGCACGTAAAGGTACCTACAAGGTGAGACGTTAAACTACTTTAATAGAACGTAAATACTTACGATGTACCTTTCATCATCATCATCATAGTATTCACGAATTTAGGCCATTTGTTGACCTGTTTCGGCCTCAAGAGAAACACCATCCAGAAGTCTTTTGAGTGGACGATGTACCTTTAATTGTGGTAACTATTTATTTATTACTAGTATACAAATGACAGACCTGTGAAACTCCTACAATCCTTCAATATTGCCAGCACAATCTCCGGAACAATCTGGAATCGGATGTTACGAAGTGATTCCTTCATATTAGGAACCAAATCATAATCACTGGGACATAATTCCAGTGAATGTGGTAGATGGAAAAGCACTTACCACTCCCAGAGACGGTACAGATCAGCTACAGGATGTACCGTGTGCGTCCGATTAGTCCTGTATGGTGGTAACATCTTCCCATTTGCTTCCACAAGATCTTCATGACATTGTCGTGCTCTATGGCCATGGCTCATTGAATTTTCAACCACGATCTCTGTTCCTGCTTTGTAAACATGGCGAAACAGAACACCTTAGAGCGGCAACTCATAAGAGATTAACTTTCTCTCTCCAAACCATATGTGCTTTGAGACGTACGGACAAGTCTATTTAGTGTAACATATGTCAGACATTAATTAGTATGTGACAGAAGTTACAAAAATTAACTCTGCTTGATTTCGCTTCTACAGCACGGTTGCCACTATTTCTGTTACAGCCCACGTAATAAAAAATTAATTAATGTCTCTCATTTAAGTAATTAATTAGACTAGTCTACAGGAAGGACCCATTTTATTAACATATAATAAAACACGGTGACTAGAAGTGACTTAAGCTACTTGTCAGAATCATTACTATCAGCATCTGTATTGTTTAGACATTGTGCTGTAACGATCTGAAAGTACCTGTAATCCTAATGGATCTCTTCAACGGGCGTCCTCTTAACCTCATATTGGTAGATTTGTAATATAATTATAATCATTCTGATGAGTGTGTGTCCCCACAATTTTAAAACATCTTCATAAAATAAATTATTGTGTTGTGCTGTTTCCTCCTTAAATTTTAAAATTCTAACGCACCGTAACGACGTTTGAATGTCGAGGACAAAGGCGAGACTAATGGTCTCGCATTGGTAGAAATAGATTCGCAAGTCCCTGGCAGATACGTCGAGTTATCTGTTTCAGAGACATCTCCAGCCCTCGGCACTCGTTGTCATGAAACTTCGATGGCTAGAAATTTCCATATTTTCAATGTCTAGACTTAGAGCCTAAAAATTTCCCTCCCTGCCCCTTATAATCTATTGCGTAGGCAGGAAGCGAGTTAGTTGTGAATTGACAGCGACATAATGAGCAGCGAGTGGACAAGTCAGAGACTATTAAATAATTGTGTAATATTGGTAAACATTAAATCAAGATTGATTAATAGTGAAAATTGTGAGTGAACTGTTAATGATAGTTTATAGAATTAAATAAAGTTATTGTGAAGTTTTACATTATCAACTGTGTTGATTATTTACACCGAAACGACATGAAGATGACTCCATAGTCGACTAACGACAATATGATTAACTCTTTTCTCATGACCTCATTCTTCTTTCTGTCTGTTGTTTCATATCATGTCACCGGTCGAATCAATTTCGTCTCCACAGACAATGTGTACCCTGATATCAATAAAACTAAGTATAGAGTTAACGTAAAAATATATTAGATTAAATTGCACACTTAATAGAAATGAGGAAAAGTATGAAAAAGTGGCAGAATGCCAATAACTAAGATAAATACCCAAAGACAAATGAGGTTCGAAAAGATATTAAACATAGGGCGAACTATGAAAACAAGGGATATTAGGAATTACAGGGACTCCCCATACCAAATCTTTTCTAGAAAGACGTTAAATTAAAATATATGAAACGGTTATTCTTGCAAATAAATAAATATGAAATATTGTTTCTTACCTTTGAATGAGTAAAATCGATTACGAGTATATGATGATAAAATTCTTAACACCATTTGTGGACCAAAGAGGGACGAACGGACAGGAGATCGAAGGAAATTACAAAACAGTAACCTACATTATATTTATGGGAAACCAGATGTAAAAAAATATATTTAAGTGTAGTATAATTTGATGGGCTGGACATCTGGTACGAATGGCGAATGATACAGATTATTGGAAACTGTAGGAAAACTTGAGCAAAATCCCTTTGAGGGTTTCCCAGAAGTGAGTTGTGGAATATAATTAATCACAATGACCGTTCACAATAAGCATTTAGAAGTAGTCCCGAAGTTTAAATATCTCGGAGTTACTCTTCAGACAACACTTTCATCCTTCAAAAATCATGTCACAGAGAGAGCAGCTGCAGCAATAAAAGCCACATGTAATATTCAGCAACACCAAAAAATCTCATTGAAAACTGCAGTAACACAATTTAAGAAGCCACAGCACCGATTGCAACCTAATGGATCAGAATTACCTGGTACAAGCTCACAACCAGTTATCTGAGAGTCAAGGCACCCAACCTGAAACGAATTCTAGGCATTGGGAAAACAGCACAAACGGGGCTAACGTACGTACTTGCAAAATAGGACTTCCACATCAAGGACATCAGAACACAGTTTTTCCTACCAAACATGAGAAGACTCTCCAACTATTAAACGAGGAAAACAAAGCCATCTTGTCCGACTTCTATTCAACAGACATCATGTGTACCGATGCTCAGTGGGTAGGCAAGAGATCTCAGGGTTGTGAACTTTTTATAAGCAAAAGAACAACGTATACATTTTTTACTCAATTGTAACGAATCCAAAACTATTTACTTACGGAGAATTACGCTTTTGTTAATACAATTAATAAAGTTTTATTATTGGGTTGAGTCGATGAAGTAATTAGAGGTCCACTTGCTTGAATCAAATACTTTCAAAGTCCAAATGTTTAACGAACTAAATCTTTATAAAGTTGTAGATAACTTTAAATTTAATAAGTTCTCGGACGAATCTAAATTTTAACTGGATCGGAGAACGCGGTCTGTAGATCTACGATGTTTAAACACTGAACACAGAATGACCGAGAGTGAGTATTTTGATATATGTTCTCGCTTATAAAGACGATAGCTCCTCCCGCTTCTTTCGATTCCACTCGATACAATTTGAATATACATATATTACAATAAATCTTATTCGCTAGTCATGTGTTTCCTTAGAGGGGGGTTTACGCCCTTGGAGTTCCTGAAATGTTGATTTGTCAACGCCGTTATATATATACCTTGGTAATTTACACATGAGGTTTTTTACGTGTAAATGTTATCCTTATTCCTTGGAATTACAGGTCAATAGCGTTAATTACAATTTCTAAGTACTGAGTTAAGTGCGTTTGATATTGTTAATAGATAACTGTTTACGGTTTCTTTCAATTTTGTAAACTGTCATATCAAGAGATTGCTATATTTTCTAAAGGGGGCATGAATGTCTCTTCTTGCCTGCATTAGTCAGGTAGCATTTTAACAATGTTTCTTTATTCTAGATATGTAGTGGAATTTTACCTGGCTATGTTTCTACTTCCCTACATATGTATTTTATAGCGATACTAATAATAGGCCTATATTATATTTTGACTATTTATCGATTTATTTAATTTTAATAACATTTTTGATATGATTTCCCTAATCCTTGTAATTTTCTGATTCTAATGATCTATTATAAGACATGTTTATCTTATGGTACACTTTTGTTATATTTTCGGAACATTTTAGTTTTAGATTTATGTATATTAGAGTTTTATTTTAATTTATATGTATCCAATCATATTACTCGCCACAGGTTATAACAGAATAATGGTAGCAGGCTAACTGTGAGCTCAAACACACACAATATTAACACGACATGTAACGCACGGATTTCATTACAAGTTCTGCTAAAAGAAGATATTCCACCAACCAAATGAAGACTGCGTGTGCGAACTGTGCAATAAACATTGAGAGAGATATCATGTTTGAAACTGCAAAAAAAAAAAAGGTTTTACTATTAAAACTAGGACTACAATAGTAAATCATTAGTATTTTGCATATTGTACGTATTTCACTATTTTAGTATAATTATCCATGATTTGAGGGAAATTAATTACACAGGGAGTTTTTTATAAAACATTATGTCAGGATACATACATGTGAAGGGCGAATGTCTGCGCGGCCATGAACCCGAGATTTCGATAATATCAATAAGTCAGGTGTTTAATCAAATGCAAAACATATTTTATAGTAGATAAGCAAATGTCTTTATCTTTTTTTTTCACGGTTAGAACTGAAACCCTTTTTTTTCCCCTCATCACTCGAGATTTTTAGCTGTTAAAAATATTTGTAGGTATTTTGTATAATTTTAGTATATTTCACAACACGTTGTAGCGGCCGCGATAATAACGATTTGATAAATGTCACAGGAATTATGTTATTAAAAACGCTTGATTTAGATTTGATTTCAGCGATGATTTGATAAATACCACTGGAATTATGTTATTAAAAACGCTAGATTTAGATTTCATTTCAGCGATTTTTTCTTGGATCAAATAAGAATAATTGGACGATGGTATGCATCAACCGGCTAAGCGCCGTTTATTAAAAATTGAGATTTTGATGTCGTCTGTTGCACTGGCTCATGACGTAAGTGTATGCACACGTTCAGCGTAAAATATTTAAATATAGATTTATTATTAAAGAAAAATGTAAACCCTATCAGTCCTATCAGAGATTCTGTGTTTTTCAACAAATGACTATGAAATCAGATATTCATAAATGCTAATCTAAATTTTGAATTATACAGCTAAGCGCCAAATATTCTCACTCTTAGATTGTTGATGCATAACTCTCAAACAAGGAAAATAACTTGCAATATCCAGTATTGTTAGTTTGGCGCTACAATAAACAGTGAAAATTGACAAACTATAAACGTATTTTGCTCGAAACTTACATAATGGCGCATAGTCGGTTGTTGAATAACGCCGTCCATACTGTCTTATATATTCTCCATGAGTTCAGCAACACCACGATAAAAAACGCTCTAACCAGGTACCATATTTTCCAGTGCCGTTTTATCCTCTGGTTACATGATGACATCCTTTGCTTCTTGAAGTAATGCGAATCCACTTTCACGTCTTCCTTGCTCTTAGAATAATATTTTGCAGGATACTGTAACCACATTCACAATTAGTGTCTTCCAATTTATTGAATAGTTCATCAAAATGTTTACTTGAACGTAACAATACTGTTTTTACAACAAAAATAACAGATCCATCTATGTCTTTTCACATCATAAGTCTCGGTTTCAGCCTCTTCTTCTTTCATTCATTCATTCATTCATTCATTTGTATCATTTTCTGTCCTCGTGTGTTAAATACATATTTACACGTTTTCAAGCTTTCCCCCCATTCTCGCATCTTATATCGATTCATTTCTTTTCTACACTTCTCCCTATACTTCAGTAGTGCATTTCGTAACCCCTTGTTCCTGTTGGATTTGAGAATAGACTTGATTCTCTTCTGTAGTTATATTCTCACAATGCGAGTGAAACCAGGAATTTCTCAGATGATCATGATGTTTCCAAAACACTTTATAGGCCACCTAACATGGAATCACCCCCAAAATCGGTCCACTCAGACTGCGGGTTAATCTATAGGCGAATAATTAAAAATGTCTCTAGCTGTTCCAATTTTTTTATTTTCATAGTGAAATTCGGTATATGCTAATGAAATAAAACGAGAAAGGTTTCACGAAATATCCATCCATCCATAGTAATTCTACCCGAAGGCAGGTCCTTCACTGCAATTTCATGCTATGCAAAGCTTTACTAGGGAATTGTAGGTGTGGTAGCTTCCCGCTGCTTTCCACACCGGTGAAGGATGATGATGATGATGAGGAGGATGATAATGATAAGGATGATGATGATGGCCATATGATTTCGGGACCGTTTGGGCCTTAGAGTTCCCCTGACATTTGCTTACAAGTGAGGAAAAACCCCGATAAAAAGCTCACCCAGAAATACTGCCCCGACCGGGGATCGAACCCGGGCCCTCTGCGTGACAAGGCAGCACGCTACCTCGAGACCACAGCGGTGGAATCACGAAATACATGTAAGCGAAATCGGACAATTAGGAATAGGAGTTTACTGAAAGTCCAAAATTTAAAATACCTTTAGCCCCCATCATAGTTTAGTTTATCTGTTTTCACAAGAAAACGGCAATATTTGAATAAGAAATGTAATTTAGAGTACGTTAATTAGGGTTGACTGAAAGCTGAAATTTGTGTTGGTTCATTTGAGCGCAATTTTTGTTTGCTAGCAATTAAACTTGGTACATACGATTGAAGTATCGAAAGAAATAGCTACAATCGAGACATACAAAATAATATATATGTATATAAATATATATATATATATATATAAACTTCCACAGGGAAAAAACACTATGAGATTAAATTTAAGAATTAAATTAAAGTCTTTGTTACCTCACCTTATATCCTTTTTCTTCTAGACTGCAGTTTCGGAGCTTATCTCTATCATCAGTAGCCTCAAGTCGACCGTTGCTATGTCGTTTCTTTGCGGTTTTCTTCTCCTTCTATCGGTGGACCGATGTACCTCTGGATCAGGTCAACATTTGTGGGAGTTTCGAAATTCATGAGTTTATTTATATTTCTTGTTTTTTTATGTGGATTTTTCCCAGACCGTGAGTTCTTTCTGTTTATCTTTGTATTTGATTAGGTTAGCTTTTGTATCGATTAAATGTTTTTCAGACCAGGCATGGGCTGCTACAGCTGACTTGTCCACTTCACCCTTTTTTACATTTCTGAGATGTTCTTTCAATCTAGTTTTTAAATTTCATTTTTGTTTTTCCTATATATATTTTGTCACAATCCTTGCATTTGATCTGGTATATTCCTGATTTGTATTCTTCTTCAATTTTTTTTTTCATTTTTGTTGGTTTTAATTATCTTGTTTAGGCTGTATTCATTCTTCGGAACCAATCGAATGTTAAACTTTTTTTAAAATTTTCTGGAACTTGTGTTTTGAAGGATGGTAAATGAATTTTTTTAATCTTATGTTCTCTTCTGTTCGTTTTTTAAGTGTACTTCATTGATTAATTTTTGCCTTTTGAACTTGATTATTTTCTTGTGTACCATGTTTTCTTCATAACCATTTCCTATTGCTATTTTAAATATATATTATTTTTATTCTTCATATTTTTCTCTGTTCAGGGGTACAATCACCAATCTGTGTGTTAAACTATTTAATACAGCTTCTGTGTGAGAGAAATGGTTGAATCCTGATGTCTTGATGTAGTTTTTTTTATGTGTGTTCATTTTATACATTCCAAATTCTATCTTGTTTTTTTACTTTCTAGTTAGGTTTAGATCAAAAAATGAAATTAGCCTGTCAGTTTCAGTTTCCATAGTGAATTTTACAGAATTGCTCTGAATGTTCAGAAGGTTTAAGGCATTTTCTATTTGTTTATGATTTACAATGGCTATTATATCGTCAACATATCTGCGCCAAAATTTACACCGGAATTAAATCTGACCCACTTCCGAAATGCATCAAAGAGGTGGACAATACCTTAAAGAACATAAACAAAATTTTTACCAAACAAAAAAGTTCTGCCTAAAGGTTCCTACCCTAAAAACCCTAATATGCATGTTCTCCCGAAAACATATAAGGGATGAAACAAAATGAGACCCATTATCAACTGCATAGGGTTCCCTACATATCAAATATCTAGATGGTTATGTAGCGAATATAAGAATATGGCAGGGTTTAAGAACCTTTCAATTGACAACTCCTTAAAATTGATAGAGAATTTCAAAAATATAGAATTAGTTGATGTAGTTCCATTGTTTCCCAGTGTCCCAAGAGAAACCACTATGAAATTTTGAAAAAATGGTTAATGAATAATAATTTAGAAAAGGAGAAAAATAAATAATTTTGACCAAATTGTGCATTGAACAAATGTTTTTCACTTATAATGGGAAATACTACAAACAAAATGTTGGACCTTCTATGGGAACCCCCTTTCACCATTTCTGGCCAATTTATTCATAGGTAGTTTTGAACAGAAAATAACAAGTGAAGACCCTTTAATTTTCAAATTTTAGCGCAGATATGTTGAAAATATAATAGGCATTGTAAATCATAAACAAATAGAATATGCCTTAAAACTCCTGAACATTCAGAGCAATATTGTAAAATCCACTATGGAAACTGAAACTTTTTGACAAATTTCATTTTTGGATCTAAACCTAACAAGAAACGAAAAAAAAAGAAAAAGATAGAATTTGGAATGTATAGAAAGAGCACACATAATGATAACAACATCAAGACATCAGGATTCAACCATTTTGCTCACAAAGAAGCTGCATTCAATAGTTTAACACACAGATTGCTGAATGTACCCCTGAACGAAGAAAATTATGAAGAAGAAAAAGAATACATATTTAAAGTAGCAACAGAAAATGGTTATGAAGAAAATGTGGTACACAAGAAAATAAACAAGTTCAAAAGGCAAAAATTAATCAATGATAACACATCTAAAAAAACAAACAGAAGAGAACATACGATTAAAAAATTCACTTACCATCCTTTAAAACACCACAAGTTTCAAAAATGTTTTAAAAAGTTTAACATTCGATTGGCTCCGAAGAATGAATACATAAGAATGAATAAGCTCCGAAACTGCAGTCTAGAAGAAAAAGGATATGAGGTGAGGTAATAAAAACAGTAATTTAATTCTTACACAATAATACAAAGAATTTATATTTGCTGTGAAATTCGCTCACTTTTCGCAATTCTTGCGTGACAGACTATCTAACTCACTGGCACTATCGAACCCATAGGTCCATGGCTGCGCGGATATAAGCTCTCCATATATCTCTATCCCGAGCCAATGTTTTCCAATCGTTCCTCAAATCATAGTTAGTGCTCAAAATTTCCCTCATTTATCTTTAGCTGTCCATTTCCATTATATAATGAATTTATACGTGTGACCATATATTTAGTTTTATTGATATTTACTTCCAGTCCTAATTTCTTAATGTTACTCGATAGTGTGCGCGTGTTGTCCTTTAGTATCGCCTCGCTATCGGCCAGTAGTACTACATCATCAGCATAAACTAACAGCTTATTAATACCATTCAGTTGTAAGCCTTCCTCATTCTCTAAAGATTTAAAGGTATGCTCTAGTACAAAACTAAATACTTGAGGAGATAATGCATCTCCTGGCTTCAACCCATTCTGGATTTCAAAAGTGTCCGAAAACTGTTTTCCTATGCGAACCCTACTCTTTGTGCCATTTAGACACATTCGTAAAAGTCTAACTAACTTTTTAGGAATTCCGGACTCCAGCAGGATACTATATAACTTCTCCCTCTTAATAGAATCATATGGTTTTTTGACGTCTACGTATAGTTGATGTACAGTACCATTATATTTCCATTTCTTTTCTAAAAATCTGTCTTATACAAAAAATCTGATCAGTTGTAGACCTGTTTCTTCTAAATGCACATGGATGATCTCCTAGAATGTCGTGAATATAGGGAGTAAGTCTGCTTACTAATATATTTGTAAAAAAATTGTACTAAGCTGAAAATAATAAGATGCCCCTGTAGTTGTTGCAATCAGTTTTATCTCCTTTCGTATAAATTGGTACGATAATTGATTCCTTCCATTCATCTGGAAGAGCTTCCTTTCCCAAATCATACTAAGCAACCAGCGATCTTGTCATCGTTTTGTCTCCCCCTTATTTTATCAGTTCTGCTGCGATCTCATCTGAACCTGATGCTTTATACATCTTCAATTTTTCAATCGCCATTTCAACCTCTAATGCATTTGGTTCTGTGACTAGCATTTCTGCTCTCTGTAAATTATCCTCCTCAATGTCCTGTTCTGTATGTACATTTAATAGCTGATTAAAGTAACCTTTCCATCTATTTAATATACTCCTGGAATCTGCAATCATATCCCAATTTAATTCCGAATTATGTTTGTTTTAGCCTGAAACCCTGATATAATTCTCTAATGTTCGTATTTTTTGCATTCATTTCAAGATCATTAATCTTCTCTCTCAAATATTCCCTCTTTTTACTCTTTATTAGCTTGGTGGTTTCCCGGCTAATACTGCCCAATTGCTCTAAATTTACCTCATTTGGCTCGTGTAACCATTTCATTTTTACTAGCTTTCTTTTCTTTACAATGTCGGCACATTCCTCATCAAACAATTTCTTGTTTTGCCTCTTTTTTAAACAACCAATGCTTTCTGATGCTGCCAATTTAATAGTATCTATTATAGCCTCCCATTCTTTATTTATGTCAGTTTCTTCTTCGTTTGCCATATTGTCATCTGAAGATTCCAGTACTTGAAATCTATTAGCAATTTTTATTTGGTATTCTTGCGGCATTTCATCATTTCTGAAGTTTTTTAATTCAAATTTTACAGAATCATCTTTAGCGTTTGTTCCTCTCATAAGCGATAGCCGTCGTCTGATTTTCACTCTGACCAGATGATGATCCGAATTGCAGTCTGTCCCTCTAACTGAACTAACATCGATGATGCTACTGTGCCAGCGTTTATCCACTAATACATGATCTATCTGGTTTCGAGTTTCTCCATCTGGGGACGTCCAGGTGTATTTATGAATATCCTTATGCTGAAATGTTGTGCTCCTAAGAATGAGATTCATTGATGTGGCAAATTTGACTAATCTAACCCCGTTGTCGTTACTATCTTCATGAAGACTGAATTTGCCTATTGTTGGTTTAAATATATCTTCCCGCCCCACTTTTGCATTAAAATCTCCTAAGAAAATTTTCATATGATATCGTGAAAGGCTATCAAATAAGCATTCTAATTCTTCATAGAACTCATCCTTGATCTTGTCATCTTTAATTTCTTTGGGGGCATGTACATTTACAATTATAAAATCATGTCGTTCAACCTTTAGAATTATGTATGATATCCTATCACTAACAAACTTAATATCTCCGATAGCGGATAGGTTCCTCCGTCTGACTAAAAAACTCGTTCCAAATGCAGGTCTTTCTGCACCCCCGTAGTATAATGCAAACTTCGTGATTCCTGACTACCTTCTCCTGGCCACCTAACTTCCTGTAAAGCGACTATATCCAAGGGCGATTTATCTAATTCCCGCGTTATTATCTCTAGTGCCCCGCTAATGTATAAAATCCTAACATTCCATGTTCCCTGTGTTTGAGCCTTTGGAATGTGTTCCCTGAAGTAGATCCCGCCCGGAGAACGGAATGGGGGACTATTTGACCTCCGGAAAATTTTACCCCAGTTGAACCCATGTCCGCATTTCTTGAAGTTTGTATTTTTACGGTGAAAGATCGTCGCTCATTCGACCAAGGTAGTTTCTTCGTCTGCCTTATCACATTCAACCAGTCCGGCATGGGTAACCCTATCGGTAGCGATGCTACCGCCGGCATAGCTCTCAGGATCATTTAAGCACGCAAGCCACTCCACCACGACAAGGTAAAGATACCATGTACTTTCTTTTTATTTCCCTGTATAGAATTAGTTTTGGTTCCGATGTCTAGATTCGTTACACATTGTGTTAGATAAACGTTTGTTAAAAACCCTTATTTACTTCAAGTAATTGTTTATTCTTGGGATACTTTAACGTGTATTAATTCAGTTTACCAAATTAGTATTCTTCTTTTAATTTACTTTTGAAAGTAATATTTCTGTTGATACTCTTATTTATAAGACAGATTTTAGAAAACAAATGGAAATATAATGGTAATGTACATCAACTATATATAGACTTCAAAAAAGCATATGATTCAATTAACCCGTCAGCGTGGAGCGACGTTACGTGTACGCAAGTTGAATTCTTCACCCAATGCGGAACGACGTGACATGTACGCTAGTTACACGCACTGCTTTAAACTGTAATTATGACCTTTGTGTTTACATTAACTATTTACCGTGTATACAAATTTTATGTAGAGACTTCAAAGTTTCTATTAGTGCATATATTAACTGATTACGGCCCTGAGTAACAATTTAAAATAATTTTATATTTGCATTTATTCTTGCGGCCTCTGACACTTTTCTTAAATTTATAACTTGATAAAGGATTTCTTATAAAACTAAATTCGCCTTTTTTTGTAGATTAGCTTGTCTATCAAATTGAATCTATTTTCAAATCTCTTCATTTTTAATAATAATGTCGCAAAATTCAGTATAAATAAAGGCCCAACAAAGTTATTTCCGATTTACGCTACAGTACAGGACCACAACAGTAAATTTCAGATATATATATATATATATATATATATATATACAAATGACGATATCCTTACATAATGGAAAGGTAGTTAGTCTACAATTCAGTCAGTATCTAAAAGGAAAGTGGTCCACTACAGACCTTAGAAGGTTCTTGGGATATTAGGAGGTTAAGGCTCCCACTTTTCTAAAGTATCGGTACTTGATGTAAGGCGAGTACTTATTTCTGTCTGACGGCCCATAACAAGCATCTGGTACTCATTTCAGTTAGAGGCTGAGTCAACCCCGGGTTCACAGTGCCGCCTGAAGGTTTGATTCAGTTTAAAAATCCTGATCCACCGGGACTCAAACCCTCGATCTTCCGGCTTGTAACATGTTAATCTTTTAAGTCCACAACTCCGGTGAAACTATTATAGTCATATTTCATCAAATGGTTTCAGTTTGGAAACCAGAAGAAAGGCATTGAAATTTAGGGTTTATGAAGGTCTTTTAGTACAACAGGTCTGATGTGTAGAAAGACCATTTTTTGAAGGCACACGACCTAAAATAATGTTTCAAAAGTGTTAGAAAGATAAATTTGGAGAAGGCTCCCCCCCCCCTACAAGAAAGAAGGTCAGCGCATAGAAGCAATGTGTTTGTAATAAACATGAACATAGTAAACACAAGGGGAAAAAATACACTTATTGTTGCCCGAGTGTCAAACAGCTGGTTTACATTTTGAAGATTTATCACACCAATTTTTGAAGTTCATTTTTTTAAGACCCTTCTCTTTGTGTAAATATTTCGTTTTGTTGTTAGGTATAGCCGGTTCTCTGAATTCTTCAAAGAATCCCTAGTGCAATTCACTGTGTCACTTATGTGAGAAATTTACAAAAAGGACCTATTTCAACTGTGGCACAACAACCATAAATAAGTCTGCAAAAAATGCAGAGATGTTATGTGAGAACCGTAACAAATTTAATTAATTAAATATTATATTAAGGGTTCACCATAAAGGAATTGCAAAAACATTTAAATTACTGAAGATATATCAATTTAAATGCGTTATTGGAATACTGGCACTGAACGGCTGAGTTTAAATACCGGTGAACTTCCTCCCACATCAGAGTATTCCCGGCCATTTAAATCCATCCACTCTGAAGGGTTAAGAGGAAAAGTTATATAGTATCCTGCTGGAGTTCAGAATTCCTAAAAAGTTAGTTAGACTTATACGAATGTGTGTAAATGGCTCAAAGAGTAGGGTGCGTGTAGGCAAACAGTTTTCAGACACTTTTGAAATCCAGAATGGGTTGAAGCAGGGAGATGTACTATCTCCTCTACTATTTAATTTTGTACTAGAGCATGCCATTAAATCTTTAGGGAATGAGGAAGGCTTACAACTCAATGGTATTAAAAAGCTGTTAGTTTATGCTGATGATGTAGTATTATTGGCCGATAGCGAGGAGATACTAAAGGACAACACGCACACACTATTGAGTAACACTAAGAAATTAGGACTGGAAGTAAATATCAGTAAAACTAAATATATGGTCACACGTAGAAATTCATTATATAATGGAAATGGACAGCTAATGACAAATGATGGAAATTTTGAGGAAGTGGCTGAATTCAAATAGCTAGGAACAATTATCACAAATAGGAATGAGATGCACAAAGAAATTAAACATAGGCTGAATTCTGGAAATGCATGCTATTATGCATTGCAGAGACTTTTGATGTCCCAACTCCTTTCAAAAAACGTTAAGCTGAAAATATATAAAACTGTTATTCTACCAGTTATATTATATGGATGCGAAACATGGACTCTTACTTTAAGGGAGGAAAGGAGATTACAAGTATTTGAGAATAAAGTTCTTAGGAAAATTTTTGGATCAAAGAGAGATGAACAGACAGGTGAATGGAGAAGACTACATAACAATGAACTACATGGTCTTTATAGGAAACCAGATATAACGAGAACAGTTAAGTCTCGTAGACTACGATGGGCAGGACATGTTGCGCGTATGGTGAATGGAAGACGTGCATGGAAACTTCTTGTAGGAAAGCCAGAAGGAAAACGCCCAGTTGGTAGACCAAGAATGAGGTGGGAGAACAACATTAAATATGATTTGAGGGAAGTAGATTATACAGGGAATGATTGGAAAGCATTAACTCAGGATAAGGATGTATAGAGAGCTTATGTCCGCGCGGCCATGATCCTACGGGTTCGATAGTGCCAGTGAGTAAGTAAGTAAGTAACTCATATTTATATTCATTAAAAGGACTCTCGTCGTCCCAACTTCTCATCTGATTTTTAAAATACACAAAATGGGGATTTTTGCAGTTATGTGGTTGTGACATTTGGTCTCTTACTTTCATAGAATATGAAAGGTTACTAGTATTTGATAATAAAGTGGTTAACTACTTAGGACCTAATAGACAGGAAATACTGAAAACTACTTAAAAGTTATATTTTTGGGAGATAAGGTATATTAACAATTAAGTCTTGTTGATTGAGAAGATCAGGTCATGTGACATAAATGGGAAATTATTGAGGAGCATAAAAAGTCTTGTAGGAAACTAGAGGGAAAGCGATCAGTAGGTAGGCGAATAATGAGGCGGATAAATATCATTATCCATGAATAGGAGGAGGTGAATTACACAGGGAATGTTTGGAAAATAATAGGTCGAGACAGGGATATATGGATAATTATTAAAAAACTATAATATTAATATAAGTAGCCTACCTTTTTATGTCTTCCTCAATTAAAATTGTTTAAAAAAGCTTTGTAAAATATTTAAAATCATGTACCCATTATATAATTTATACGCTAACGTCGCTACCAAATAACATGCCGCAGATGAAACACGTTTTGAAAGGCCTACGTGATTTTAGAATAATTAACGAAGTTTTTTTAAACAAAAATAATTTTTAATTGAGAATGACGGATATAAAATGTATTTGTATTAATATGTCACATGGACAGTGAGAACGCAATAATAATGTGCCAGAATCCAAGCAGCTGAAATGAAATTCCTTAGACCAAAAGGAGGATATCAAAGAACAGCCAAAAAAAAACACAACACAGAAATAAGACAGCAATTAAAAGTAGAGGAATTAAACACAACAATAAAGAAATACAGAACAAACTGGAAAGAACACTTAGGAAGGATGGCTAAGAACAGAATTCCAAAATCAGCATATAACTATTCACTAAGAGGAAGAAAAAGTTTGGGAAGACCAAAGAAAAGATGGAAAGAGCAGCAATTTGTAGCCGGAACAGGCTAGCAAAAAAGACTAAACCGTGACGAAGAAGTAGAAGAAAAAATTACTGCACAACCTCAATTGAGATTGAATTTTAGAAAAATGGATAACTTGGTTATGTCCAAGCAGCCATGAACCTCTGGGTGTGGTAGTGTCAGTGGGTTTAGTTAGAGTTATATTTTATTTCTCGTCACATCCGATTCCTTTTAAATTGCGTCAGTTTAAATAGTATAAATAAAATATATGTATAACGTTTCTCAATTAATAAACGTTGTAATATTTTTTTTACTCATTTTTAGAGTTATTTTTATTACCAGAGATCAGAATTTTATGATCTAAAAAATACTTATAAAATAATGGAAAAACGTGATAAAATGGTGGAATGATATAATGTTATAAAACTGCTAATTGACTTCAGAAATAAACGTTGGTCTGGTGATATTGTCTGTAGTTCATTGGGAAGGTGATATTTCTATAACCAAAACAAATTAACGTAAATTATGGTGGTTCTATTTGTTCCGTATGTTCTGCCATGGCGTATATGAAGTTATGCAATTATCACAAATGTATTTATTTGCGATTTATTATTGTAATAAAATAATTTTTATTTTACATTAAACCATATTTAAGAAGAATAGCAGAATCGTATATTTTAATGAGTTTCATAACGCCTACTTATCTCCACTGGAACTTATATTCTGATTTATTTCTCAAATGCATTAAGAATTCCTCTTTCACCGGGTGGCCTAGTGTTACGGTACAGTAAGTCAGGATACAATTCCCAGATGGGACCTTCTTTTTTCGGTGTCTAGTAGGTGAGGTGAGGTGAGGGTAGGATCGATAAAGGTTTATATATATATATATATATATATTATTTTTTAAATACTGGATATAACTCAGTAGTTTGATTATTTCGGAATTCGCTAAGTAAGTATCTATATTTTAAGTTCAAGTAACTATTATAATTTTTGAATGATGCGAAGTTAAGAAGACTATTTAACTCATGCCCCAAATGGGAGTCAATGACCAATCACATTTCAATGATTTTTTATTTACAACCAATCACAGTCGTGTTTCGCCCAGAATTTACCAACTAAAGTTTATCATAATAAAGAAATCACCTACATTTTAATATTCTGAATAGGTCATAGCATTATTTTGCAGTGACTGACTCCCCAAGAAATACGGCTAACAGATTGTATATATAGTGCATGAATGTCAACAGAAAGCGCATGCAAACTATAATATAAAACATTTGTAACAATTGATTATACCACACAAAAAAAGAAACCACTCTTTGCACTTTCTTAAACGAATTACTTTCCAGGAAATGACGCAGAAAAATATAATTGATATATTTACATCATAGGACATTAATTAATTAATACCTATAACGTTGGTTATAAATCTATCCACTATGTTGCATTCTTACAACACTGCGATCATTTGGCAATAAATAACATTATGACCTGGTTGCAGTGATCGAACAAAAGAAGCAGATGAAGCGTACAAATCGTTTCTCATTTGTTTTCAAACATTGCCGTTTACATTATATATATAAATATTTTAATTAGTCTCGGGGTAGCGTGCTGCCTTGTCACGCTGCGGGCCTGGGTTCGTCCCCGATCGGGACAGTTTTTCTGGGTGAGGTTTTATCGGGGTTTATTCTCGCCTGTAAAACAAATGTCAGGAAAACTTTAAGGCCCAAACGGTCCCCGAAATCATATGGCCATCGCAATCATCATCATTCATATTCATCTTAGGTTAAGCTTAAGATTAGGGACTCTCCTGGTGCACCATTATCATAAGTAATGCCACGAGTGATTTCCAAATTATCGATAAACTCACGACTCACGAAGTGAGGAGTGAATTTATGTAGAGAATTTGGAAATCAAGAGGGGCATTTGTTAGGACCCTTTAACGAATAAAATTAAGCTGTTTACTCACAAATCATTATTTAACTATAGTTATTTTAAAATATTTATATATTTAATGTAAACGACGATGTTTGAAAACAAATGAGAAGTGATAGGTACGCTTCATCTGCTTTTGTTTATCACTGCAACCAGATCATACTATTTATTTCCAAAGGAACGCAATATTGTAAGAATGCTCTCTAGTGGAGAAAAAATGAAACACATCAAACTGTATATTAATTAATTTCTGATGTCGTATGATGTAAATATGACAATTATATTTTTCTGGATTGTTACCTGGGAAAAAATACATTTAAGAAAGTGCAAACAGTGGTTTCTTTTTTTGGTGGTACAAATGTTTTTATATTAACTCCTGCAAGCGCTATGTGCATGCACTATATATAGAATCTGGTAACCGTATTTCTTACAGTTTCTCACTGTAAAATAATGGTCAGGCCTGTTCAGAATAATAAAAAGGAGGAGCTTTCTTTAATATGGCAATTATAACACTGATAAATATTTCGTGAAACACCACTGTGATTGGTTGTAAAACAGAAATCATTGAAACGTGATTGGCCATTGACTCCCATTTGGGGCATGAGTTAAATAGTCATAAGTAATGCCATGAGTGATTTCCAAATTCTCTAGATAAATTCACTCCTCACTTCGTGAGTCGTGAATTTATCGATAATTTGGAAATCACTCGTGGCATTTATTAGGACTCTTTAACGAATAAAATTAAGCTGTTTACTCACAAATCATTATTTAACTATAGTTATTTTAAAATATTTCTATATTTAATGTAAACGGCGATGTTTGAAAACAAATGAGAAACGATAGGTACGCTTCATCTGCTTCTTTTGTTTATCACTGCAACCAGATCATACTATTTATTGCCAAAGGAACGCAATATTGTAAGAATGCTCTCTAGTGGAGAAAACATTAAACACATCAAATTGTATATTAATTCATTTCTGATGTCGTATGATGCAAATATGACAATTATTTTCTTCTGGATTATTACCTGGGAAAAATACATTTAAGAAAGTGCAAACAGTGGTTTCTTTTTGGTGATGTAATAAATTGCTACAAATGTTTTTTATATTAACTCCTGGAAACGCTATGTGTTGACATCTATGCACTATATATACAATCTGGTAGCCGTATTTTTGTTGGCTCAGTCACTGCAAAATAATGGACAGACCTGTTTAGAATATTAAAAAGGAGGAGCTTTCTTTAATATGGTAAATATAACACTGATAAATATTTCGTGAAAAAGACTCTGATTGGTTGTAAAACAGAAATCAATGAAACGTGATTGGTCATTGACTCCCATCAGGGCAACGTAACCCCGCCTTCCAGGCGCCCCAACCTCAGAAGTGGGTTACAAGTACGCCATACCAGGAGACAGACCAAGAATGTCGAAAGACAAATCTGGGTCATTTGAAAAAAAAATTAAATAATGATTTGTGAGTAAACAGCTTAATTGTATTCGTTAAATAGTCCTTACAAATGCCACTCATGATTTCCAAATTCTCTAGATAAATTGGAAATCACTCGTGGCATTACTTATGATAACTCGATTCTACCTTTATAAAAATTAACAATTTATGAGAATATGATATTGATACATTTGAAATCTTCATGTTTTCAACCACTCGCAGTACCTCATACATTGTCGCTCCCTATGACCAATTCCAGGAGAACCTTCTCCTCGACTGGCACGATGTCCCCCGGCACGAAGCGGGTGGATGGTGGTGTTGATGACGTCAATGCCGGTGACCCCCTTTCCTCATCTGTCTGCTGTTTGTTTTATTGTTCTTTTACTCCTCGATGTCGCCTTCAGGAAGCTCCCGTATTACTGATATATATATGGTCCACCGCTTTGGTTTCAAGGTAGCGTACTGCCTTGTCACGCAGCGAGCCCGGGTTCGATCCCCGGATAGTTTTTTTCTGGGTGAGTTTTTTATCGGGGGTTTTCCACCTGTAAGACAAATGTCAGAAAAACTTTAAGGCCCAAACGGTCCTCGAAATCATATGGCCATCATGATTATCATCACCATCCTTCACCGGTGTGAAAAGCATCGGGAATCTTCCCTAGTAAAGCTGCAAGCATAGCATGAAAATGCAATGAATGCAGTGAAAGACCTGCCATCGGGCAGAATTACTATGGATATATATATAACCATCCATCCATAGTAATTCAGCCCGAAGGCAGGTCCTTCACTGCAATCATAGCATGTTAATGCTATGCTTGCAGCTTTACTAGGGAATTGTAGGTGTGGTAGCTTCCCGTCGCTTTCCACACCGGTGAAGGATGATGATGTTGATGATGATGGTGATGATAATGATGACCATATGATTTCGGGGACCGTTTGGGCCTTAATGGTTTCCTCGCATTTGTCTTACAGGTAAGGAAAAACCCTGATAAAAACCTCACCCAGAAAAATCGCCCCGACCGTGGTTCGAATATGGGCCCCCTGCCTGACAAGGCAGCACGCTACCTCGAGACCACAGCGGTGGATATATATATATATATATATATACATTAATTCATTCATTGATTCATAGTATTCTGCCAAAGAGTAGATATTCCACTGCAAACTCAACATTCTCCACTCTTTCCTTAACTCACCATTCCTTTTTGTGTCTGCATTCAAACCATTTATTTTAGTACTGTCTATCATCTGATGTCTTTTTCTGCCTCTAACTTTCTTTCCATTGGTCATTCCTTCTAGGGCATCTGCCAGCAGGCAGTTTCTTCTTAGCCAGTGGGCAATCCAATTTATTTCCTCTTCTTTATGAGTCCAGCATTGCTCTTCCTTCATCCACTCTGTCTAGCACATCTACATTTTTTTATTTTGTCTGTCCATTTTACACGTTCCATCCTTCTCCATATCCACATTTCAAAAACTTCCAATCGTTTTCCCCCCATTCCGTCGTAATATCCAAGTCTCTGTACCATACAATGCTACACTTCACACATAGCACTTCAGTAGACTCTTCCGTAATTATTTTGCCAAAGGTCCGCAGAAAATGCTTATCTTCTTGTTAAAAGCTTCTTTTGTCATTTCTATCCTCTGCTTTACTTCTTGACCGCAGTTCATGTTGCTGCTGATAGTACAACCCAAGTATTTCAAGCTCTCCACTTGCTCAATTGCTTAATTTTAATCCTCAAATTTATCTTCCTTGGTTTCCTTCCTATAATCATGAACTTTGTCTTATGTATTGAAGCTTGATTATTGGGTCGCTCCGTGTTTTGGCGCCACTAAGAAGCGGAATAGTCTGCTCGGCTACTCTGCTCCAGGGTTCACTCCTTCCTTGCTATAGATGAGGGGTCCTTAATGCTGGACAGTTCACGTTAATTGCTCTGGACTGGGGTCTCAGGGTTTCTTGTTATCGGAGAGCAAAAGGATCTTGATCTCACTTAGCCGCACATGGAGACCACACGTCTCTTATCGGCCTCCTCCCGGCCTACAACTTTACCCCTCGACTCCCACAAGGATTCTCCTGATTCTAACACACCCTCACTTTTCCTCAAAAGTGTTGGTCTATCACCAAAGTTCTCTGTCCGGCTTAAAACTTATTTTAATATGCCCTCTGATTGGGCATTACCCTGGTAGGGCGTATCTAAATTACTGTCACAACTTATCGCTAAACAGGATTTCAATTGCCGACGCTTTTGCAAAATTTTACTGGATCATACCTAAAGGGATCTTACATTCTACTTCCTCATTGTTTGGAGGTCTTTACTGGACGTGTCCAATTGCCACAATCCTGGATGACCTATTTTCTCCTTCCCTTTCCTGGGCTTTTCACGCAACTTGTTTTTACGTAATATATATTTTTTCTTAACATTAACAAAGTTTCAAAAGGCCGGATATCGGCAATCAAAATATGCCCCGGTCTTAGTTGATTTATTTCGAAGCAATAAACTGTCCTTGCTTTCTTTCATAACTTTCCACAGAGACGACGGAGACCTCCATTGTCTTCATTTTCCCTTTTCTTTGGGTCCGGGCAGAGATGTCCTACTTTCCCGTCTTCGGGGTGTTTTCGCTAAACAATAGCCTGTACTACAAAAACAAGTTACCCAAATTCGTTCCGGACTTGACCCAGAGGAAGTCATACTGTAATGTCCGAAGGGATCGGTATTGTTACACAGTTGCTTGGCCTTCATGACTTTTGTTAAAATAAAGAAACATAAACATTCTATCGAGCAGACATGCTCGCTCATAAATATATCGAGTCAACAGTCTCGTCTTTTTAGGAGAAAAATATAAAAACTCTAACTTAAGGCCCTTTATAAAAATGTTACTTGGGGCATATCGAATTGTGCTGTCATAAACACATAGTCAATTGGCAGAACATGGGCCTGTTTCTGACCGTCGGTTGAGAAAGAATAAAAAAAACTAGAGAAATTACTGTAATGAAATTTCGTTAAATATAGTATGCAGCCTATTAGTATATAACTTGTTTATTATTTAATGATTTACATAAATTTGTAAAATTAAAATTACTAAGGCCGGGGGGCCTAAATATTGCTTCAGTATATATATAAATATATATATATATATATATATACTAGCTGCCCCGGCGAACGTCGTATCGCCGTTAAATATTTTTACGTTAATTTTTCCGATGTTTTAATAGTTATCTGCTATTCTGGGCGGAAACAAATCCAACAAATCAAAGATCATAAAAATCGGTCCAGCCGTTCTTGAGTTACAAATAGCGTAACTAATCCTACCTTGTTTTATATATCCTTCATCCATAGTAATTCTGCCCAAGGGCAGGTCTTTCACTGCAATCATAGAATTTTCATGCTATGCTTGCAGCTTTACTAGGGAAGTGTAGGTGTGGTAGCTTCCCGTAGCTTTCCACACCGGTGAAGGATGATGATGAAGATGATAATGATAAGAATGTTGATGATGGCCATATGATTTCGAGGACCGTTTGGGCCTTAAAGTTTTCCTGACATTTGTCTTACAGGTGAGGAAAAACCCCGATAAAAACCTCACCCACAAAACCCGGGCCCGCTGCGTGACAAGGCAGCACGCTACCTCGAGACCACAGCGGTGGATTGTTATATATATATATATGTGTGTGTGTGTGTGTGTGTGCGTGTCCCGGCCACGCGTTGCTGTGGCTAAGGTATACGTTAAATTATGTTGTAGTAAACGAGGTGAGAAATCTAAATCAGAAAGTTTTTGTTTTACACAATTTTTTAGTTCTCGTACGTTAACTACACCCGGTATAAATATGGGTGGTGGTTTATGTGGAAGTGGTTTTGTTGATTGAGATGAATTTATGTTATCTGCATTCTCAGTATCATCCATAAATATACCATAAGAATTATATACATTTATTGATGGAATATTTTGAGGAGACTTGCTGATTTCATTATTCTTTCTTTTTTTCTACGAACTTGTTGGCAGTTTGGATTCTCATCATCATCAAGAAGTATCTGTATAGTAATATCATCTTGTGATATATTATAGTCATCTTTTTTTCATTTAATTGAAGCATGGAGATTGTTTCTGTAATATTATGCATATTATTATAACTAACAGACTTACTTACAGTTCTGTTATTCCGTTCCTTAGCACCTTCATATGTTTTTAAATTGACATTCTTAAATGTAAGATTTATGTCACATAGGATTATATCAATTTGCGAAAATTCACTTGATATCTTATCATTCATGGTCTCTAAAACTGATTCGCCATATTGTTCAATGTCCCTTCTCGATCCAGTTAAATTTAAATTAAGTTGCTGTCTTTCAGCCAGATTACTTAAAACTTATACACTTAAATTATGAAATAATCAATATTTGTAATTCAATTGAAATTCGCGGTTGCAACAAAAATCACAGCCACCTGGTTAAATAATAAACTAATTACATTACACGACCATCTGTTAGAATCGTATGTAACTCACAGATAACTCTTTGTTAAATAATAAACAAATTATTTGCAATAAAAAAATAATGCGACTATAAATTTAGTTATAAATTTCCCTAAGTCTCAAGTTGGACCAACCTTCACACAGTGTGCAAAATTTTATTAAAATCGGTTCAGTAGTTTGGGATTCCATCGCGGACAAACAAAGTGATACGTAATTTTTATATATATATATATATATATATATATGACGTAGAACCTAATAATAATAGGTATTTTTGCAGCCAATGGCCATGTAGTAAGTATTGTTTTCATTTCTTACAGAAGTGTGTTATCGATGTTCCTATATTTTTACACTGTAATAGGTGATATCGGTCGCAGTGGGACCTACATAACTTGCACTTGCACTTTTCTTCTGTGTTATGGCGCTTCAATGTTGTGCATATCCTGTGGTGGAAACCTTGGACCGCGACTCTTGTCACGGTGTGTATGAGGTACTGGCTGCTGTCCATTCCCTGTAGATCATCGCATCCGTTGCGTAGAACTCAGACCATATATTTTCTCTCTTCTCGTTGAGTTCCCTCAGCAGTTCTTTGTAGGCATTTATTGCCGGCACAAGAAGATCCAGGTGGAGCTCTTCTATGAAGATGGTTCCTTTATCAGTATGTATGTTAGGCGTGAAGGCGTGTATTTTGATACACTTAGCGCTATCTTTAAAAAGTGTGTTCGACTTTCTCTATTTCCTGTAGGTTTGCCTTATTTAGGTTCTTCCAAATCACTTCTAGTCCATAGGTCATGATTGGTGCTATTTTTAAGCGGATGATGGTCATTGCTGTCTCCAGGGATAGTTTACTCAGGTTTTTAATACTCTTCGTTGCTATTCTGGCCGCTAAGGCGCGTTCTTTAATGTACTTATCGAAACTGTCACCTCGGCTCTGTAGTGTGATCCCCAGATATTTGAACTGGTTTACATTTTGCAGTGGGTCTCCCTTATACCGAATGCAGTCATTCGCTGCGAGTCTTCCTCCTTTCCTGATAGTTATTTTTACTTTTTTCTTCTCATTTATTTCTAGGTCGTTCTTTTCGGCCCATGCTAAGAGTTTGTCGAACGCTGTTTGAGCTTTTTCGATGTCTTGGGATGTAATCACCATGTCATCAGCGTATACCAAGATTTGGACATTTTCTGTTTTTATTTCTGTGGGTATTTTTGCTGTTGATATTATGAAAAGTAGGGGGCTCAACGGGTCACCTTGGAGTACGCCGTTTGTCTGATCTATCTGCTCTGTTTTAGAAAATCCATCGTCTATCTGCACTTGGTTTCTGCAAAGGATGTTCTCAATTAATCTAGTTATTTGGTTTCTCCTTGCTGCTTCTTCCATTCTTCTTATTATCAGCTGTCTATTTAAGAGGTCGGAAGCCTTCTTGTAGTCTATGAAGATGGCATGTAGTTTTCCTCTCGGTTGTTCTAAGACTATTTCGATGCTCTCTTGTAGTCGTTTAATTGCTTGTGTCGTCGATTTCCACTTTTACGAACCCGAACTCTTGTTCCGATACGACGTGGGCTGCCATCGCTCGTAATCTCTCTGTGAGTATGCTGGTCATTATTTTGAGTGTTGTGCACTCTAGGGCTATTCTCCTGTATGTGTTTGGGTCCTTCGTATCTCCTTTGGCTTTGTACAGCCAATATATATGTATATATATATATATATATATATATGTAGGACATGAATGGAGTGGTTATGTCCATGCAGTCATGAATCTCATCAGTTCTAGCGAGTCTGTTAATGGTACATGTATGTAAGGGACTATTTAACCCAATAGCGAGGGCATTTAAACATGGGGTTCCTTACCCAGATACAGAAGGGCGTGTTAAAACGCCAGGACTTTTAAATATCCAAATGCAGATTGCCATGTCATTTCGCGTTAATACATCTATGAATATAAAGGCCTATAGGGAGTTTGTTAAACATTCTGGAGAATTTATTTTTTGTTGCTGTGGTAGGGAAAACTCCCCTTCATGTTATGACACAATTTACGACAGGTATGTGAAGTGAGTTGGATACTTATTAGTGAAAGGAGATACTTTTTGTATTTTTTTCTTTTAAGCTCAGCTCTTCATTGAAACTAGTGAATGCCCTATTATGCCGAAAAGAAATATCTGTAAAGTGTCTCAATGTGTGGTCGCATAACTCACCTTTCTTTCAAAACTGACGTGGATTGTGTGTATAGACAAAAATCACGTGTCTCAGACATTTCCAACTTCTAAAACAAATATACGTGGCGAATATGATGTGTAGAATTGTGAAAAAAGATAATAAATATAATAGAAGGATAGTAATAATAATAATAATAATAATAATAATATCATATGAAAATTATCTTAGAAGATTTTAATGCAAAAGTGAGGCGAAAATATATATTCAAACCAACAATAAGCAAATTCAGACTTCATGAAGATAATAACGACAATGGGGTTAGAATAGTCACATTTGCCACATCGAAGAATCTCACTGTTAAGAGCACAACATTTCAGTATAAGGATATTCATAAATACACCTGTACGTCCCCAGATGGAGAAACTCGGAACCAGATAGGTCATGTGTTAGTGGATAAACGCTGGCATAGTAGCATCATCGATGTTAAATCAGTTAGAGGAACAGACTGCAATTCGGATCATCATCCGGTCAGAGTGAAAATCAGACGACGGCTATCGCTTATGAGAGGAACAAACGCTAAAGATGATTCTGTAAAATTTGAATTAAAAAACTTCAGAAATGATGAAATGCGGCAAGAATACCAAATCAAAGTTACTAATAGATTTGAAGTACTGGAATCTTCCGATGAGAATGTGGCAAACGAAGAAGAAACTGATATAAATAAAGAATGGAAGGCTATAAGAGATACTAGTAAATTGTCAGCATCAGAAAACATTGGTTGTTTAAAAAAGAGGCAAAACAAGAAATATTTTGATGAGGAATGTGCCGACATTGTAAAGAAAGCTAGCAAAAATGAAATGGTTACACGAGCATTTGGGTAGTATTAGACGGGAAACCACCAAGCTACTAAAATGTAAAAAGAGGGAATATTTGAGAGAGAAGATTAATGATCTTGAAATGAATGCAAAAAATACGAACATTAGAGAATTATATCAGGGAATTAGTATAGAGAAGAAAGGTTTTCAGGCTAGAACAAACATAATTCGGAATGACAATGTGGATATGATTCCAGATTCCAGGAGTATATTACATAGATGGAAAAGTTACTTTAATCAGCTATTAAATGTACATACATAACAGGACATTGTGGAGGATAATTTACAGACGGCAGAAATGCTAGTCGCAGAGCCGAGTGCATTAGAGGTTGAAATGACGATTGAAAAATTGAAGATGTATAAAACATCAAGTTCAGATGAGATCCCAGCAGAACTGATAAAATCAGGGGGAGAAAAATTGATGGACAATATACGCTGGTTGCTTAGTATGATTTGGGAAAAAGAAGCTCTTCCATATGAATGGAAGGAGTCAATCAATGTATCAATTTATAAGAAAGGAGATGAAACTGATTGCAACAACTACAGGGACATCTCGTTACTTTCAACTTCCTACAAAATTTTTACAAATATATTAGCAAGCAGACTTACTCCCTATATTGATGACATTCTAGGAGATCATCAATGTGCATTTAGAAGAAACAAGTCTACATCAGAACAGAGTTTTAGTATAATACAGATTTTAGAAAAGAAATGGGAATATAATGGTACCGTACACCAACTGTATGTAGACTTCAAAAATGCATGTGATTCAATTAAGTGGGAGAAGGTATACGTATCCTGCTGGAGTTCGGAATTCCTAAAAAGTTAGTTAGACTTATACGTATGTGTCTAAATGGCACAAAAGTAGGGTGCGTGTAGGCAAACAGTTTTCTCGACACTTTTGAATTCCAGAATGGGTTGAAGCAAGGAGATGCACTATCTCCTCTACTATTTAATATTGTACTAGAGCATGCCATTAAATCTTTAGAGAATGAGGAAGGCTTACAATTCAATGGTATTAATAAGCTATTAGTTTATGCGGATGATGTAGTATTGTTGGCCGATAGCGAGGATATACTAAAGGATAACACGCACACACTATTGAGTAACCCTAAGAAATTAGGACTGGAAGTAAATATCAGTAAAACTAAATATATGGTCACATGTAGAAATTCATTAAATAATGGAAATGGACAGCTAATGACAAATGAGGGAAATTTTGAAGAGGTGGCTGAATTCAAATACCTAGGAACAATAAGCACAAATAGGAATGAGATGCACTAAGAAATTGAGCATAAGCTCAATTCTGGAAATGGATGCTATTATGCATTGCAGAGACTCTTGATGTTCCAACTCCTTTCAAAAAACGTTAAAATGATAATATATAAAACTATTATTCTACCAGTTATATTATATGGGTGCGAAACATGGACTCTTACTTTAAGAGAGGAAAGGAGATTACAAGTATTTGAGAATAAAGTACTTAGGAAAATGTTCGGACCAAAGAGAGATGAACAGACAGGTGAATGGAGAAGACTACAAAACAATGATCTACATGGTCTTTATAGGAAGCCAGATATTATAAGAACAGTTAAGTCTCGTAGACTGCGATGGCCAGGACATGTTGCACGTATGGGTAATGGGAGACGTGCATGGAAGCTTCTTGTAGGAAAGCCAGAGGGAAAACGCCCAGTTGGTAGACCAAGAATGAAGTGGGAGAATAATATTAACTATGATTTGAGAGAAGTAGATTATACAGGGAATGATGGCAAAACATTAGATCAGGATAGGGATTAATGGAGAGCGTATGTCCGTGCGGCCATGAACCTACGGGTTCGATAATGCCAGTGAGTAAGTAAGTAATTAAGTAATAATAATAATAATGGTAATAATAATAATGGTAATAATGCAAAATGTTATGCCTACATTAGGGCCTAACTGCCATAATAATAAAATACTATAAAAAGCCGATAAAGGATAGACACATATACATGTGTATTATATCAGGAAATAAGGAATAATTATCCGCACTGGAAAACATATTAGTTCATACTCATATAGTATAAAAACGCTCGTAAAAAGGCATGTTTCTATATCCTGGTTCAAAACCAATGTCACAGATTCCAGAATTGTTGAGTTAGAAAGATGACCACATTAGATAAGTGTAGAATGAGTACAAGAAGTGAAAGTAGAACAAAGCTTTCCATTTTGACATAGATGAAGGTTTTAAACTAGATCATAAACTTTCCACCCCAATTTCCCCGATTAGAAACTTAAAATTTATCATATAAATATTCGCGATTTTTTTAACGAAGGCAGAACGGCGGCGTGACCGAACGCGGTCCCCCGGCAGGGGAGGCAGCTCTACATGGGTAAATAAGAACCGTTATCTATTGTCATTCTTTTGGTCATTTTGCAGACATAGAATTAAGTAAAGGACCAAATGGTCCAAAGAACTTAGAATAATGAACAAAGTTGAATATTTTAAAATGATTATTTTTTCTCTCTGAATTTTAACACTTAGTATTTTATCGTTTGACAATATGGCGATTTAAGCTGATTTTAATAAATTGTTTTATATGTTGTTAATCTGATATTTCTTTATGTTTGGATTTATTTTAATAAATAATGTTATTTTTTCGTTTACTGTGTTTTTAAAATGTTTAAATGTGGAATTCATCCTCCAAAACCAAGGCCATCCGCTCGGGCCAAAGACCACTTAAACAATAGTGATCTTCACGCTATCGTTACTGCTGGGCTTAACTGACCCCGCGCGTAACAATTTGGTGTCTGGCGGTGTGATTTTCGTGAACATAATCTTCTATTATATTCACGGATAAGGAAACGAACCCTAGACCACAAAATTAAGCTTCAATTCGTATACAGTAAAAATCTATATTTTTTTTTTAATCGGGAAGACAAGAGTCACATTGGTGCTAATGAATAGACTATGTCTTTTGAAACAGAGGAGAAACAAGAAAATTTTCAACTTTGGGACATTATTAATAACTGGCTTTAGGTTATTTTTTTTTCTTCAAATGTTGGG
Organism: Diploptera punctata; assembly: GCA_030220185.1. Taxonomy (NCBI): domain Eukaryota; kingdom Metazoa; phylum Arthropoda; class Insecta; order Blattodea; family Blaberidae; genus Diploptera; species Diploptera punctata. Next base: position 359,727 of record JASPKZ010005273.1, on the reverse strand, counting down.
CATAATTAATGGTTTTTGTCAATGGGTAATTTTTTAGGATATATACGGCAAATTTTGGTGTTGTTGATGTTTTTTTCACATAGAGGTGTTATTGTCTTTACAGTCAGACATCTATATATTTTTCTCTAGGTTATGTTATATGTATTATTTCAGAACTTGATTTTTTTGGATACATATAATTTTATGAATTATTTGGGTGTTGATGATTTTGACAAAGTTTTTTCAGTCAGATGATATTTTTTTTGTTAACCTAGGTTATGATATTTTTTCAGAATATTTGTAGAGTGTAGTAATGGAATTGATTGAATTTTTTTTGTGTTAATTAAGGCAATATCTCATTCACTATTATTAATTGTACGTTGATAATGACATATTTTATTATTTAGTCTATCGGGAAGGCGTGGCACGATCAAATGTATACATAAATCATTTCTGAAAGCATCACCACGAGAGATAAGCCCAAGGGATCATAGGTTGCTTTTACACGCCACTAGATTGATTTTTTTTACGAAAAGGGTAATAAAATAGAGCAACCAAGATGGCGGACACATCTCACACTTATGCCACTAATGCACGAAATACCTTTTGTACTATGTAAACATTCATTTTTTTATATACATAGATTTATTCACGTAAAACACGATCTTGGATATCTTACTTAACCACGGATAGAGGTAGGATACGTAAAATTAATTTATGGTTTATTTAACTAGGCAATTTGTTTTGTTAGGATAAAGAAATGGGAAGTTGGCTAACGTCCATTGTTAAGTTCTTGCCAAAATGGCAACGATGACTACATAGCCATCTAACGGAGGCTATATTAACCATTACAGCCACCCCCGCAACGCGCCCATCCACACTGGGACCTTTTCACTAATACTAGTTAGGTAATTAATCTTGACCCACGTAAGGCTCAAGGAACCACATTATAACTTGCACAGTAATGAGTGATTTATATTGGGAAAATAAATCAGTTAAGATAAATCTAATAATAGAACTATAAATAATGTAATTACAAAATGATGACCGAAGACTAGCGGGAAACTAGTTAGGGAAAAATCTAAGGATTTGGGAAATAGGAACTATTTCGTAATAAAGTAATAACAGTGGTGAAATAAAGTAAAGTATTCCCCCTACAGGAGGCCTTCAGGTAGTGGGACATTAAAGCTCCCAATATTTTTAGACAATCGGCACTCAATGTCAGCCGTGTTATCAGCCCTGCGTGACGGCCGCCCTTTCCCCAGAACAAGCGCCTTGTACTCATTTCAGTTAGAGGCTGAATCGACCCCAGTGCCATAGTGCCGCCAGTAGGTTTGGATCAGGTTAAAAATCCTAAACCCACCGGGACTTGAACCCCCGACTTTTCGGCTTGTAGCGCAGTACTTTAACCACTATGCTAGTAGAAATAAATAATCATACTAAGTATATCAAAGTAATTTTAAACACTATTAGAGTTAAACCGCCTACCGCGCTACAATGACAAGTCAGGGCACGAGGCAAATAATACCGATTTCGTTGCTGAAATTTTTATCCTAGGATATCTTATGGTAAAGACGAGCACCTTAGAATATGTAGGGACTGTTCTCAGTTAAAAATCGAGAATTAGACAAAAAAGGAGACAACTAATAACTGAGTGGTTTAGAATTAATAATAACAATAAACACAGTAACATAATAATAAGAATAATAATCATGTTAAACCTAGTAAAAAATACTGTGACAAGCAAAGTGGTAAGGCATCCTAGCTATACACTGGCGATACAGGAAATAGTATTTTTTCCGAGTAATAAAATATGGACTCACCATCGTGGAGGAATGGGAAAAACCGCCATCTGGAGAACTATTTTTTTTTGAGAACTTAGACACGTCCTTCATTTACATGCACGAAGATTGAGTGTCTATTAGGAGGTCACATAACAGTAGATTTTAGCAAGGCTCTGGAATGTGTTTATTTTTGGAGGTGAAAGTTAGATTATCCACATAGATAAGAACTCCAAACAGACTGCATTAGGAATATGAACAAAATTTATACTATTTGCATTTACAGGGAAATAAATATTATTTTTTCTTGACTTCAGAAAGCGGACATAAAATAAAGGAGTGATATAAATGAGTAACCACTTAAAGACCCATGACATTTACAGGAAATAAAAGTGGCATTTATTAGCAATCAGAGGGATACTAGATTTGAAAACCCAGAGTATGGAAAAGGGGCATGGAAATTTAGGATGAAATAAACGAGAACTCGATCAAAGAGGGGAATAGAGATTTAGCGCAATAAAGCAAAGCAGGCACCACACACCTCCCTAAAGGAAATAACATTTGACTCATGGAAGGGAAGACGACCGAACTTCAGGTTAAATAATAGTTTAAAATAATTTTTTGGTTAACCTCTCATGCGGTGTTGAGAGATTTACAACAATGCCTGCGGGCGCATCCTGTGAAGGGCTCGACTACAGTATGAGGCGTTTCTAAATCATAAGTCAGGTTTAAATCTTGAGTAAAGTCATAGAGGCTAGCGCAATTAAGGGGGACTCGCTTGATCCGTAATTCAGATTAAGGTTTCGGAAACGGAAAGAATGGAAATTCAGAATAAATAAGAGAGAGCTCGAAAAGAAGAGGGGAATGGAGACTTTGCGAAATCGTAGAACTCCGCTAGTGAGAAATACGGGGTAGAGGCAGAAACAAGATGCTTGCAGAGGTGATAAAAGGGATAGATTTATTCCCATAAATATTTTTTTTAGGCTTTATCATTATTTTTTGTGGAAATTAGGATACTTGACAAACAGTGAGATGTTTTATCCGATCTAGTAGAAAGTGAAACTTCAAATGGGAACCAAGGGGTTACACAAAATACTATTACTGAGTATGACACAACAAATAATACACTCTACCGGCAATGGTTCCTGCTGGAATGGACTGGCTTGGAAAAGATTGAAGTTTCTAAAGACGTCTACACTCTTTGACCTGCAGTGTCGTTCCATGTCAGTTAGGACTAGTGACAGGTCGAGAAGTAGACACACACACATATGGGATATGACATATTACGATAATATATGTAAACTAGATCGCTTAAGACTCTTCATATTTAGGCCTACGAGGGATAATAAGAGGATAGGCTACAACTTAGGTCAATCTAGGCTAGGTAACGTTAGAAATACACACACAGAGATGAAACATTTATATAATCGCACACAGAGATGCAAGTTGGGAAGGACTAAGGACCCTTTTGGAGAGGCTTTTGCCCTCGACAATTTGGCGAGTTGCCTGAACACTTCGCCAACGAGCTAGGGAGAAAGCTAGGCAGGTGCAAGTCGGAAGGTGGGACACCCCTGTTATGACATGGTCTATAGACAGAGAACTCCAAAATGATCTTGGGGCACTGGCCATAAAACCTTGCCGGCTTCGCACTTACGTTAGGGACCATATGGAACAGCATCGTTTAGGGAGAAATTAGGCATCCGAGAAACTAAAAACATACGAAAACACTAAGCAAAACGGGCAGAGAGACCCACGAGAAACAGAAGTGATACCCGGGTTAGGGAGTGATGAGGACAACAGGGGAACCCCATCAAAGAGATTAGGATAAAATCCACTTTTCCGATGAGGCGGCGTCCATGAGTTCAAGAAGGCTCTCCCTAAGATTAACGTCGAAATCGAGATTTCAGAGAACGAGTTAGGAACGATTCGTGCCACTGTGGGAAAAAAATGGAACCAACTCGCCCTACCTCTTGAGGTCGCAGCTGGGAGAGATCCGGGCCACCAAGACTAAAAGTGAGCGCCATTCCTCGACCACAAGGATGCAGCGCGAAAACTTCGCTGGCTCATGCGGGAGTGCGGTAGGGACAACTTGGGCCCCGAATGGGAGGGCGGTGCCCTCCCTCGAGGCGATTTGCTCGAGTTTTCTTGGGCCCCGAAGGGAGTAAGGAACAAACACCACCTCCATTGAGGCGATTTGCTCGAGTCCGCCGACTTGCCAAGGACTAAAAAGTCAGAAACGTAGGGAATTCTGGAACGACAGAATTAGAGGGTGTGACAGGAAGGGCCCAGGCCACCGTTGGCATGAAGATAACCGTTGCATATCCCATGCCTTCGAGGCTCGCAGCTCGGGCGCTTCGCTGGCTCAACCGGCTTTATTTGCAAGAAATCAGGAATACACGAAGCACGAAAAAGATAGCCAGGGGGTCTATCCAGAGTCGAGAAAGAAGCCAGGAAAACCGCGAAGATAAAGTCTTCCGCACACATAGAATATGGTCATAACGAAGGGACAACGAATACTAGTCAGGGACATCAGAAACGTTGAGACACTAAATGAAGAATACTAAGGGAATCACACATACATGCGATTGTGCGATCAACGAGTAGAGCCAAGAGAGACAGATTGACCTAAGTAGGGATATTACATATCAAGAGAGGTTAAACACATTAGGTAGAGAGGTCTCAGGAAATGAGACGTTAAACACATTAGGTAGAGAGATCTCAGGAAATGAGAAGTTAAACACATTAGGTAGGGAGATCTCAGGAATTAGAGGTTAAACACATTAGGTAGTACATACAAAGAGAGGTTAAACACATAAGTAATACAGGGAATTAGAGGTTAAACACTTAAGGTACTACGTGAAATTAGAGGTTAAACACATTGGGTAGTACATGGAATTAGAGGTTAAACTCATAAGAATACACGAAATTAGAGGTTAAACATATAGGGAAATACAAGAAATTAGAAATTAAACACATAAGGATAGTACAGGAAATTAGAGGTTAAACACATAGGGTTGTACACGAAATTAGAAGTTAAACACATAGGGTTATACATGAACTTAGAGGTTAAACCCGTAGGTAAGATGGGGACCCAAGACACGGAATAAAGTCCACGCATAATCAGGAGTAATGTAAAAAGTAAATACAGAAATTCAAGAGAACAGATGAGATATTGCCAAACGAATTAGGAAGGACTTAAGGAAACATTGCCGAACAAACGGGATTAGGAAGGGCTTAAGGAAACATTGCCGAACAAACGAATTAGGAAAGACTTAAGGAAACATTGCCGAACAAACGAATTGGGAAGGACTTAAGGAAACATTGCCGAACAAACGAATTAGGAAGGACTTAAGGAAACATTGCCGAACAAACGAATTAGGAAAGACTTAAGGAAACATTGCCGAACAAACGAATTAGGAAGGATTTAAGGAAACATTGCCGAACAAACGAATTAGGAAGGACTTAAGGAAACATTGCCGAAGGAACGAATTAGGAAGGAATTAAGGAAACAACACCATTTAGATTTTTTTTTGTAAAGATAACTACTGTAGGCTGTAGCACGGGAAATTGACAGATAGGCTAGAAACGAGAGAATTTAAGATGCAAAGACGCATCCCGGATAGTAGAAAGGAAATGCTCTCAAAATCAGGACCTCACGAGGGAACGATATACGGAATTCAGGTTACATAATCGTACTGAGTAGTATTTACATCTTAAAGCCCTAGCGATCTATGTGTAGGCGAGCACACTCGATCAAACCCAGGACTCTAGAGAGGGAAAAGCAAAATTAAAATTTTAACCAAGCAATGGAAAGTTTTGAAAACAAGCGGTAAAATACGGGAAGATACTGAATTTTTTTTGAAACCCGTGAAACCTGAATTGCAATAAGGGCGTAAATGATTCATGAGAATCATAATTCCAGAAACATAAGAGCATTTCCTTTTGCGAATTGAGGTTAGCTATAAGGGACAGATAGGGACATGGGTGCACGTAATAAACAAAAACTAAATGATACAATGTAGATAACAATGAGACATAAAGCCAGGACGTCTAGTATGCAGGGTTCGGAATATAGTATCGGAGATAAGAAGGCTGAACAATGAAGCATGTAAGCGATGAGGGTAAAATGACCATTTTATGACAAGGAGTGATAAAAAAATGTGCAACCATGTAGAGCGGGATACCCGCCAGACCAGTAATCGATGTTTAAAGTATCCTCCCAGGTTCTAACTAATGCCCTAAGATTTCAGAGAAAAAAAAACTACCTGCGGCCACCACCACGACGCTTCATGATGGGAGCAAGATTAAGAGGGCCAGACTCACGGCGCACCCTGTACATCTGAGGACGAGAACCGCAGCATAGAGCTGCCAGGACCAACTACACCCTGTACATCTGAGGACGAGCACCACAGCATAGAGCTGCCAGGACCAACTACACATCTCGTGACGGAGCATAAGATGGGTGAATGTCCAGACTCGCAACCAGCTAAAGCAAACACCTCACAAGCAGTAAAGAACCAACCCAGGCAATTATAAAAAATAATAACTACCTCCAACGTCATCCTTGGCCTAACATCCTTCATTCCAAATTTTTCCTATAGATGAATCAAGAAAACAAACTCCACGTCAAGATTAATTCCTATCAAACCCTTCACAAGCTCTCCTTGGACCTAACTGGGTTTTGTTTAAAGAAACTAGGCATAACCAAATCAAAGGCCTACCTGGACCAACGGCAGCTGAAAATGATCCACGAACTCGGTCTTTAGAACATCGCACCCTCCATCGAGGCAAGCAGACACGAACCCTGACCTCCAAGCTAGCCACAGCAGAGACACGAACCCTGACCTCCAAGCTAGCCACAGCAGACACATCAGTTCTGATAATTTTTTTTAAAATGTTAAGGTTCACGAAATAGAACCTTCGAAGTGAAAAACAAAAAGGAAACGAAATGTGTTAAGTGCGTCGGATATGAATAAAAGTGATAGTGCATCGTTTCAAAGTAGCACAAGAAAGTTAGAAAAAAAAGAAGACCAGTAAACATTTTTAGTGGAAAATTAAATTTTTGACCGTGCGTAAACATATTGTGTTAGTGCCGCGAAGGCATGCTATATTGTAATTTTGTTTTTTTTAAGTATAGTGTTCTCACTAAGTAAACAGATCTTACCGATATTACGACACAATTAAGGGTAGCCGGGGCAATTAGCAAGATAAAGACGATCTAACCTCTTGGAATGAGAACAAAATACTTCCAGGTTACAGATGAAATCGCCAATCGAGGACGTCAATTCCACTCCCACTTAAAGTAAGTTAATAAGTTAAATGTCAGGACAAACCCCCGGGAGGTGAGAGATATCCTGTAAGGAAAAAAGACTTTCGGTTTTTCAACCCTACAGTCTTATTTAGGGATTTAGGGGGGAAATGTTATGCCTACACTAGGGCCTAACTGCCATAATAATAAAATACTATAAAAAGCCGATAAAGGATAGACACATATACATGTGTATTATATCAGAAAATAAGGAATAATTATCCGCACTGGAAAACATATTAGTTCATACTCATATAGTATAAAAACGCTAGTAAAAAGGCATGTTTCTATATCCTGATTCAAAACCAATGTCACAGATTCCAGAATTGTTGAGTTAGAAAGATGACCACATTAGATAAGTGTAGAATGAGTACAAGAAGTGAAAGTAGAATAAAGCTTTCCATTTTGACATAGATGAAGGTTTTAAACTAGATCATAAACTTTCCACCCCAATTTCCCCGATTAGAAACTTAAAATTTATCATATATATATTCGCGATTTTTTTAAAGAAGGCAGAAAGGCGGCGGGACCGAACGCGGTCCCCCGGCAGGGGAGGCAGCTCTACATGGGTAAATAAGAACCGTTATCTATTATCATTCTTTTGGTCATTTTGCAGACATAGAATTAATTAAAGGACCAAATGGTCCAAAGAACTTAGAATAATGAACAAAGTTGAATATTTTAAAATGATTATTTTTTCTCTCTGAATTTTAACACTTAGTATTTTGTCGTTTGACAATATGGCGATTTAAGCTGATTTTAATAAATTGTTTTATATGTTGTTGATCTGATATTTCTTTATGTTTTGATTTATTTTAATAAATAATGTTATTTTTTCGTTTACTGTGTTTTTAACATGTTTAAATGTGGAATTCATCCTCCAAAACCTAGGCCAACCGCTCGGGCCAAAGACCACTTAAACAATAGTGATCTTCACGCTATCGCTACGGCGGGGCTTAACTGACCCCGCGCGTAACACTAAAAATAAAAATAGTTATAATAGCAGTAGTAATAATAATAATAGTAATAATAATGATAATAATAACAACAATTGCAATAATAGTAATGTATGTACTGCACACTTCCAACATAGGTGCTCCCTAGCGGGAGTTTATTAACCAAGATAATCCATTCAACAAGAATCAATTTCTTTATTTATATAAATTAATGCATGTCAGAAATAAAATTTAGATTCTCCAACTTTTATAAATATTGTACATAGTGAATCTGATGTGTGAATTATGAAAATCTTTAATTTTAAAATATGAATCAAGGATAAACAGATGAAGTTTAGAATTGTGAATTATAAGTAAACCTTTGGCAACAATTTAAAAAATGAAGGCATTTTAACATATCTTGATGAAAGTATAAGGAAATCTCCATCTACAATTAAATATAACTTGTAATCAATCGATGAAAGACACCATTCTATATCATTCTTTGTTTCAATACTATATTCTAGTGTTCTGTTCTAGTACAGGTCTTTCACTGTAATCATAGAATTTTCATGCTATGATTCCTGCTTCATTAGGGAATTATAGATGTGGTAGCTTCCCACCCAGGGTGATGATAATAATGGTAACAATGATGATAAAAGCCAGATGATGTCCATGGATCGTTTGGGTCACAAAGCCAACTGCATGACAAGACAGTATTCTACCTCGAGACCACAGATATAATAATTAATATTTTATTAACCCTTTCATTTTTTTATTTTTTTTATTTATTGACACTTACGCTTATTTACCAACATGTCAACAATATAATGTGGTTAGCACATCGTCTCAATGAGAGATCTGTTAGGAAATTAAGGTATAACTTGGAAGAGAGAGGAACATAACACTGTGCAACGTGATATCTATGAAATCTAAAAAACATTGCAATTCTGCTAAGGGTAGTACATGTGGCACGAATGGGAAATTATATAGGAACTTCGTGTACGAAAACTAGAAGCAAAGTGCCCAGTAGGGAGGGACAGCCATAAAGTGAATGAAAAATATTAACCAGGATTAGAATCAGATAAATTATACAGGATAGTCACTGCTGGGTTCCCGAAATCGAGTGTCGGTCACTCCATGTTGGTTTTATGGCGGAAAAAACGGAGCTTGGACAGATTTTTCTCAGGGTTTTCACCCGCCTTCCCCTGCCGAATTTGCATTCCACCATTTCTCCATACTCATTCCATTATATTCATTTCGTTTCATTTCGTTCATCTGCCTCTGTGGTGGTGCGTCAGACGTGGTGGGCCACACCCTTGTCATTCGGAGACCTCTATATATAGCGGCTTCTTCTCATCTCATCCCTCGACCCGACCCTGATGAGGATATTATTATAAATTATACAGTAATAACTGGAAAACATTATTTGGAATAGCAATGTATGGAGATATTATGTATGCATAATCATTACCTCCATGTTCGATGGTGCGATTACTTTTAAGACAACACAAAACAAGTTGGTTTCTAATGTCCATTTTTTTCAAAATTGTCCCTTTCATTGGATATTTTAATAATAAATTCCCATCTCTCTACCTTCCAAATCAAGATATTGTAATTGTTCAATCATTATGGTTATGGAGGGACAAACAATTCCCTCCACTTAAAATTGCCAAATTTGATTCTAAAACTTATGAATTGTGTGAATCTAGAACTGGGTATGCGATCTCGAGGTAGCGTGCTGCCTTGTCACGCAGCTGACCGAGATTCGATTCCCAGTAGGGAGAGGCTTCTTGGGTGATTTTTTTTTCAGGTGTTTTCCTGACCTGTATGACAAATATCAGGAAGCTGTAGGACCCCCACGGTACCCGAAAATCATCCGGCCATCATCATCATCATTATCATTCACTGGTGTGGAAGCAATGGGAAGCTACCACACCTATAATTCCCTAGTAAAACTACAAAGCATAAAATGAAAATACTATTATTGCAGTGAAAGACCTTGCCCTTGGGCGGTACACTATAGAGTAGAGTAGAATGACCATTCAGTGTTTACATTCTATTAATCACAAGTTGATATGTATCTAAAATAAGTTACTTAGAGAATAGAATTTAAAAATACTACCGAATAGTGGTACTGCATGGACTTTTAAATGACCGCACAGTAGGGAGGAAAGCGGTCTCGTTTAAGTACGGCAAATCACGCTGAGGGGTTAAGGCAGAGCTATAAAGCTTTATTCACTACATGCGTATAATGAAGCATCTGTAGCGGTTCAGTAAAATATCTTCATAAATAGTTTTTATGAAAATTAATTCGAAGTTAAATTTCGATCACATTCTACACTCAAAATATTACCGGTAGAATTAAACTGCTAGAACATATTTCTCTACATAATGACTCTTCTAATTCTTTATGTGTAATACTGATTAATATTAATAACATTAATAATAAAATTCCGTTGAGGTGAATAGTGATAAAATAAAATATCATCATCAACAATCACGTATTAAGCCCATGTGGCTTGTTCCGATCTCATAGATTCTCATTCAAAAAGTTGAATTCATCTCTTTTTCGGTTTACCAACATGCCTGTCTTCTTTTGGTTTGTAATTAAGTATAATTTTAGGTAATCGTTCATCTTTCATTATTGGAACATATTCTTTCCAGTTTTTTTCTAGATTCTTTTATTTTATCTAACAGTTTAAAAATATTTAGTTCATTTCTAACTACTTTACTTCTACTTTTATCTAGAAGTTTGCAGCCAGCTACCACTTCTCAGAAATCTTGTTTCAGCTGCTTCCATGATCTTCTCTTCTCTTTTAGTTAAATCCCAAAATTCACTACCATACAATAGTAAGGAGACTGCCACTGCTGTATAAAATTTTAGTTTTGTTTCCTTTCTTATGATTTTAAATATTCTTTTAATTGTGCTACATATATAATTAATTTATTAAGTTGTTAAACAGATCTTCATTTTTAAAATAGCAGATTTCATAACCCAGGTTTTTAAAATAGTTTACTTTTTCGATGGATTTCCCCTCCACAATTATTTTAGCTCTTATCGTATATGTTCCCTTAGAAGCTAAGATTTTCGTTTTATAAAATAAAATATTAATATTAATAAATATCTTGGTAAATTCCGTCCTCCAAAAATAGGTCAATTTTTTTAAAGTTGGCTTCCATCTTGAGCACATGGGTATGCGCTGATGTATAATTTCATATATAAGATTGTATAAACTGTGTGGGTCCTGATTTAAAATCAATCACGCTCAAATAAATCAATCCTCTATATGAAATTACAAAAAACAACAGACAGTATTACAGACCCTTCTACTGAAGATGGAAGCAGGTATAAAAAATAACCTAGTTTAGGATGATAGGACTTGCAAAGGTATTTATTTATTTTAATAGTAATTATACTAATATACCAGTTCTTCTATGTGGATCAGAAACTTGAATCCATCCATCCATAGTAATTCTGTCCGAGGGCAGGTCCTTCACTGCAATCATAGGATTTCCATGCTATGCTTTGCAGCTTTACTAGGGAATTGTAGGTGTGGTAGCTTCCCACTGCTTTCCACACTGGTGAAGGATTATGATGCTGATGATAATGATAAGGATGATAATGATGATGATGATGATGATGGCCATACAACTGGAAACACAAAATAACATTGACAAATTGCAGACAACAAAAATGAGGTTTTTGAGATCAGTTAAGGGCTGTACTAGGTTAAATAAATTTAAAAATGAGGATATAAGAAAATAATTACATTCATTAGAAGAAAGTATTCGTCATTATAGAGTTCAATTGATTGAACATCTAGAAAGAATGGACTGCAGTCGTATTCCTAGAAGAATTTTGTATTATAAACCTGAAGGATGGAAATATTTAAGATCGCATAAATGTTGGAGAATGTGTGAAGCCGGAACAGGCTTGAGTTTATTTCCCGATTGAAGAAGAAGGATAGTAATTATAGACCTTGGCAAGTGATGGCCAAATTCAATTATTTAAAATTGGTCCAGATTGAACAATGTAGATATACAGGTGTTATCGAAATGAGTGCAGATTATCGTGTGGTGGTAGGGAACATCCATACAAGTATTTTAACACAATGAACCTTGGGACGGAAATGCATTGTTGTGGGTCTACAGAATAAAACAGCATTAAAAAATTTTGAACACACTGTTGTTTATTTATTAATTATAGAGCGATGATTTGAAAATGTCATACTGAGGTGAAAATGTTGAAACTGACGCAGGAATAATTTTGTTGATTTACTATATATCTGTAAATATCAAATTTTATAATTCTATAAAAAAATGTTTCAATGTGCATTATTTTAATCTAATAATTGCGGTAGAACTTGTCATATTCCAAACATGACAAAATACGCAAAATTTTACCTATTTCTTGTTTAATGATTTGATCGTATGAATTCGTTTTATTTCACAAAATCTTTTATTAAACCATATTTTGGTCCTCCGTGGTCGTAAATTAAACAATATTAATTGGATTCTAATATTCTATATACCTTAAATGTGTCCTATAGTTGTTAACTGTAAGTCAGTCACAGAAAACCGATAAAATTACCGTACACAACATAATAATTGATGGATTAAAATTTCCTCTTGGATTCTACGTTATCGGTACACAACTAACAAAAAAGTATAGATGACATTTTCTTGTAAAGTCATCATTATTTTTCCCGCTGGAGTCCCGTGACTGACTGACTTTCTGTCCCCTCACTTATATTGCTAATACCTATAACTCAGTCAGTTGCTTGCTGGACTCCACTGTGTATTAACATAAACATGGTTTAGGAAATCTGGTAGACAGTTCGGCTCAGCTGTTTCATAAATTAACTACTGGCCCTTCTTATGTGACAATTTGAGCTAAAAGGCAGTCAACGGAAGGATTTAAATGTAGAGTAATTACATGAAAATATCATACTTACTTACTCACTGGCACTATCGAACCCGTAGGTTCATGGCCGCGCGGACATAAGCTCTCCATACATCCCTATCCTGAGCTAATGCTTTCCAATCATTCCCTGTATAATCTACTTCCCTCAAATCATAGCTAATGTTATTCTCCCACCTCATTCTTGGTCTACCAACTGGACGTTTTACCTCTGGCCTTCCTACAAGAAGCTTCCATGCACGTCTTTCATTCCCCATACGTGCAACATGTCCTGCCCATTGCAGTCTCCGAGACTTAACTGTTCTTATTATAGGCCTATCTGGCTTCCTATAAAGACTATGTAGTTCATTGTTATGTAGTCTTCTCCATTCACATGTCTGTTCATCTCTTTTTGGTCCAAAAATTGTCCTAAGTACTTTATTCTCAAATACTTGCAATCTCCTTTCCACCCTTAAAGTAAGAGTCCATGTTTCGCACCCATATAATATAACTGGTAGAATAATAGTTTTATATATTTTCAGTTTAACGTTTTTTGAAAGGACATCAAGAATCTCTGCAATGCATAATAGCACGCATTTCCAGAATTGAGTCTATGTTTAATTTCTTTGTGCATCTCGTTCCTGTTTGTGATTATTGTTCCTAGGTGTTTGAATTCAGCCACTTCCTCGAAATTTCCCTCATTTGTCATTAGCTGTCCATTTCCATTATATAATGAATTTCTACGTGTGACCATATATTTAGTTTTATTGGTATTTACTTCCAGTCCTAATTTCTTAGTGTTACTCAATAGTGTGTGCGTGTTATCCTTTAGTATCTCCTCGCTATCGGCCAATAATACTACATCATCAGCATAAAGTAACAGCTTATTAATACCATTGAGTTGTAAGCCTTCCTCATTCTCTAAAGATTTAATGGCATGCTCTTGTACAAAATTAAATAGTAGAGGAGGTAGTGCATCTCTTTCCTTCAACCGATTCTGGATTTCAAAACTGTCCGAAAACTGTTTACCTACACGCACCTCTCATACCGATGTGAACATTTTGAAATTGGCGCAGGAGTAATTTTTTCGATGAGATATTTTTTTGCAGATGAAATTTTCCGATTATAGAAGATAATGTTTGAAATACGGACTATTTTGATCTAAATTATTAGTAGAACACGATATATTCCGAAACCTGAAAACACACGCAAAATTAAACAAAATTTTGTTTTACGATTTCACTGCATAAATTTGTTTTGTTTCACCGACTCTTTTGTTATACCATATTTCGGTCCTTCCTGATCATAAATGTTATACTAATAATTGTATTATAATACTCTAGATAATTAAAATGCGCCCTATAATTATTAAGGGGAAGCTACAGTCAGTCACATAAGACATACAAAATTTATTGTACACAATACGATAATTGATGGATCCTAATTTCCTCTGGGATTCTACGTTATCGATACATAACTAACAAAAGTATTAACGACATTGTCTTGTAAAGTAATTACCTTAATTATATTAATTACATTTTTATATATTTATTAATGGCATTTAAATAATTACTCATGTTTATTATTAAGTGAGTGGAATTAAAACAAGTGCGCGGTTCTTATGTGTTAGAAAATATGTGTGTGGTAGGCTTTGAACTTGAAAGGTTCCCGCATTAGTTTAAGCTTTGGCATGCTATGTGTGTCGTACTATCGGGGATTACAGTGCGATGTTGCCACATTGTGCTAGTATTCACTTTGTGAAACAGAGTCATGCTTATTAATTGCAAAAACAGTTTTAAATCTAATGAAGTTTCTTCTATAAAAAATACAATTGGCGTGGAGTATATGTGATTAAGTATGTATAACCTGTAGTGTAAATAAAATTATTATTGGGTATAGCGTTATTGGAAACCAACAGAGTGAAAATACGTATGACAACGCTGTACCATGTGCGCCACGTAGAAACAATCAGTCATTAAGTAAGATTTCACGCATTGTAAGAGATTTCTTTCGATTGTTTAGTTTAAAAATACAACTCATGTCAGCCATATAATTTGTAATCAGTTGCTTTGAAAGAATTATAACAGAATTTTCCACATTTAAATAAAAAAAAATAATAATTTGTATACTGTAATTTTTCGTAATTTTTTTTTCTTTATATTTGAGACTCGTGAAAGTTAATTGTAGTCTTCTGGAACGAACAATGCAAATTCCATATCGGCATTTTTATTTATTGTATTGGTTCAATCCATTAACAGCATCACATAAATTTTAATCAGTTAATATGGATGTAATAAAATTATACTCATTTTAGGCATATTTAAATACAGAGAAGGCCTTTGTTGTTAAGAAGTTAATATTTTCTTTATTTTGTGAAATTTAAAATGATACGTGGTAACCAAGTTAAATAAATTACACTATTTACATAATATTTTTACAGCATATCAAATTGTACATTTCCTATACATAATAAAAGGAGTGAAGTTCTTTATTCATCTCCATATTATCGCATTTTATATATTATCTATCCATAGTAATTATGCTCGATGGCAGGTGTTTGACTGCAATCATGGCATTTTCATGCTGTGCTTGCAGATTTACTAGGGAACTCTAGATGTGTTAGCTTCCCGTTGCTTTACACACCGGTGAAGGATGATGATGGCCATATGGTTTCGGGGACCGTTTGGGCCTTAAAGTTTTCTTGACATTTGTCTTATAGGTGAGGAAAAACCCCGATAAAAACCTCACCCAGAAAAACTGTCCCGACAAGGCAGCACGCTACCTCGAGACCACAGCGGTGGACTTATGTATTATAATTTCATATTATTTTGTAATATTTGTATAATATTTGCAGCTCCAGAATATTAAAGTCTAAATAAAATTCAGATATGTCAGCCAGTCACAGAATGCAGTCAGTCAGTCAGACATCATATATTAGGTTATAACTCTGGTCTTAATTGTGATTTTCGTTTCGTTTTTTATTGAGAATGTAATTTGAAATGTGTCCTCCAAACGGTATTTTGGAAAATTGAATTAGGAATCACACTTCAGAGCATGATGCAGATGAACATGTTAAGCTGCATGATGAGTTGACATATATGTCAGTCAGTCACACATATTTTGATAGATAATAAATAGCACTGTTTTTCTTCAAAAATTGTATATTTAAGTACAGTCTTAACCAAACACTATTCCTTTATTATATCACGTAGATAACACCCCTAATTTCAATCAATTGTAATATTTATGCAACCATTTTGCTGCAAAAGTGTATTGTAAATATCAGTCAGTCACATATGGAATTGCTATATAAGAAAAATGAAAGGTATTACATGTTAATTTACAATAATTGTTGGAAATGGCGACCATTGACCTGGATGCACAGCTCCAGAGCTTGTAGCAAAGATCGTGGCAGCGGCTGCGGAAATCAGGGAACATCCAGATATGCTTCTTAGAGTTCATTAGTCCGAGATGAGACGCGCGGAGACGTACATCCTAGTCAATCGTCACCATTTCCAACAATTACTGTAAAATAACATGCAATACCTTCCATTTTTCTTAGAATTAATAAACAATCAACAATGTTTTCAACAATTTTAAATGCTGTTTTACTCTGTAGACCCACAACAATACATTTCCGGCCCAAGGTCCATTGTGTTAAAATACTTGTATGGATGTTCCCTACCACCACACGAAAAATCTGCACTCATTTCGGTAACATTCTGTATAAAAATATTCAGATACAATTTTAAAGTTAAATGGAATTTTAATTTATACAAAAATATAAGCCTAATAATTTCAAGTAATTAGAAACATACACTTTTTTAAATATGTGTTATTTACACACACACTTCCCTGTATTAGTATATTCATTAGCCCGTCAGCGTGGAGCGACGTGACATGTAACCTAGTGAGTTCTTCACCAACTGCGCTTCACACACTGCTTTAAACTGTTATTATGATCTTTGTGTTTACATTAACTATTTACCGTTTATATAAATGTTATGTAGAGACTTCTAAGTTTATATTAGTGCATATATTAATTGATGACGGCCCTATGTTACAAATTAAAATAATTCTATATTTGCATTTATTCTTGCGGGCTCTTACATTTTTCTTATATTTATAACTTGATAAAGAATTTCTTAGAAAAATAAATTCGCATCTTTTTGTAGATTAGCTTGTCTATCAAATTGAATCTATTTTGAAATCTCTTCATTTTTAATAAGAATGTCGAAAAATTCAGTACATATAAAAACCCAACAAAGTTATTTCCGATTTTCGCTATAGTACAAGTCCACAACAGTGAATTTCATATAAATAAATAAATAAATAAATAAATAAATAAATACATATATATATATATATCTTTAAATTGACGGTATCCTTACATTATGGAAACGCAGTTAGTCTACTATTCACTCAGTATCTAAAAGGTAAAGTGGTCCACTACAGACAGACCTTAGGAACGCCTTGGGATATTAGTAGGTTAAGGCTCCCACTTTTTCTAGACTATCGGTACTTGATATAAGCCGGTTACTTATCTGTGTCTGACGCCCATAACAAGCATCTGGTACTCATTTCAGTTATAGGCTGAGTTAAACCCGGGGTCACAGTGCCTCCTGAAGGTTTGGTTCAGTTTAAAAATCCTGATCCACCGGGACTCGAACCCTCGATCTTCTGGCATGTAGCATGTTGATATTTCAAGTCCACACCTCCGGTGAAGCTATTATAGTTATATATCAGCAACTGGTTTCACCTTGGAAACCAGAAGAAAGGCATTGAAACTTAGGGTTGATGAGGGTCTTTTAGCACAACAGGTCTCATGTGTAGAAAGACAATTTTTTGAAGGCACACGACCTAAAATAATGTTTCCAAAGTGTTAGACACATTTGGAGAAGGCTCCCCCCCCCTACAAGAAAGAAGGTCAACGCATAGAAGCAATGTGTTTGTAATAAACATGAACAAAGTAAACACAAGGGGAAAAAATACACTTATTGGTGCCCGAGTGTCAAACTGCTGGTTTATGCTTTGAAGATTTATCACACAAATTTTTGAAGTTCATTCTGTTTTTTTTAAGACCCTTCTCTTTGTGTAAATATTTCGTTGTGTTGTTAGGTAGAGACGGTTCTCTGAATTCTTCAAAGAATTCCTAGTGCAATTCACTGCGCTACATATGTAAAAAAACTTACAAAGAGGACCTACTTCAACTGTGGCACAACAATCATAAATAAGTCTGCACATGCAGACATGTTACGTCAGAGCCGTAACAAATTTAATTAATTAAATATTATATTAAGGGTTCACCATAAACGAATTGCAAAAACATTTAAATTACTCAAGATATTTCCATTTAAATGCGTTATTGGAATATTGACACTGAACGGCTGGGTTTAAATACCCGTGATTCTCCTCCCACTTTGCCGTATAGCCGGCCATTTAACTCCACCTGCTCTGAAAGGGTTAGATACGATACATTAGTGTTGGTGGATTAGTGATTACCATGTTTACCTCTGGTTCTGAGTTTCGCGGGTTCAAACCAGGCCAAGGTCGATTGAGATTCCAGCATGTAAGGATATTTAGTTTAGGTTCCTTCGAAATGGAACTGAAGCTCATAGATACTGATTTGCAGATTTACGCCATGTAAAAAATATTCAAATAAGAGGCATTCGAGAAAAAATAATAGTCTGCCTTTTCACGCCCAAATTTGATTTGCGACGCTAATGACCTGAGGTTTAAAGATACAAGTCAAAATAAAACACTAAATGCATACTTCCATACTTCGAGTCAATATTTTCCGTGCATTACCTAAATAATTCGCCTTCCCCAAATCAAAGCTAAAAAGTGTTTCTCCCGCCTCATTCTTGTTCTATCTAGTAATTGCATTCCTCTGGTATTCCTACACATGGTTTTTCCATGAGTTAGTAGGTTAGTTATTCTGAAATATCACTATATCTTAATTATTTCACTATCTTATTTCATGAATATGTACTATTTTTATAATATACCAGAAAATACCCGACATGCGCTTCCACGCCTAAATAAATTAAATATTGATGGTTAATGAATTATATGGTGTACACTGCGACGAACTAAACATGGCGGTTGCTAGAGTAAATTTTAATTTCAAATTTCTGTTAAACTCCCACTTCTAACGGTCGGATTTCGGTGAATTTTGGATAATACATATCTTGGTTTATTTTAATAGGATATTCCGAGTTTTGTTGTAAAACATGCGAAAATTGCGATCGTTAGAGTGATATTTAAATTTTCCTTTCAGCTGAACTCCTACACCTATTTATTTTAGAACGTAATAGATAACGGCTAAACATTTGCCGCATCTGAAACCCTGTATATACACATTTTCATACGAAGATTGATTGAAGTGTTTAGAAGTCTATAAGGGACAAACAGACTTACATTCGTTTATAGGCTATATACATCATCATCTACTGTCACGGTTTAGACAATTTCTGATCTGTTCCGGCTCCATATTATAATTTCTCGCTCCATCTTTTAAATGGTCGTCCACGACTTCTATGTCCTTGTTGATTGTAATTTAACATCTTATAATAAGGTATCCTCTCTTCACTCATTCTGCTAACAAGTTCAAACCATATATATATATATATATATATATATATATATATTCTTCAATTTTTGTTATCACACTAGTTATTTGTAATTCCTCACGAATATCTTCATTCCTCCGTTTGTCAAAAGAGTACATAGGAATTTTATATCGGCTACTTCCAGTCTTTATATATACACACATATACAGAATGGGTGAAAATACCTCTTACAGAGTTTGAAGACTTATAGAAGGGACCAAAACAATTAAATTTAACATAGGGACCCATGTCCGGAAACATATTGTTTCCCATTACACAGAAAATACCATTAACACATGTTGCTCTTTCCGACTTCTGCTGCCTGTGAACCACTTACAAATAGGGCTCGATATGACGACCACCGACTTCAATACAGTTGCGATACCTCCGCACCAAGTTCTTGTACACCAATCCGATTAAGGGTCTTTCCACTTTTCAGCGGTTGCCCTTTTACCAGCCGGCTGCTGGCCCTTCACATCCACATGTGTCAATCACAGAGGTAGATGATCAACAGCCAGTGTAGGGGTGACATGTGGTTAGCATGTCGAGTCCCCCAGCCGTTATAGCTGGTTCCTCAACCTGGAGCCGCTACTTATTGTAGCTACCCAATTGCCTCACGATGCTGGGTGGGCACCGGTCCCATACTGGCCGAAATACCATGAGAAAATTTCTTCCCCCATGGAGACTCGAACCAGCGCAAGTCCCGTAGCTCTACGCCAAGGCTTACTGCTCGGCTACGGCGCGGGACTTGTACACACGATCACCAATCCCTAGTTCACCAACATCCGCCGCAATCATAATTCGTACTAGCAGGTCTTCCTCGGATTCTACATGGGTCTCGTAAATCAAGGTTTTCTTGTACCATAGATGGAGTGGTCTAGCGGGTCAAATCGGGATAACGTACAGACCAAGCAATCGGGCCTGCTATTGCACCGAGTTTCACTGTAGAATAACAAGTCTGCAAATTCTGCAAATGTGTATGCCATGGATAACAGCAACACAGTACTAATGAAGTGCATACACCTTGAATTCTGCTGTGTACTGTCGTAAAGGATTACTACTGTACTGTGCAGGTGAAAGCGTCTCTGGGCGGATCACAAACTGAACTGAATAGCACGTAAACAAACTTGCAGTGGACATGGAAATTCGGTGAGCAGGAAATAACATATGGACTACCTTAGTCAAGACTATCCTAGTCAGTGGCGCCGAAAAAAAAGTGTGTGTGGTGATTTTGCATGTAGTGGAAAATCGATAAGGTTCCGGACACGAGTTCTTATACTAAGTCCCTACTACAAGTCCTCAAATTCTGTAAGGGAAATTTAGATTCACCCTGTATATATATATCCTCAACTCGTGTTAAACGCAGGGTCGGTTCGAGGGATCGGATAAGGTGAAGCCCCTATATAGAGGTCTGTGAATGACAAGGGTGCCGGCCGACCACCTCTGATGCACCATCACGGGGGCAGATGAATGAAATGAAACAAAATTGATGAGTATGGATAAATGGTGGAATGAAATTGTAGAAGGGGAAAATGACAGACCCCAAGGAAAATCTGCCCATGCTCCGTTTCGTCCACTACGAAATCCACATGGGGTGGCTGAGCCATTATCTAGACTGAACTAAAATTTTCTCCAATAGTTCCCTTAAATCGTAGATGCAAATAGTATATTACGATGCGAGGTTGGGAAGTGGTTTTTACAGAAGCGAGGAAAATATTTAAAAATCTCACTATCGCTCGGTTTTCAATTTCCGATATTCTGTAAAACACTTCACAAACATGCGTTGTACATTATTTCTTGTGCGATGGTGTTTTCAAAATAATAAATAATAGTAAAATAAAATAACATTTTTATTGGAAATATTTGCATTCATTGTAAACAATTGACTAAAGTTAACAGTGTGGGCAATGCTTATTACTTATTAGTTGAAACTAAAGAAGGCCGTAAGATGCATTTGTGATAAAATGGCGGCAAGTACATATTTATTATATTATATTGTTTCAAATAAAATTCAGTTCATTTAAAATGCAGTGATTTGTTTCGTATAATGTATATTAACACTACCTTCCGGATATATTTTGTATATACATTGTATGTAGAATATAGAGGGCTGTCTGTGGTTTTGCTTCCAACAAGCGTGTTTGTAATAACTTAGGTAATATTACAGTATAGTTATTTTATTACAGTACAGTTATTTAGGTTGGCTACCCCGAAATGTAGGAGATTGAACTTTCAATCATGGTCGCCACTGGTGTAAGTACGACATAACGCACTATCGCGGAAAATATGGTATTATTTTTATTGGTTTAACGCAGGCACTTGGAATACAATTCATTCACCAAATGATTGATCTTAGTATTAAATATATATATATATATATATATATATATATATATATATATATATACACATGTGTGTGTGAGTGTGTGTGTGTGTGTGTGTGTGTGTGTGTGTGTGTGTGTGGAAAGCAATGGGAAGCTCCCACATCTACAATTCCCTAGTAAAGCTGCAAGCATAGCATGAAAGTGCTATGATTGCAGTGAAGGACCTGCCTTCGGGCAGAATTACTATGGATATATATATAGTAAATAAAAATGTTAGTTTGTTTGTTTGTTCGTACTTTATGCGCGGCTATACCGTTGATTCGATTGTGATGGGGCTTTTTGCAAAATGTTCAGGAGATTCCCGGGATGAACATTGCCTATAAGGGAGTTGTGATACTCAACTCCTACGCCCTTAAAAATCGCCCTTTGTAGTTGAAAACGTGAAAAAAAGTAGCTCTTTCGACGCTTAACTGGCTTATGCTGCCTAAACCATAACAAATACACAAACTTAATGCACACAGAATTGAATATCTTAAAAAGCTCTAAAAAAGTCCGCGACAGCATAAGTTTATCTCTTACGGGTAACTCACAATAACCATTTTTGTCTTTATTTGATGACAAGAAGATCGAGACAAGTAGATAGATTCTTGTGCAAACATAGCAGCACATGGCGGGTATTCTTTTACGGATAACTCACAATAACGGATTTTATCTTTTAGCTCATTTATGCCAAGAAGATTGATTTGAGTAGATTCCCGGGCAACACCGGATAGTCAGCACGGGGAATCTTAAAATAATTACCATATACATTTATTATTATTTTTCATTTTACGTATTCAACTAATAATAAGAACTGCCGGTACATTAATTTTTGTCTTTCAGCTCATGTATACCAAGAAGATAGGAATGAGTAGACTCCCGGACAACGCCGGGTAAACAGCAAGGGGTATCTAAAAATAATTACGATATAAATCTACCCCTATACTTATTTCAAAAAACAAAATACACATGAATTTTCGTATTTCAGCTCATTTATGTCAAGAAGTATTATAAATACAACAGGGCTTAATTGCAGGTATAATAAAAAATGGATAAAAAAGATGGAAGCAGAGGCGATATATACTTATGTTTTATACCGGACGGTAGAGGAAAAATAATCAACGTTGAAAACTCTGATAATACCGTAATCAAATTTAGGAAAGGGCTTTAAGAAATAAAAAACGAGGGAAAATTAATAAAATATTAAAAGATCTGGGAAGATGCATGTCATAACCCAACAGCGCAGGTCTTGGGACAAACATATTTTTCAAGCTATTAGGACACACTTACGAAAATACAAAAATATTGTACCTTTTGAATAACACATTATATAAGGGAAACAAACACCTTATATAATTTACCCTGACAAAAATCAAATTATTACCCAATATTAGGAAATATTACTATGGCCTCCACGGATTCTAGCTGGAAGGGGAACAAAATGATAGAATATATACTCACGTTTTTTTGGGAAAAGATCAGACAGAAGGCAGCTTTGGGAACGATCTAGGACGGACATGATTTCGAATCTCGGAGTGTGTAAGTATAAATGCAGTTTCTAGTAAAGTTCCGGGTTGAATAATTCACGTTGACTAAGTTAGAATACATTAAGTTTGAATAAATTAATCTTTAGTTGGATACATTAAGTTTGAATAAATTAATCTTTAGTTGGATACATTAAGTTTGAATAAATTAGGATTTTATCTATAACGTAGAGTTTAAAGAAAGAAGTAATTTGATATCAACCTTTTTCTAACTTGTTCTACATAAGATAATATACATTAAAGTATTCTGAGTTCTCTCATTTTTTAAGCATATTAGCGCATGTAAATTAACGTCATAAAATAAAGTTTTGTTATTTGTGTTTAGGTTTATAATTACGTGTATTTTTCGAAAGGATTTATTTAATTCAGTGTTACATATATATATATATTATATATATATATATATATATATATATGTTTAATAAAAGTCGTGGTTATGCTATTCTTGTGTGTGGAATTTATAACGGAACTGAAATTCCGATCTATATTTAGCAGATAACCTTGACCTCCTAGAAACATTTCTCAGCCTTGACAGCTAATCGGCCTATTTACCGCACGAGCAAAGAAGTCTTAGATAAATATATGCATAGAGAAACTAGAAAATATATATATTATCCTTGTTTTGTTGCGAGGGTATAATAATGTTCCTAGAATATGTACGTAATTATTATAATATTCACAAAGGTTCCGGTTGTTCTAGAATTTCTATAAAAGTTTTATCTTGACATCATGCCCTTTTACGCTACCTTATAATCTGTTCTATCCAGGTTGTAATAAAATTGGTGTCTGGCGGTGTGGGATATTCGTGAGCATAATCTTCTATTATACTCGCGGATAAGGAAACGAACCCTAAATTTTCAATCCACACGTGACAGCAATCACAATTTATCATCTATATATTACTTACAGGAGATTTTTTCCTATATTAATTACATGAGAGAGGTCAGAAATTTAAATATAAGTGAATTAGATGAGCAATCATTATTAATAGTTAGGGAAAATAACAATAGTAATTTATTGTGTTCAATTTCAGCATATAAATTATCTTTGAGACTTGTGTTTCGTTTACAGCACAGATTTTGTGACATTTTTGTTGTTGTTTAAAATAATATTTCTTTGATAGTGGTAAAATAATTTGTGTTGACGTGTTAAATAGTTTTCATTTAGTGTTTATGTAAGGGTTGCTAGTGGAATTTAAATTGTGTTTTCTTTACAGGAAGTATTTTATTTTGTTTTAAAATAAGTGAATTATTGTTTTGAGAGATATTGTGTGCGGTGTTAAGTCATTTAGATACTATTTCATTGTGGGAATCATAAACTTAGGTGTTTTGTTTATTAGTAGAACTGCTCTTGACGCTTGCAGTAAGGATAGTTACGTTAGGCTAAACTTGTTTTATTCATAAATAAAAGGGAAGAAAATGCCTCCCAAGGTTAACCCGAAAGTCCCCGAAGAGGTGTCCCAGGCGTTAGGAGAATTATTGACCTTAACTTATTAAATTAAATTGGTTAAATTAAAGTGGTTGAGATCGTTTTTCCTCTTGCCTCCCACAGTAGTGTTTGTGGAAAGTAGCAGTTCTTAATGCAGGACAGTGGAGTATGTAAGCGCAATACATATTGCCCACCAGTGCTAAACAGCATGCAGAAAGTATCGTTCAATATTCCTTGACGATGAAAGTGAGTCGCGAGGCAGTCGTGTCTATTGCTATCCGAATGTGGTAAAATATAAGTTTTAGGAATTATTTAAAAATTATTCTAAACAATACGATCATTTTTTAAAGCTAAATATATAATGAAACCATTAAGAAATCTAAACAGTACAAATATTTTAAAGCTAAGTATATTTTAATTAACACAAATGATTTTATTAATATCGGATAATTAGAATCAGATATATGTATTTTAATACAATATATTTTTATTTCTATTCAGTGCTATATCCGCGTATTATTTCTACAACAGCCAGGGTGCATTGCGCTCGTTACTTCGTGAATCGTATCAGCCTGTCATTTATTTCATTGTCATGTGACAGGTACGCTTCGCGGGAAACGGACTATAACAAAAGGCTTTTAATTAGTGGTTCTATTCTATTTAATCCTTTTCAGCTGTTTGTTTGACATGAGGAACCTCTATAAAGAGTTCTGAGCTGATGACACTCAAAGCTATTTTACAGATTTTTTTCAGTAAATCTAATCCCATACGCAGTGTTAGGGTGTACAGAGAATCACACACATACAAAAGAAAAGTTTTATTAACGAATGGGCAGGTATTTGGTTTCTCAATTATAGGGCTTGAATAACATATCGTTTTACCCTTCTCTTTATTGATTTATTTTATTATTATTATTATTATTATTATTATTATTATTATTATTATTATTATTATTATTATTAATATTATTATTTTTTTTTTGTTGTTGTTATTAAATCCGTCCGGCTGAACACTGTGAGAGAGCTGAGTGGAAATTTTTACGTGGTCGTGTTACCAGCCTAGACCCACAACCACATTCCCTAGTGGATCGGGGATTTATTTCGGAGTTTCCTTTTCCTAGTAGGGTTGCTAACCAAAGCTTTGCAGTCCCATCTAGTCTTGTCTTGCTGTTTCTCTTCAGCCTTCTTTACCGTTGAGAACAAGTTTCTTCTTCCGCTTCTGAAGCTGTTGAGGTTACCGCGTCTGAGCTAGTTCTCCTCTTACTAGATAGCAAGCTAGTTTAAAACTAGACTTCCCGATCTAGTCGTCTACCAAAAGCAGCATTTAACTTCAAGCCAAGAGGTTCAAGGAATGTAGGAAGGCCAGTGAAAAGATGGACAAACAACTTTGAGGCGGAACAAGCAATTTGCTTAACCCATGAAGTGAAGATTATTATTATTACTATAATAATAATAATAATAATAATAATAATAATAATAATAATAATAATAATTATTATTATTATTATTATTATTAGTAGTATTATTATTATTAGTATTATTATTATAATAATCCATGTAATATAACTGTTTAAACGTAAGAGTTCAAAACAGCACCTAAAAATTAGTTTTTAAAATGTATAAGCATGCTTTCTATATTTAGGAGAGGAGAAAAGATTACGAGTGTTTGATCTTAGAAATATACATGGAGCCACGTGATCTTTATGAGAAAATTGATGTAATAAAAATAATTAAGTCTCATATACTGCGATGGGGAGGACATGTGGCACAAATAGCAAATGGATAAGGGACATGAAATCATGTAGGAAAGCCAGGAGTTAAGTGATAGTATTGGGTAAAGAATGAGATAGTATAATAATATTATCAATGACTTGAGTGATATAATTTATACAGGAAATGATTGGAAAGCATTAGCTCAGAATAAGGACGTATGGAGATCTTGTGTTAGAGCAGCCATGAACCTTCGTATTCGAAAGCTCACGAATCCTTCTCTGCCATACAAGATGAGACCCCAACTCTCGCACCACGCGCGAAATTCAATCCACTACAACAATGCTTCACATTAACATGGGTAAATAACGATAACGAAGCACCAGGAGAGTGGTAAACCTGAACTTAACCATAATTTCAAACCAAGGGCGAAACTTTAAAGAAAAACTCCTGGGTTTAAAACCAGGGATGTAATGAATTTTAGTCTGGAACTCTGACCGCAAGACCATGAGACTAATCAATGTAACGTTAATATAAACAAAGTTTTACTTTTTTATTGGCAGTACTATCTAAAAATTTACTAAATCTATAATATATTTTTTTGCGCGATAGTGCGCTTTGTCGTACTTACAGCAACGACGACCATGATTGAAAGTTCAACATCCTACATTTCGGGGTTGCCAACCTAAATAATAATACTGTAATAAAAGAACTACTGTAATATTACATATAAACCGCGTGTGGGAAGTAAATCCACTGCTCTCTATATACAAGTATATACAAAAAGTATCCAGAAGATAGTGTTTACATTTTACGAAACAATTACCTCACTTCCCAAAATTTGCATCGTTGGAATTTTCCAAAATATTTAACAAGAGACTTGTATCTCAATTCATGGTAATAAACCCTTTACCTTAATCCATTTTATAACACGTGAATGAAGCTCGGGAGAAATTAATTCGTGTTTGACGTATTTTCAATTTAGGTGATCAGAAAATATGCTAGCTTGTTTCACGCAAAATAATATCCCAGGGATACGATGTTCATTATTCTTTTATTAATGACCATAAATGAGGATATATAATTTGTTCTGTAGTAAGGAATGTCACTGATATTCATTAGTAGAAGCATTAAAAAAATTACACTAACAGAATTCTCTTCTGCGAGCTCTAATCTCTAAAGTTCAACTCTCAGTTTTCTGGGAATTTGAGAAATAATACAGAGTTCATGACATGTAACCTATTAAATATTTATTTATTTATTTACTTATTTATTTATTTATTTATTTGTATGTATAAAAGTTTAAAATGTATAAACACAGAACTATTATAAAACGGTAATAATAAAAAATAGAGGCTACAGGTGGATATGAAACTTCGATTTTCATCATCATCATCATCATCATCCTTCATGGATTAGGACTTTGCCTGTTCCGATCTCACATCTGTTCAGCCCAGCGCTTTCTTGGTCTTCCTACCGATCTTCGTCCTCCAGGATTATACATCAGTGCTATCTTAGGTATCCTATTCTCCGTCATTATTTGCAGATGTTCTATCCAATTGTTCCTGTGTTCTTCTATTTGTTGAAGAAGTGGTTTCACTTTTATTTCCTTCTAATAGTTTCATTTCTAATATGTTCTTCTCTTGTACAACCTTTCACAGCCAGTATAAATCGCATTTACTTTGCCTGAATTTTACTTTTTTCTTTTTCCTTCAGGACACAGACCTCACTTCCATACATCGCCACTGGTAATGACATATTTGACTACAATCATAGCTGCATATACTCTCTTACTTTGTTCTTCAGTGTTCGTCTGATTGTTCCACAAATAAGTTGAAATTTCTGCATTTTATTATTTATGCCTACATATTGTTCCAATACATATGTTATATCGCGGCCCAAATACTAGAAATGTGATTTTAACAATACAATATGACATTCCTTTGAAACGTGAAGGCAACAATGTGGGAAAATAATTTATACACATTTAAAATAAGGCTTGTACATGGGGAAATTTAACGTTTCATGAACAATAACTGCTTATTAAAGGACCTGATATAATAATAATATTTGTGAAGAGTAGACATGATGGACAGGAGCAACGGTATGACATATACGATGGAGGTAAATGAGAAAACCACGGAAGATATATTTGAAGATTATGACATCAAATTTATGAAAGTGATGTGAGAGACTGGAAACGAAAGATTGAGGAAGGGACAGAATTAAGAAAAAAGTTGTGAAATCTTACTCATTTTGAATTGTAATGTCAGTTAATGAATTAATCTTTCATTAAGATTCTTCCATTCTACAGCAAAATATTGTATTTTAAAATATTAGAATATTGAATATATTCATCTGAATAGTTTAAAATTCGTTTCATTATCCTTCTGTTAAACGAATCTGTGCCCTCGTAAGCTATGCGAACTAATGCCTACTTCCTTTTCTGCCTCGGGAAACCATTTTCCTCCCTACATTCCTATATCTTCCTCTTTTTATCTCTCTGTTGCACTTGCACTCCAGTGTTGCCAACTGAACTCCAACCTTGCATTATCAATATCCAAGAGCCATTACACTGGCTGAAATTTGGCAACATCCTTACTCGATAAATTACCGCACCTGCGGTTTGACGTAGTGGGACGAGAGTGCGGTGAAATGGTGTGAGCATTGACGTGTAGTTTTCGAAGAAAGATGTTAGAGCTATAGCGACACAGATCCGTTGGTCCGAGTATACTTTCGCATTATCTTCTCTTTTATACGGAAGTGAGATCTGGACATTAAAAAAAAAGAGGCAGTAGCAGAATCAAAGCATAGGAAATGAAATTTTCTCACAAGGACGGTAGGATTCACTCTTTAAGATCGAAAAAAGAATGAAGAAATTGTACATCAATTAGAAGTAGAATCAGTAGAAGAAAAATTCAACAGATATAAATTATACTGGCTAGACCATGTAAAAAACAATGATAATTAAAGAATCCGAAAAATGATGATGCAATGTAAACCCAAAGGTCTTCGAAGAACATAACCCGTCAGCGTGGAGGTACGTGACATGTACGCAGGTTGAATTCTTCACCATATGCTTTAAACTGTTATTATGATCTTTGTGTTTTCAATAACTATTTCCCGTTTATAAAAATTTTATGTAGAGACTTCAAAGTTTATATTAGCGCATACATTAATCAATGATAGTCCTGAATAACAAGTTCAAATAATTTTATATTTGCATTTACTCTTGCTGCCGCTGACATTTTTCTTATATTTATAACTTGATAAAGGATTTCTTAGAAAAATAAATTCACCTTTTTTTATACATTAGCTTGTCTATCAAATTCAATCTATTTTCAAATATCTTAATTTTTAATAATAATGTCGCAAAATTCAGTACATATAAAGACCCAACAAAGTTAATTTTTATTTACGCTATCTTTTAGCACAACAGATCTCATGTGTAGAAAGACAATTTTTTGAAGGCACACGACCTAAAAAATGTTGCCGATGTGTTTAGGAAGACACATTTGGAGAAGGCTGTCCTGCAAGAAAGAAGATCAACCCATAAAAGCAATGTGTTTGTAATAATCATGAACAAAGTAAACACAAGGGGAAAATATACACTTATTGGTGCCCGAGTGTCAAACTGCTGTTTTACGCTATGAAGATTTATCACACCAATTTTTGAAGTTGATTCTGTTTTTATTGAAGACCCTTCTCTTTGTGTAAATATTTCATTGTGTTGTTAGGTAGAGACGGTTCTCTGAATTCTTCAAAGAATTCCTAGTGCAATTCAGTGTGCTACTTATGTGAGAAACGTACAAATAGGACCTATTTCAACTGTGGCACAACCATCATAAACAAGTCTACACATGCCGAGATGTTATGTGAGGACCGTAATAAATTAAATTAATTAAATATTATATAAAGGTTTCACCATAAACGAATTGCAAAAACATTTAAATTACTCAAAATATTTCCATTTAAATGCGTTATTGCAATACTGGCACTGAACGGCTGGATTTAAATGCCCGTGAACACTCTCCTCCCGCAACAGAGTATCGCCGGTCATTTAACTCCACCCTCTCTTAAGGGTTAAAAGACTGCTAGATGGGGACGAACAGATCTACAAACGCCTCGTTCGTGATGGATGATGATGATGATGACCTAGTTTTATTTTTGTGTAAGTTTTAACTGTAAACATTCTATTAAAATTATGAGGGAGCCAGTGTTTTTGTATCGCATGCCTCATTATAATTCGAATTTTGCCTCCTTCAATAGTGTCGCGCAACATCTCGACGTCCGATAAGCTGTGGCACCAAAAGTATATTTATTACTATCGAATATGAGATATGATGAGGTAAAGAAAAATGTACTTATTTTCATTAGACGCTATAACATTTGGTTTTTGTTTTCAGTTCCTCCCGAGAGACTGATAATTCTGGATGACAAGGGTACAAATGTACCACAACGCATTCTAGGACCCTACAATGAAGGTTCAAATGTCAACATTACGTGCATAGCCACGGAAGGTGTGTAAATGCATTATGTTTTGTTTGTGTTATATGTATCCCAAATTTTGTTTCCCAACAAAAAAATTATTTAATATTATGTAAGTACTATCTTACAAGGGAACTGAGAACCATTGCATGCTGAAAACTAACTTTAAGTTTCTCCCAGAGATGCGTTGTCATGTACCAAGTGTGCGTCAAGAATATTATCTTCCGCTTTTAAGTGCAAGGCACAAAAATCGAAGTCAGATTCCATTAATGACATTAATTTTAAATTGTGTATGACACACATGTTTTTGTGACCACACAAAGACATGGACAGCATCATTCGATGAGTGATAAACTATATGCCTACGTGTGGTCAGCCTCGTTATTAGGTCCACCTCCAAGACAGTACGAACATTGAAGATCAAACACATTATTTAGTATACTTTAATACTAAAAAGAACGATTATTATATTGATGATTGTGATGGTCAGATGGTGTTTGGACACTATTTGGACCTCGCTCAATGTGTTTCACGATATTTGTATTATAGATAAGGAAATACCCCGAGGAGAATATCTCACCCAAGAGACATGTTCAGTACCCGCCATGTCTGAAGCAACACTATTATTTCTAGGCTTCTGTAGTGGTCAATTAAGGATACATCTAGCTTTAGAAATATATAATACAATTTTTAATCATCTTAAACCATTCAGATTCAAGTCGGCCGCGATGGGTAGTGATTATGGTCCTTGCCTCGGTCCCAACGGTCGCGGGTTCAAACCCGGTCGGGGTCGATGGATTTTTAGGACGAACAATTAGTGACTGTGATCAAAATGTAATCCGTTTTTCCATCCACGTAATGCCATTCTTCCCTATCATATATCCTTTTGACGAGATGAGCTAACCTCTTTTTACTTGATGTAGAAAGTAAATGTAACTCCTGCAAGGAAGCATACTGTCCCCATGCGGGGATATAGACTGACAGTTTATTAATACAGAAAACATCAACAATAAACACCTACCTCCATTTATAATTTAGAACTCAAAGAGATTTTAGAAGTTAAAATCTATCATTGTTTTAAAATAAATATATCTTATTCTTCTTCTGGAGGCACACCTTAGCGTAGTTGGTTGAGATAATAAGTCGGAAAGTCGAGCGTTCAAGTTCCTATGTGGTTAGGATTTTTAAACGGACCCATACTTTCTGTCGGCACCGTGGTCCAGGGGTAGACTCACTCTCTAATGGAAACACGTGTTCTGGGGATAAAAGAGGGCTTCACACATGGCTGGCATCAAGTACCGATCGTCTGTCTAGAATAGTATCTTATCCTCCTACATGCCAAGGGTCTCCTAAGGCCTATATTGGGATCATTTCATCCAATTTTTATTTCTTGCTTTGATAAGAAAATATTTTATTTTTTAAAAATATTAATATAAGTACATTTTCATATGTCTGTCTTAATTAAAATGGACCTTCTTTAAAAAACTTCGTTAATTAGTTAAAACCATATAGGCCTTTCGGAATATGTTCCATTTCGGCACGTCATTTTGTGCTAATTTTGGCGTATAAATTGTATAACAAACACAGAAACAGGTGTAAAGGTAGAAAATGTGTATATAAATATATTATTATTGTTGTTATTATTATTATTATTATTATTATTATTATTATATTATTATTATTAGTATTATTATTATTGTTTTTGTTGTATTTGTACAACTTACGGTTTGTTTCTTGTGCAGGACGCCCTTCACCTCGTGTGACATGGTGGCAAGAAAATGCCTTGTTGGATGACACTTACGAACAAATATCAGACCGTCGCGTGCAGAACATTCTTCAGCTGGAGAAACTTGGACGTCGACACTTGCAGACGGTGTTCACCTGCCAGGCCAGCAATAACAACTTGGTAACTCCAATCTCCAATGCTGTCTCGCTGGACATGAACCGTTAGTAAATTGTTTCTTATTCCTACAAAAGTTTGAATTGTGCATTTTAAAATAACATTAATATAATTTAAAAAAGGTAGAACGGGAATCGAACCCGTGAGGTTACGAACGCAGACGATGTCTATTAAACCTCTCGACCACGGAAACACACTAAGCCAAACTCTCTCTTTAATGTTGCTTGAGTGTGAACTGCATTAACTAGCAAACAACCCAGTACAATTATTTAAAACGTGTTGATGTGAATACGGATTCTGCGAGCGCTCACGAAGTTCCCGATCGATTGATTGTATCAGCGGAAGACTCATTTTTTTGTCCAAGGGCGTACATTACTATACCTAGACTTCAAAAAGGCGTATGATTCAGTTAAGAGGGAGAAGTTATATAGTATCCTGCTGGAGTTCGGAATTCCTAAAAAGTTAGTTAGACTTATACGAATGTGTCTAAATTGCACTAAGAAGAGTGTGCGTGTTGGCAAAAAAATTTCGGATACTTTTATAATCCACAATGGGTTGAAACAAGGAGATGCAGTATCTCCTCTACTATTTAATTTTGTGCTAGAGCATGCCATCAAATCTTTAGAGGATGAAGAAGGCCTAAACATCAATGATTTATGCTGATGATGTAGTACTATTGGGCGATAGCGAGGAGATACTAAAGGCCAACACGCACACTCTACAGAGTAACAATAAGAATTTGGGACTGGAAGTAAATATCAATAAAACTAAATATATGGTCACACATAGAAATATATTATATAGTGGAAATGGACAGTTAACGACAAATGAGGGAAATTTTGAGGAAGCGGCTGAATTCAAATACCTAGGGACAATAATCAAAACAGGAATGAGATACACAAAGAAATTAAACGTAGGTTGAATTCTGGAAATGTGTGCTATTATGCATTACAGAGACACTTGACGTCCCAACTCCTTTTAGAAAACGTTAAACTGAAAATAGGCCTATATAAAACTATTATTCTACCAGTTATATTATATGGATGCGAAATATGGACTCTTATTTTAATAGAGGAAAGGAGATTACGAGTATTTGAGAATAAAGTTCTTAGGAAAGTTTGTGGACCAAAGAGAGATGAACAGACAGGTGAATGGAGAAGACTGCATAACAGTGAATTACATGGTCTTTATAGGAAGCGAGATATAATGAGAACAGTTATGTCTCGTAGACTGCGATTTGCAGGACATGTGGCACGAATGTGGAATGGAAGACGTGCATGGAAGCCTCTTGTAGGAAAACCAGAGGGAAAACGCCCAGTTGGTAGACCTAGAATGAGGTGGGAGTATAACAATAAATATGGTTTGAGAGAAGTAGATTATACAGGGAAAGTATTGGCTCTGGATAGGGATGTATGGAGAGCTTATGTCCGTGTGGTCATGAACCTACGGGTTCGATAGTGCCAGTGAATTAGTTAGTTGGTTATTATTAGAGACCGGATGCTAGAGAAAATGCCTATAATTATTAATTTTAGATATTGTTAAAGTGACTTCATATAAGTTCATACCGATGATCCTAGAGTTGTTTCGCACGAAGTTCATTTTGCCTATAAATACTTATTTCTGCTTACAATGCCAATAAATGCCTATTTGCCATTTTATTATCGAATTAACTTAGTATATCAATGAAATTAATTCAAATGGACAAACTTCCCCCTCAATGCACTCCCGTTAGGCGAAATAACAAGTACCGGCTATTGTATTTTTCCTCCTCATGCACTCCCGTTAAGCGAAATAGCCCTAAACTATGTCTCATTGTTTTATACTCCAGCTCTAAGGCTTCTATAGTACAGCTTTGCGTCTTTTCAATACAAACATTGCTGAGTGACAAAAATAGTATATGGCTCAAGCTTTTTTTCTCTGTCTCACACCTGGTACTGAAACATTTAAGTGAGTGGCAGTATTATTTTTGATGTTGGTAACACTGAATTCAGTCTGTAGTCCTTGTTTACAGACAGGTGCTTTAAAGACAAAGTGGTGCAACAAGTGTATGTGGCTATGTTTTTTACCTTTAAAACAGTTGTTTTACGATGCCTAAAGAACGGTCAATAGTAAAAAACAAACTGACCAATTTCGTGAAAGAATTTGGTGCGGAAATATTCTCAAGTGACGGTTCAATATTGTTTTGCAATGTGTGTAAATTTTCCGTGAATGCACGAAGAAGTGCCATGTTTCGCAGCAAGTACACACTGCAAAACATAAGTATGCTCTTTGTAAAAAGGACACAACAAGTTCCAAAATCATCTCTGATATCTTCGTATGCTATTTATAGCATATATTATATTATTTATGTAAGGCTGTAAACATTTATGTTGTAGTCCATTTTTTACAAGAGTTTATTTTGAAATTTTTAGTGCTTATATTAATGATTTTAGTGCCTTGTTGCCTGCCATTTTGAATTTTTTAAGTACCTAACATCCGGACTCTAGTTTTTATTAACCCATTCACCTCAATAGACGAGGTAGACCCACCGCTCCGGCAGTTCAATGACCTTCAACTCAGAAGACGAGATACACTCGCTTAACTCTGCTGTTATATATTTTGCAATATTTTGTACATCCCTTTGCAGGATAACTTTTGTTAATATTTACGAATAGTAGATGAATGTGTTTTGTCTTTTACCCTTATTGTGGTCTCATGTACCGTTATATTTTGTTTGTTTTGAATGTCTGAAAACATACAATATATTTCACGGTAACTTAAATCCGGTTTCTGGGGAAATGCATTGTGCATTTAAACTTGAAGTAAATGGGTTAAATAAAACTTTTATATCGCAAAAAATTAGAAAGTCCTAATATTCATTCTATATATATATATAATTCTTAAAAATACATCATTCAAATGAATTCGTGTGGCAGCATTGTTTCTCTGTCCTTCTACATATCAACACTGTCTTCACGATTCCAGTCTGTTCGTTCCCATACGTTATACCTCTCCAACAAAGAGAATTCGATCCCTAGAGCAATGAGTTCATTAAGTCTCATATACAGTTTCGCACTTTATATTCGCTCAAGCTTGAGGGGCTAGTACTTGAGTTCTTGATAAATTTGTTCATATTCAAGCAACCATATATCCTAAACCTTAATTTATTACTAAATAGAGTTTATACAGCATTCTATTGAACTATTAAAAACTGTTTTAATGTGTAAGGCAAAACGTTAAACTTACAGTTTAATCGTAAAATGGAGAAAAACTAATTTTAGATTTGCAAATGGATATTTAGGTGCGTATATATATGAACACAATATCAAGTTAAAAACTTAATTTTAATGGTAATTTTTATTATAATGACCTTTTAAATTTACCTATATGTGCCACCAATTAATTGAGTGTAAATATTATTTCATTAAAAAAGCCACTCTGATTATTATTTTTAATATTTTTTTCAAAATATTCACAAAATAAAATATTAAAATGAATATCTGGCAAGCACCGTCGTCCTCAACAAGGTCAAATTAAAAATAAAATACGTTTAATAACTGAAGGCCTTTCAGAAACTGGCTTCCATCTTCAGCAGAAAAATGCGTGGTACTAACTGTTGTTGTTTTTCTGACACTAATAGCCTTCCAGCACTGTCAGTAGTCATATAATGTTGTTTTGTAATATCATATGAAGGATTGTATGCGAGTTATGTGTGTTCTCAATTAATATTAAATCGTTGTTCATTTCGTTTCAAATTTCAAGTTCCTCTAGTATATTATCTATCGGATTTTTATCTTCTTCGTGAATTATAGTAACATTATTTTGTATTGTTTCCATGAGGTGGTCGGAGTTGATGAATGAATTTTATTTAAGATTTTTTTAATATAAACTATTAAAGAAAATAAGCTTTGGTGGGACTATTTTACCGAATTTACTATAGTAGCTTCACCCTGTGGTAAGAAAAGTGTCCTCAAAATTTCAGCCCAACCTCACATAAATCCTGATATAAATGTACCAATAGTAAATGGGGTACAATTGTGAATCGGGTAAACCGATTCAGATCTTATTCTCCAAAAAATATTTTATTTACTGGTCAATGATTCTCCTTTCGTTTCTCATACTGCACTAATAATCTCAATTTTTAAGACTCCGTGTTTCGGCTAAATATATAAGTCTATTTATGATAAGGGAACAGTTTTTTTATGGCGGTGTACTCGTACTTCTTGATTTAATACATCACTGAGAGCATGAAAACACATTAATTTTTATCGGACTTTTAAGCGGCCCCTTGGCACAAGCGGTTAGACGCTCGCCTCTCACTGCTGGAGTCCCGAGATCTTTTCTCGGTCACTCCATGTGGATTTCGTGGTGGACGAAACGGAGCTTCGGCCGGTTTTCTCGGAGTTTCTCCCGTTTTCCTCTGCCACAAATTTAATTCCACCATTTCTAAACACTCATCGCATCCATTTTGTTTCATTTCGTTCATCCGTCCCTGTGACGGTATGTCAGGGATGGTTGACAGGCACTCTTGTCGTTCACAGACCTATAAACATATAGGGGCTTCATGTCATCACATTCCGCCACCCGACCCTGAGTTGGACACGAGATGAGGATATTTATTTAAACGGACTTTTATTTCAGATAGAAATATGAAAGTATGTAATGAAATGTAAATATCCATTGCAGTAACAATATACAGAATTCTGTTCTTATTCATGTTTGAGTTTTCTCTTGCTGCCCCAAGCAACTTCGCAGATAACAGTATTCATATTGGTTTTGAAACTAATGTGATACGCCATTGTTTTTCCTGAAGCTATGTTCTCAGTTTATGAGATTGGACATAACTGCAAGAGCTCATAGTGTTGTTATCGCCTATTGTATCTGACCAATGATTCCTCCATCAAACCCGTGTGTGCAAGAGGCATTGATTAAACTTGATATAGACTCGTAATTCACCCGGAACCCGGGGGCTTGTAGTGCATATGTACAGATATTATCCCCAAGGTGTAAGCGTACATCCCTTCATTACAACCACACTTTCACAATAATGGAACACAATTCAAGTTGTATAGCGTTCTAAAACTTAGTTATTGCTCTGGTCAATTGTACTATTGTTTATTACGCAAAGGCGAAGGAGGGAGGTAGTGTGATTTTAGTTTCGAGAAAATATGGTTCCTGTCTGAAGTTTTAGGGCTGAAATATTACACCTTGTAATTATGATGAGAATATCAACGTATTCTCTTGTTGGAAATTTAAATGATGTTCTGTTCCTTTCAGCAATAATCCCGTAGGATGTTTCAAATAACATCGGGAGTTATGATTTGATTTGTTAAAGTAGTAGAGGGGGTAGAAAATTCCTGGTATTGTTTCAATTACAGTACTTGCTACATTTATATTACTGTAAACATCCTAAAGTTATTTCTAAGAAACTTATATCGATTCCTCGAAATTAAAGTTTTGCTACAAATTATATACATTTTAGCGAATTCCGAGGGATTTAAGCTCTTAATATTATCGCACGATTCCGGGGTCAGTTATCACGTCGTTTTATTAACAGTAATGTTACAAGAGGTTATGTTTTTCTGAAAAAATAACGAGCGACAAAGTCGCGAGTGATTCTGTCTAATGAAAAACTCAACCTCGCGTTGGATTTGGAGTGACTATTTAGCGAATAATACAACACCAGAAGCTAAAAATAATTATAATGTTTAATATTTACCAAATGTGTGGTTGTGTATTCCGATCTTACATCCGGACGATTTCCAAGTCGGCTGTATAGTTACAAAAAGCATAGGTTTACTGTTAAATCTTTTTGGGCTTGGGAAGAATAAATAACAGAAGATTTTATGAGAAATAACTATTAACAATAATGCAGATTCATTATACAACATTTAATATTTTTTTAGAACAATAGAACTAACCCTTTTTTTGGTAATTTTTACGGTTGTTTCTTTTGGCATTTCTTGCTGCACCATATCGATCGTATATTGTTCAATCGATATCCTTTTCAAATAAGTTAATTTTCAGAGATATTTCTCATTACGAAGAGGAAGAGGCAAAATTATCGGCCCATGAGATAAGTAGTAGTAATAAAACAACACAGATGATTGTGCAATACTCCACAACATTTTTATTTTGTTCTAGAAACTCTCCGTGACATTCTATTCTCAAATTGTAATTAATCTTGTTTTAAAGTTTATCTATCACTCAATTATCGTCAGTCTCTGATGATATGATTTATCCATCATTGAGATGTACGAAATCAATAATAAAAACATGGAAAAAGCCGTACTGGCTGTAATGTATAATTCCCAAATATGTCCTCTTAATAAAGGAGCCGCCATTTGCAAGATAGAAGCATGCCTTCATAGCATTTGGTGGACGGGAATTACAATGTATATAGAGAAAGATTTGCGTTTAGATCTGTACTTGCTCAGGGAGCTCAGTTGGTAGAGCACTTGGTCTAGAGAACCAAGGGCCCCGGGTTCAAGTCCCGGTCTGAGCGTATAATTTTTCTCTTCAAAAAACTGTACAATTTCTTCCCCGAATAAACACTCTACACTTTGCGTTTGTTAATTTATGTAAAACAAAGAATGAAGACTTACAGCACCGTAATTTTAACACGTCCATTTAATTAAATACAGAAGAGTGCTTAGGAACATTTCAGGAGCATAATGAGAAGAACAAACTGTGAATAGAGAAAATTATGTTATCTTCGTGGAAATCCAGATGTAATATAAAGAGTGAAGCCTGGTGTACAACGATGGGTAAGATATGAGGCACGCAAGAATGGGAATAAAATAATTGTATGGAAGCTTATTGTAAGAAAATTAGAGAGACAACCCCCAATTCGTAAACCAGGAATAAGATGGTAGATTAACATAAACACTATTTGAAGGAGATGTATTATACAAAGGGAATGATTGGAGGCAATTATCAGGCGAGAATAATGTATGGAGAACTTATGTTCGTGTGGGCACGAACCTCCTGGTTTAATAGTGCCAATCAGATTAATATTCTTATTTAGTTATTGAGTTAGTACTTAACACCTCACCTAATAATTGTAGATTTCTAGAATAAATGTTTTAATACTCATCATCACCATTTTCAAAATATAGGCATTTTTACCCGTTACGCTCCCCGTTGCACAATATGCTACAGATGCTCCTTTCAAAGTCGTTTTGGTCTTTCTACATTTCTTCGGCTATGAGGTTTATAGTAAACGATGTGTTCCGTTATATCTGTCGGAATATTACTTTGGGGAGTTCGAGTTTATTTAAATTTCCTCGTAGCAGGTACCCGGCCTGTTGCCGAGCAAGTCCAATGGTGGAGCTGCCATTTCAAAGCGTTTGAATATGCTTCCATCTGTACAAACCCCAGGTGGAGAGCTGCCCCTTTCGCTTCTCTCGCCTTCATTCATACTTGTTGTTTTTGCTGATCCAGCCGTTTCACAGAGGGCCAAACACGAAATCTAGCTGAAAAAAAAAGTATTTTACTCACTCTCACCAATTCATCTTTCTTCACTCTAATGTGATTGCCAGATGACTATTCTTCACTTAGCTGCAAAAGAGGGTAGAATTCTAAAATTTATTTAGACAATATAAACATCGGATGTTGCCGATAGTTAAGACCTCATCTGTTTCGCATCCCAGTTGTGTTCCGAGCTGTGAAATTAAATACGTTTTATGTTGAAGTTCAGTGAGCTTATCTTCTTATTCTATACGGATATTTTACCTCAGGTTTTTACCTTTCATTTATATATCTGACGGGTTTGTATACAACCAGATATTGTGTTAAATACACGTCGAATCATACCTTCGAAACACTAAAAATGTACAAAATCATCTTATTTTAAATTGAGCTACGAAAAAAAAAAAGAGTTCTGAACAGTAGTACAAATTTTAGTTATAATGTAGAATTTTTTTTATGGACTTTAATTCCCGCACAATAACACGAGTGCAAATTATTGTTTTTTTTATAATTAGCTTTCTTATTATAAGAGGCGGCCGGCATGTGAGGCCTATCGTCACGCGCATATAATTGTTTGATTTAACACGTGAAGAAAAGTGTACGATATAGGCAATAAGTGATAATTTATTAAATACATTAGAGTTAGGGAATATTAGGAGAATGTTTCAATAGATTTTAAATATATATTTTTTGAATAGCGATTTTCTGAAACATAGGAAGTTGTGCGCGAGAAAATAAAAATTCTACAAAAAAGTCTACTTGGCTAGAAGTGAATGATTATTTTTCCGTTATTAAGAATTTAGAAAAATAACAGTCGTTGGAAAATTCTGTTCCATCTTCTTATGGAATTGGAAGACCCAAAATATCTTTCGAAGAGGCTGTAATAACAACTAAAAAAATTTATAGTCTTATTTATGCTGATATATCTGTTATTTGAATGTGGTCTTGGAAAGGCAGCATAAAAATTAGCCTCCTAAGAGCATTATATGGTGGGTAAATATCACAACCTATATTTTGGCACCTAGTCTCATGTTAATATTTTGGCGTTTTGATATTTTATTGTCAAAAAAGACATTGCTCCGTTCACATATAAGGTAGAGGACTTGAGTGGAGTGATTTGTAATGTTTCTTATATGTTGAAGTAATTTTTTAGTAACTTCTTTACACCATCAGCAGTATCCCGTTTACCATATGACCGAACATATGACCGTAGTGACATTTCTGTTGCAAGAGCAAGTTCATCGCGAGAGAATTCCTGCTTAAGTAAACTTTTTTTTAGCCCCTTCGAAAGATATTTTGGGTATTGTTATTATTGTTATTGTTTTATTATTATTATTATTATTATTATTATTATGTCCACCGCTGTGGTTTCGAGGTAGCGAGCTGCCTTGTCACGCAGCGGGCCCGTGTTCGATTCCCGGTCGGGACAGGCTCCTGGGTGAGGGTTTTCCTCACCTGTAAGACAAATGTCAGGAAGCTTAGGGTCGAACGGTCCCAGAAAATCATCTGGCCATCATCATCATCATCATCCTTACCATTATCATCACCATCATCCTTCACCGGTGTAGAAAGCAACAGGAAGCTACCACACCTATAATTCCCTAGTAAGGATGTAAAGCATAGCATGGAAATGCTATGATTGCAGTAAAAGACCTGCCCCGGACAGAATTACTATGGATGGATGGATTATTGTCATTATTATTATTATTATTATTATTATTATTATTATTATTATTATTATTATTATTATTATATTTAACAGTGAAGAACTTTCAGTTTTATTTGTAACTTTAGAGTAAGTCTTTTCCTTCATCTGTATGAATTTATATATGAGGATGGTAGTTTGTACACACTAGTTGACTAAATTTCATTTTAATTTACTTTTGTTACAGGTAAGTCTCACTTCCTGTTTCACCTCCAAATTAAAGTAAGTCTATACAAAATAAAAGATATATTGTTCACATTGTGAAGTATATAACAGTGTATCAGAGGAAAGTGTAACACATAAGAAGTCTGACATGGAGTAGTTTTATAAACTAAACAAATTCCCCAAAAACTTGAATTTATGCCACGAATTTGCTGCTTTATGGAATATATCCTTCTTTAGATAATTGAATTAAATTCATTAAAAATTAGGAATATTTGTGGAGCAAAAAGTTCCATACACAAATAAATCACACTTCTAAAACAATCTTTTGAACATTTAATTGATTAAAACGCGTAAGAAACTGTTAATCACTTGCTGTAGGTAATGAAATGTTTTAAGACAAAGATTGGCCTATCGTTTGCACATTTGTTTTCGTTTTGGGTGGCATTTCACTACACGTAAGATCAGGTGCGCGCAATGTCAACTACCGACGCACACTATAATAATTCCCCTTCTTTACGTGATTCTACATGACAGAGCCCTCTTCATAGCCCGGTGGTACACCTTCTCGGGTGCCTTCTCATGTAGTCCATAGGCCTACCATTAAAAATATGTCTTCAACATTGTGGAACAGATTCCGTCCCCTGATTATAACAAATACGCGTAATTTGATATGATCGGACTGTATTTGTGACGTATTTCGCTTGATTGTGGCTGAGCTACGCGAGTAATATGCTATGTACTTTATATACCTTAATCAGGTTGTTTTATAATATGTACCAATAAATAATTTATCTAAACATACAAAATAATAATCACAGAACATTATTATGTTTAATCTGGGTCTCGTAACAAATGGCATACCCTCTTGGCGACATATTTGATCTTAATATGAGTTCATTAGCGAAGGCGGCTGCGTGGCGCAAGCGGTTAGAGAACATCTCTCACCGCAGAGGTCTCCAGATCGAATTTCAGTCACTCAATGTGCGTTCCGTGTTGATGTTGACCAGGTTTTTATCCGGGTTCCTTGCGTTTTCCCCTGCACAAATTTCATTCCGCAACATATCCATATTCATCTCTTCCTTTAATTTAATTTCATTCATCCGCCAATGTGATGGTGCTCCAGGAGTTGTCGTCCGGTAAACTTGTCTTTCCAGACCTCAATAAATATAGGGACTATATATTTTCTTCTCCCTAGATCCGACTCTGAGTTGGGCACGAATTGAGGATATTATATTATATTATATTATATTATGAGGGCACGCCATATTATAGCGTAGTGGTTAAGGCACTGAGCTACAAGCCGGAGGGTCGAGGGTTCAAGTCCCGTTGGGGTTAGAATTTTTAAACTGACCCAAACCCTCTGGCGGCACTATGGCCCTGGGGTCGACACAGCCTCTAACGTAAATGAGTACCAGACGCTTTTTCTGTGGTAAAGTCGGCCGTCACGCAGGGCTGACAACCTGGCTGACATCAAGTGCCGATTGTCTAGAAAAAGTGGGAGCCTTAACCTCCTACTACCCCAAGGGCCTCCTGAGGCCTGTTGTGGGATCACTTTACTTTAGGGGGCACGCCGTAGCATAGTGGTTAAGGCACTGAGCAACAAGCCGGAGGGTCGAGGGTTCAAGTCCCGTTGGGGTCAGGATTTTTAAACTGACCCAAACCCTCTGGCGGCACTATGGCCCTGGGGTCGACTCAACCTCTAACGGAAATGAGTACCAGACGCTTGTTTTGGGGTAAAGGCGGCCGTCACGCAGGGCTGACAACCCGGCTGACATAAAGTGCCGATTGTCTAGAAAAAGTGGAGCCTTAATCTCCTACTACCCAAGGGTCTCCGGACCTGTTGCGGGAACACTTTACTTTTATATTATATTATATTATATTATATTATATTATATTATATTATATTATATTATATTATATTATATTATATTATATTATATTATATTATATTGTATTGTATTATATTATATTGTATTATATTATATTATATTATATTATATTATATATATATTATATTATATTATATTATATTATATTATATTATATTATATTATATTATATTATATTTATATTATATTATATTATATTATATTATATTGTATTGTTTGTATTGTATTGTATTGTATTGTATTGGTATTGTATTGTATTGTATTGTATTGTAGTATTGTATTGTATTGTATTGTATTGTATTGTATTGTATTGTATTGTTATTGTATTGTATTGTATTGTATTGTATTGTATTGTATTGTATTGTATTGTATTGGATTGTATTGTATTGTATTGTATTGTATTGTATTGTATTGTATTGTATTGTATTGTATTGTATTGTATTGTATTGTATTGTATTGTATGTAGTATTTATATTATATTATATTATATTATATTATATTATATTATATTATAATATATTATATTATATTATATTATATTATATTATATTATATTATATTATATTATATTATATTATACAGGGTGATTACAAATGATTGGAGCGATTTCATGATTTTATGGTAGCTGTAGTATTCGACATATTTTCACGAACTTTTACAGATACATAGAGCAACTTCCCAGGTTTTTTTTGAGATGTTACAGGTGCTCCATATGCTCCCC
This sequence comes from Diploptera punctata, assembly GCA_030220185.1. Taxonomy (NCBI): domain Eukaryota; kingdom Metazoa; phylum Arthropoda; class Insecta; order Blattodea; family Blaberidae; genus Diploptera; species Diploptera punctata. Next base: position 314,849 of record JASPKZ010005273.1, on the reverse strand, counting down.
CTTGGTGATTCTGCAGATATCAAGTCTGTAATCAAGTTCGTCCCATACTCGACGTAACATGTCCCTATTAATTTGTTCAAAGGCATTGATTATGCGAGCTCGCAGTTCTGGTAAGTCTACTGGTAAAGGAGGCACAAACACTGAATCTTTCACATACCCCCAAACAAAAAAATCGCACGGCGTCAAATCGGGGGAGCGTGGAGGCCATGACAACAATTTCTGATCATTCTCTCCACTGCGACCGATCCATCGGTTTGGCAATCTCATGTTTAAAAATTCACGAACATCGTGATGGAAGTGTGGTGGAGCACCATCCTGCTGGTAGATGAAGGTCTCACTGTCGGTCGTCAGCGTGTCCTGTAACGTTCTGCTCGCAGAAGAAAAAAGGGCCATAAACTTTGAACTGAGAAACCGCACAGAACACACTAACTTTTGGGGAGTCGCGAATGTGCTGCACAATAACGCGGGGATTTTCTGTGCCCCAGATTCGCACATTGTGTTTGTTCACTTTGCCATTCACAAAGAATGTTGCTTCGTCACTGAAGACAAGTTTCTCACAAAAACCATCCTCATCCATAAACTGCTGCATTTGTGTACAAAATTCAAACCGACTCACTTTGTCAATGGGCGTAAGGGCTTGTAGAAATTGCAAGTGGTAAGGTTTATGCTTCAATCTTTTCCGCAAGATCTTCCAAACGGTCGGTTGTGGAATGTTCAGCTCTCTGCTCGCTTTTCGTGTTGATTTCTGTGGGCTACGTGTGAAACTCATCCGCACACTCTCAACCTTTTCTTCACTCACTGAAGGACGACCCGTTGATTTCCTTTTACAGAGGCATCCTGTAGCTTTAAATTGCGCATACCATCGCCGAATGGAGTTGGCACTCGGTGCATCTTTCTCGAACTTCGTTCTGAAGTGTCGTTGCACAGTTATCACAGATTGAGTTGAATGAAATTCAAGCACAGCATATGCTTTCTCCTCGCCTGTCGCCATCTTTGATAACTGCTGCGCTCTCTCGGTTTAAAGCTGAAACACGGCTGCGAGAGAAAACAAAAAAAAAACCTTATGAGTTTTTATACATAACTTTAAAGTTCTGTGAAGATATGTCAAATAAGATCGCTACAATAAAATCATGAAATCGCTCCAATCATTTGTAATCACCGTGTATTATATTATATTATATTGTATTGTATTGTATTGTATTGTATTGTATTGTATTGTATTGTGTTATGTTATGTTATGTTATGTTATGTTATGTTATGTTATGTTATGTATGTTATGTTATGTTATGTTATGTTATGTTATGTTATGTTATGTTATGTTATGTTATGTTATATTATATTATATTATATTATATTATATTATATTATATTATATTATATTATATTATATTATATTATATTATATTATATTATATTATATTATATTATATTATATTATATTATATTATATTATATTATATTATATTATATTATATTTATATTATATTATATTATATTATATTATATTATATTATATTATATTATATTATATTATATTATATTATTATATATTTTTTTTCATTTATTTTTTTTTTCAGCATGCCCCATTACCGTAGTAATATTACATGCATAACATAACAAACATAAAATCAGATTACATAACATTACATAACATCACATATTTGGTTTTTGTTTACATGTTTTTTTTTTATCTTCGTCACTTGTTAATCACTCATTTTCGTACACTATTGTTTTTATATATTTTTTGAAATGTCTTAAATATTTGTGTATTAGGTCTTTCTCCGTCACAGGCCATGTTCCTCCTTCTTTGCTGATTTCTTCTTTCAACTTATTTCTAGAATGCTGCTGCAATTCACATTTATAAAGGAGATGTTCTACATTTTGAATTGCTTTTCTACATGGACAGGTTGCGTTGTTTAATATTCCAATGCGATAAAGATGTGATTTATTTTTTCCATGACCAGTTACCATTTCAGAAAATTCTGGAGTTATTTCACATTTAAGTTTTAATCTGTCTCTGACTGATGGGAAGAACTTCTTACATGTGGCTCCTTTATCTGCGTTGTCCCATTCGTTCTGCCATTTAATGGTTCCTTCTTCTTTTACTTGGGCAAACTATTGATGATTTAGGTATTTTTGTATATTCTACGGTTACGCTGGTTTCTGTTGCAGCTTGTTTTGCCAATTGATCTGCCATTTCATTCCCATAAATTCCAACATGTGATTTTATCCAGCCGAAATGTACTATCCAATTTTGTTCCCTGAGTTTTGCTATTGTTTGTCTTATTTTTGATATGATGTATCCCTGTTTGAAGTTGTTTTTAATTAGGTCGAGAGTAACTTGACTATCTGTATAAACTGCAACAAGACTTTGTTCAGAGCTGATTTGGTCAATTGATGGTATTGCTTCTAGAGCTTTAAGAATTCCTATCTGTTCAGCTTGATTATTTGAGCAACCGATTGGACAGTTTGGCTTTTATTGTATGCTCTAATTTTCCGTTTTTCAAGATAAACTGCAGCAGCCCCTACCATTCCTTGGAATTTACTGCCATCAGTGTATATTTTTATTTTGTAGTTGTTCGATTCTTCAATGTCGCCCACATTAATTCTTTCTGCCGGATATGGCCACTCCTCCTTTTTGAGTGGTATGTCAATGTTTGTGTGGTCATCGTGTATGGCTCTATATAACTGGGCTGTTCTTGTATACTGATAGTTATGGGTTTAATTCCAGCTAAGATACAAGATACTTCATATGGTAATGTTTTATAGGCTTTGGCTATGGTGACATTTATAATTCTTTGAACCCTCTTCAACTTTTTTAAATTTTTTTGTTTTCTTAATTCTTCCTCCCATATTGGGGCCCCATATGTTAACATAGGCAAGATTGCTCCATTGTATATAGTCCTTAATGCTTTATGTCCCAGTCCCCACTGCAATCTAGCTGCCCTTCTTAACATGTTCATTAGGCTCATAGCCTTGTTAGTTGTTATCTCAATGTGTTTATCAAAGCTTAGTTTGCAATTAAAGTGGATTCCTAGATATTTCATTTCTTGAACTTGCTTGATGGCGTTCATGGTTGACGTATACACTGATATTTTTATTAATGGAGGTCCTTTTTCTTGATATTAACATTGCTGTGGACTTGGATTCATTGAATGTGATTTTGTTATTGTTAGCCCATAATTCTATTTTTCTTATGTCAGTATTTGCGCAATTTTCTGCCTCATTGTCGTTACTTCCTGTTGAGAGAAGTATTAGGTCGTCAGCGAAAGCGATAACATTAGAGTGATTTGAGAAGTTAAGATTCAAACAGTGAGTTGTACATGATAGTCCAAAATCCAGGTCCGCTACATGATCCTTGTGGGCATCCTTTGGTTACTTCCTTTGTAACTCTAAGCGTATTCACTGAGAACATTGCTGATCTGTCTCTGAAATAATTCTGTGCTAAAATGTATAGATTTTTTGGACATTTAAGTTGTTTTAGATTGTATAGTATGCTCGGCCACCATGCCGCGTCGAATGCACCTTTAACATCTAGACTTACCAGAACTACACTTTGTTTTATATTCAGGCTCTGTTTAATGGTTTTTGTAACCTCCATTACTGCTTCTATTGTTCTACTTGTGGGGTAAATCCAAATTGGTTGTTATTAAGTAATTTATTCTTGTACATGTGATGTAGAATTCTTTCGATGAGTAGCTTCTCCAGTACTTTTCCCGCTACATTGAGGAGGCTTATTGGTCTGTATTTTGACACTTCATTAGTATGCTCCTTGCCTGATTTAGTGATTGGAACTATTATTGATTTTTTCCACATTTTTGGGAAGCAACCTTTTTGCAAGCATGTATTGTACAGTTCTGTAAATAAGTTAGGGATAAGTTTGAATACTCGTAGTAGTATGTCACTTGATATTGCCATATACCCCAGGTGTTTTTTTAGGATCAAATTTCTTGAGTACAGCGAGGATTCCTCCTTTGTGAATTCTCTGTCATCTGCTTCTTCTGGTGGGTCTATTATAAGTTGTCTAATTTCTGAATGTATTTATTATCATTCCTTCATTGTCCCCAGGTACAAAATAATCCATGATATGTTTTACTGTACTTTCCATGTCCTTGGTATATTAGCCCTTCTGGCATCCTACAGTGTAGTCAAGGTAAGTCTTATTTCCAGTTCTTTCCAGATAGGCTTTTGTAAACTATGAGATTATAGGAGATGGAGAGGAGAGGAGAGGAGAGAGAGAGGAGAGGAGAGGAGAGGAGAGGAGAGGAGGAGGAGATGAGATAGAGTAGGAGAGGAGAGGAGAGGAGAGGAGAGGAGAGGAGAGGAGAGGAGAGGAGAGGAGAGGAGAGGAGGAGGAGAGGAGAGGCGAGGAGAGGAGAGGAGAGAGGGAGGAGGAGAGGATAGGAGAGGAAGAGGAGTATATGGATATATTAGGGAGAGAGAGGATAGTATAGGATAGGAGAGGGAGGAGATGAGAGGAGAGGAGGTGAGAGGAGAGGAGAGGAGATTAGAGTAAGAGGAGATGAGTAGAGGATAGGATAGGAGAGAGAGAGAGGAGTAGGGAGAGAGGGTGACAGGAGAGTAGTGAGAGGAGAGGTAGAGGATAGTAGAGTAGAGGAGAGGAGAGGATAGGTAGATTAGTTATAGTATATTATATATATATATATAGGAATATTATATTATTATATTATATTACATTAAATTACATTACATACTTAATTATAATATTACATTACATTAATTACATTACATTACATTACATATATTAAGTAAAGTGTCCCACAACACACCCGGAGCCTTCGGGTAGTCGGAGGTAAGGCTCCCACTTTTTCTGGCAAGGGCACTTTATGTCAGCGGGTTGTCAGCCCGCGGACGGCGCCTTTTCCCCAGAAACAAGCGTCTGGTACTCCTGTGGGGCGAGGTGAGTCGACCCCAGGACCAGAGGGAGGAGAGGAGAGGAGGCTAGGAGGGAGAGGAGAGGAGAGGAGAGGGAGGAGAGGTGAGGAGAGGATAGGAAGGTAGCGGGAGAGGAGAGTAGATGAGAGGAGAGTGAAGGAGAGGCGAGGAGAGGAGGGAGAGGAGAGGAGAAGGACAGGCAGACAGGACAGGACAGGACAGGACAGACATGACAGGGAATGACAGACAGAAGAGGGAGAGAGGAGAGGAGAGGAGAGAGAGGAATGAGAGGAGAGAGAGGAGAGTAGATGAGAGGAGAGGAGCGAGAGGGGAGGAGATGACGGAGAGGAGAGGAGAGGAATGAGAGGAGCGGAGAGTAGAGAGATGAGATGAGAGGAGAGGGAGAGGATGGGATAGGAGAGGAGAGGAGAGGAGAGGAGAGGAGAGGAGAGGAGAGAGGGGGTAGGAGAGGAGATGAGAAGAGAGGAGAGGAGAGGAGAGGAGAGGGGAGGGGGAGGAGAGGAGAGGAGGGAGAGGAGATGAGAGGGAGGGGAGGAGAGGATAGGAGAGGTGAGGGGAGGAGAGGAGAGGAGAGGATAGGAGAGGAGAGGAGAGGGAGAGGAGCAGGAGAGGAGAGTCGAGGAGAGGAGAGGGTGAGGAGAGGAGAGGGGGGGAGGGTGAAGGAGATGAGATGGATATGAGAGGAGGGAGAGGAGAGGGGAGGGGGGGGAGGGGTGGGGAGGAGAGAGAGGAAGGAGAGGAGAGGAGAGGAGAGGAGAGAGAGGAGAGGAGAGGAGAGGAAGGAGATGAGAGGCGAGTGAATGAGAGGAGAGGGAGGAGAGGAGAGGAAGGAGAGGGATAGGAGGGAGAGGAGAGGATGCGAGGAGAGGATAGGAGGGAGAGGAGAGTAGAGATATGATAGGCGAGGAGAGATAGGAGAGGAGAGGAGAGAGAGGGCGAGGAGAGGATAGGAGAGGAGGGAGAGGAGAGGATGCGGAGATTAGAGAGAGAGAGGAGGGAGAGGTGATGAGGTGTAGAGGAAGGCAGTAGGATAGTATATTATATGATAGGTATATTAGAGTTAGGATAGGAGTATGATATTATGGAGTATGTTATATTATGTTACATTATATTATGTTTATTATATTATTGTTGTATTGCTATATATTAATATATGAGATTATAGTATATGATATGAGATTATATTATATGTATTTATATTATATTATATTATATTATATTTATTATATACATTAATTAAATTACATTACATTACATTACATTATATTATATTAATTACATTACCTTCCATTACATTACATTACATTATTAAGTAAAGTGATCCCACAACACACCCGGAGCCCTTCGGGAGTAGGAGGTAGGCTCCCACTTTTTCTGGACAATGGGCACTTTTAGTCAGCGGTGTCCGCCCTGCGTGACGGCGCCTTTTCCCCAGAACAAGGTCTGGTACTCAGTTGTTAGAGCTGAGTCGACCCAGGACCATAGTGCCTATATTATAGGAGGGGAGAGAGGGGAGAGGAGAGGATAGGAGAGGAGAGGAGAGGAGAGGAGAGGGAGAGGAGAGAGAGGAAGTAGAGGAGAGGAGAGGAAGGAGGAGAGGAGAGGAGAGGAGAGGAGGAGGAGAGGAGAGGAAGGAGAGGAAGGAGAGAGATGACAGGACAGGACAGGACAGGACAGGACAGAACAGGACAGGAAGACAGGACAGGACAGAAGAGGAGAGGAGGAGGAGAGGAGAGGAGAGAGAGGAGAGGAGAGGTGGAGGAGTGAGAGGAGAGGAGAGTAGGGAGAGGAGAGGAGAGGAGAGAGAGGAGAGGAGAGGAGAGGAGAGGAGAGGAGAGGAGAGGAGATGAGAGGAAGGAGGGAGAGGAGGGATAGGAGAGGAGAGGAGAGGAGAGGAGAGGAGAGGGAGCGGGAGGAGAGGAGAGGAGGAGGGAGAGGAGAGGCGAGGGTGATGGGAGGAGAGGAGAGGAGAGGAGAGGAGAGGAGGGGGGAGGAGAGGAGAGGAGAAGGGAGGAGAGGAGAGGAGAGGAGAGGGGAGGGGAGGAGAGAGAGGAGAGGAGAGTGAGAGGAGAGGAGAGGGGAGTTAGAGGGAGAGAGGAGAGGGGAGGAGAGGGGAGGAGAGGAGAGGATGAGGGTAGAGGAGAGGAGGGAGGAGGAGGAGAGGAGAGGAGAGGAGAGAGAGGAGAGGAGAGGAGAGGAGATCGGGAGAGGAGAGGAGAGGGGAGGAGAGGAGAGGGGAGGGGAGGGGAGGAGAGGAGAGGAGAGGAGAGGAAGGAGAGGAGAGGAGAGCCGAGAGAGAGAGGAGAGGAGAGGAAGAGGAGGAGATAGGTAGAGTGAGGAGGGAGAGTAGAGGAGAGGAGAGGAGAGGAGAGGTGAGGAGGAGAGAATGAGAGGAGAGGAGAGGAGAGGAGAGGAGAGAGAGGGAGAGGAGAATGATAGGAGAGGAGAGGAGATGAGAGGAGAGGAGAGGGAGGAGAGCGAGGAAGGAGAGAGATAGAGGAGAGGCTAGGAGAGGGATGAGAGAGAGAGAGGATTAGATTTATTATTTTATATTAATATTATAGTATAGATATTATAGAGATTATTATATTATATTATTATATTATATTATATTAATTATATTATTTATATTATATTATATTATATAATATATGTTATTATATTATATTTATTTATATATATTATAGAATTATATTATATTATATTATATATATTATATTATATTATATTATATTATATTATATTATATTATATTATATTATATTATATTACATTATATTATATTATATTATACTGACCATTGTGCTTTTTCCAGCTGAATCGCCAGTTTCATCTCGTCCCGTTAAGTTCGTATATGTGGGCATCTGTAGAGTAGTGATGTTACGAATGTCCTCTTGAAGACATGTACAAGCGGATCATCTATTGCGCCACTTTTGAGGATATTGCCTTCGTTTGCCGTGTCCACTTATAAATGCTGTGTGCGGTTAATAGGATGTTTAGTTTATTCTGAGGATGACAGAAGAAGGAATCGTTTGCATTGGGAACCTTGGTGTGTTGTCCTTTGTTGCATTGTTGTCCCTTCTTCCTTAACAGCCCGCGATGAGGGTTTTGGGGTTTGAATATACTAGGTGGTGCTTTTTCAAGACAGCTTCTTTTGCATTTGTCAGCTATTTCATTCCGGATGAATCCGCGTGCGTTTGATACATGAGAATGTAGACCAATTTAGTTGTTTAAGGCTTCTGCGTTTGTTGTGTATTGTCCTTTAGAAAATTATGTTGGATGTTTCTCATAAATCAGGTTATTGGCTGTCGTGTAACGGGATATTTCTTTCCCTATATTATAATATATATTATATTCTATTATATTAGTCCACAGCTGTTGGTCTCGAGGTAGCGTGCCGTATTATCACGCGCGGGCCCGTGTTCGTCCGGTCGTGGACGTTTTTTGGGCGAGGTTTTATCGAGGTTTTTTCCCCTTAGACAAATTCAGGAACCACGTTAAGGCCCCAAACGGTCCCCGAATCATATTGCTATTATCATCATAATTTTTTATCATCATCCTTCACCGGGAGGAAAGCAAGGGAAGCTATCACACCTATCATTCTGCTGTAACTGTAGGTTAGCGTGAAAAGTTCTGTTGGTATGAAGGATTGCCTTCCGGCAGAATTACAATGGATGCATATTATATTACTTTAATTATATTATATATATTATATTCCACTATTTGATAGACTTTATGAATTATATTATATTATATTACATTTTATTATATTATATTATATTATATTTATATATTATATTTATTATATTTCTATTATATTTATTATATTATATTATATTATATTTATATTCTATTATCTTATTCTTATATATATTCTCTCTTATATCATGTCATATCTCTTTATTATCTTCTCTGCTATTCATCATGCTATTTAATTATATTATATTATATATATTTAGTATATTATATTACACATACACGACACTACTTACATTACATAATTTTATTATATTGTATGTTATTGCATGGCACTGTATTGTATGCATTGCATTGTCATTGTATTGCATTGTATTGGTTGTATTGTATTTATTGGATTGATGTATATTGATCGTATTGTATGTAGGTATTGTATTTATTATTATATTATATGGGAGAGGGAAGGAGAGGAGAGGAGAGGACGGAGGGAGAGGAGGGAGAGGATAGGAGATGAGAGACGAGGAAGGATGAGGAGAGGGAGAGGAGAGAGAGGAGACGAGAGCGAGGGAGAGGAGAGGGAGGAGAGGAAGAGGAGAGGAGAGGAGAGGAGAGGAGAGGAGATTGAGAGGAGAGGAGAGAGAGGAGGAGAGGAGAGGAGGGAGAGTACAGGGACAGGACAGGCAAAGACAGGAAAGGACAGGACAGGACAGGACAGGACAGGGAAAGGACACGGACAGACAGGACAGGGACAGGACAGGACAGGGACAGGACAGGACAGGACAGGAACAGAAAGGAGGAGGGAGAGGAGAGGAGGGAGAGGAGGGAAGGGAGAGGGAGAGAGGAGAGGAGAGAGAGGAAAAGGAGGGGAGAGGAGAGGAGAGGACAGGAGAAGAAAGAGATGAGAAGAGGAGAGGAGAGGAGAGGAGGGCGAGGATAGTTATATTATATTATATTATATTATATTATATATATTATATTATATTCTATTATATTATATTATATATATTATTATATTATATTATATTATATTATATTATATTATATTATATTATATTATATTATATTATATATATTATATTATTATATTGGTCCACCGCTGTGGTTTCGAGGTAGCGTGCTGTATTATCACGCAATGGGCCCGGGTTGGATCCCCGGTCGGGGAAGTTTTTTTGGGCGAGGTTTTTATCGAGGTTTTTCCTCACCTGTAAGACAAATTTCAGGAACACGTTAAGGCCCAAACGGTCCCCGAAATCATATGGCTATTATTATCATCATCATCATCCTTTTTATTATCATTATCATCATTCTTCACCGGTGTGGAAAGCAACGGGAAGCTACGACACCTACAATTCTCTAGTAAACTTGCAAGCATAGCGTGAAAATGTTATGATTGCAGTGAAGGATCTGCCTTCCGGAAGAATTACAATGGATGGATATTATATTACTATTAATATTACTATTACTAGTACTATGTTTATTACTATTACTATTACTATTATTACTACTCTTATTATTACTATTACTGCTATTACTTCTATTACTATTACTAATACTAATACCACTACTAGAACTACTATATTATTACTGTTACTATCACAATTACTATTACTACTATCACTATTTTACACTATTACTATCACAATCACTATTACTATCACTAATACTAATAGTATCACTAATACTAATACTATTACCATTACTATTTCTATTGCTATTGTTATTATTATTAGTATCACTGAGACTACAAGTATTTGAGAATAAAATACTTAGGAAAATTTTTGGACCAAAGAGAGATGAACAGACAGGTGAATGGAGAAGACTACTTAACAACGAACTACATGGTCTTTGTAGGAAGCCAGATATAATAAGAACAGTTAAGTCTCGTAGACTGCGATGGGCACGACATGTTGCACGTATGAGGAATGAAAGACTTGCATGGAAGCTTCTTGTAGGAAAGCCAGAGGGAAAACGTCCAGTTGGTAGACCAAGAATGAGGTGGGAGAATAACATTAACTATGATTTGAGGGAAGTAGATTATACAGGGAATGATTGGAAAGCATTAGCGCAGGATAGGGATGTATGGAGAGCTTATGTCCGTGCGGTCATGAACCTACGGGTTCGAGAGTGCCAGTGAGTAAGTAAGTAAGTAAGTATTACTATTAGTATTGCTATTAATATTACTATTACTAATACTACTATTACTACTATTATTAGTACCACTTCTACTACTACTGCTACGACTACTATTACTATTACTATTACTATCAAAATTACTATTAATATTACTGTTACTGTTTCTGTTACTGTTACTATTACTACTATTACTTTTACTATTACTGTTACTGTTAGTATTACTATTACTATTACTGTAACTATTACTATTACTATTACTACTACTATTACTATTTATATTACTTTTAGTACTCCTATTTCTATTACTATTTCTATTTCTATTACTATCAATAAAACTAAATATATGGTCACACGTAGAAATTCATTATATAATGGAAATGGACAGCTAATGAAAATGAGGGAAATTTTGAGGAAGTGGCTGAATTCAAATACCTAGGAACAGTAATCACAAATAGGAATGAGATGCGCAAAGAAATTAAACATAGGCTCAATTCTGGAAATGCGTGCTATTATGCATTGCAGAGACTCTTGATGTCCCAACTCCTTTCAAAAAACGTTAAACTGAAAATATATAAAAATATTATTCTACCTGTTATACTATATGGATGCGAAACATGGACTCTTACTTTAAGGGAGGAAAGGAGATTACAAGTATTTGAGAATAAAGTACGTAGGAAAATTTTTGGACCAAAGAGAGATGAACAGACAGGTGAATGGAGAAGACTGATTAACAATGAACTACATGGTCTTTATAGGAAGCCAGGTATATTAAGAACAGTAAAGTCTCGTAGAATGCGATGGGCAGGACATTTTGCACGTATGGGGAACGAAAGACTTGCATGGAAGCTTCTTGTAGGAATGACAGAGGGAAAACGCCCAGTTGGTAGACCAAGAATGAGGTGGGAGAATAACATTAACTATGATTTGAGGGAAGTAGATTATACAGGGAATGATTGGAAAGCATTAGCTCAGGATAGGGATGTATGGAGAGCTTATGTCCGCGCGGCCATGAACCAACGGGTTCGATAGTGCCAATGAGTAAGTAAGTAAGTATTTCTATTACTATTGTAAGTACTATTATTATTGATATGTCTATCACCACTACTAATACTATTTCTATTACAACTACTACTATTACTACTATTAATACTATATTATTTCTAATACTATTACTGTTACAATTACTACTGCTATTAGTACTATTATTACTATTACTACTACAGCTACTTTTACTAATACTGTTAATACTATTACTATTACTATAATTACTATTACTATTACGATTATTACTGCTATTATTATTAGTACGACTATTAATATTGCAATTACTATCACAATTACCAATACTATTACTATCACTATTATTATCATCACCATTACTATAACTAATATTATCACTATTACTATCACCAATACTAATACTATGAATAATACTAATACTATCACTAATTATATTACTATTACTATCACAATAAATACTACTGTTACTATTTCTATTACTATCACTATTACTGTTACTATTACTATCACTAATACTAATATTATCACTAATATTAATCCTACCACTAAAATTATTACTATCACTATTACTATCATTATTACTATCTCTATCAGTATTACTATCACTAATACTATCACTAATACTAATACTATCACTAATACCAGTACTATCACTAAGGGCCGGTTTCACCATCGCAGGTAACCGTTTTACTGCTTAAATTAAACGGCGCGTTTTCCAGCTTCAGTACAATTTGCTTTTCACCAACAACAGTAAATTTTCACCGGGAGTTATTTCGTCGTATTTCTTTAGTAAACCGTAACCGTACAAATTTGGGTCGGTAGAATCGGAGGGTGATATATAACGGAGGGTGATTCCTATATCAAAATGGCGTGTGAAAGACTGGACATTTTTAACATTTGAACGTGAATATGGTTTTAATTATTATTTTGAAGGCAATTGAATTGAAAATATTCTAGTTGGGTAGAAGAACTCTGTGAATAGATTGAAAATTACGACTACAGTGATATCGCAGACTTTCGAAGATACCAGATACATTTCGATCATCGGAGAGGTAAGTTTACTTCATTAGTGAAACTGACTTCATTGATGTATAATACCAGTACTTTACACAATGAATTACTAATTTTATTCACTCATGCCTATATATTTAAAACCAAGTTAGTATCGGAACAAAATAATGTGAGGTTATGTTTATTATTAATTAACTATTTTTAACTATGTATTTAATTGTTGATTACAGACATATATTTTAAAAAGTATTTGGGTTTTATTTGATATTCATAATATTTTGAGTTCTTAAATACAGTAGGCCTATTTTTGTTAAAATTGTTAGCAAGTAATTTAATCTAGTATGAATACTATCCTATTATATAAAACAAGTAAGGCCTAAATAAATGAAAGTTTAATTCGTTAATGAAAATTACTCTATTCATGTATATACCAGTATTTTACACATTTAATTACTAATTTTATTCCCTCATGAATACATATTTAAAACCAAGTTAGTATCATTACTAAATAATGTGAGGTATTTTTATTATTTATGGACTATTTTTTAACTAAGCCTATATTTAATTACCAATTACAGAAATATATTTTATAAAATATATGGTTTTATTTGACATTCTTAATATTTTGGGATATTAAATACAGTAGGCCTACTTTTGTTAAAATTGTTAGCAAGTATCGTAATTAAAATCTAGTATGTGTATACCTATTATATAAAACAAGTAAGCAGATCCTAGGTCTAAATACAAGTATTTCTAGAGATAATTTCCAAAAATGTGTTAATCTTAAATGCCATGTAGATAATCAGTACCGGTAATATATCTGACATCCAAGAAAATTGTCCTGTTATTTAACGTTAGAGCAGTGGGGATTATACTAAAATTGTATAATGGCCTAACGTATTATTATCATTCATTATAAGATCAAGTATTTATCTGAAAACATGTTCCAGAACAGAACAGTCATTATATGTAATGCAGCAGTTTCTCTATTATTTGATTTTATTATTCTAATTCTGTAATACTACTTTTCATTAAATAATTATGTTTTGACGAGTCTTAATCTTGTAGACTACACACATGTAGCACTAAAAATAATTCATGAAATAATTACAGATCAATGATAACATTTGATATATCAGCATATGCAAATCTATGACACACAGAAGTTACAATTGTAAGAAATGCAAGTTACTAAGCATACAGTAATCCTTATATATTATACACTAGTATTATTCTATGTTGATTTTGAAGTCTATAATTTTAATTATTGATGAAATAACTTCAGCTAGTTATGAATAATTCACTTGTACTACTATATGCGTGTATTATGTGAGTTGTTGATCTGTACAATACAATAAGTTTATATTACAAATTGATTTTTCTTTTCTTCAGAAATCAAACCATTTCTCCAATAAATCAGCTGCTCCTCTTTTGGACAATGATTATATGAGTGTTGTTGGTCTTTCAGGGGTTAGGATATCAACAGTCCTAATATTGTCCACCGAGTCAGTTGTGCCATTGCAAGTTCTTGACTTCAAGTTACATCCCTAAAGACTGGAAGGAAGTTCAATGGATTACACAGACAAAGAATAACGATCTGATGATGGTGTTGCAGAATAGTTCAAGTAACTTGAAATACTACTTCTCTTTAAAAGTGAAGGCTATTTGTAAATCAAGTATGAAATTTTGTGACATCGTTGCTAGGTGACGTGAAAGCAGCATGACAGCAATATATTTAATATCTGAGTAATTACAAAGAACAATTTATGGCAATTTATAACATTTGCAACTATTAAGTCTAACACATTAAGTCTATGCACATCAGTCTTAAATTTACAAAAGCTTAAAAAATAACTCACCCTAGTTTACATTTCTCATTTTGTAAAATGTAACGTTGTTAGAACTCCGCCATTGCCGGTCCCAAACTCGGACGAGAAAGGAGGAGGGGGAGGAGTAACAACTCGTAAAAAAACCTTGGTTCAGCTGGCCCGGCTGATAGTACCAAGTGAGGGCCCCTTACAAGGGAACGGTGAAGACGTCAACGGCAATGAAGGCGGAGAGGGATACCCTTAATACGGCAGATTTGGCGGAAGAGGCACTCTACCCTCACTCTGGGAAAGGGAGAAGAACCGCTGCATTGCGGAGAAGGAGAAACTTCAAAGGCTAAGGGAGCATCCCCTACAGAAAAGCATGCCTATCAAAGAGGCACTGAGGTGGCAACCCCACCACTGGACTTACCCAACTATAGGCTGGTAACCTATAATGGGGAAAACTTTAAATGCTCGAAAGACTACAAGAAATAAGCAGGCTGATAATAAAACTGTGACGACAGGCAAAGAACAAAGGATTTATGATTACTGGAATTTTCAACCCTAAAGGCAAAAGAGACCTGGGAAGACCCTTCAACCAATGGAAAGATCAGTTTTTGTAGTCGCAGAACGGGCATCATCACCCAATACTGCATTCGGAAGAAGAAGAAGAAGTAACGTTGTTAGTTAGGTCATATAACTTTGTTATAATTTCTCTATAATTTTTTTTTCAAAATTGGGTTTGGAGAGATAGATTTCAAGATGATACATATGTTAAAACAGATGTCCATGTTAATGTATTTCTGTCTTCTTTGTTACACACTTGCAGACAACATGTGCAATGAATCTTAAATCAGAATGTTGAAGGTTACTGAGAAGCTCTTCAGTTCTAGGAAGTGATGTAGGAATTAATTTAAAACTGATTAATGAATTTCATATCATGGGGCTACTGATGTTTTACACAATATTTTAAGATATGCAGGTGAGCAAGTACTTCAAAATGTTCTTAATCTCAATTTAGTTGCATTATTTGAGAAAGAAAAATATAATTTTAAACCAGACAACAATGGTGTAAAATGAAGGCTCATCAAATCCCATTGTAGAGTAAATTGTTAATTATATTTTTGTTCTATAATACTTTAGTCAGTGATGATACTATAATAATTTTAAAATATTTTAGGTTTTTATGTGATTTATTGTTATACATATACTTTCTTAATTAGCTTGGTGTTCATAAGCATGCAACTAATATAAACTATTCAAAGTAATGGTCAGTAAACTTAAAATGTGCAGTACAATTATAAGTATTTTACTACAACTGATTGACTGTCTCAATAAAATAATTAGTGAACATTTCAGAGATGCTGTTGAATGTTATGCAGTATGAAATTATAAAATGAGTAAATTATATTCCTCAGTCTTATTGTTTTGCAGTTTGTTATATCTGATAGAAACAATATGATATTTGAAGCAGTAAATAATAGAGTTTATTTTAAATTAATTATTGTATAATTTTGTAAAATATTAAATAAAGTATAATTTCAAAATAATTACTTCTATGTGTTACACTAGTGTTTTCAAGTCATTTTCAAACATATTCCTGTATTTAATGTTTTATTTTAGGAAGTAATATTTTGAGGTTCTTTTAATTAAATTATTTGGAGTCTGTTCACCTTACCTCAATATTAATGTTGATTTGTTCTTGAACATTAATATTGAGGTAAGATGAACAGACTCCAAATAATTTAATTAATATTCCTGTATGTTACGTTGGAGACTACGTTTCCTTGAGGAAATGCAGTGATGGAATTGAAGACATTAGGAAAGAGGAGAGGCATGTCAATAAATGTGATAACAAATCAGTTAAGGACACTTTCATATAGCTTGAGCAGTGAAATTTATATGGGCTAAATTACGGAACAAAAGTAAGGCTAGTTACTGAGATATTTGATAGTGAAAAAAATAGGTAAGTCTATAGTGAACAGTGGAAAAGGAAAGCAAGTAATTTTAATCCAATTGCTGCAGAGCAGGTGTAGGGTAATAGAATTGGATTTATTCAATATTGGTCTGATTTGGGAGGAGAATTACATGTACACTATTTTTTCATTGAAGTGCTTCATATGTTGTTTTACTAGTAATATTGTGCGAGAAAATTGAAAACTGGAATCACATACATTCAAAGTGAAAGAACAGTGTGTCTTATGAAAGCTGTAAGAAGAGGAAGAGTTTTTGGCAGGATGAAAGACACTAAGAAAATATTGAGAGCTCAGACTCATGAAACAGGTTAAAATGTTTGAAACGTATTGATGTAAATTAGCAAAATTAATTAATCAACAAATTCAAAATTTACAGTGTTAGAGGTACAATCTTTATACACATGTTTGGTCTAATTACATCCCACAATATTAAACAGAGGAGGCCAAAAAGAAATGAAGATGATGCCTTCCTTCATAGTAACGTTTCAAATACAAGGTAAGAATTTCATATGAAAATGATGCTAATGAAATAAAGATATATGTCAAAAATGTTTCAGGATTATAAATGCCATTTCAAAATTATCATCATCCTGCCAGATATTAGTCCTAGAAGAACTATTACAGCCTGAGAAAGCGGTTTTCGTGCCATCTTTTCATAGGTCGACCAAGTGACCGTTTCCCATTTGGACAGTAGTTCATTATTGCCTTGGGGATCCTGGATCTAGCCATTCTTGAGACATGTTCCTTCCAGTCTGGTGATGTAGTCCAGTATTGGTGACACATTAAGTCCTTGAAAGATTTCTACATTTTTCTTTCGATCCCATTTGGTGTAGCCAGCTGTTAGGCGCATAAATTTCATCTCACAAGGTGTCGGTCTGCTTTCATCTCTGGTCCTTATAGTTCACGCTTCACTCCCATAACATAGGACTGGTCGAGCCATTATTTGATAAAGACGAGTACGAGTTGATTTTTGCACTAATGAAAGTTTTAAAACTCTATTAATGATTCCATTGATTTGTTGAATTTCACAATTTTCTCTGGTAAATCCAAATTTTCAATAAAAGAGAGTTTATATCCTAAATAAGTAAACTCATTAACTCTCTCCAAAATTTTATTTAAAAAAATGTTGCTTGGTATTGGGGATTTTCTACAAAAGCCATTATTTTAGTTTTATTGGTAGATATTTCCATTGAATATTTCTGGGATATCACATTTAAATTATGTACTGACCATTGTATATCATCTTCAGATGTTGCTAGTAAAACAAGATCATCTGCAAACATTATTATATAGAGAATTGAAAATATCCGAAAATCTATAAATACAAATGCAGAGGTAGGCAAGAATATGCGAGACAAACACACCAACAGGCAGAACAAATTATCCAAAGCTGGTTATGGAACACACATCATTTAAGGGTCCTGAAAATCATTATAGCATAAAGAAAACAGAAGTTGTATTTACCTGGGTAACTGTGTATTTTAACAATGTATAACGTGTATAAAGACAATTATTCAGAACACTTTATATCTTCTGAAATATATTAAACCATTTTCATATCACAGTTCAAAATTTCCTTCAGATGCCCCAGAAACAATTCGTATAGTATGTGATGAATTTACTGCTAATAAGAAGTCACTCCTGATCAGATAAGTACCACTGCAAATGAAGAGATGAGGCTGGAGATAGAGAAGAAGGTAATGTATCTTGAAACTGAATATAAGATTCACATAGCAAGAACTGAGATTATTTATAATGACCAGAGGGAAGCATGGAAGAGAAGTACTACATTTATTTCCATGGATTTTCAGAAAAATCTCCCCTGTACAAACATTATATATTAGAAGCAACAATTTAGCTACTTTTCTTTTAACATTCACAAGTTGTCTGATAACAAGGTCATTTTCTATATTTATTCTGAAACTCATGGTAGGAAAAGAGCCAATAAGGTAAGTTCATTTTCTAATCAGTATATTACAAACTTCCTTAAGCTGAAAATCCAGTATTTAAATATATTCTGTGACTCTGCAGGAGGGCAAATAAAAATTTACATGCTCTTTAGATATTTACACTACATTGTTCATTAGAAGACACATTTGCAGTCAGTCCTTGTCACATTCCCAATAAGTGGACCAACATACCTAGAATGTTACAAGGGTATGGGTCTGATAAAGTTGAAAATTTTAGTGAAATCCCTTAAGACTGTGTTGGAGTATTCCAAAGTGCAATAATGAAAATAACTAATATATGTAAGACAAATAGAAAACTCTCCCTGTTCTTATAAATAGCTAAATGATCCAGGAACAACCAAAAAAAATTGAGCTTCCGAAGTTCTACTCAAAGTTTTACAAATTAAACTAATCTGTTCCAACACAAGTTCATCCAGAGATAGGACTTTCCTACATTATGATTACGCCAGAATAACCATCAAGCACAAAGGTTTGTAAATCTAGCAATTCTATGTATTGAGAGGGGAAAATGTTGGAATTTTTTTGTAGGACCTATCAACATTTTTTGTTGTTTGATAGCTCCAAATCGCCTTATATACATAACATGGCTTGCATTATTATCATCATTTTGCATGTCATTAAATAATTCTTCCAGGAATGAGGGTTGACAGCAAGCAACGTTGTCAGGAGATGGATTAGATAATTTCTAAACACTGTAATACCTGGTCCAAACCAAAATAATTACTCTTCTTATACCATTAAAATGGCTTGTTCCATGAAAACTTTTCCATAATCCAAATATACTAAAGCATTCCAACAATAATGATGATGATGATGGTGATGATAATATCACACTGTCATATTATATTAATGTAAAACAGGTGTTTTAAATCAATCTTTAGGTTAATTAAAAACAGGCCTAATCAAGAAAAAAATATTTTTCGCCGTTCCGAATTTTTCATGGGTCATTTCTTATTTACTATAGTTCCAATGTTTCTATATTAATTCTATTATAGTTTTGAAAATCTTCCGTTGGGCATATTCTTTATTTCTTGGCACTATGTACCACGTGCACTACATACGACGTGATCTGTCGAACGTGTTTGTGTTGGTTCAATGTGTTTATTTTGGTCTCTATGGTAACGCGATAAGTAACAAACAATAGCATTTCTTTCCCCTCCTTCAAAATTGTTCCGCTTGAATATGAGGTATGAGAAATATACGATTCAAAATAATTTAACGGTAAGCCTGCAGTTTGTTTACGTCGGTCATATATGGCGTGGTGAAACGCAAACACGCTTAGTTATTTTTCACCCGGTTATGTAACTCTTCGGTAATGGTGAAATTTTACCTATGTTGGTGAGACCGGCCCTATTATTAGTAATTATCACTATTAATATCACTAATACCATCATTAATATTAATACTATCACTAATACTATTAGTATTACTATTTCTATCACTATTACTATCACTATTATTATCACTAATACTAATACTATCACTAATACGATTACTATCACTAATACTATTACTATCACTATTACTATTACTATCACTAATTCTATCACTAATACTAATACTATCACTAATGCTATTGCTATTACTATCAATATTACTATCACTATCACTATCACTAATACTATTGCAATCACTATTACTATTACCATCACAATTACTATTAATATATTATCACTATCACTAATATTATCACTGATACTAATACTACCACTAATTCTAATACTATCACTAATACTATTACTGTCGCAAATACTATTAGAGTTACTGTTACTATTACTGTTACTGTTGCTATTACTTTACTATTATTATTATTATTATTATTATTATTATTATTATTATTATTATTATTATTACTATTATTATTATTATTATTATTATTGGAAAAATACAAGAAAAACGTTTGAAATGGCAAGGACACCTCCTAAGAATGGAATAAGAGAGAATAGCAAAGTTGATTCTTAACTGGAAAGCTAATGGAAGAAGTGGAAGAGGCAGGCCTAGGGAACAATGGATGGACGGATTGAAGATAAGTATGGAAGCTAGAGATTTGAGGGACGAAGATGCTTTAGGCAGGAACCTCTGGCGACAAATCACTTTGGGTTGAAGGAGAAACACTGTATCGTGGAATAATCCTAAATAAAAAATATATCTCAGAATCTGGAAAATGGCTCTAGTTTTCCTACACCGAAATCAAACACTCCCAAAACACTCGATGATTAGAGACAAATTAGCATTTTCCCCTGTTTATCTAAAGCACTGGAACACATAATACACTCACAGTTAACAGACTACCTCACCACACACGACTTACGTGATGAGCATCAGTCTGGGTTCAGAACAGGACATCATACAAGTACTGCACTACTTGACATTGTAGAGGACATAAAAAAGCAAACTCACCGCAATAGTCCTACTCGACTACAGCATACCCTTTGACACAGTTGATATAGGCTTAGCAATCAGTTTCTGTTAGTAATCGCATTTCTTCCCGGCGCTTAGTGAGAAAAGTGTACATCGAGGCGGCGTCCTCACTCCTCTTCTCTTCTCAATTTATATTAATGACGTGACCAAGAAACTACAAAACTGCAAGCATCATCTTTACGCCGACGACTTACAGATTTACACACACTTTAGGCCTAACGAAATTAATAAATTCATTGGCAAAGTAAACACTGACCTTAGACATATATCTTTATGGTCCAGACAATATGGACTAAAACTAAATGTAAACTAAACGCAAGCAATAACTATCGGACATCCGAAATTATTTAACTCCATAAACAATGGCAATATGCCGGCTGTCATTTTAAGTAACGAACAAATTCCTTATACCGACGTCGTTAAAAATTTGGGACTTTACGTAGATTCTAATTTAAATTGGTATGCCCACGTAAAACAAACATCTAAAAAGATTTTCCCCATAATGCATTTCCTAAAGCGTCTCAAAAATATTCTTCCTACAGCTCTTATAAGAATTTTAATTCAAACCTTATTGATGCCGCATTTTGACTATTGCTACGTTCTACTAACTGAAATAAGTGATGGATTATCTGACAATCTGCAGCGTGTCCATAATATGTGTATCAGTTTTAAATGTAATGTTCGAAAATAAGATCACATTTCTCCATTATTCCACGAATTGCCATGGCTACATCTAAAAGAGAGAATAAAATCGCACTGTCTAATTCTCTTATTTAAGATCCTACATACCTCAATTCCCAATTATTTACCATCTCGTGTCTAGTATCTTTCCTCAAACCATATCTTAAACACATGATCACAATATAGTCTCTTGGTCAATATACCGCAACATAAGACATCACATCACTCCATGTCATATACTAATCTTCACTTATCGCAACTGGAATTCCCATACAAAAGAAATATGGGGCTGCCGGTCATTCGCATCTTTTAAAAGAAATTATATTAATATTTACTCTAGACTCGACTTTATCAATACCCAGTGTAAGGTAGATATATTAAGTAGTGTTTCGCGAATAATTTACCATATTTATACTATTATGATTATTATTATTATTATCATATTATTAGTACTATTATAGTAAATATTATTATTGTTATTATTGTATAAAATGTCGTTTGCACATGAAGTTTACATAGCTACATTTAATATATCTTTAACTGTTTATAATTAGTATAGTGTACATCTATATTTGTCAAATATTTATTTTATCTGTGCTGGTTGAGTGGAACTGAAGGCCGTATTGTCTTAACTCTGCCAGAATATATTAAACATTATTATTATTATTATTATTATTATTATTATTATTATTATTATTATTACGTGCATATGGCATTTATTGATCTGGAAAAGGCATATGACTCTGTACCCATCAACAAGCTTTGGGTAGCAATGGAGAAGTTTGGAATACCTAAATCTCTTATACATTTTATACAAAGAATGTATGATTGTAAAGCAAGTATTAAGGTTGGAAATATATTATCCTCAGAATTTGATGTAACGAAAGGATTAAGACAAGGATGCGGGATGTCACCAACAGTGTTCATGATATATTTAGAAGATGTATTAATGAAATGGAACAAGTCATGTTGGGGAATGGGAATCAACATTAATGACCGTTTACTACACCATTCATTATTCGCTGATAACCAGATTATAATAGGACAAGATAAAGAAGATATAGAATATATGATGAGAAAGTTGATAGAAGCATTTGAGGTAGGTGGACTGAAGATTAATTATATTAAAACATAATATATTCTGAAGACCTAAAAATAAATAATATGATAATTAAACGTGTTGTAGAATTTAAGTATCTTGGATCTATAATAGATAAATCTGGTGCTTGTAAAAAATATATTATTAACGGAGCAAATTGTGCAACGAAGACGATTAGATCCCTGAATGATCTTTTATGGAATATAAATTTAACCAGAAAAAAAAGAGATTATACAGACAATAAAAGAAAGTATACTTACATATGGATCAGAAAGCTGCACAATAAATGAAAGGTTGCAGAAAACAATCTTGGCGACAGAAATGGATGGATTAGGATACGTATGGGAATATCCAGGCTACAACATATTCGAAATACATATATCAGACAAGAAATGGATGCACAAGGAACTGTTATCGATAGGATAACAAAGAGAGCTTTACAGTGGTAGGACATGTAGAAAGGATGTCGGAAGTCCAGTGGCCTAAACAGGTGTTGCATTGGAGGGTACCAGGCAGAAGGAAGAAGTGGATAAGTAGAAGAGCATGGTATGAGGGAATATATGATGCCATGATGAAGAGGGGTATGGAGGATGGACAATGGGAAAATAGGAATCTCTGGAAAGCAGGAATCAAGGGCAAACTGCTGTAAAGTGGAAAGCCTGTATTCAGTATTAAGTAAGTATAAATAGAATAGGCCAATTATATAAAAATGTATATTGCATTTTTGTCCCGGTTGTGTGCATTTTATACAATAATAACAATAATAATATTTACTATAATAATAGTCATAATATGATAATAATAATAGTATAAATATGGTAAATTATTCGCGAAACACTACTTAATATATCTACCTTACACTGGCTAATGATAAAGTCGAGTCTGGAGTAAATATTAATATAATTTCTTTTAAAAGATGCGAATGACAGGTAGCCCCTTATTTTTTATGGTAGCGAATTCCAGTTGCGATAAGTGAAGATTAGTATATGACATGGAGTGATGTGATATCTTATGTTGCGGTATATTGAGCAAGAGACTATATTTTGATCATGTGTTTAAGATATGGTTTGAGGAAAGATACTAGACACGAGATGATAAATAATTGGGAATTGAGATATGTAGGATCTTAAATAAGAGAATTAGACAGTGCGATTTTATTCTCTCTTTTAGATGTAGCCATGGCAATTCGTGGAATAATGGAGAAATGTGATCGTATTTTCGAACATTAAATATGAAACTGATACACACATTATGGACACGCTGCAGTTTGTCAGATAATCCATCACTCATTTCAGTTAGTTGAACGTCGCAATATTCAAAATGCGGCATCACTAAGGTTTGAATTAAAATTCTTATAAGAGCAGTAGGAAGAATATTTTTGAGACGCTTTAGGAAATGCATTATGGGGAAAATCTTTTTAGATATTTGTTTTACGTGGGCATACCAATTTAAATTAGAATCTACGTAAAGTCCCAAACTTTCAACGACGTCGGTATAAGGAATTTGTTCGTTACTTAAAATGACAGCCGGCATATTGCCACTGTTTATGGAGTGTAATAATATTTAGTTTTAGCCCATATTGTCTGGACCATAAAGATATAAGTCTAAGGTCAGTGTTTACTTTGCCAATGAATTTATTAATTTCGTCAGGCCTAAAGTGTGTGTAAATCTGTAAGTCGTCGGCGTAAAGATGATGCTTGCAGTTTTGTAGTTTCTTGGTCACGTCATTAATATAAATTGAGAAGAAAAGAGGAGTGAGGACGCCGCCTCGATGTACACTTTCCTCACTAAGCGCCGGGAAGAAATGCGATTACTAACAGAAACTGATTGCTAAGCCTATATCAACTGTGTCAAAGGGTATGCTGTAGTCGAGTAGGACTATTGCGGTGAGTTTGCTTTTTTATGTCCTCTACAATGTCAAGTAGTGCAGTACTTGTATGATGTCCTGTTCTGAAACCAGACTGATGCTCATCACGTAAGTCGTGTGTGGTGAGGTAGTCGGTTAACTGTGAGTGTATTATGTGTTCCAGTGCTTTAGATAAACAGGGGAAAATGCTACTTTGTCTCTAATCATCGAGTGTTTTGGGAGTGTTTGATTTCGGTGTAGGACGAACTAGAGCCATTTTCCAGATTCTGAGATATATTTTTTATTTAGGATTATTCCACAATACAGTGTTTCTCCTTCAACCCAAAGTGATTTGTCGCCAGAGGTTCCTGCCTAAAGCATCTTCGTCCCTCAAATCTCTAGCTTCCATACTTATCTTCGGTGTCTCTCTTCTGCCGGTGTTTGGAAAAAATTATTGCACAGTGCTATATAACAGGCTAAAAAATTGGATACATGAAAATAATAAAATTTCACGATACCAAGCCGGGTTCAGGGAAGGCTTCAGGACGGCGGACAACCTATTTGTCCTGAGAACTGCAATTAACAGATGTTTGAGTGTCAAACGAGGCAGGTTACACTGTACTTTTATAGATCTGAAAAAAGCATTTGACTCTGTTGAACGCAATGCCCTATGGCAGAAATTATGGCAACTAGGAGTATCGGGAACTATGATTAGGGCGCTAATGGGAATTTATAAAAAAGTGGAGTTCTGTGTTAAATATGGGAGGGACCAAGTTTCAGAAGAAAATATAAAGGCAGTTAAGGGTGTAAAACAGGGATGCGTATTGTCACCACTGTTATTTAACTTATTTATAGACGATGTAGCTTTGATGCTGGAAGTAGAGGGGATCGATGCTCCAACGGTGGGTGAGCGAAGTATTCCTGTTCTAATGTATGCAGATGACTTATGCCTCTTTTCCACAAAAATAGATGGCATGCAGAAGGGTTTAGATTTACTATCGACATACTGTACGACTTGGGGACTTACTGTTAACGTTAGCAAAAGAAAGCCATGACTTTTAAAAACGGGTCGGTATACAGCGGGAGGGAAAAGTGGACATACCGTGGTGAGAATTTAGAAAATGTTAAAAACTTTGTCTACTTGGGGATGACTTTGACAATGAATGGAAAATGGACGAGACACATCGAAAATGTAACAATGAGAGCTTGGTGCCGGACAAGCGAAATTCTTACTAATATGTCAAAATTGCGAAACATACCGATGCGTACGCTAGAACAGGTTTATTCTTCGACTGTGAGAGCGACCATGCTGTATGGCTCAGAATTATGGGGTTGGGAACGAACGGGGACACTAGATAAAATTCAACCTATGTTTCTTAAGAAATCGATGAGATTAGCAACGGGGACTTCAAATTGTGGCATACTGAAATAATTCTGTACATTTTCGGACACAATAAAGGGGAAAAATTATGGATATTAAGTATTGGTTGGACATAATAAACAGGAATCAAGACTCGCTTAGAGCAGAGTGTTACAATGAACAGAAAAGGCAGTGTGTTTCGGGAGATTGGGTAATCGGTGTAGAAAGGGGATTGAAGGGCATAGGGATGGGTTGGGTATGGGAGTGGAGTACGCGGAATAATAGAAATGTTTAGAGGACAGTTAAGAACAGACTAATCGATATAGACCGGCAGTATATAGAAGCAGAGTGTAGCCAGAAAATATCGCTCACCCTGCAGACGGAACTGAAACTTTCGTGGGGAAGGGAGAAATACATTGACTCTTTGGATGGGGATGGTAGAAGTGCTATTGTATGGTTTCATTTGGGGGGATGGATGGTCCATAATTTAACAAATGATGAAGGCATTAAACTATGCCCACTATGCGATGACCATGAAAACTGGCAGCATATTATAGCATTCTGTAGAGAGACAGAACAACTTAGATTACAGATGCTGCCGGAGAGATTTCTCAGGTCGGATCGAGGGAGAGTGGCGTGTTGGGATCTTTTAGGACGCATCGAGAGTGAATCAAAAACATGCAAATTTTGGGTACAGTAAGAAAATTGAGATATAACAAAATTGTAGATTAAGGATATATGTATTAACAACAAGAAGAATCTCAATATGGTCTTTGTTTTCGATCTTTAATTATGTTATATAATAAGTAGGTCCGATAAGTTGAATAGTCTGATAGTGTATTTGATGCCTGCAGCGACGGGGGGAGGGGGGTATGAGCGTGCGGTGTATATATGTGTGGGGGTGTGTGGGTGTATGTGTGTGTGTTTTTTTTTCTAATTTGTTTTCTAGCATTTTTTTTAATATTAATGTACGGAATATGGATGAATGTAGATATGTATTATTGTGATTTAGTGTAGACATAGATTTTACTTATATGTAGCCTGTTATTGTTTTTTGATACAGGTGTATTTGTAGGTATTTGTTTATATTATTAGGTTTATTTTTTATTCATGGAAAAATAATGCACGTACGGCCAAGCAGGCCCGTGCGCAATGTAAATGCATATGCATTTTCTTTATTCTGAAAAAAAGGCAATAAATTCCATATTCTATTCTATTCTACTTATCTTCACTCCGTCCATCCATCGTTCCCTAGGCCTGCCTCTTCCACTTCTTCCATTAGCTTTCCAATTAAGAATCAACTTTGGTATTCTCTCTTATTCCATTCTTAGGAGGTGTCCTTACCATTTCAAACGTTTTTCTTGTATTTTTCCAATAATAATGATGATAATAATAATAATCATAATAATAACAATAATAATAATAATAATAATAATAATAATAATAATAATAATAATAATAATATTAGTAATGTAATAGTAACAGTAACAGTAACAGTAATAGTAACATTAACTCTAATACTATTTGTGACAGTAATAGTATTAGTAATAGTATTAGTATTAGTGGTAGTATTAGTATCAGTGATAGTATTAGTGATAGTGATACTATAGTAATAGTAATTGTGATAGTAATAGTAATAGTGATTGCAATAGTATTAGTGATAATAATAGTGATAATGATAGTAATATTAATAGTAATAGTAATAGCATTAGTGATAATATTAGTATTAGTGATAGAATTAGTGATAGTAATAGTAATAGTGATGGTAATAGTATAAGTGATAGTAATAGTTAGTGATAGTAATCGTATTAGTGATAGTATTAGTATTAGTGATAGTAATAGTGATAGTAATAGTGATAGAAATAGTAATACTAATAGTAACAGTAATAATATTAGTGATAGTATTAATATTAGGGATACTATTAGTGATATCAATAGTGATAGTTATAATAAGAGTGCCGGTTTCACTAACATAGATAAAATTTCACCATTACCGAAGAGTTACATAACCGGGTGAAAAATGACTAAGCGTGTTTGCGTTTCACCACGCCATATATGACCGAAGTAAACAAACTGGAGGCTTATCGTTAAAATTATTTTGAATCGTATATTTCTCATACTCATATTCAAGCGGAACAATTTTGAAGGAGGGGAAAGAAATGCTATTGTTAATTACTTATCGCGTTATCATAGAAACCAAAATAAACACATTGAACCAACATAAACACGTTCCACAGATCACGTCGTATATAGTGCACGTGGTAGTTAGTGCCAGAAATAAAGAACATGCCCAACGGAAGATTTTCAAAACTATAATAGAATTAATATAGAAACGTTGAAACTATATGAAATAAGAAACGACCCATAAAACATGCGTAACGGCGAAAAATATTTTTTTCTTGATTAGGCCTGTTTTAATTAACCTAATGATTGATTTAAAAACCTCTTTTACATCAATATAATATCATAGTGTATTATTATTATCATTATCATTATTGTTTTTGGAATGCTTTAGTATATTAGGGTTATGTAAAAGTTTTCATGGAACAAGCCATTTAATGGTACAAGAGTAGAATTATTTTGGTTGGGACCAGGTATTACAGTGTTTACAAAGTATCTAACCCATCTCCTGACAATGGTGCTGCTGTCAACACTCATTATTATTTAATAACATGCAAAATGATGATAATAATGCAAGCCATGTTATGTATATAAGGTGATTTGGAGCCATCAAGCAACAAAATCTGATGAGAGATCCTTCGAAAGGGTTCCAACATTTCTCCCTCTCAATACGTAGAATTGCTAGATTACAAACCCTTGTGCTTCAAGGTTATTTGGTGTAATCATAATGTAAGAAAGTCCTGTCTGTGGATGAACTTGTGATGGAACACATTAGTTTAATTTGTAAAACTTTGAGTAGGTCTTGGGAAGTTCAACTTTTCTGGTTATTCCTGGACCAATTATAAGAACAGTGAGAGTTTTCTTTTTGTCTTACATATATTCATTATTTCCACTGTTGCACTTGGAATACTACAACCCAGTCTAAAGGAATTTCACTAAAAATGTTTGACTTTATCAGACCCATACTTTTGTTACATTCTAGGTATGTAGGTCCACTTAATGGGAATGTGAAAGAACTGACAGCAAATGTGTCTTCTAATGAACAATGTAGTATAAATATCTAAAGAGCATGTAAATTTCATTTGCCCTCCTGCAGATTCAAATATATTTAACTACTGGATTTTTGGGTTAAGGATGTTCGTAATATACTGATTAAGATATGAAGTTACCTTATTGCCTCCTTTCCTACCACGAGTCTCAGAATAAATATAGAAAATGACCTTTTTATCAGGCAACTTGTGAGTGTTGAAAGAAAAGTAGCTTAATTGTTGCTTGTAATATACAATGTTTGGACACGAGAGATTTTACTGAAAATCCATGAAAATATATTTAGTACTTATCTTCCATGCTTCCCTCTGGCCATTATAAATAATCTCAGTTCTTGCTATGTGAATCTTATATTCAGTTTCAAGATACATTACCTTCTTCTCTATCTCCAGCCTCATCTCTTCATTTGCAGTGGTACTTATCTGATCAGGAGTGACTTCTTGTTAGCAGTAAATTCATCACATACTATCCGAATTGTTTCTGGGGCATCTGAAGGAAATGTTGAACTGTGATATGAAAATGGTTTAATACATTTCAGAAGATATAAAGTTTTCTGAATAATTGTCTTTATACACGTTATACATTTTTTATTATTGATTTCGTACATCTCAATGATGGATAAATCATATTTGAAGAGAAAAATTATACGCTCAGACCGGGACTTGAACCCGGGACCCTTGGGTCTCTAGACCAAGTGCTCTACCAACTGAGCTACCTGAGCAAGTACCGATCTAAACGCAAATCTTTCTCTATATACATTGTAATTCCCATCCACCAAATGCTGTGAAGCCATGCTTCTATCTTGCAAATGGCGGCTCCTTTATTAAGAAGACATATTTGGGAATTATACATTACAGCCAGTACGGCCTTTTCCAAGTTTTTATTATTGATTTCGTACATCTCAATGATGGATAAATCATATTTGAAGAGAAAAATAATACGCTCAGACCGGGACTTGAACCCGGGACCCTTGGTTCTCTAGACCAAGTGCTCTACCAACTGAGCTACCTGAGCAAGTACCGATCTAAACGCAAATCTTTCTCTATATACATTGTAATTCCCATCCACCAAATGCTGTGAAGCCATGCTTCTATCTTGCAAATGGCGGCTCCTTTATTAAGAAGACATATTTGGGAATTATACATTACAGCCAGTACGGCCTTTTCCAAGTTTTTATTATTGATTTCGTACATCTCAATGATGGATAAATCATATTTGAAGAGAAAAACGTTATACATTGTTTAAATACACAGTTCCCCAGGTAAATACAACTTCAGTTTTCTTTATGCTATAATGATTTTCAGGACCCTTAAATGATGTGTGTTCCATAACCAGCTTTGGATAATTTGTTCTGCCTGTTGGTGTGTTTGTCTCGCATATCCTTGCCTATCTCTGCATTTGTATTTATAGATTTTCGGATATTTTCAATTCTCTATATAATAATGTTTGCAGATGATCTTGTTTTACTAGCAACATCTGAAGATGATATACAATGGTCAGTACATAATTTAAATGTGATATCCCAGAAATATTCAATGGAAATATCTACCAATAAAACTAAAATAATAGCCTTTTGTGGAAAATCCCCAATACCAACCAAATTTTTTTTAAGTAAAATTTTGGAGAGAGTTAATGTGTTTACTTATTTAGGATATAAACTCTCTTTTATTGAAAATTTGGATTTACCAGAGAAAATTGTGAAATTCAACAAATCAATGGAATAATTAATAGAGTTTTAAAACTTTCATTAGTGCAAAAATCAACTCGTACTCGCCTTTATCAAATAATGGCTCGACCAGTCCTATGTTATGGGAGTGAAGCGTGAACTATAAGGACCAGAGATGAAAGCAGACCAACACCTTGTGAGATGAAATTTATGCGCCTAACTGCTGGCTACACCAAATGGGATCGAAAGAAAAATGTAGAAATCCTTCAAGAACTTAAAGTGTCACCAATACTGGACTACATCTCCAGACTGGAAGGAACATGTCTCAAGAATGGCTACATCCAGGATCCCCAAGGCAATAATGAACTACTGTCCAAATGGGAAACGGTCACTTGGTGGACCTATGAAAAGATGGCACGAAAACCGCTTTCTCAGGCTGTAATAGTTCTTCTAGGACTAATACCTGGCAGGATGATGATGATTTTGAAATGGCATTTATAATCCTGAAACATTTTTGACATATATCTTTACTTCATTTGCATCATTTTCATATGAAATTCTTTACTTGTATTTGAAACGTTACTATGAAGGAGGGCATCATCTTCATTTCTTTTTGGCCTCCTCTGTTTAATATTGTGGGATGTAATTAGACCAAACATGTGTATAAAGATTGTACCTCTAACACTGTAAATTTTGAATTTGTTGATTAATTAATTTTGCTAATTTACATCAATACGTTTCAAACATTTTAACCTGTTTCATGAGTCTGAGCTCTCAATATTTTCTTAGTGTCTTTCATCCTGCCAAAAACTCTTCCTCTTCTTACAGCTTTCATAAGACACACTGTTCTTTCACTTTGAATGTATGTGATTCCAGTTTTCAATTTTCTCGCACAATATTACTAGTAAAACAACATATGAAGCACTTCAGTGAAAAAATAGTGTACATGTAATTCTCCTCCCAAATCGGACCAATATTGAATAAATCCAGTTCTATTACTCTACACCTGCTCTGCAGCAGTTGGATTAAAATGACTTGCTTTTCTTTTCCACTGTTCACTATAGACTTACCTATTTTTTTTCACTATCAAATATCTCAGTAACTAGCCTTACTTTTGCTCCGTAATTTAGCCCATATAAATTTCACTGCTCAAGCTATATGAATGTGTCCTTAACTGATTTTTATCACATTTACTGACATGCCTCTCTTCTTTCCTATGGTCTTCAATTCCATCACTGCATTTCCTCAAGGAAACGTAGTCTCCAACGTAACATACAGGAATATTAATTAAATTATTTGGAGTCTGTTCATCTTACCTCAATATTAATGTTCAAGAACAAATCAACATTAATATTGAGGTAAGGTGAACAGACTCCAAATAATTTAATTAAAAGAACCTCAAAATATTACTTCCTAAAATAAAACATTAAATACAGGAATATGTTTAAAAATGACTTGAAAACACTAGTGGGTAACACATAGAAGTAATTATTTTGAAATTATACTTTATTTAATATTTTACAAAATTATACAATAATTAAATTAAAATAAACTCTATTATTTACTGCTTCAAATATCATATTGTTTCTATCAGATATAACAAACTGCAAAACAATAAGACTGAGGAATATAATTTACTCATTTTATAATTTCATACTGCATAACATTCAACAGC
Organism: Diploptera punctata; assembly: GCA_030220185.1. Classification (NCBI taxonomy): domain Eukaryota; kingdom Metazoa; phylum Arthropoda; class Insecta; order Blattodea; family Blaberidae; genus Diploptera; species Diploptera punctata. The sequence continues at coordinate 282,402 of JASPKZ010005273.1, read as the reverse complement.
ATCTCTGAAATGTTCACTAATTATTTTATTGAGACAGTCAATCAGTTGTAGTAAAATACTTATAATTGTACTGCACATTTTAAATTTACTGACCATTACTTTGAATAGTTTATATTAGTTGCATGCTTATGAACACCAAGCTAATTAAGAAAGTATATGTATAACAATAAATCACATAAAAACCTAAAATATTTTAAAATTATTATAGTATCATCACTGACTAAAGTATTATAGAACAAAAATATAATTAACAATTTACTCTACAATGGGATTTGATGAGCCTTCATTTTACACCATTGTTGTCTGGTTTAAAATTATATTTTTCTTTCTCAAATAATGCAACTAAATTGAGATTAAGAACATTTTGAAGTATTTGCTCACCTGCATATCTTAAAATATTGTGTAAAACATCAGTAGCCCCATGATATGAAATTCATTAATCAGTTTTAAATTAATTCCTACATCCCTTCCTAGAACTGAAGAGCGTCTCAGTAACCTTCAACATTCTGATTTAAGATTCATTGTACATGTTGTCTGCAAGTGTGTAACAAAGAAGACAGAAATACATTAACATGGACATCTGTTTCAACATATGTATCATCTTGAAATCTATCTCTCCAAACCCAAATATGAAAAAAAAATTATAGAGAAATTATAACAAAGTTATATGACCTAACCAACAACGTTAATTCTTCTTGGGTTATGATGCCCGTTCTGCGACTACAAAAACTGATCTTTCCATTGGTTGAAGGGTCTTCCGAGGTCTCTTTTGCCTTTAGGGTTGAAAATTCCAGTAATCATAAATCCTTTGTTCTTTGCCTGTCGTCACAGTTTTATTATCAGCCTGCTTATTTCTTGTAGTCTTTCGAGCATTTAAAGTTTTCCCCATTATAGGTTACCAGCCTATAGTTGGGTAAGTCCAGTGGTGGGGTTGCCACCTCAATGCCTCTTGGATAGGCATTTTTTCTCTAGGGGATGCTCCCTTAGCCTTTGAAGTTTCTCCTTCTCCGCAAGGTAGCGGTTCTTCTCCCTTTCCCAGAGTGAGGGTAGAGTGCCTCTTCCGCCAAATCTGCCGTATTAAGGGTATCCCTCTCCGCCTTCATTGCCGTTGACGTCTTCACCGTTCCCTGGTAAGGGGCCCTCACTTGGTACTATCAGCCGGGCCAGCTGAACCAAGGTTTTTTTTACGAGGTGTTACTCCTCCCCCTCCTCCTTTCTCGTCCGAGTTTGGGACCGGCAATGGCGGAGTTCTAACAACGTTACATTTTACAAAATGAGAAATGTAAGCTAGGGTGAGTTATTTTTTAAGCTTTTGTAAATTTAAGACTGATGTGCATAGACTTAATGTGTTAGACTTAATAGTTGCAAATGTTATAAATTGCCATAAATTGTTCTTCGTAATTACTCAGATATTAAATATATTGCTGTCATGCTGCTTTCACGTCACCTAGCAACGATGTCACAAAATTTCATACTTGATTTACAAATAGCCTTCACTTTTAAAGAGAAGTAGTATTTCAAGTTACTTGAACTATTCTGCAACACCATCACCAGATCGTTATTCTTTGTCTGTGTAATCCATTGAACTTCCTTCCAGTCTTTAGGGATGTAACTTGAAGTCAAGAACTTGCAATGGCACAACTGACTCGGTGGACAATATTAGGACTGTTGATATCCTAACCCCTGAAAGACCAACAACACTCATATAATCATTGTCCAAAGAGAGTAGCAGCTGATTTATTGGAGAAATGGTTTGATTTCTGAAGAAAAGAAAAATCAATTTATAATATAAACTTATTGTACTCTACAGATCAACAACTCAAATAATACACGCATATAGTAGTACAAGTGAATTATTCATAACTAGCTGAAGTTATTTTATCAATAATTAAAATTATAGACTTCACAATCAACATAGTATAACACTAGTGTATAATATATAAGGATTACTGTGTGCTTAGTAACTTGCATTTCTTACAATTGTAACTTCTGTGTGTCATAGATTTGCATATGCTGATATACCAAATGTTATCATTGATCTGCAATTGCTTCATGAATTATTATTAGTGCTACATGTGTGTAGTCTACAAGATTAAGACTCGTCAAAACATAATTATTCAAAGAAAAGTAGTATTACAGAATTAGAATAATAAAATCAAATAATAGAGAAACTGCTGCATTACATATAATGACTGTTCTGTTCTGGAACATGTTTTCAGATAAATACTTGATCTTATAATGAATGATAATAATACGTTAGGCCATTATACAATTTTAGTATAATCCCCACTGCTCTAACGTTAAATAACAGGACAATTTTCTTGGATGTCAGATATATTACCGGTACTGATTATCTACATGGCATAAGATTAACACATTTTTGGAAATTATCTCTAGAAATACTTGTATTTAGACCTAGGATCTGCTTACTTGTTTTATATAATAGGTATACACATACTAGATTTTAATTACGATACTTGCTAACAATTTTAACACAAATAGGCCTACTGTATTTACTATCCCAAAATATTAAGAATGTCAAATAAAACCATATATTTTATAAAATATATTTCTGTAATTGGTAATTAAATATAGGCTGTAGTTAAAAAATAGTCCATAAATAATAAACATTACCTCACATTATTTTGTAATGATACTAACTTTGTTTTAAATATGTATTCATGAGTGAATAAAATTAGTAATTAAATGTGTAAAATACTGGTATATACATGAATATAGTAATTTTCATTAACGAATTAAACTTTCATGTATTTAGGCCTTACTTGTTTTATATAATAGGACAGTATTCATACTAGATTAAATTACTTGCTAACATTTTTAACAAAAATAGGCCTACTGTATTTAAGAACTCAAAATATTATGAATATCAAATAAAACTCAAATACTTTTTTAAATATATGTCTGTAATCAATAATTAAATATATAGTTAAAAATAGTAAATTAATAATAAACATAACCTCACATTATTTTGTTCCGATACTAACTTGGTTTTAAATATATAGGCATGAGTGAATAAAATTAGTAATTCATTGTGTAAAGTACTGGTATTATACATCAATGAAGTCAGTTTCACTAATGAAGTAAACTTACCTCTCCGATGATCGAAATGTATCTGGTATCTTCGAAAGTCTGCGATATCACTGTAGTCGTAATTTTCAATCTATTCACAGAGTTCTTCTACCCAACTAGAATATTTTCAATTCAATTGCCTTCAAAATAATAATTAAAACCATATTCACGTTCAAATGTTAAAAATGTCCAGTCTTTCACACGCCATTTTGATATAGGAATCACCCTCCGTTATATATCACCCTCCGATTCTACCGACCAAATTTATACGGTTACGGTTTACTAAAGAAATACGACGAAATAACTCCCGGTGAAAATTTACTGTTGTTGGTGAAAAGCAAATTGTATTGAAGCTGGAACACGCGCCGTTTAATTTAAGCGGTAAAACGGTTACCTGTGATGGTGAAACCGGCCCTTAGTGATAGTATTAGTATTAGTGATAGTATTAGTGATAGTACTAGTGATAGAGATAGTAATAATGATAGTAATATTGATAGTAATAATATTAGTGGTAGGATTAATATTAGTGATATTAGTATTAGTGATAGTAATAGTGACAGTAATAGTGATAGTAATAGAAATAGTAATAGTAGTATTTATTGTGATAGTAATAGTAATATAATTAGTGATAGTATTAGTATTATTCATAGTATTAGTATTGGTGATAGTAATAGTGATGGTATTAGTGATAGTAATGGTGATGATAATAATAGTGATAGTAATAGTATTGGTAATTGTGATAGTAATTGCAATATTTATAGTAGTAGTAATAATAATAGTAGTAATAATCGTAATAGTAATTATAGTAATAGTAATAGTATTAACAGTATTAGTAAAAGTATTTGTAGTAGTAATAGTAATAATAGTACTAATAGCAGTAGTAATAGTAACAGTAATAGTATTAGAAATAATAGTAGTATTAATAGTAGTAATAGTAGTTGTAATAGTAATAGTATTAGTAGTAGTGATAGACATATCAATAATAATAGTACTTGTAATAGTAATAGAAATAGGAGTACTAATTGTAATATAAATAGTAATAGTAATAGTAATAGTAATACTAACAGTAACAGTAATAGTAAATGTATTAGTAGTAATAGTAACAGAAACAGTAACAGTAATATTAATAATAATTGTGATAGTAATAGTAATAGTAATAGTAGTAGTAGTAGTAGTAGAAGTGGTACTAATAATAGTAGTAATAGTAGTATTAGTAACAGTAATAGTAACAAAAATATTAATAGCAATAATAATAGTAATAGTAATACTAATAATAATAGCAATAGCAATAGTCATATTAATGGTACTGGTATTAGCATTAGTGATAGTATTAGTAATAGTGATAGTAATATTAATTTACATAGAATTGAATATCTCAAAAACCTATACAAAAATGTCCCCGACAGCATATGGTTATCTTTTACGGATAAATCACATTAGACATTTTTGTTTTTAGTTGATGCCAAGAAGATCAGGATAAGTAGATTCCCGGAGAAGCGTACACTGCCGATTGTGATGAGGCTTTTTGCAATGTTCAGGATTACCCCGGCTCTAAGAGAGTTTTAATGCTCAAGCCCTTCACTTTTAAAAATCGCCCTTTGTAGTGAAAAAGTTAAATTAAAGTGGCCTTGTGTACGCTTAAATGGCTTACGCTGCCTAAACCATAACAATACACCAAATTAATGTACACAGAATAGAATATCTCAAAAAACTCAACAAAAAAACCGACAGCATATGTTTATCTTTTATGGATAACTCACAATAACCATTTTTGTCTTTTATTGATGTAAAAATGTCGGAATAAGTAGATCCCGGGCAAGCAAAACAGCAGCACGGATAACTCGAAATAAAGAATTTTGTCTTTCAGCTCATTTATGCCAAATACATCGTGATACGTAGATTCCGGGAATGCCGGGTAATCAGCACGGGGTGTCTAAAAATAATGACGATATATATTTATAATTGTTTTTCCTTTTGCTTATTCAACTAAACGCAAAAATACATTATCATTTATTTAAGTGTAGCAGCGTATCCCGGATATTTGATAGTTAAACAATAAAAGAAATACTGTTATACTAGAATAATGAATATTAGATATTCAATACTAGATTATATAAGATACAAGCTATAAATTGGTATTTGCATGTACGACGAATGCAAGAAGAAAGGTTACCAAGAAAAACATTGGAATGGTGTCCATCTGGAAGAAGAAGAAAAGGAAGACCTCAGAACTCGTGGATTCAAGAAATAAGAATTGGAAATGAGAACAAGAGTACTGGAGGACATAGAACGGAGCAGGAAAATAAAACTTTAGGCAGAGAAAGAAGCGTAAAAAATTAAAAATGTGCATATAAATAAATAATTATTAAGATATAAGAACGGTTTTTGAAGTTTGGCATGTTTTTATTAAGACTTATGCTGACAGTAACATTATTATCAGCAATACTATTCTTCAAATAATAATCAGATATTCATTAAATGTAAAGTAGCCAGACAATAACATCTATCGTCCAGCAATTTTACGACGTGTAACAAAGCAAATGTTGGCCGTATCTCGTTCTGTTTACGTAAGTTGTAAACTGTTTGATGGCTTCGTTACTTGAAACGTATAGCGTATCAGAAACTCACGCCCCAAGCACTTCTCTTTTATTTGAAACGTCCTCGACTTGAGGCTGTTTCCATGCATAGTTGGGTCCTATCGCTTGTCCGTAGCTGTATGATTAGTTTTTTTAAACTATTAACAGTAAATAGTGCGTTATTCCTTAGGTTGAGTATCAATGGATTATACTATTACATTGGTTTACTTAAACAGCGGCAAGATGGATGTGTTGGCTCCTGCTTAAACTCGCTGGGGATTTACTATATTACTCTTAGAATCAGTTTCACCAACAGAGGGAACTGTATTACGCTAATTTAAGCTATACGTTATACACGGGAAAACTGGCGTAATACAGTTACCTATGTTGGTGAAACCGACCCTTAAAATTAGCTTGAAAATTAAGTAAACGTAGCGCATAAGACAATTCGAAGCCACAAATACCATCGAAGTGTGGTGGCTACACAATAACAGATCGAAAACGCAATGAAAATATACGAAGAGAACTAAATATATTCATACTCTTAGGTAGAATTGTATAATACAGATATGAATATATGGACCACTTCAATAGAATGGATAATAATAGAATTCCAAAACAGATTCTTCATTACAAATTACTAGGACGAAGAAATGTAGGAAGACGCAGTAAATGATGGAAAGGCCAATTCTAGCATGATATCGAGACAGACCTTAAGGTCTAATCTTTGATGCTGATGATGATAGAATAAACCACCGTAATGGCCTAAAATATTGCTCAGTAAGAGAGAGAAAAAAGTAACAATTCCATTCCATTCCATTGGCCCAGGTTAAACTATCACATTTTAGGTACCCAAGTGATCGGGCCTTACACTAACACTACCTATTGGGAATAGGATTTAATTGTGGATCACACATACTTTATTAAACACACAAGACATGGAAGGCCTCCCCGAATGAGGGATCAGCTCAATGTCAGGGCATTATCCGAGACAACACAACATTCACACGCACAAAATATACCAAACATGGCGAATATGGTTATGACGATTATGATGACCGGTGACCGGGTGGGTCGTAAATTTTCCTGACATTATCTTATAAACCCCGAAAAAACATCAGATTACTCCCTGCTCAGAGATTAATGTCCCGATCAGCACCACTATTCCCTCTACAATGTTGAATCTTCTATAACACGTCGTTGATTCTCTTCATAGCTAGGTATGGGCCATCCGGAATGCTGAATATTCGGTGATCTTCGTCTCGTCCGGGTTGGCCGGTAAAGACACATCATGTCGCCTTCACTAAAACCATCGCAGTTGGCTAGAGCAGGACTGTTATTTAGTGCTCACTAGCTATGAAGAGGCGGTCTGCCTCCTACCCGCGTAGAGATGCTTCTTCTTCTAGTTCTATAGCCCATTATGAGTCCTACTGATGTTAAGACGCTCTTCCACGCATCCCTGTCCAACGCCCTCCTTCTCCATCTTTCGGAAGTCCTCCTCTACTCCATCCAACCATCTCAGCTTGGGTCATCCTCTTCTTCTTCCTCCATCTGGTCTCAGTAGTATAAGCTTTCTAGTGGTACTCTCCTCCATTTTCATTATATGGCCCAGCCATCTTAGTCTGCCAACTTTAATAACATTTACAATATGTGGTTCTGTGTACAAGTTGTAGCTTTCATCGTTATATCATATCCGCCATGCTCCATGATCATTCATGGGTCCTAGGATCTTCCTCAAGATTTCCCTTTCAAATATTCTCAGTGTTTCTTCATTATATCTACTAAGTGTCCATCATTCACTGTCATAATAGCAACAGGTGTCAGTAACGTTTTGTAGAATTTTAGTTTCGCTTCCAGACTTAGAATTTGTGATTTGAATTGGTCCTTAAGTGCATAATAGCATCTGTTGACATGGAGAATCCTACTGCTGCGTACAGATGCCCTGCCAATGAAAAAAAAGCACAACCGACAAGTGAGTAGCCTATCGACATAGGGTGAATGTAGTAGGGGCAATTTTTCACACTTAGTGAGCACTTATTAAGAGGCCTTGGCTAGATGGTCGTAGCGTATCTTGATCCTGATACCATACGTAGTCGCTTGTCGGCTGATCAACGTCAGGCACAGTATCGAACTTAAGGTCTCAAGTTAGTGGCAACCTTCCTAAGGCAATCTTGGCTAGAGTCATTCCGGTAGTATCGTGTGTAGATGACAGTAGGCCAGGAGGAACAATGAAATCCTGGGACTCTCTGAAGACTTGAAATCACCTTGCATAGATGTTCCTCGACAGTCTTCACGAAGTGCTCCACCATACCATCAGACTGTGGATGCAGAGGGATAGTCTGGATCATATGCACTCCCAGCTGTTGGAGCAACAACTTCGTCAGCTGGGACTCCAAGTTGCGACTCGTGTCTTGTGCAGTTTTTTTGTTACTCCGTAGCGACAATTTAAGTCGTTCACTAGTACGTCGATACGGTCGAGGCTTCTTGGTTGAGTTGACATAGACTTCTGGCCAGGCCAGTGAATCATTATAGGGAGATTTGGACGGAATTTTGTTAATGTTTTGGCCACGTAGTACTCGGTCATCATAAAACTTCGTCACCGTCGCTATTTTATCGATTATAGACGTATGACGTACAAATAAATCGAAATGTAAAATATAATTAAATTTAAATAAATCAACGGTAGAATTGTTATCTACCGTTCGAAGAGAAGTTTGAGGTTGAATATAATATAATATTTTTAATGCATCGAACTTAATTGTTAAATTGATTAATTTTCTTCAATCTGAAGGAGAAAATGAAGCTGGAAAATACAGCTAATGGAAGGTAAGTGAATGATTAAATTACTTTTTTTTTTTTTTTTTTTTTAAATTTGGTTCACTTTTCAAAATCGTATTTTCAAATAAAAGGTCTAACTGTGAATTATGTAAATTGGCATGCCGTATATTTTGTTTGCATCGTGACATTACAATGCTTGTATTTGAATTGTAATATCCCTCTTAAAAAACTTCTTTATACCTCATATTATTTTTTATATCTTAGCCTGTAATATGTGTACCTATTCATCAGTATTTCTTTCACGGAATAAACGAGGCTGCCAAAATCAAATCCTATGGGCGTATTTTCTTATAACAGTGACTGGGAAGTCTACATACGTATACAATTTTAGGCAAAGCTTGTACCTTCATTATATTATTTTTGGTCTGGACATCTTACCTCAATATTAATGTTGATTTGTTCTTGGACATGTTTCAAAACAATTCTGTTTTATCGTCAGCTTTCCCTGACGATAAAACAGAATTGTTTTGAAACATGTCCAAGAACAAATCAACATTAATATTGAGGTAAGATGTCCAGACCAAAAATAATATAATTAAAATAACCTCAAAATATAACTTCCTAAAATTAAATATTCTACCTTCATTTTACTAACTTGGAAGTTTAACCTTAAATTGATATAACCTGATAAAAGTTAACTAAACTAAATCACCCTAACATATTTTTATAGATTAAATCTCTTATGTAGGTTAAGTTATGAGAGTGAGGTAACATTATCTAGAACACCTGTAAGTCTTAAAATAAAATCGTAAAAATAAAAGAAATTTAGGGTTAAAGTTTCCATTGTGTGACAAAAAAATGAAAAACTTCAGTTTACCTTTCCTAATAATGTTTCTAAGTCCTGCAGAATAATAGTGAACATGTGCAAAAATTTATAAAAAGTTTATAGAGTTGAATTGCTAGATGAAACCACATAGATGTGAAATCGATGTGACCAACCTTTGCAATAAATTCCCAAAAATTTATTAGATATGGACGTATACCAATTTACCCTTGTCTAACCTAACTAAATAATTTACATTCATATTATGTAATGAAGTATTCACTAACTATTCCCATCAGAACCTAACAAAATGGAGTGAACATCCATTTTTTTAAACATATTTTTTAATGTTGGATATTCCAAGTTCATTTAAGCATTCGTGCGTATGCACAACAAATCTACATAACTTCGAAGAAATCATTGCATGCATAGATAAATATTTAATATTTTATTGTAAAAATATTGTTATAATTATTGTTGCAAATGTTTAAAATATTATGAAATGTTAGTAAAGGCAGAAGAAGTACGTAGAGCAACAGCATTACAAGAATATACTATGGAAAATGAAAGGTAAGATAATCTAAAGTTAGGCCAAAAAAAATCCAAGTCTCTATAGACCCGTACACATGTGCCAAGAGATAAAAATTGATATAATTTAGAATCATCCGATGCTGTCACCATACACAGTATATTAACATGAGCATTGCTAACCAGAGGAGAAACATCCCAATATTCAAGTGTTATACTTAACAAAAAAGTTAAACACAGAATAGTGATAATAAAGACTTAGTGTAATCATTATTATTAGTTTATTTATGGTATTAGTATTCCATTCTTTTAAGTCAAGTATTTTCAAGAATTGCCATTTCAATTTTCAATGTGAGCTTCGACTGCTTGTGAAATATTACAAAAATACTTAAAAATATGTAAGTGTATACATATACATAATAGATATTCAGTGGTTTACGATCACAATGTTTGAAGTCCATTTTTTTACAGTTCTTGTTATGAGGCTAAGTGAATGTTCCATTTTCATAGCCATTTGATAATAAATCAGGAATTCAACATTTTCATTACTAACACCTTTAGAAAATTGGAATATCTAATTAATGTTCTATTCATCCAATGCCCATAGATATGGGACATTGACATAACTAGAATTCTAAATAAAACATTTACTTAGAATAGTATTATCGTCAATACATATATATATATATTAATTAATTATATTTATTTAAGAGTTGGAGATACCTTCATTGTGAAGGACACTGACAAATACATTGATTTTCACTAGAATTTCGGCCACTAGCGTAGGCACTCCATGGGTAGCGTGAGTTGATGACTCAATGCTTGCAGTCACTTTTCCCGCTATCGGCCGCAGGTCAAGTGAAACACACTGTATCTGTATATGTACATATATTTTTTTTTCAGACTCTACAGTGGATGTAATGAAGTTGTGCTTCAAGAATATCTACAAGTGTATTTCAAGAATGTACCAGTACATTGTCGACTATACAGAATAGTGTTTGTGTTTTTATTAAAAATAAATTTTTAATTGAACTATTATAGCAAATATTTTAAATTACAAATTTTAAAATTAAGTTAACATTGTTTTATGTAAATTTCAATTTATTCTTACTACTACCTCAATGAGAACTTTCTATGCCTTTAATAACATTTAATTAACGTGTGCAAAAATTATCTTAATATGAAGTGTTGGTAATTACTTAGAGAAAAAATTGTTGAGTCTTTCAACAAAAATATTTAGTCCAGTGATTTCCAGGTAATAATCAAGGTAGTCATTTGTGTTAGGCTTAAATAAATGTTTAATCAAACAATTTGGATTCTTCTTACAGGCGAATGTTGGCCAAGGACATTCTCAGTGTGTTGCACCTTGGATAATATACATTATATTGTTTCTTCTCTAATGGACTATTAGATTTTCTAATCAAAGTGTAAAGGTAGATGATCTCATTATAGGGCTTGGAAGGCCCTTGGGGTAATAGGAAGCTAGTAAATAAATGTGCAAATAGTCTTCTTATTAAATCACATATTAAATAATTATGTTTATTGTTGGAATATTGAATCTTTAACTATGTATGTGAAGTAAGTTTCATCGAGAAAGTTCTGTTCATCTTGAATAATGTACATCCTGCAGTAACTATAAAATGTATATATTTTTTATAATTATTAATTTTAATACAAGGCAATACATGAATCATGTGGGGGCACGCCGTAGCGTAGTGGTTAAGGCACTGCGCTACAAGCCGGAAGGTCGAGGGTTCGAGTCCCGGTGGGGCCGGCACTATGGCCCTGGGGTCGACTCAGCCTCTAACTGAAATGAGTACCAGACGCTTGTTCTGGGGTAAAGGCGGCCGTCACGCAGGGCTGACAACCCGGCTGACATCAAGTGCCGATTGTCAAGAAAAAGTGGGAGCCTTAACCTCCTACTACCCCAAGGGCCTCCTGAGGCCTGTAGTGGGATCACTTTACCTTTACATGAATCATGTTATTTCATTTTTAAAAGCAAACAAACTAATCAAGACAAAGACAGTTACTAAACAGAGTTGATGTGCACGCATTCACATGTGAGTAGTTCACAATAGTGAAACAATGCATAGGTTTTAATTTGAATTTATATTTGGTACATTGGTGTCAAATGAATGCATTTATAAATTTTAATTTTAAGAATATTTATAAACTTGTACTTAAATTACTTTATGGTTTCGGTTCTTAAAATGCATTACTCATTAGACCAGGTTCGTCAAATGGTGCCGCCATAGCATACCATTATACAGATCCTTTTTGATACTTCTAAATGGATATAACAGAACTAATGTTACTTTGTGAACAATTTTGCATTTTCCATTTTTACTTCAGAAAATTAATACAAAAATTTTGCAATATTTTTTTTTGTACAGGTTTAACATTTTCAATTACTTTATGACTATTTAACTCATGTCGCAAATGGTAGTCAATGACCAATCACGTTTCAATGAATTCTGTTTTACACCAATGACAGTCGTATTTCACCTCGCTCTTTATCGATTTCTTTTTATCAGCTCCTGCTTTTGTGATAAAGAAACCTCCTCCTTTTTTAATATTCTGAACAGGTTAGACCATTATTTTTCTCCAACAAATACATTGAATATAGCAAATAATGAATAGATTCAGTGATTTTACTGAGTTGTTTATTCAAAATATAAATGTTTAACCTATGATTTTGATTATAATAGATTGATGTGTTTCATTATTTATCCACTAGAGTGCATTCTTACAATATTGCTATCCTATTTGGCAATAAATAATATGATCTAGTTGCAGTGAATATACATAACCTCACATTTGTAATTTGTTTTCAAACATCGCCGTTTACACTAACTATATAAATATTTTAAAACACCGCTAACTATTTTCAAATAATTATTTTTTTACTAAAGAGCTTAATTTTATTCCTTAAATAGTCCTAACAAATGCCATTCTTGATTTCCAAATTCTCTAGATAAATTGCAAATCACTCCTGGCATTACTTATGATAAAAGTGATTTTCCATATTTACTATGTTCATCTAAAAGTGAAATTGCTTTTTATTAAACACTTAGGAAATTGTGTAAATTATTTTAGTAAACTTATTAATTGACGAATTTCGAAAAAAAAAAAAAAAGGAAAATGAAAATAGTATAGTTAAAACATCTGAAAAGTTGGCAAATTTCTTGTAATTTTGTACTGAAGAGAGTAAGAATAAAACATTCGAAAATTGTTCACAAAATAGCATTGCTTGTGTTGAGCTTTCAATTTTATTTTTAAATGAATGGAAATGGTAGGGTACTTTTCTTGCGATTGAGCCAAAGTAACCCCGATTGATCCACCGTAACCGACTAAAGTAGTACCATGTAGTACCCAGGTCATCTTAAGATGGCGCAGCGGTATAAAATTGCTTCCAAAATTTAACACAGAGAGGCCACTGTATTCATTCTCTATGCTTCTGGTAGCAACATGAACTTATTCTCACGGTCACGAAGACCGCATACGAAAGCAGCCGCCTTCCCGTCTATTAACAGGCCCGTGAATTATTATAGGGAGATTTGGACGCATTTTTTTTTTGGCCACGTAGTACTCGGGTCATCTTAAGACTACGCCACCGTCGCTATTTTATCGATTGTAGACTTATGACGTACTAACACATCTAAATGTAAAATCGAATATCGAATTAAATTTAAATAAATCAACGGTAGAATTGTTATGTACTATTCGAAGAGAAGTTTGAGGTTGAATATAACATATTATTGTTAATGCATTGAATTAATTATTGAATTGATTAATTTTCTACGTTCTGAAGGAGAAAGTGAAGCTGGAAAATACAGCTAATGGAAGGTAAGTGAATTATTACATATGACATTTTTTTTCTAAAAAATTTGGTTCACTTTTCAAAATCGTGTTTTCAAATAATAGGCCTAACTGTGAATTATGTAAATTGGCATGCCATATATTTTGTTTGCATCGTTACATTATAATGTTTGTATTTGAATTGTAATATCCCTTTAAAAAAACTTGTTCATACCTCATATTATTTTTTATATCTTAGCCTGTAATATGTGTACTTATTCATCAATATTTCTTTCACAGAATAAATGTGAGGCTGTCAAGATCAAATCCTATAAGCGTATTTTCTTATAACAGTGATTGGGAAGTCACATATGTATACAATTTTAGGTAAGTGGATGTAATGTTTCTACTTTCATTTTAGTAACTTGGAAGTTTAACCTGTAAGTCTAAAAATAAAATCTTATCTTAAAATATAACATAAATTTAGGGATAAAATTTCCATTATGTGACAAAAAATTTAAAAACTTCAGTTTATCTTTCCTAATAATGTTTCTAAGTCCTGCAGAATAATAGTGAACATGTGCAAAAATGTATAAAAGTTTATAGAGTTGAATTGCTAAATGAAACCACATAGATATGAAATTGGTATGACCAATCTTTGCAATAAATTCCCAAACATTTATTAGATATGGACGTATACCTATTTACCTTGCCTAACCTAACTAAATAATTTACATGTATATTATTTAATGAACTATTCACTAACTTTTCCCATCGGAACCTAACAAAATCAAGTGAGTGAACATCCATTTTTTTAAACATATTTTTGAATGTTGAAGACTAATTTCACAGATACCTCCATTACGCGGAAGTTCATTTAAGCTTTCGTGCATATGTACAACAAATCTACATATCTTTGAAGAAATCATTGCATACATAGATAAATATTTAATATTTTATTGTAAAAAAAAATGTTATAAGTATTTTTGCAAAAGTTTAAAATATTATGAAATGTTAGTAAAAGCAGAAGAAGTATGTGTAGCAGCAGCATTACAAGAATATACTATGGAAAACTAAGGGTAAGGTAATCTAAAGTTGAGCCAAAAAAATCCGTCTATGTAGACCATACACATGTGCCAAGAGATAAAAATGGACATAATTTAGAATCATCCGATGTTGCCACCATACACAACAAATAAAATGAACATTGCCAACCAGAGGAGAAACATCCCAATATTGAAGTCTTAAACTTAAAAAAAAGAAAGTTAAACACAGAATGGTAATAATAAAGATTTAGTGTAATCATTATTATTAGTTTATTTATGGTATTGGTATTCCATTCTTTTAAGTCAAGTATTTTCAAGAATTGTCATTTCAAATTTAAATGCCAGATTCGACTGCTTGTGAAATCCATCCATCCATAGTAATTCAGCCCAAAGGCAGGTCCTTCACTTCAATCATAGCATTTTCATGTTATGCTTGCAGCTTTACTAGGGAATTGTAGGTGTGGTAGCTTTCCGTTGCTTTCCACACCGGTGAAGGATGATGATGATAATGATAAGTATGATGATGATGGCCATATGATTTTGGGGACCGTTTGGGCCGTAAAATTTTCCTGACATTTGTCTTACAGGTGAGGAAAAACCCCGATAAAAACCTCGCCCGACTGGGATCGAACCCAGGCCTGCTGCATAACAAGGCAACACACTACCTCGAGACCACAGCGGTGGACTGCTTGTGAAATATTACGAAAAGAAAAAAAGAAAGATATGTAAGTGTATAGATGTACATAATACATATACAGAGGTTTAGGATCACACTGTTTAAAGTCCATTTTCTTACAGTTCTTATTATGAGGTTAAGTGAATGTTCCATTTTCATAGCCATTTGATAATAAATCAGGAATTCAATATTTTGATTAGTAATACCTTTAGAAAATTGGTATATCTAATTCATGTTTTATTTATAGATATGGGACATTGGCATAACTAGAATTCTAAATATTAAATTTAATTAGAATAGTATGATTGTCAATATATATATATATATAAATGAATTAGATAGATAGATAGATAGATCATCGGTTGATTAATGTCTTTGACATCGTCCGATTCCTAATAGCCAGTTTTGTCGGTCCATCCAACTCCTGGTTGTAGATGTTTCTCCTTCATGTATAAACATATTCCCTGACTCCAGGAGGTTTCAGGTCTTCCTCTGCTTCGTCTTCCCTCAGGTTTCCATTCCAAAACAGATTTTGGTAGTCGATCCTCTTCCATTCGCTGGACATGTCCATACCATCTTAATTGCTGAGTTTTAATATAATCTAAAATAGTGTCTTCCATCTTCATTTTCTCCCTTATAACTGAGTTCCTAATTTTTTCTCTTCTTGAAATTCTTGCGGCCGTTCGTATAAAATTCATTTCCGTTGCCAAAAGGTACTTATTTGTTTTTGTTGTTAATGGCCAAAGTTCTGCTCCATAAGTAATGATGCTTTTAACAATTGTATGATATTATAAATTAATTAATTATATTTATTTAAGAGTTGGAGATACCTTCATTGTGAAGGACACTGACAAATACATTAAGTTTCACTCTACTTGCGGCCACTAGCATAGACACTGCGTGGGTAGCATGAGTTGATGACTCATGCTTGCAGTCACTTTTTCTGCTATCAGCCGATAGCATGTCAAGTGAAACTTACTGTATCTGTATATATATATATATATATTTATTTATTTATTTATGTATTTCTTTTTTTTTTCAGACTCTACAGTAGGTGTAATGAAGTTCCGCTTCAAGAATATCTACAAGTGTGTTGCAAGAACATGCCAGTACATTATAGACTATACAGAAAAGTGTTTGTGTTTTTATTAAAAACAAATTTATAATTGAACTATTATAGCATATAAGAATTAAATAAATCGTGATTTCTTCTTACGTCATACTTCTATTATTTTTAAACACAGCACTGCTGTATCGGCGACCCATCGTCACCATCGTCAGCTGTTTTCACGACTGTCAATTTTTTTTCTTTGGCCAGTAATTATCCAAACTGACGATGGGCCGCCGATGCTGCAGTGCTGTGTTTAAAGAAACATAGAAGTATGAGGTAAGAAGAAATCAACGATTCATTTAATTCTTATTAATTGAACCTCATAATGTTAAAAATTCCCAAATTTAATATATAAAAATATTATAGCAAATATTTTAAATTACAAATTTTAAAATTAAGTTAACATTGTTTTATGCAAATTTCAATTCATCCTTACTTCTACCTGTTTGACAACCTTCTATGCCTTTTATAACATTTATTTAACATGTGCAAAAAATATCTTAATATGGAGTGTTGGTAATTGCTTAGAGAACAAAACTGTTGAGTCTTTTAACAAAAATAATTAGTTCTAACCTTCAACTGTTCTGTGATTTCCTGGTAGTAATGAAGGTAGGCATTTGTGTTAGGCTTAAATAAATGTTTAAGCCTAAAAGTCAAACAATTAGGATTCTTCTTCTCCTTCCTTCCAAGTATTAGGCCAAGGCCTGTTACGGGAGACTTCAAGATAGCGGAAATGCAGAAATGTGATATCGATAGTGCTCTGGAAAAGCTGATAGAAGTTACGGAAAAAAGCAAAAAGCTACGAAGTGACCTGAAGCAAGACATCATGCAAGCGGTAAGTGAACTCAGAACATTATTTTGTAATTTAATGAACGAAGTGAAGGAGAAAAACAAAACAATTAGTGTTCTGGCTGAGAAGGTCAAGAAAGCTGAAGAGATTCACAATGACGTAACAGGTAACAGAAGCCTTGTTGGGGTGATTGGACATCATCCTCCATCTGTCGACTGCAGTTCGAACTACAGCGCAGCCGTTCGAGATAATAGACCGCAAACCATACAGGAAAAAAAATTACAAACTAGTACTCAAATCAAAACAGAACGAGTCCACAGATGCAATGAAAGTTTTGTTGAAGCGGAATATTAATCCAACACAACTAAAAGTTGGAATAAGATCTATGAAGGCACTAAGAGACGGTAGATTGATTATCAAATCTGGAAAGAAAGAAGATATCGATATTCTTAAAAAAAATATCGAAGATCATTGTAGCCAACTATTTGACATTAGCACTCCTAAACTTCGCAACCCCAACCTAATTATCTACAACATACCTGAAGACATAACAATAGACAACGCAGCAGGTACCATCGTTGCCCAAAACCCTGAACTGAATTTAAATGAGGAGACCCTCATGCCTAGATTCATCTTCAAAACAAAGCGGAACATTCGGAACCTCGTTATGGAAGTTAAACCTGAATATTGGAGAACTCTGAATCAAAAGAAGCTCAAATTATGCTGGCAAATTTGTAACGTTGAAGATTATATAAAAGTCAGAAGATGTTACAAATGTTCTAGATTTAATCATAGAGCCCAAGAATGTAACAGCAGCGATACTTGTCCACTTTGTGCGGGTAATCATAAACTGGCAGACTGTACTGCAAGAGCAAAGGAATATAAATGCATAAATTTTGTGACTCATAACAAATACAACAGAGAACTAGTAAACGAATACCACTCATCCCTCGACAAAAAACTGCCCATGCATGCTATCAATGATAAAGAAATACGAGCAAAACACCTAATATTAAAATGGCAGGTTCAACCAATCACAGCTACAATGCTACTCAAACCATTAACCTCAGAGGGAAAAACACACATTAAATGCCTTCAAATAAATTTAAAAAACATTCCAAGGCGACTACTAGTAATTTCATGCATATGATAGAATTACACAATATTGACATAATCTTCATTCAGGAACCATATGTTATCCAGAACAAAGTGGCTAGAATTTCCAGGAAGTATAGTACCTTTTGTAAAGGAGAAAATAGGATCAGGGCAGCCGTTGTCGTAGCAAATAGACAAATAGATGCTGTACTAAAAAACCAAATATCTGACGAAGATGCCGTAGTTGTGGAAATGTTATACAATAAATTAAAATTCAATGTAGTTAGTATGTATATGGATATCAGAGCAGATATTAATGATGATTTCATTAAGCTGGACCATATACTAGAAGTTACGAGGAAGGAGGATGGAATAATAGTAGGCGTGGACAGTAATTCTAGGTCAATAATGTGGCATGATAGTATACTATCACCAACACAAGAGGCAGAAAAGTAGAAGAATATCTGAGTTCAAAACGGCTGTATGTTATGAATGAATTTAGTGAATATACAACTTTCGAGAGTGCAACAGGAAAGAGCAATAACGACCTCACCATAACTAATGACCGGTTAGTAACCATGGTGAGCTAGTGGAAGTGTCAGGAAGAAGAGAGTTGCTCTGATCATCGATTTATTACATTCAACATATCTAAAAATAACGCGAACACTTCCAACAATTTTTAAGGAATAAAATATATAGTAAAAGAAAACAGACTTGAGAACTTCAGTAATGACATCATAAGAATGTTCTCAGAAAGTTTACTAAACAAAACGATAACGAATACTGTTGAACCGGACAAGGGGCTGAGCAGCATAGCTAGGGAGGAACCGGACACACAAAAACTAGTCAGGGAGTTTGAAGATATCATCACGGCGGCATGCAGTAGGCACATCAGAATATCTAACAAAGCACAAAAGTTACACCGGAATAAATCTCTCCCATGGTGGACAGAAGAATTATCCATAATGCGGAAAAGAGTGAATGCTACAAGAAGGAGATATCAGAGAACTAGAAACAACGAAGAGCTGAGAGAACAACGAAAGCATCAATATTAATAAGCCAAAAGAATATATGAAAGAACTATTACAAAGGAGAAAATTATGTCTTGGAAAAACTACTGTAGTTTCAGTCCGTGAACCAACCCATGGAACGCAGTCTACCGCATAGTGTCTGGAAAAGCCAGAAACACAACACCTTTAACCACTCTAAAGAAAGCAGACGACTCTCATACATCTGACCTACAAGAAACACTGCAGCATATGATAAATCATTTTGCACCAGACGATGACGAGACAGCGGACAACAACTACCAACAAGCAAGTCAGAGAAGATAATAAACGTCCCATGGAAACTGAAGATGATGCCGATTTAACCCAACAAGAAATAGCACACATTTTAGAAAATATGGACCCAAATAAATCCCCAGGAGAAGACGGATTTACGAGCAGAATTTTACTTCAAATTATGAACATTCTACCAAGCTTTGTAACAGCGATATACAATAACTGATTCAGGAGAGGAAATTTTCCCCAACAGTGGAAGAAAGCAAGATTAATTCCTATCATAAAACCAGGAAAAGAGTATTACCAGGAGGTTAGTAAATTCCGTCCAATAAGCCTCCTAAACACTGGAGGAAAGTACTGGAGAAGTTGTTATAAACAGAATTATGCATCATGTCAACTCAAAAGACCTAATGTCAGACAAAACAGTTCGGTTTCACTCCTCAAACTAGCACGGTGGACGCAGCGATGGCACTAAAATAATACATCGAGGAAAATCTAAAAGAAAATATGTATTTGGTGCTAGTAAGCTTGGATATCCAAGGAGCTTTTGACTCGGCCTGGTGGCCAGGGATCATGAAAGCCCTGAGGGAATTCCTGTGCCCAAGTAACTTGCATAGGCTTGCAAACAATTATTTTAACCAGAGACCAGCTACATTAGCAGTAAACAATGCTAAAGTAGACAAAAATGTAACCCAAGGCTGCCCACAAGGATCTTGCTGCGGTCCGGGTTTCCGGAACATCCAGTACAACACAATACTCAGATTAGATTACACCGAACATACTAAAGTAATAGCATTTGCAGACGACCTGATAGTAATAACAAAGGGAAAATCAGTTCTCGAAGCTGAGAATTATGCTAACATTGAAATGAGGAAGATTACATCCTGGGCCCGCAACAATAATTCCAAATTCAATGAATACAAATCAAAAACTATTCTAATAACAAGAAGAAAACGAAGGGAAAACAAACAAATACATATATTTCTAAATAATAAGGTGTTAGAAACACGTCGACCAGATTAAATATCTTGGCATAATAATCGACAAGAGATTTACGTTCAACCAGCATATCGAATATGTAGCAGAGAGATGCAAAAAACGTATTAATGCTCTCTCCAAGACAGCAAAAATAAAAAAACTGGGGTTTAAGTGACAAAGCCCTGTGCACAATTTATAACGGTGCAATTCTGCCACTGTTATCGTACGCGGCACCAGTGTGGATAAGTGCACTGGACAAGAAATATAATATCCGAAAGTTTAAACAGGTACAGAGATTGATCAGCATATGAATGGCAAAGGCATATCGCATTGCATCCTACGAAGCTCTCTGCATTCTGACGGGATTAACACCTATACATCTAAAAATACAAGAAATTTTCGGCTATTCACCAAATAAGAGGAAGTTGCAAATACGAAACTCTTAACTTTGATCAGACAGTTAGTTACAAAAACTGGACACACCCGGCAAAATTCATAGAAATCCAGGACACAAGAGAAAACAGAGAATACACTTATGAAATATACACAGATGGAAGCAGAAGCAATTATGGAGTTGGATCGGGAATAGTTATATTCAAAAAACATGCATTAACAAACCAGCTGAAATTTAAGTTGTACGAAGAATGTTCAAATAACCAGGCTGAGCAACTTGCCATCATGAAAGCATTAGACACCTTGAAAGGACTTAATACCAGCGAAATGCCGATTGACGAACATAATGTGGCAATCTACACTGACAGCAAGATCACGATAGACTCGCTAAGGAACAGAAGTAATCATAACAATTTAATTGAAGAAATTAGGAATAAGCTGAAATCTCTAGAAGGCGATAACTGGACAGCGGAATTCAACTGGGTCAAGGCACATGCTGGAATCTACGGCAACGAGATAGCGGATCGCCTAGCGAAGCGAGCAGCGTGCGACAGCGGCCTACAAACAAGTTACGATAGGATTCCAGTAAGTGCTGTGAAGAAACACCTGACAACCATTAGTGAAGAAAAATGGGAAAGGGAATGGCAATGAACCACCAATGGGAATTTGACGAAATCGTTCTTCCCGAAAGCCAGCGACAGACTACAGACAAGAATCCAGATATCTCCCAATTTCACAACGCTGGTGACCGGACACGGGAATATAAACGCTTACTTCCATCGCTTCAAGATAAAGGACAGTGCAATGTGTGCATGAGGTGCTGGTGAGCAGACAGTGGACCATGTCATATATAACAGTATAGAATTTAAAAACGAAAGACAAACTCTTATAAATTTTGTTAATAGAGGTAGTGAAAGGTGGCCTATGGACAAGATTAAATTAGCTATTATGTATACTAAAGAATTCACCAAATTTGTAAATAGCATAGACTTAAAAAAATTACAATAGAACATTACTTGGACAGTATACTTTAAGCAACTGTAAATCATAAAGTGATAGAACTAGATAATAATTGTTAGGATAAGAACATTATTTTAAGGAAGTGTAAATATTGACCATGACTTGTTAGGATTAGTCAGTGCTATAAGTGTAAATAGGAACCATACAGCCTAATTTCTTAGAACTAGTAAGGATAGTAGAATATTTAATCAACAGTAAAATACTCATAAAATGTTAGAATTAGTCCGTAACTTAAGTGCAAATAGGAGCTATATCTTTCTAGATTAGTAATGGATAGAATATTATCTTAGCGTGTAAATATAGATTATAGCTTGATAGGATTAGTCAATTTAAATGTAAATAGGAACCATATTTTGTTAGGAGTAGTGATGAAGAATGCACTAATTTAACCCTTAAATTACAGTGTATCTTACAAGAAACTTTGATTTCATTTTGTTGAGTGATTCCGGGTTCTGTGGCCGTGGTCCATAGTTGGTGTTGATACCAGACGTTTCGCCCTCAACTGCGGAGGGCATCTTCAGTGGCGAGTGCTTCTAGGCGTGTTTCCTGGTCGGAAGCTCTACTTAGAGTGAACGCTGCGGGTGTTGTATTGATACTAGTGGTGGGAGCAGGGTGAGCGGGCGTGGCTCTTGCTGATTGGCTAATGGTCGTCTCCTTGTTGTCCCTAGTGTTGATGCATTTATTTTCTAGTGTACGGTACCAGGCCTTAGACAGTTTAATACCTTCCTCTTTTCTGTTAATATTTTCCTTATGCTTGTGTATTTCTATAGCCTCTCGATATAATCTAGGGAAATAATAGGAAGTTGTGGCTAAAACTTGTGTATCATCGAATAGAATCTGGTGTCCATTCATAATGGCATGTTCTGCTACAGCCGATTTATCCATTTCTCCTTGTCTGCAGTTTCTTTTGTGTTCTGATAAACGGGTGGCTATACTTCTTTTGTGGTCCCTATGTATGGTTTACCACACGAACAAGGAAGTCGATATACGCCGCAAGTGGAGAGAGGTGGCCGAGGATCCTTAGCTGAGCGAAGGCAGTCTTCTATTTTTCTTGTAGGTCTGTAAACTGTTTTTATGTTGTATTTTCGTAGGAGTTTTCCGATACGATCTGTGACTCTTTGTACATATGGTAAGTAGGCTATGCTGGTTGAGGGTGTGTTATCCATTCTGACGTGCTGTCTTCGTGGATGTATGGTTTGTCTTATTTCCTTGGATGTGTAGCCATTTTTCTGGAAACAATTGAACAGATGGTGTTGTTCTTGTTTAAGGTGTTGTGGTTGGCATAACTTAGTCGCTCTGTCGAACAGTGTCTTAATGACACCTCGCTTTTGTCTTGGATGGTGGTTAGAGTCTTTGTGCAGATATCGGTCTGTGTGTGTAGGTTTTCTGTAAACTGTATGTTGAATTTCCCCATTGCCAGTCCTTATTATTTGAACATCCAGGAAAGGAAGTCTTCCATTATCTTCTTTTTCCATAGTGAACTGTATTTTGTTGTGTTGCTGTTAAGGTGTTGAAGGAAACGTTCCAATTCTTCACTGCCATGTCTCCATACTACGAATGTGTCATCAACATAGCGAAACCAATGTTCTGGAGACTTGGGAGCTGTTTTTAGTGCTTCTGTTTCGAATTTCTCCATGAAAAAATTCGCTACTACTGGGCTTAGAGGACTGCCCATGACTACTCCGTCGGTCTGTTCATAGTAGCTGTTGTTCCATTGGAAGTAAGTAGTAGTTAGTACATGCCTGAATAAATTGGATATTTCTTCTGTGAAAATCTGTCTAATGTAGTCCATGGTCTCATTTACTGGCACCATGGTGAAAAGGGAAACCACATCGAAGCTAACCAGTATATCTTGAGATGTTACGTTTATATTCCGTAGTCTCTCAATGAAATGTGTCGAGTCTCTGATGTAGCTGTCCGTTTTTCCAAGGAGTGGTTTCAGAAGTCCTGTAAGATGCTTTGCCAGTAAGTAGGTCGGAGAACCGATGGCACTGACAATTGGCCGGAGTGGAATGTTGTTCTTGTGTATTTTTGGAAGACCATAGAGTCTTGGAGGTTGAGCTTCGGATACGCGTAATTTCTTCTTAATTCCTTCTGGCAAGGACGATTGCTTGATAAGATTGTTGGGTTTTTCGAAGAATACCGGATGTAGGGTCTCGCTTGATAGGTTTGTATATATCTGGTGTCAGAATCTCTATTATTTTCTCTTTGTATTCATGTGTATATAACAAACCTATCAAGCGAGACCCTACATCCGGTATTCTTCGAAAAACCACAATCTTATCAAGCAATCGTCCTTGCCAGAAGGAATTAAGAAGAAATTACGCGTATCCGAAGCTCAACCTCCAAGACTCTATGGTCTTCCAAAAATACACAAGAACAACATTCCACTCCGGCCAATTGTCAGTGCCATCGGTTCTCCGACCTACTTACTGGCAAAGCATCTTACAGGACTTCTGAAACCACTCCTTGGAAAAACGGACAGCTACATCAGAGACTCGACACATTTCATTGAGAGACTACGGAATATAAACGTAACATCTCAAGATATACTGGTTAGCTTCGATGTGGTTTCCCTTTTCACCATGGTGCCAGTAAATGAGACCATGGACTACATTAGACAGATTTTCACAGAAGAAATATCCAATTTATTCAGGCATGTACTAACTACTACTTACTTCCAATGGAACAACAGCTACTATGAACAGGCCGACGGAGTAGCCATGGGCAGTCCTCTAAGCCCAGTAGTAGCGAATTTTTTCATGGAGAAATTCGAAACAGAAGCACTAAAAACAGCTCCCAAGTCTCCAGAACATTGGTTTCGCTATGTTGATGACACATTCGTAGTATGGAGACATGGCAGTGAAGAATTGGAACGTTTCCTTCAACACCTTAACAGCAGACACAACAAAATACAGTTCACTATGGAAAAAAGAAGATAATGGAAGACTTCCTTTCCTGGATGTTCAAATAATAAGGACTGGCAATGGGGAAATTCAACATACAGTTTACAGAAAACCTACACACACAGACCGATATCTGCACAAAGACTCTAACCACCATCCAAGACAAAAGCGAGGTGTCATTAAGACACTGTTCGACAGAGCGCGACTAAGTTATGCCAACCACAACACCTTAAACAAGAACAACACCATCTGTTCAATTGTTTCCAGAAAAATGGCTACACATCCAAGGAAATAAGACAAACCATACATCCACGAAGACAGCACGTCAGAATGGATAACACACCCTCAACCAGCATAGCCTACTTACCATATGTACAAAGAGTCACAGATCGTATCGGAAAACTCCTACGAAAATACAACATAAAAACAGTTTACAGACCTACAAGAAAAATAGAAGACTGCCTTCGCTCAGCTAAGGATCCTCGGCCACCTCTCTCCACTTGCGGCGTATATCGACTTCCTTGTTCGTGTGGTAAACCATACATAGGGACCACAAAAAGAAGTATAGCCACCCGTTTATCAGAACACAAAAGAAACTGCAGACAAGGAGAAATGGATAAATCGGCTGTAGCAGAACATGCCATTATGAATGGACACCAGATTCTATTCGATGATACACAAGTTTTAGCCACAACTTCCTATTATTTCCCTAGATTATATCGAGAGGCTATAGAAATACACAAGCATAAGGAAAATATTAACAGAAAAGAGGAAGGTATTAAACTGTCTAAGGCCTGGTACCGTACACTAGAAAATAAATGCATCAACACTAGGGACAACAAGGAGACGACCATTAGCCAATCAGCAAGAGCCACGCCCGCTCACCCTGCTCCCACCACTAGTATCAATACAACACCCGCAGCGTTCACTCTAAGTAGAGCTTCCGACCAGGAAACACGCCTAGAAGCACTCGCCACTGAAGATGCCCTCCGCAGTTGAGGGCGAAACGTCTGGTATCAACACCAACTATGGACCACGGCCACAGAACCCGGAATCACTCAACATCATGATTACCGGCCGTGAAAGCCTGCATTCAACTATTGATTTCATTTGTTTATTATTGTTTATTAAACAGTAGAAATAAAACAAACTATCATAAATTACCTAAGATTGTGTCAAATTACGTTAAAAATACAGTAATATCTTACTCTTACATGATTTTGTTTTCTTTGCGGTCCGAAGCACTTGAATGACGGGCACTAGAAATTATTGTTTCGCCAATTTGAGGGTTAAGTAAGTGCTAATAGGAACAATATCAAGCAACTGTAAATATTAATCATAACTTGTTAGTGCCAAGAGGAATCATAACTTGCTTAAGTATAATTAACAGAGAGCATTGTTTGAAATGCAAGTAACAACCATAACTAAATAGAACAATTTAGCGCCACAACAACTCAAAAGTATAATTTAAGGAATCGAAAATAGAAAAATAATTTCACACTTTAGAACTAGTAAAGAACACTATAAATTCATAGTCAGGAATATCAACACACATAAAATGATAGAGATGTTTTAATATTGCTAAACCAAAGCATGTAGTACTGCAGAAAACTGTAGTGGAGCATGCTGTCATATTAAGACTCCAAAAAAAAAGGCCTGTTACGATCCTATAGAAAATTTTGCCTCCGGCGTTTCATAGGACGGCCTAGTGATCTTCGTCCTCTTGGTATATAATTATAAACAGCTTTCGGGATCCGATTTGAACTCATTCTTTCAAGATGGTGTATCCAATTTAATTGGTAGTGTTTAATATATTCCAAAATTGGCGTAGTCTTCAATTATTGGATTCTTCTCACAGGCCAATGTTGGGCCAGCAGCTAGCTGGTAGGCCAAAGACCAAGGTAGGGATCTCATTATAGGGCTTGGAAGGCCCTTGAAGTAATAGGAAGCTAGTAAATAAATGTGCAAATAGTCTTCTTATAAAATTACATATAGAACAATTATGTTTATTGTTGGAATATTGAATCTTTAATTATTTATGTGAATTAAGTTTCATTGAGAAAATTGTGTTCGTCTTGAATACTGTACATCCTGCAGTAACTATAAAATGTATATATTTTTCTAATTATCAATTTTAATACAAGGCAATAAATTAATCATGTTATTTCATTTTTAAAAGCAAACAAACTAATCAAAACAAGCCTGGTTACTAAACAGAATTGATGTGCACGCATTCGCATGTGAGTAGTTCAGAATAGTGAAACAATGCATAGGTTTTAGTTTGAATTTATTTTTGCTAGATTCTTATCAAATTAAGGTATTTATAATATTTGAAGAGAAAAATTTTCGCCTAGACCGAGACTCGAACCCGAGACCCGTGGTTTTTCATTTGAGAATATTTAAGAACTTGTACTTAAGTTACTTTATGGTTTCGGTTCGTAAAACGCATAAAATCAAATAGCATGTCATTACTCATTAGACCAGGCTCGTCAAATGGTGCGCCATAGCATACCATCATCCAGATCCTTTTTTATATTTCGTAATGGAAATAACACAAGAAATGTTACTTTGTAAACAATTTTGCATTTTTTATTTTTACTTCAGAAAATTATTACAAAAATTTTGCCAATATTTTTGTTGTGTAGGTCTAACATTTTCAATTACCTTATAATAAATAGTGAAATTGTTTTTAATAAACATTTGGGAAATTGTGTAAATTATTTTAGTCAACTTACTAATTGATGAATTTTAAAATAAAGGAAAATTAAATAATATAATGGTTAAAGACGTCTGAAAAGTTGGCAAAGTTCTTGTAATTTTCTACTGAAGAGAGTAAGAATAAAACATGCGAAAATTGTTCACAAAGTAGCATTACTTGGGTTGAGCTTACAATTTTATTTTTAAATGAATGGAATGGGTAGGGTACTGTTCTTGCGATTGAGCCACCGACACCCCGATTGATCCACCGTGACCGGCTAAAGTAGTAGCATGTAGTACCCAGGTCATCTTAAGATGGCGCAGCGGTATAAAATTGCTTCCAAAAATTAACACAGAGAGGCCACTCTATTCTTCTCTATGGTCTATTAATGTTAATGGGCGTCCGACTAGGGCAGTGTGCGCCACACTATGGCCATGGTGTATTCTTGAAATGACTCTCCTGTGCGCTGGACACTTGCCTTTAGTTGGCCCGATAAGCGGCACTAACATAATGACCTAACGACTATCCAGGGTCACCATAATATTTCTTAGCAGAGCATGTTATTTTTCGTCCTATTTCAAAGACATTCAAACTATAGCATGGCTCGAAAACAAATAAAACACATAATTTTAATAATTATAATAATGAATTTCGTTCTTATTAAATAATAATAAGATTAATGAACATTTAACCCGTAAGCACACGCGCCAGGGTAAAAAATACCCAGACGTTATTCTTTTTGTTGGCAACACTGTGTTTGAATTTAAATTTATCTGCCGTTTTCAGTACTTTTCTTTCAGATAGTTTTGCATTGTTGTATGTAAGATTTAGTTAGTTTTCCTGTGACTGCAGGAGTTTATGCATGCATATATCAAGATTGGGTAAGAATTACCCAGCGCGTGTGAATAAGTAACATAAATAGTGAATCGTTTTATTTGTGCACCATTTCTATTTTCCATTACAATATGGACTAACAATATAGACAAAGTGGACAAATAGTAAAGTGGCTAAATGAAGATGAAGAAGAAGATGAAGATGTTATTGAACATGAATCAGGAGATGAAGCCGATCATCTCTCCGAAAGTGAACATAATTCTGATACAGAACAGGAAGCAACTATTAGTGATGAAGACTATGAAGATGATGCTCCACTGTCTCAGTTTATTAGTTACAAAGGTAAAGATGGAACTTCTTGGAGAAAAAATGTGCCACATCAAAATGTTAGGACCAGAGCATGCAAAATAGTTACTCATCTTCCGGGCTGTAAGGGAGACGCTCGCCATGCAAAATTACCTATACAAACCTGGTCATGTCTAATAGATGATGGTATCATTGATGATATTGTAAAATATACTAATTTTTACATTAGGTCCATCCAGAATAATTTTGTTCGTGAGCGTGATGCTTTGCCAACTAATATAGCTGAGATAAAGACACTGTTTGGTTTGTTATATTTCGCTGGTGCACTGAAATCAACTAAACTCAATGCTACAGATCTATGGTCAACTAGTGGAACAGGAATCCCTTTTTTTCAGCAACAATGGGAATAAATAGATTCTTTTTTCTTTTACGGTGCCTTGGATTTGACATCACCACAAGGGAAATAAGAAAGGTGACAGATAGGCTTGCTCCAATAAGAGATGTTTTCGAAGCTATCATAAAGAACTTTCAGAAAAGTTATAAAATTTCTGAATATTGTACGATAGATGAGAAATTGGAGCCTTTCCGAGGAAACTGTTTATTCAGACAGTATATCAAAAGCAAACCAGGCAAGTATGGTGTGCCGCTTACGGACCGTCTTTTGTTCTCGTTGCTTCTATTAGCGTAGATCTGATTACCTCCAAGGTTATTAATTACAAAATTACTTGCTTCGGGCCCATAGAAGGCAAGGATTGATTCATCTTTCTTTCCAAGGCGTATTAACATAAATCAATAATGATTCTCAAACCCACAGAGTGACTGAAAATGATTGTTTTCACTATGATTATCAATCAGGAAAGCTAGACAGCAAAATAAAGGGAGCTGGAAATGATCTCCTAAGTGAGTGAGTTTCCGTATAGGATTATACCAAATAGCTACGTGCACATAAATCAGATTGAACATTAATTATATAAAAAATGATATTTAATGCAAACAAGTAGTCTGAAGTAAAAACAAAATCAAGATAAACATTTGATCATTCAAGAACATAATATAAATAAATAAATGATAATACTTTTACAAAACAAAGACCACACCATACCTCATACTACACTCATGCTAGCGTCCAAGCCAGGGTGGCTTCTTCCCTGGTCTACAGGACCAACTAAAACTGCGCCGCTTCTCGGCTTCAGACGACCTTGTCCATTTTAGAGTTCCAATCCCATCTCGGAATGGATCGATGAATGAAAGAATGAATGAAGAATGAATGATAACGTTCTGCCTGTGCACCACGTATATGAAGGTTCCGAGAGAGAGGGGAGATGCGCCGTAGGAACAGCGCACCAGGAGAGGTAAAGAGGGAGAGTGGGGGTAGATGCAAGGAGAAAGGAATATTGGCATAGTTCAAGAATATAACAGTCTAGGGAGGATAACGACGTTGCAGTAATGAGCCGAAAAACGCACTTTCGGTTCAATGGTATCAAAATATTTGGTCTGGCTGATTCCGCACCTTCTATGTATTGAACCTGGAAATATACTGTGGTAAGCAACCAGAAGGTGCATACCAGCAATCTAATTCCCCAGCTGAGTTGTCAAACGATTGATTATACCTATTAGTGGCACTGGAAGAAACGTCACGTTTGATAACTGGTTCATGAGTGTACCGCTTGCCAAAACACTTCTCGACAATCACAACTTAACTTGTGTTGGAACTGTAAGGGTAAATGAACGTGAGATTCCGCCTGAATTTGTGCAAAAAAGAGAAATTTTCTAGTATTTTTGGATACCACGATAGACTGACTCTCACTTCCTATGTACCCAAAGCAGGGAAAAAGGGAAAAGGAAAAGTCGTTATAGTGGCATCCACTATGCATTATGATAATTGCAATTGATCCAGACACCGGAGAGATCAAAAGAAGCCAGAACTAGTAAACATTTTATAATGCTACTAAAGGAGGAATTGATACAGTCGATGAACTATGCCGGGTACATACAGCGTGGTCCAGGAAATCCCGACGCTGGCCCACTTACAGTGTTTTTTGGGATTCTTCAACATCACAAGCAAAGTAAACCTCTGGTTATGTATAAAAGACAACAATTTAACGTTCATAGGACACATGTCATCCGCCGATCTTTTCTAAAAGAACTTGCTCTCGCATTGGTGTGAAAGATCCATTTTGGCTCAATCGGTTTTGACATTGAAGTATTTTCCATTTTGCGACATCAGATCCACAATTCGAAGATTGGATTTTGTGGAGGAACCAGGAAAAAACCCATCAACACAGAAAGAACCGTATGAATGAAGTTGTCTTCAGTTCGATGTGAAGTATTGTACGAAGAAGAAAGATCGTGAAAAACAACTACTTCATGCCACAGATGTGCCAAGATGATCAGTAAATATCATTCGGTTGCCCTGCTGCTAGGAGACTGGTGCACAAGTATCTTGCATGCTGGAGTAGTCACAATAGTGTTTGAGTGAGTGGCTCCCAAACTGCTATTAATCATTATTTATTTGTAATTAGTGTTAAGCACTGAACAAGAAACACAAAATTCCCAGTATTTTTTTGGAGGAAAAATTATTGCGTAGTTAATGCTCCATGTGCAATGTTAATTTTTTTTAGGGGGGCAACTCCCGATTCAGGACAGTGAAAATAGTGTGTGAGTGGCTGCTAAATATATATGATTTTTTCATAATTTTTGTTGGCACTGAACTAATACATTATATTACAGTATTTTTGTGAATAAAATGTAGTACATACATAGATCTTATTTTATGTATTGTTAAATTAAACAAAAATAATTTAGACATGGTCAAATGAAGGATAGACATTGTCAAAATAAAGATTTAATTATAGAATATTCATAAAAATTACATTTTGCTGTTAATATCACTTACTAAAGTTTCGGGTAAAAAATACCCAGCGCGTGTGGTAACGGTGCAAAATTATGCGCGTGTTCTGACGGGTTAAACAAATTTTATATAGGTCTAAATAAAATCGATAAAATTAATTATTTTACCTTGTATTTTGCATGTACATTTTAATGGGAATATACTGTATCATTCATCTCGCATTACTTATTGTTATTATTAGTAATAATTTTATATATGAGAAACAGAATGTAACAAGAAGCGTTAAGTCTTATAGAATGCGATTGGCAGGACATGTAGTACAAGTGAAGAATAGAAGAAGGGTCATGATTTGAGGGTGGTGATATATACAAGGATTGATTTAAAATATTGGCTGACTATAAGGATAAAATATTGGTTGACATGTTTGTTATTGCCATTGAGTGAGTTAGTTAAGTAGTAATTTAAATTATTATTATAATTATTATTATCCTAAATGGATTTTACCAACATATTGATATTCATAAGTATACTTTCCACCAAGATACTCTTAATCTACAATCGATAATAGATGTTGTAATAATTAACATATATACAATTTTAAAGACACAGAGGATTATCATGACGAAGTGGTCATTATTTATTAAATGCAAAAATAACATTTCCATTCCAAAGTAAAAATGACACGCTAAATAAAACTAAAAATGCAAAGGACAGTTTCCATGTCTTGTCAACAACTCTATACAACTTGGACAGTTTGGAGAATGAGAGCGCATCATATCTGTATAAGAAAAGGTTAGATTATCAGTTACTAATCTCTATGTTTGACAATGCTCTGGAAGAATACAACTATATAGTAAAAAGTATTCATCAGG
This sequence comes from Diploptera punctata, assembly GCA_030220185.1. Lineage (NCBI taxonomy): Eukaryota > Metazoa > Arthropoda > Insecta > Blattodea > Blaberidae > Diploptera > Diploptera punctata. The sequence goes on along the minus strand of JASPKZ010005273.1, from coordinate 249,950 downwards.
CGGCAAAAGAAGCTTTAGGAGAAGCAAATAGAGAAATAAATAAATTCAAATATTTATGGAATGAGGACTTACCAAAAGAAATAGCAAACAAAAAAAAATTAATGTGGTTGAATACCATAGATCTGAAAGACAAAATAAAATATATAGAAGCTCAAGCAAGAGTTAGAAAGAAAATTGCGGAAGCTAAAAATCAGAGCTGGGAACAAAATTGTTTAAAAATTCAAACATGTATTGGACGAAAACGAAGTACGGAATCTTGGAGAATTAAAAAAAAATTGAGAAATAAAAGAAGTGGACAACAATTGTACAAACAATACCTATGACTGAAAGGGAAAATTATTTTAAAACATTACTATCAGAAAACAGGGTATTTAATTTAGATAACTTTCAAAATATTCCAGAAATAAATGAAGATGAACATATACAAATGGACATAGAGGATATTAAAATCAATATTCAATCATTAAAAATTAAAAGTGCTAGTGGTCCAGGAGGAATACCAGCGGAAGTATTAAAACATGGATCCGGCCATTTATTTGAACGACTGAGAAATTATTTACAAAATTTTTGAATGGTGAAAAAGTTCCTGAAGGATGGAAACTGGGATAAATTTCGACAATCCATAAAAATGGAAAAAAAGACCAATGTGAAAATTATAGAGGTATAACAGTAACAAGTACTATGTGTAGACTATGGACGTATACTAAAATATTATTTTGAAACAAACTATAGTGATGTGGAATTAGAGGAACAGTCTGGATGTAGAGCAGGTCGTTCCAGCACCGACAACTTATTTTGCATTACTCAGGTAATAGAAAAGAAAATGCAATATGGATAACCTTTGCACCTACTATTTGTAGATCTTGAGAAAGCATACGACAATGTCCCTATAGAGATACTATGAGTTGCTTCAAGACGTATGGGAATTAAGACTATAATAATTAAAGCTATACAAAATGTATATGACAATTGCAGATCTAAAATTAAAATTGGCAGTAAATCGTCACATGGTTTTACGATAAATAAAGGTCTTCGTCAAGAGTGTTGTCTATCACCGACTCTGTTTAAAATATACGTACATGAAATATTAAAGAATTGGAGGAGAAAATATTCAGCATCGGAATTCCTACTTCAAACAACAGAACTTTATACAACTTACATTTTGCAGATGATCAATTGTTAATTGCACAAGATTATGAAGATTTAGAATACATGACTAGAAAATTAACAGAAAAATATGAAATATGGGGATTAATTTTGAACATGAAAAAACAACATATTTATCAATTGGTGAACCAGAACTAAATTTAATTTTGGAGACTGGAGAAACAATAATATCTCGTAGTGAGATCACATATTTAGGAATTAAAATAAATAAAAATGGGAGTTATGAGGAGGAAATATGAAATAGAAATAATAAAGAAAAATTTGCAATTACTCGCCTCAATGGAATATTTTGGCATAAAAATATAAGTAATAAAATAAAATGAATAATTATATATCATACAATTGTTAAAACATCATTACTTATGGAGCAGAACTTTGGCTATTAACAACAAAAAGAAATAAGTATCTCTTGGCAATGGAAATGGATTTTATACAAAGGGAAGCAATAATTTCAAGAGGAGAAAAAATTAGGAACTCAGTTATAAGGGAGAAAATGAAGATTGAAAACGCTGTTTTAGATTATATTAAAACTCAGCAATTAAGATGGCACGGACATGTCCAGCGAATCGATCGCTACCGAAATCTCTTTTGGTATGGAAACCTGAGGGAAGACGAGGCAGAGGAAGACCTAAAACCTCCTGGAGTCAGGGAATATGTTTATACATGAAGCAGAAACATCTACAACCAGGAGATTGGATGGACCGACAAAATTGGCTATTAGGAATCGGACGATAGCAAAGACATTAATCAACCGATGATCTATCTATCCATCCATCTATATATTATTATTATTTATTATTATTATTATTATTATTATTATTATTATTTAACTTACTTTTGTTAGTAATTTTGAGCAGGGTTTTTCTCAATATATTATTATTATTATTATTACTATTATTATTATTATTATTATTATTATTATTATTCTTTATCTTACTCTTATTACTCAGTTTGACCACTCCTCATTCAGTACGTAATATTATAATTATTGTGATTGTAGTATTTTACATAACGTGTATTTATCATAAGTAATGCCACGAGTGATTTCCAAATTACCGATAAATTCACGACTCACGAAGTGAGGAGTGAATTTATCTAGAGAATTTGGAAATCAAAAGTGGCATTTATTATGACTATTTAACGAATAAAATTAAGCTGTTTACTCACAAATCATTATTTAACTATAGTTATTTTAAAATATTTATATATTTAATGTAAACGGCGATGTTTGAAAACAAATGAGAAACGACAGGTACGCTTCATCTGCTTCTTTTGTTTATCACTGCCACCAGATCATACTATTTATTGCCAAAGGAACGAAATATTGTAAGAATGCTCTCTAGTGAGAACAAATGAAACACATCAAACTGTACATTAATTCATTTCTGATGTCGTATGATGTAAATATGACAATTATATTTTTCTGGATTATTACCTGGAAAAAATTCATTTAAGAAAGTGCAAACAGTGGTTTCTCTTTTTGGTGGTATAATGTTTCTTTACAGGCTCAGTCACTGCAAAATAATGGTCAGACCTGTTCAGAATATTAAAAAGGAGGAGCTTTCTTTAATATGGTAAATTTAACACTGATAAATATTTCGTGAAACACGACTCTGATTGGTTGTAAAACAGAAATCTTTGAAACGTGATTTGTCATTGACTCCCATTTGGCGCATGAGTTAAATAGTCATAAATAATGCCACAAGTGATTTCCAAATTATCGATAAACTCAGGATGTCCTGTTCCTGTTCCTGTTTTGCTGACGGCAATTTTTGCCGTCCAGTTGTGCTGATTCCGGGAATGGTCTTACTCCCTCAACAGCAAAAATCTAGTGGCTTTCTTAAGTGTAACCCTTATCTAAACGGTGTTATTAGGAAGTTTGTGAGATATGGTTACGAAGAAGTTTGGCATGCGCTGTGATGTTATTTAGCGTGATGTACTTAATTTTTCCACTTTTTAGCCCTTATGGAGGTTGTTCTTCCGAAAATATGTTTTTATGCACTGTAGGCCATTGTGGCAATTGTCCTATCGTGCGTACTATTGGGTTGTCATGTTCCAAAATGTTATGATGCATTTTGGTAACTTGTGCTTTAACGATAGCATCAAGATAGGGTAATGCTGCATCATGTAGCTCTGTTATTCTTGTATACATAGGTGCCGAAAAAATAATTTTGAGACAACGGTTCTGAATGATTTGAATTTTCTTTTAGTGCTTTTTAGCAAGAATACTCAGTGCTTCACAGCCCTAAAGTAACATGCCACGGATTAGTGCTACATGTAATGTAATTTTAATCAGTCTAGTAATTGTTTCATCCCGGAAGACTGGATATAATATAGCTATCGTTGCATTAGTTTTGCGTTGTACATCATTTACACGATGTTTAAAAGTTAATTTACAGTCGAGATGTAGGCCAAGATACTTAACTGCAGTCTCGTTGCGCAGAATTTGTTCATCAATAGTTAGTTGGATAGGTGGAGGTTGTGGACATTTGGTAAACAGGATTAATTTGGATTTGGTAATATTGAGTTTAATATTCCAGAGACAGTACCAGTCATAAATTACTGATAGCGATCTCTAGAACGTATGGATTATGTGGTGCAAGGAGCTAAGTTTGGTTTGGAAGTAAAAGCATGTATCATCGGCGAATGATGCAGCTTTTACTGAAGGAGGGTTTGGGAGGTCCGAGGCATAGAGTTTGTAGAGCAGCGGAGAAAGAACTGCTCCTTGTGGTACACCCTTAGTATAGACTTGCAGTTAGATCTGTGTCCATTTATTGATAAAAATCCTATTTAAAAGGATGGCAGATATAATTTTGATTACATTTGGTGTCAAATTAAAACTTATTAATTTGTATATCAATCCACTGATCCAGGTTGTATCGAAGACCTTCTCAATGCATAGAAATATTGCTACAGTCAACTAACGTATAGTGCCCCGTGTTTGTGCTCTTTAGGATTTGTATTCCTTTTTACAATTGGTGGGCTGACAAAGAGCTTTTTACCTTTATCTTTAAATTATTTATTGTTTTTTATAGGTTTTAAGTTCTTGGCGTTAAACCCGGTGACAATCTGATCAATAAGTCTCCGCCAGTTGCAGTGGGGTACTATGTGCGTTTCGGAAACCAAACTGATAATTTGGAAGTAATTTTTTTGCCTGGACTTCTGTTTCTAGTTGGGTCAAAATTAGTCGTTCTAGTAGTTTACCCAGAACTGGTAAGAGACTTATTGGTCAAAGGTTGTCGGGATTTGAAGGATCCTTGCCAGCTTTGGGGAGCAGTATGACTTTTGCCACTTTCCATGCTGAAGGGAAATAATTAAGTTTAAAACAAAACTTAAATATTGTAAGGAGTAGGATGAGGCATATTTGGGGTAAATGTTTGATGGCAAAATTTGGGATTATATCTGCGCCTGGAGTACAGCTATTTCTTAAGGAGTGGATATGGTATTTAAGGTCTTTTAGGTGAATATTAGGATAGATGGGCACTGTAGGAGTAGCAAGAAAAGTGGTAACCACGTCGTTGATATTCGCTTCATGAACTGGTGTGATTAGCTCATGAGGACGCAATCGGTCTTCGAGATTTGGTGCAATAAGTTGGGGTTTATCATAGGGATGATAAGCCCAACGTCCATTATTATTAAGCGCAATTGGGGCAGGGTGTGCTCTACCAAATTTGATTCTTTTGATAATCACCCATGGGGGAGTTTTGTTAACATTATAGTATTTAGTGAGAGTTAGCAATCAGTATTTCGTTTTACTCGAAGTGTATTCCGTACAGCATTTGCATACCGATTGTATTGCTGTTTGTAGTTAGGTGCTCCATGGCGTCTGTAGAGTTTTTATGAAATGTCGCTTACGCTCAAGATAATGTAACAGTGGTGGGTCTGTGTTCGGTGTGTATCTGTTTGTGTGCGTGTTTGTTGTTTAATACTATAGTGCAGTGTTTATGGTGGCCTAAAAGTTTTGAATCGAAAGTTCCAACTCTTCATTGGATTCGACCTGAAGTTTAGGGTTCACCCACTGAGAGAGGAGTTTAGAGAATTCTGTCCAGTTCGTTTCAGAACTGTTGTTTTTGAAGGGAGGTGTAAGTGTGAGATTTGTTGTGACTGTGAACAGTATTGGTACGTGGTGTGATTCAAGGTCATGCTGTAGTGTATCAATATTTGTGGAGATGGCTGCGTTTTTTGATATTGATATATCAAGTATGTCTGAGCGTAAGCCTTTGGGGTGTTTCTTGGAAGTGAGTGTGTTCTGTAGGAGCTGATATTTCAATGTTGTTTTGCTGGCAATATGCCTGTAGAACCAGGCCAGAGGCATTAGGTACTCGACAATTCCAGAAAAGATGTTTGGCATCGAAGTCTCTCGCTAGTATGAAACGAGGGGAGAACGATGTTAGGATATTTAAGTCGTGTCGAGTAAGTGGTTTTAGAGGAGATTTATAAATTGACGCTATGAAGACGTATTCATTGTGTGATATAGGTATGTAGTGTTGATGCAATGCAATTTCCAGTTATTGGACCTGTTTTTGCAAACGCCATTGGTATTAAAAGCCATGACATTGAGAATTTAACTTCGGGTGAAAGTGTTTATACATTTTCGAAGAACATATTCATCATCTGCGACATGAACATGAATTTGTCCAGAGGGCTATTTAGTTTAGCCAATAGTGGCTGGGCATCACGAACCAGATCGTTTACTAAAGCTGGTGCAATATTATTGAAGTTGGTCGTACGCTGGGCGGCAGCAGTGCGTTCTTGTGCTGCTTGAGGATTTTCTGCTTTTGCTGTTGTAGCCTTGCTGTATGATATGTTGGGATTAACTAATTTTGTAGTGAAAGTGCGCGGAGCTGGCTTTGTTGTCGGTAATTTAGGTTCCCGCAATTTTAGAAAAGCTTCATTGGCTTCAATATATTTCGGGCATTTTCTATATGAGGCTGGGTGCCCTTTTTCTCCACAGTTGACACATTGTAATTTGGAAGTGTCAATTTGAGTTTCCACTCGAACTGGACAAATGACTGTGCGGTTGCGCGCATATTACGCAACGTGGGGTATGATTGCACCCACTAAATGTATGATTGAAGCGTTGGCAACGAAAGCATTGCTTTAGGCCAGCGCGAGGACGGTATGCTTCAATGGAGACTACAGTGAATTTATGTAGAGAATTTGGAAATCAAGAGTGGCAGTTGTTAGGACTATATAACAAATAAAATTAAGCTGTTTGCTAACAAATCATTATTTAAATATAGTTATTTTTAAATATTTATATATGTAATGTAAACGTTGATGTTTGAAAACAAATGCGAAACGTATATGATTCATTTGTTCATCACTGCAACCAGATCATATTATTTATTGCCAAAAGATCGCAATATTGTAAGAATGTAACCTAGTGGAGAAAAAATAAATAATAGTTTTAAAAAACTAAAACAACACGCTTTATTAGAAAACCGAATTAAAAAATTAAAAATAAATAATAGTTTTAAAAAACTAAAACAACGCTTTATTAGAAAACCGAACTCAATAATGAAAAATAATTTAATTTCCTTGGGATAAATTTAAGTGGTCAACAAAAAAATTATCTCAAACACATATAGAATAAAACTAGAGTTATCAACAATAAATAATAGTTTTAAAAAACTAAAAGAAAACGCTTTATTAGAAAACCGAACTAAAAAAATGAAAAATAATTTTTAATTTCCAACACGCTTGGGATAAATAATTTTACCATCAAAGCATGGTGTGCTCTTTATCAATTAATATATTTGATAATAAAAAGATATTGGTAAAAGTAAAGTCTCTAAGGAGAAAATCTAAAAATCATAAAAGCATCCCACGCTTTTGATGCTAAAATTATTTATCCCAAGCGTGTTGGAAATTAAAATTATTTTTAATATTTTTTAGTTCGCTTTTCTAATAACGCGTGTTGTTCTAGTTATTTAAAACTATTATTTATTTTTTATTTTTTTAGTTTTAATATTTTACAGAATAAGAAAAAATGTAAATATCTTTAAATTCGATACTATTGTAGTATGAGCTAAAAATAATACTCTTCTAAATAAATAATAGTGTTAAAAAACTAAAAGAACAAGCTTTATTAGAAAACTAAAAAATGAAAAATAATTTGAGTATCCAATATGTTTGGGATAAAATTAAAGTGGTCAAGAAAAAATCATCTCCAACACATATAGAATAAAACTAGAGTTTTTTTCACCCTCTTAAAATAATTGGATCGACTTTAAATTTTGTATACTTGTAAAGGACTCGTGACAATACAATAATTTCATATATATTTTCTAAAATCCTGGCCAGAATCATCAGAAAATAAAAAAAAATGTCTTCGTATTTATGTAACGGAATCTTTGAACACGATTTTCATCCACTTAGAAACATAGGATAGACTTGAAACTTTGTATACTTGTAAAGAACCCGTGACAATACAATAATTTCATATTTATTTTCTAAAATCCTGGCCAGAATCATCAGAAAAAAAAATTAAAACTGGTATAATAGGTTACGGACTTGTCGAATTTTTAGTCAATTGCTGTAAGAGTTCAGTTGGTAGAGCGGTGAATTTGTGGTATACAATTTCAGTAATCCATTGGTCGCTGGTTCGAATCCGGCTGCGGAGGGCTTTTTTTTAGAAGATAATACTTTTAGCTCATACTACAATAGTATGGAATTTAAATATATTTACATTCTTATCTTATTCTGTGAAATATTAAAACTAAAACATAAATAATAGTTTAAAAAAAATAAAACAGCACGCTTTATTAGAAAACTGAACTCAAAATGAAAAATAATTTTAATTTCCAACACGCTTGTGATACATTTAAAGTGGTCAACAAAAAAATCATCTCCAACACAAATAGAATAAAACTAGAATTATTAACAAAAAGAAAATAATTTTACCATCAAAAGCGTAGGGTACTTTTAGGATTTTTATATGTTCTTCTTAGAGATTTTACTTTTACGAATATCTGTTTATTATCAAATATGTTACTTGATATAGAGAACCCCACGCTTTTGATGATAACATTATTTTCTTTTTGTTGTTAATTCTAGTTTTATTCTATTTGTGTTGGAGATGATTTTTTTGTTGAGCACTTTAAATTTATCCCAAGCGTGTTGGAAATTAAAATTATTTTTCATTTTTGAGTTCGGTTTTCTAATAAAGCGTGCTGTTTTAGTTTTTAAAACTATTATTTTTTATTATATCCCGAAGCATTATCTGGTTAAATTCATGTACTATATATACAATCTGGGAGCCACTTGCATTCTAGGATTTTTATATCTTAATATAATTATAAATTGCTATACTGGTATTCAACGTATTTTTTAGAGAATCAATCACTGCAAAATAATGCTCTGACATATTCAGAGCGTTAAAAATTAGGAGCTTTCTTTAATATGATAAACTTAAATTGATAAATTCGAGGTGAAACACGACTGTGATTGGTTGTATATCAAAATTCATTGAAACGCGATTGGTCATTGACTCCCCGGGGCATGAGTTAAATAGTCATAAGTAATGCCATGAGTGATTTTAGAGTTATCGATGAATTTAGAAATCAAGAGTAGCATTTGTTAAGACTATTTAACGATAAAATTAAGCTGTTTGCTCACAAATCATTATTTAAATATAGCTATTTTAAAACATGTATATAATATATATATATATATATATATATATATATATATATAATGTAAACGGAGATGTTTGAAAACAAATGATAAACGTTTGTTTTGCTTCATTTGTTCATCACTGCAACCAGGTCATATTATTTATTGCCAAAGAATCGCAACATTCTACTAATGCACCCTAGTGGAGAAAAAATGAAACATCAAACTGTTCATAACCAACATTATGGGTTATTAATTAATTTCTGATGTCCTATGGTGTAAATTATATTTTTCTGGCACGTAAATTTCTGGGAAATAATATGTTTGAAAAATGCAAACAGTGGTTTCTTTTTGTTGTTGTATAATCAATTACTACGAATGGTTTTTCTATTATATCCCGCAAGCACTATCCGTTTACATTCGTGCACTATATATACAATCTGGTAGCCGTCTTTCCTACAGAGTCAGTCATTGCAAAATAATGTTCTGGCCTATTCAGAATGTTAAAAATGAGGAGCTTTCGTTAATATGATAAATTTATTTGATGAATTCAAGGTGAAACACGACTGTCATTGGTTGTAAATCAAAATTCATTGAAACGCGATTGGTCATTGACTCCCATTTGGAGCATGAGTTAAATAAATTTGGTAAATGGCAGAGAAAGGGGGATGGCCTTTATTTAACCAGATTAAACAATTAATTACTACTAATTTTTATGTTTACTATTATACAACTTAAAGCAAGGATACACATTGTCTTCTCTCCTATTCAATTCTGTACAATACAATGAAAGCAAATCTTTAGAGAAAAGAGAGGACATTCAAATCAATGATATTAATTTGTTACATGTTTCAGCTGATGTAAAATTATTTGGCGAAAGTGAGGAAATACTAAAAGGCAATACACATGTATTTAATAACATCAGGACACCGAGGATAGAAGATCGTATCAATACTCGTATAGAAGGAAATTATTAAATGGAAGTGGACACCTAGTAATAAAATGTAGTCCTACACTTCGAACAAGTCGCGGAATTAAATACGTGGAAACAATTATTACAAACACAAATGAGGTGCAAAAATAAATTAAACTGGGGCTCAATCTGGGAATGTACGATGTGGTGCTTTTGACGGTATCTTTTCTTCCCGACTTTTTAAATAAAAGTTAAAGGAAATAAAATATGTATCTGAGATCTCAGTCCTCAATTAAGTATAATTTGAAGGCCTGTCGGAACATTTTCCACCTTCAGCTGTTAAAAACGTATCTGAACTCCTCTCAAATACTGTAATGTTAATCTAACAATCTACTGTATAACTCAGTTTTTATTTCCGGATATACTATAGCCTCTTAATATAAGAGAGAAGAAAAAATTTAGGTTAAAGTGCTTACAAAAATATTTAGACTAAATAGAGACGAATAGACAGCCGAGTGGTGTAAAGTATATAACAGTAATCTACATGATTATTACGACAAACAAAATATAATAAAAACACTTAAGTCTTTTAGACTATGATGGGTTGGTCATGTGACACTGTGCATCCTCAAATTTTGTTTTCTAAGTCCTCCGAGAAGCTCCATCTCTTTTTCCAATCTCCTAGTTATTACCTCATCCTTAAATCACAATCTGCGCCATCGGGCAACTATCTACTTTATATATGCGTGTCATACTTGCACGAGCAACAGTCCAATACTATTTATGATCAGCTACGTTTTGTTTGGATGAAATTGTCTTGTCGGCTCTTTTCACCAACAACGTTTGTATTGGCCAAGAAGATATTTTATTGGAATGTATGAAGAATATGTCCCGCGCCGTAGCCGAGCGGTTAAGGTAGGAAGCCTCGGCGCAGAGCTACGGGACTTGCGCTGGTTCGAGTCTCCATGGGGGGAGAAATTTTCTCATGGTATTTCGGCCAGTATGGGACCGGTGCCCACCCAGCATCGTGAGGCAATTGGGTAGCTACAATAAATAGCGGCTCCAGGTTGAGGAACCAGCTATAACGGCTGGGGGACTCGACATGCTAACCACATGTCACCCCTACACTGGCTGTTGATCATCTACCTCTGTGATTGACACATGTGGATGTGAAGGGCCAGCAGCCGGCTGGTAAAAGGGCAACCGCTGAAAAAGTGGAAAGACCCTCAATCAATCGGATGAAGAATATAAAGCGGCCCCTACATAATCAATATGTACGTCAATATATTGCACAATATTATCACTTGGCTAACCCACACGGTGCAATATTATTGCTCAATAAATTGGTTGTGGGTGATAATTGTGCTGTCAACTTGTGAAATATTAAGACAAAACACAGAACTGAACTAGTATTGCGCAATATTTCCAACGGACGACGCAATACTTACAGATTGCACAATAAATAAATAATAGTTTTAAAAAACTAAAATCACGCTTTATTAGAAAACCGAACTAAAAAAATGAAAAATGATTTTAATTTTCAACACGCTTGGGATAAAATTAAATTGGTCAACAAAAAAATCATCTCCAACACATATAGAATAAAACTAGAGTTATCAACAAAAATAAAATAATTATACCATCAAAAGCGTGGGGTGCTTTATATCAATTAATATATTTGATAATTAACATATATTGGTAAATGTAAAGTCTCTAAGAAGAAAATGTAAAAATCATAAAAAAGCACACCACCCTTTTGATGGTAAAATTATTTTATTTTTGTTGATAACTCTAGTTTTATCCTATATGTGTTGGAGCTGATTTTTTTTTGTTGACCGCTTTAATTTTATCCCAAGTGTGTTGGAAATGAAAATCATTTTTCATTTTTTTAGTTCGGTTTTCTATTAAACCGTGTTGTTTTAGTTTTTTAAAACTATTATTTATTTTTTATGTTTCATTTTTAATATTTTACAGAATAAGATAAAAATGTAAATATCTTTAATTTCGATACTATTGTATGTGAGCTAAAAGTAATACTCTTCTAGAAAAATCCTCCCAGCCGGATTTGAACCAGTGACCTATGGATTACTGAAATAATATACCACTATTGTTCACCGTTACACCAACTGAGATCTTACGACGATTGACTAAAAAGTCGACAAGTCCGTAACCTATTATACCAGTTTTAATTGTTTTGATTCTCTGATGATTCTGGCCAGGAATTTAGAAACAAAATATGAAATTATTGTATTGTCACGGGTCCTTTAGAAGTATACAAAGTCGATCCAATGTTTCTAAGTGGGTGAAAATCGAGTGCAAAGATTCCGTTACATAGATACATAGACACTTTTTTATTTTCTGAAGATTGTGGGCAGGATGTTAGAATCAAATATGAAAATATTGTATTGTCACGGTCCTTTACAAGTCTACAAAGTTTCACGTAGATCCAATGTTTCTAAGTGGGTGAAAATCGTGTTCAAAGATTCCGTTACATAGATACAAAGACCCTTTTTATGATTTTCTGATGATTCTTGCCAGGATTTTAGAAAAAAATGAAATTATTTTATTGCCACGGGTCCTTTACATGTATAAAAAGTTTCAAGTCGGTCCAATGATTATAAGTGGGTGAATATCGTGTTGAAAGATTCCGTTACATAGATAGATAGATACAGGTCAAGCTAATATAAAGCGTGTAAAATCAAACTTTTTTTATTGACTCAATATATTACGCAATCTTTCAATGTGATCTACAGACGCTCAATATGATTGTACAATGTCCGTTATTGTGCAATATATTGACGTAAATATTGATCGTGTAGGGGCCGCTTTAGAGTGTGTTCTTGTTTATTTATTAGGTTTTATTGTAATTAATCAAGGCTGTTCTAAACGTTATGTTTGTTTATGTATTTACATTTGTCATCACGCATATTTATTGTAAATTATGTTAATTTTAATGTGTTCAATTTAATTATAATAAATTCATATTTTTAGTTAAAAATACAATTCAGTGTTGATCTAAGTACCTGCTGTATTATTAGCTTAGTCTCCAGTCTATTTCCTATTATTACGCTACATAAATCGCTATGACCGTACTTAATGTCCACTTTAATCATTTCTCCGCCATTCAAGTTTACTACATCCATGTCTACAATTTGCTTCATTATTATTGTAACCAGGAATCTGTTTGACTACGTAAGTATATTTAATTTTGTGGCCATTCTGGGTAGAACTCCACGGCGTTGTGCCTGTACATTTAGAAGTAATGATCTTAAAAATAGTCACAACTCATATCATTATTTATATTATTACATAAAAGCCCTCCTTTCGTGGGGAACGAAAGAGGGGCATGGGAATATCTTGTAGGTAAACGAGATTGAAAACCCCCAGCAATAGGGTAATATTATTTGCAATAATTCGAGGGAGGTATATTATGTAGGAAACAAGCTAATGCCCGGCGTGCGCTGCTACGCCTAAATAAATGAAAATTAATGTGATTTTATGTTCAGTTAAATAAGTGGAAGGAATAATAATTATAAATTTATATTTTTTAGATATCCCGTGCTGATTACTAAGCGTTGTCCGGGACTCTACTTATTCCCATGTTCTTGTCAGAAATGAGCTCAATTACGAAAATTAATGTTTTATGTTTAATTAGATTATTAAGAGCATATATTTATATCATAATTATTTTTAGATATCCCATGCTGTTTACCCGGCGTTGTCCGGGAATCTACTCAACCCGATCTTCTTGGCATAAATGAGCTGGAAGACAAAAATTAATGTACTTCTTATGATTAGTTGAATAAGTAAAACGAAAAATAATGATAAATGTATATCGTAATTATTTTAAGATTACCCGGTGTTGCCTGGGCATCTACTTATCTCGATCTTCTTTGCATAAATGAGCTAAAAGACAAAATTCGTTATTGTGAGTTATCCGTTAAAGAATACCCGCCATGTGCTGCTTTACTTCAACAAGAATCTACGTACTTATCTTGATCTTCTTGGCCTTAATGAAAGATAAAAATGGTTATTGTGAGTTATCCGTAAGAGATAAACATATTCTGTCGCGGACTATTTGTAGAGCTTCTTCAGATATTCAATTACGTGTACAGTAATTTTGTGTATTTGTTATGGTTTAGGCAGCGTAAACCATTTAAGCGTCCAAAGACCTACTTTTTTCACGTGTTTAACTACAAAGGGCGATTTTTAAGGGTGTAGGAGTTAATTATCACGACTCTCTTATAGTCTATGTTCATCCCTGGAAACTACTGAACATTTTGCAAAAAGCCCCATCACAATCGGATCAACGGTATGGCCACCCATAGAATACGAACAAACAAACCAACAAACAAATATTCATTTTTATATATTAGATGACTAGAACGTTTTAGCTCAGGTTGATATTGAAAGGTGATTGCACATTTTCCCGGCCATTAACTTTCTGGGTAGATATTACCAGTGAGTTAACTATACTCTGTCCAACAAATGGTGTTAAATGAATTTAGTAGAGTTACGGAACATAATCCTGGCACTACTGTAGTGAACGATATAGTTAAATTAACTGGTGTGTCGGAGAGCAGTGTTGTACATATTCGCAGGGAATTAAAAGAATTTGTTTATATCAAAACGCCCAACAAAAAGATCAAAATGCCTGTCTTAAGAGTAGACATTTTCCTGATGTGCGTATAAGGTGCATAGGTTTTTTCAATTTTATTGCTGTAAGTACAGTTATTTTAATTTAAATGTTTGATTTAAATTAATTTGTTTAATATTACTAATTATAATTTAATTAGTTTTCGACATAACATTGTATTTGTTAATATAACATATGGCATTAAAAATTAAAACTATTGTTTTGCATTAATTTATCGGCGGCTATTCTTTAGAATTATTTATCCTTGATTTCAGTTTATTGTTGTGAAATATAACTCTTCTTCTGTATTTAGTAACATATTTAGATATTTTAAAATATTTGAATCAATTTTTATAACTAGCTAATACTAGGCGTGCGCTGCTACACCTAAATAAATGATGCGTTTTTGCATTTAGCTGAATACGTAAAAGGAAAAAGAAATGTAAATTTATATCGTTATCATTTTTAAATACCCCGTGCTGATTACCCGGCGTTGCCTGGGATCTCCTGAACATTTTGCAGAATACTCCATCACAATCGGATCAACGGTATGGCCGCGCATAAAGTACGAAACGAAAAACAAACAAACATACAAAGAAGCAAACAAATATTCATTTTAATATATTAGATTTTAGAATTTTTAAGTATTTATTCAAATACACAAAACAATATAACAATTCGACAATGTTATATAACATAAACGAAAAAGCGCACAAGTAGCATGCCATTAGAGGATCAATTTCAATTTTAAGAAACCATATTTACAAAATTTTTACTTTATAGAACGTATACTTTAATTAGGCCTACAATTTGAAAAAAAAAAGTTTAAATGTATTTACAGAATGTATTTCATCAATTCTAAAAATTAATTGTCTGTATCACTTTGTCCTTCAGACAATCCTCTAAAGAGGACACTTATATATAATAAAAATATATAACCAGCGATAAAACCACGGCTCTCTCGATAACACAGCATCTCCGTCGATTATAACTGATTTTTGTCCGAATTTAACAAACATAAACCAAAAAATAGGCGTTTCATGGGATCCACTCTAGGTTAGAGTAATGTAATTAGGTTAAGTGTGAGTTAGCTTTTAGGTTTGTTACATTTTAAATGTCTATAATATGTAAAAAATTACCTGTAACAAGAGTGGTCATAACAAGAAATAGTGCCCATTAGCGATACCCCTCTTCATAAATCTATGACAAGGAGTGATAACCAACTAGGCAACAATAATAATCGATATGTGGCTCTATGGTGCGTTATCGCTACTTGCATGTATCCGCAGCTCTTTGAACTGAAGGGCATGCGCAGTATTGTTGTATTGGAGTTAGAAAATATGTCGGGTAAGTTAAAGTGGAGAATCCCCTTATCCCTTCTAACAAGCAGCTGACAGAGTTCGCCTGCACTCTTACACGTAACTGCGCGGAGTATTATATTCGAAAGTGAAATGTCAAAGTGTGTTTCTTAGGCTGGAGAGACAATAGTAACTTTTCAGTTTACTATTTTCAAATGTGTACGAGTTTCTTATTCTCTGGGTTGAAGTTAGGGAGAACATGATTTTATACACATGTGACATCGTTTATTCACCATTATTTTGAGATAAGATTGTGTTATTGTACACAAGGGACTCACAACTGTATCGTACTTCGTGCTATGAATCTTCACAATGTATTAAGTAAATTACTATTTTTTTCTCTCTTCTTGAATTGTACTCCTATATTTGCATGTGTACTAAATATACTATTCTCCCCTCGAGTACAGAAAATTCTGTGTGAATTAATTTATGGAATATTCATAGGGTAATTTTAGTAAAAAATATCTCAAATCGACACAAAAAATTATGTCATGTGAATTTTTCGGTAAACAAATAGAGTACATTCAAATGAAACATATTATAAAGTAGCAAAGTTGGTCATTTTCCAATTACTTATTTAACTTCAAATATTTCTGCTAGTAGACAATTAGACAGTACAATTAGACTTTTGTGTCGAAAAATTGGACTCGATGGACTAGTGGTTATGTTACTTGCCTCTGGTCCTGAGGGTCGCAGGTTTAAACCCGTCCGGGATCGATGGATTTTTATAGGATCTATAAATCAAGGAACAATTCTTCCGGGAGGGACTTTAAGCCGTGGGTTCCGAGTATGATTATTTTTAGCCTCGTAAAATATCCTTAAGTCTGAATGAAGAGGTCGTTATGAAAATTTTGTTGACCTTCTTCACTTTGTATTACCTTTCTTACCTTCTAGATGTCTCATTGAGTCAGTATATTCACCGCATACTATACATAACATCTTTAGGAAGTAAGCTGAATTAAATTAACTTGGTCTAGAAACTCGTTACAAACGACAAGCTATAAGGCCCAAAATAGGGTTCCTACTCAGTTGAATATGTTGTTTTTTTTTTCAAAAAATATATACAATGTAATACAAATGTCATACAAAAAGAATTCGATGGGGTGATTTTGGTGTGAGGATTTATTTATCTTAAGAGGTTTAACTGTCCTGAAGAAATAACTAGTGGTTGCATAAAACCAGTTTGGTGCAAATATACGCTAAATGTACTCCACTCTATCTTAATACACTGTAATGCACAATCACTCCTGTGCCACTTCTCAGAATTCCAATATATTTTCAACACTAAATCTGCATGCCATTCTAATTTCCGAAACATGGCTGAAAAATACCCTTCCTTCTTCTCTTGTAAACATGCAAAATTACACCTTGATAAGGAATGACAGAACAGGGGAAAATGGAGGTGGTGTGGCGATGTATATACGTTCCGATCTTTAACCAAAAATTGTATCCCATTCGCCTAGTGAATACTCGTCTCGACCCGAATACCTATTTACAGAAATTAGAACAAAAATGCAGAAATGTTTATTAGGAGTATTATATAAGCACCCAAATGTCGGTCACATGCATGACATTAAAACAACTCTACATAACCTGACACTATCTTATGAACATGTAATTGTACTTGGAGACTTCAACGCTAAACTACTATCCACAAATTCTTAAAACACTATACAACTACTGACACTGTTCCAGTCTTGCAATATGACAATACTACCTTCAGAACCAACCCATCATACTAACTACTCTGACACATCACTAGACTTAATTTTAACAAATAATCCTCAAAAGGTTATAACTTGTGGACAGATAGGCATATCTGCACATGACTTAATGTACATTGAATATTCACTCCTTTGCCCTAAACGTAGAACTAGACTTGTAACATACAGAGACTTGAAACATATAAATAATGCTCAATTATTTGATGACGCTGCAAACGACCTTGGAACAACATATGGATAATTAGTACCGCAGACGAGAAAGTTGAACATTTTAATGACATGATTTTACAATTGTACGACAAACACGCACCTATCAAGACTAGACGTATAAACAGACCACCTGCACTCTGGATGTAAGATAACACGCTTGCTTATGACTGAGAGAGACGCAGCATACAGGAAATACAGGAGGAATAAAGAACTGACAGACTTACAAAGCTTTTGACACAGTGGACCACGATTTACTTATGATAAAGCTCAAGCACCTACACTTATCTGACAGCGCTATTCTGGTTGGACTCATACCTGCACGGTCGTCAACAATACGTTTCATTAAACTCAAGATCTTCGTCTTGGCGCAATGTGCCGGCTGGAGTCCCCCAGGGCAGTGTTCTCGGACCTCTTCTTTTCTCAATCTACATAAATGACTTGCCAACTGTACTAAAGCACTGCCGTTGTCACCTCTACGCTGATAATCTCCAAATTTACCTACATTCACCTCCTCATTCTCTCTATAGCAGCTTGAAAAAATTAATGACGATCTCATATCCATCTTTAACTGGTCTTCAAGTATCGGTCTAAATCTAAATCCTAACAAGTCACAAGTAATTCTAATGGGACAACAAAGACTGCTTACAACCTTTGACATATCTACACTTCGAAACATTACTATAAATAATATAATTATCCCTTCTTCTTCTTCAGTAATAGATCTTGGACTACATCTAAACGCAAATTTAACCTGGCAAACACAAGTGAAACACACATGTAAAAAGACTTTCTCCATCTTACATTATCTTAGACGTTTAAAGAATTTTCTCCGAGTTTCGTTAAAACAAATCCTTGTGCAGAATCTTGTGTTGCCACACTTCGATTATTGTGACATTATATATAATGATCTAAACTATGACTTGTCGCAGAGACTGCAGCGTGTTCATAATGCTTGCGTTCGATTCATTTTCAGTATCCGCCGTTATGACCATATTTCCGAACTCTTTAATAACCTCTCTTGTCTCCGTCTTACTGACAGACGTAAGTTGCACTCTCTTTCACTACTTTTCAATCTTCTGAATTCCTACATCCCTACCTACCTGGCGTCCAGATTTGAGAAGTTATCCTCTTACCACGATATTGACATTAGGTCACAAGATAGCAGTCTGCTAACAATTCCTCTTCATAGCACTTCCTCCTATTCTACTTCCTTCACAGTAGCCTCTGCCCGCTCCTGGAATCTCCTTCCTCAAGATATCAGGGGTTACCGCACACTTGGTACCTTTAATTCACGCTTATACAGTTACCTGTTGTCTAATAATTAATTTTTCTCTATTTATTTAATTGTATACTTTTTCATTAATCTTTTCCTCGTTTTTTATATATCTTGTACATATTATATATTTAATTCGTTAAATTTAGTGTAAATCAAAATACCTTATAAATATTAATTGTATTGTATTCATAACTTGTAATCGTTATATATATATATATATATATATATATATATTGTAATTTAGATTTAAGACTATTATTTTGTTTGTATTTTTTTGAACAAGGTTGATTGGTAGACAAGACCTTAAGGCCTTAACTCTGTCAGGTAAAATAAAGCTATTATTATTACTTACAGACATACAAACATCTGAGGAATAAATTCAATCAGACTATTAGAAATGCGAAACAAAAATATGCCCATATTATTATTACACAATCCATGTCCAACTCATCTGGCATGTGGAAAAATTTAAAATCAATAGGCCTCTGTCAAAACAACCTACAGGTAGAAACAGCTGACCTAGATGAGTTGAATGACAATTTCACCCGCCCCTCTACTGACAACTCACAACACAAACAACATACAAAAGATGAACTAGTGTCAAATTCCCAACTCACCCGAGAAAAAATCTTTTTTTTTCTATACTCACCTGATGACGCCAAAAGAGCAGTATTACGTATTAAAACTAAAGCACAAGGAAAAGACAATATAACAATAACTCTCCTACAAAAAATAATTGGCATTATTCTCCCGACAATAACCCACATTTTTAATGCCTCTATAATGACCGGGACCTATCCCAGTCTGTGGAAAATGGCTCTAGTTCGTCCTACACCGAAATCAAACACTCCCTCAACACTCGAAGATTATAGACCAATTAGTTTTCTACCATCTAAAGCACTGGAACACAAAATACACTCACAGTTAACAGACTACCTCACCAAACACGACTTACTTGATGAGCACCAGTCTGGTGTTAGAACAGGACATCATACAAGTACTGCACTACTTGACATTGTAGAGGACATAAGAGACTCAATGGACAAAAGCAAACTCACCGCAATAGTCCTACTCGACTACAGCAAAGCCTTTGACACAGTAGATATAGACTTAATGCTAGCGAGACTAAAGACACTACATCTGTCGGAAATCAGCCTTGATTGGTTTAGATCTTAGCTCACTAATCATCAGCAATCAGTTTCTGTTAGTAATCTCATTTCTTCCTGGAGCTTCGTGAGAAAAGGGGTACCTCAAGGCGGCGTTCTCGCTCCTCTTCTCTTCACATTTTATATTAATGACGTGACCAAGAAACTACAAAATTGCAAGCATCGTCTTTACGCCGATGACGTACAGATTTACACACACTTCAGACCTCACGAAATGAATGAATATATTGACAAAGTAAACACTGACCTCAGACATATATCTTTATGGTCCAGACAATATGGGCTAAATCTAAATGTAAACAAAATACAAGCAATAATTACGGACATCCAAGACTATTACACTCCATAAACAATGACAATATGCCGGCTATCATATTAGATAACGAACAAATTCCTTATACCGACGTTAAATACTTGGGACTTTACTTAGATTCTAATTTAAATTGGCATGTCCAAGTAAAACAAACATCTAAAAAATCTTCTCCATATTGCATTCCCTAAAGCGTCTCAAAACTTTTCTTCCTACAGCTCTTAAAAGAATTTTAATTCAAACCTTAGTGATGCCACATTTTGACTGTTGTGACGTTCTACTAACTGATATAAGTGATGGATTGTCGGACAAACTGTAGTGTGTCCATAATGTGTGTATCAGATTCATATTTAATGTTCGAAAATACGATCACATTTCTCCATTATTCCACGAATTGTCAAGGCTACATCTAAAAGAGAGAAGTAAATCACACTGTCTAATTCTCTTATTTAAGATCCTACATACCTCAATTCCCAATTATTTATCATCTCGCTTCCAGTATCTATCCTCAAACCATAACTTAAACACAAGATCACAACATAGTCTCTTGCTTAATATACCGCAACATAGGACATCACATCACTCCATGTCATATACCATCTTCACTTATCGCAACTGGAATTCCCTACCACAAGAGACATGGGGCTGCTGGACTTTGGCATCTTTTAAAAGAAACCTAAATTTATATTTGCTCTAACCTCGACTTCATCATTACCCAGTGTAGGGTACATATATTAATTGGTGTTTTTCGTATAATTCATCATATTTATACTATTATTATTATTATCATCATTATTATTATATTTTTATTTTTATTATTATCATCGTAAGTATTATTATTGTTATTATCGTATAAAATATTGTTTGTATACATGAAATTTTCATTGCTACATTTAAAGTATCTTTAGCTGTTTATAATTAGTATAGCGTATATCTATATTTGTCAAATATTTATTTGTATTTGTGCTGGTTGAGTGTAACAGAAGGCCTTATGGCCCTAATTCTGCCAGAATAAATAAAACATTATTATTATTATTATTATTATTATTATTATTATTATTATTAATACACGACGTAATTGACAACGAAATAATGTTTTAGATTATTTTTAAATATATCACAAAATCGTATCTGTCATTATGTCTATTTTAACCCTATATCACAAACTTAATTCAATATTCATTGTTCACAAACACTCGTAATTTTTACGACAGTCCATTATTTAATAATATCATAGTAAAAATATGTCAAATTACATATGTAGTACTACCATGTTTAATGACTAAACAGTAAAATCAATTATGATACATTTTAACTCTTTTATTCATTTTGAAAGCTTTTTTTTTTCGTTAAATGTGATCTTTATAGATGGCCATTCATAAATCTGGCAACATGTTCCTTATATCTAATCTAAAATATACGTCCAACATAAATCCCGTGGCATTCCTCATAGATCACGCTATAGATACCAGAATTGTTTGTTATTTTCTAAACAGTCCTTAACTTTAAGTAGACGACGAAGATTAAATGAAATGGCTGGTCACAGTCTGAGTTCTTTATAACGTTGATGAGATTAATGTTTGTTTCCTGATGTTGTTTCTGTTTTAAATTTGGAGTATCGTATTTACTCAAGTAAATCACCCCCTTCTTTTCAAGATTTAGGAGTGAAAATTTTAGGGGGAAATTATGTGATGACTGTGAAAATATTAGTGCGATTTCATGATGTAGAACACTATTAAATAGATATCTACGGCAATTCCATCATAGTCATGGAATGGAACTTTAATCTCAAAGACATTTTGAGTATTTGAAAGAATAAGTTGTATTTAATGCTTCTCTACTTTAGGACACTCAAAGCATACAAAAGATAACGGTACAGTAGAACATAATGAAGGTGCGTTTCACTCCGTTTTTCTTGGTGAAATGTATTACTTGTAACTTAAAATTTACAATGTAGTTGTTATATTTTATTCCCGTATTTGAGTTTAACGACACTGACGCTGTGACGGAGTAATGCTGTTACCAATGCACAGTGATACCTAACTGTATTCATACTAACGACAACAGATGCGCGGGTGACAGTGACTGCAGGTAGCGTTAGGTCTTTGTAAGGTGGATTCGACCTTGGAATTTTCATAATTCCTTTGTGCTGTACTTGCAATATTGTCATAAGACTGTCCAAAGTAGTAACTGTAATTTTTTACTTTATCCTCGGTAATGCACATTGTATCAGAGGTGGATATAAAATATACAGATATGAAAAAGGCATGGGGAAATTAAGCGAAGGTGTCAATTATTCGAGTAAAAATATGGTATGTGAGTGTGTTCTTAGATCACAACTGACTTTAGCTAAGGCAAGTTAATTTGAAGTTATACCCATATGTAATTGGATCCACAGTGGGTGCGCATATACTGTGCGTATATAAATAAATATACATATATATTTATTTATTTATGTGTGAATGTATGTACTCGAAGGTTCAAACATGGCCAGAGCGAAACATTTTTTAGAAAGTAAAACCCTAAGGGAAAAGTCCTCAGGTAGGAATTTTAAAGCTGTAAGTCCCGAGCCGGAAAACTGTACGGTTCATTAGACAATATTACTCTGAACAAAATTTAATCGGACTTTCTCATACAGATAAACTTTAGCTGCCTACAACGAGGAGGCGAACAGTTCAATACTTGTCACTCTCTGACATAGTGAAATGCGCATAATTAAATTAGTTTGGGGAGCAGTCTTCACCGATGTTGTGATGTACGGATACATAGACTAGATATAGTTAAGATAGCCGTATAAAATAATAAAGTTTTTACCTGATAGGTGTCGTACTGAAAGGTTAAAGAAGTTGATTGTCAAAGGGACTTACGAAGAAGATGCCCTTGATAGAGATAAGGATAGATATGGAGGCTTCAGCTGCAAAATAATACACTTTTATCACTTTCATGTATAAAAGGTGAATTAAGAAATATTTTGTGTGCTGAAATGGGTAAGGAAACTTGGAATTAAGTTTGTAGTTGCTGCTCACCGCACCGCCCAGGGCTGCACAAGTTTCTATAGCACCGCGGGTTCTCTAATTACTCACAAATCTGATGCAATTGGAACACAGTGCAATAAGTAATGCCACGAGTGATTTCCAAATTATCTAGAGAATTTGGAAATCAAGAGTGGCATTTGTTAGGACCATTTAACGAATAAAATTAAGCTGTTTACTCACAAATCATTATTTAACTATAGTTATTTTAAAATATTTATATATCTAATGTAAACGGCGATGTTTGAAAACAAATGAGAAACGATAGGTACGCTTCATCTGCTTCTTTTGTTTATCACTGCAACCAGATCATACTATTTATTGCCAAAGGAACGCAATATATTAAGAATGCTCTCTAGAGGAGAAAAAATGAAGTACATCAAACTGTATATTAATTCATTTCTGATGTCGTATGATGTAAGTATGACAATTATATTTTTCTGGATTATTACCTGGAAAAAATACATTTAAGAAAGTGCTAACAGTGGTTTCTTTTTTTGGTGGTATAATAAACTGCTACAAATGTTTTATATTAACTCCTGCAAGCGTTGACATCTATGCACAATATATACAATCTGGTAGCCGTATTTCTTGTAGGCTCAGTCACTGCAAAATAATGGCCAGACCTGTTCAGAATATTAAAAAGGAGGAACTTTCTTTAATATGGTAAATATAACACTGATAAATATTTCGTGAAACACGACTCTGATT
The DNA here is from genome assembly GCA_030220185.1 of Diploptera punctata. Lineage (NCBI taxonomy): Eukaryota > Metazoa > Arthropoda > Insecta > Blattodea > Blaberidae > Diploptera > Diploptera punctata. The sequence goes on along the minus strand of JASPKZ010005273.1, from coordinate 225,830 downwards.
GATTGTAAAACAGAAATCATTGAAACGTGATTGGTCATTGACTCCCATTTGGGGCTTGAGTTAAATAGTCATAAGTAATGCCACGAGTGATTTCCAAATTATCGATAAATTCACGACTCACGAAGTGAGGAGTGAATTTATCTAGAGAATTTGGAAATCAAGAGTGGCATTTGTTAGGACTATTTAACGAATAAAATTAAGCTATTTACTCACAAATCATTATTTAAATATAGTTACTTTCAAATATTTATTTATTTAATGTAAACGGCGATGTTTGAAAATGAATGATAAACGTTATGTTTCGCTTCTCCATCCACTGCAACAAGATCATATAATGTTATATAGTGCCATCTTGCGTGGAAAACTTGAAATATCATCGCAATATTGTAAGAATGCACCCCAGTGGAGAAAAAATGAAACACATCAAACTGTATATTATAACCAAAATTATAGGTTAATTTATTTTTTTAGTAAACAATTCGGTAAAATCATTATTTAAAACACAATTATTGAACATAGAATTATCAAAAAGAACTCGGTAATATCATGTCTTGGAAAACACTGGATTATATGCAATCCTTCCTGTCGGCTTATCATTATGATCTAGTTGCTCTTGAAAATAGTGAATTAGGCATTTTACAGCTTCTCCCCCACGCCATTCTAGGGAAGCGATAAGGTAGAACTTAATTTGTAATCCTTCAGGGGTTTTTCTCCTGACAATTATTAATCATTTTTTTCATATTCATCAGACTTAAAAGCCACTGCACTCACCTTTCTTTTCTCTAGCATGTTTTTAAGTATTTTTCTTTTTGCGTTTCTTGCTTGTCTGGCGTCATTAAATTCTTGATCGACGAACGGATTAAAATTTCGTTGATGTTCAATAAAATATTTCTCTTGTATCATTTTTGCAGTAACATTCCACATGGTTTTGAAGCTGTATTCTTTGTACTCTTCTCCATTTATTTTCCTCATATTAATGCTCCAGTCTTTCAGTATGTTGGCAATGTCTTTGGTTGGAGTTTCTGCTGTTAATACGTAATTTCGTAGTTGACAAAATTTTTCGAACTGATTCCAAATATATTTCCTATTACGTTGAGTGTTATGAGGCTTAGATTGCTTGATTATTTCGTCTATATCTTCATTTGAAGCACAGCCAAATCTTGTTTCTGCCATTTTTTCTGCCATTTGAACGTTCAAATGTGGCGGCTTTACTGTTGACTCAGTCACTGCAAAATAATGATCAGACCTGTTCAGAATATTAAAAAGGAGTAGCTTTCTTTAATATGGTAATTATAACACTGATAAATATTTCGTGAAACACGGCTCTGATTGGTTGTAAAACAGAAATCATTGAAACGTGATTGGTCATTGACTCCCATTTGGGGCATGAGTTAAATAGTCATAGAAAGATGATGTTTGGGTTCGTTTGGACTTTGCTTGCTGACATTTGTCGTAGAGGCGAGGAAAATCTCTGAATCCTGGCCCGCTGCATTGGAGGCAGCGACACTATCCCAATACATGACTAGATGAGTTGAATGACCATTTTCCCGCCTCCCTTCTGACAACACCTCACAACAAAAACAACAGACAATAGATGAACTAATGTCATATTCCCAACCTACCCGAGACAAATTCTTTTTTTCCTATATCTCACCTAATGACGCCAAAAGAGCAGTATTACGTATTAAATCTAAAGCACAAGGAATAGACAATATAACAATAACTCTCCTGCAAAAAATAATAGACATTATTCTCCCAACAATAACCCACATTTTTAATGCCTCTATAATGACCGGGACCTATCCCAGACTCTGGAAAATGGCTCTAGTTCGTCCTACACCGAAATCAAACACTCCCACAACACTCGATGATTATAGACCAATTAGTATTCTTCCCTGGTTTATCTAAAGCACTGGAACACATAATACACTCACAGTTAACAGACTACCTCACCACACACGACTTACTTGATGAACATCAGTCCGGTTTTAGAACAGGACATCACACAAGTACTGCACTACTTGACATTGTAGAGGACATAAGAGACTCAATGGACAAAAGCAAACTCACCGCAATAGTCCTACTCGACTACAGCAAAGCCTTTGACACAGTAGATATAGACTTAATGCTAGCGAGACTAAAGACACTATATATGTCGGAAAACTGCCTTGATTGGTTTGCATCTTACCTCACTAATCGTCAGCAATCAGTTTCTGTTAATAATCGCATTTCTTCCTGGCGCTTGGTGAGGAAAGGGGTACCTCAAGGCGGCGTCCTCGCTCCTCTTCTCTTCTCGATTTATATTAATGACGTGACCAAGAAACTACAAAACTGCAAGCATCATCTTTACGCCGACGACCTACAGATTTACACACACTTTAGGCCTGACGAAATTAATGAATATATTGACAAAGTAAACACTGACCTCAGGCATATATCTTTATGGTCCAGACAATATGGGCTGAAACTAAATGTAAACAAAACGCAAGCAATAATTATCGGACATCCAAGGGTATTACACCTCATAAACAATGGCAATATGCCGGCTGTCATATTAGATGATGAACAAATTCCTTATACCGACGTCGTTAAAAACTTGGGATTTTACTTAGATTCTAATTTAAAATGGCATGAGCAAGTAAAACAAACATCTAAAAGGATCTTCTCCATAATGCATTCCCTAAAGCGACTTAAACATTTTCTTCCTACAACTCTTAAAAGAATTTTAATCCAAACTTTAGTGATGCCGCATTTTGACTACTGTGACGTTCTACTAACTGACATAAGTGACGGATTGTCGGACAAACTGCAGCGTGTCCATAATATGTGTATCAGATTCATATTTAATGTTCGAAAATACGATCACATTTCTCCATTATTCCACGAATTGTCATGGCTACATCTAAAAGAGAGAAGAAAATCGCACTGTCTAATTCTCCTATTTAAGATCCTACATACCTCGATTCCCAATTATTTATCATCCCGTTCCCAGTATCTATCCTCAAACCATAACTTAAACACAAGATCACAACATAGTCTCTTACTTAATATACCGCAACATAGGACATCACATCACTCCATGTCATATACCATCTCCACTTCTCGCAACTGGAATTCCCTACCACAAGAAATAAGGGGCTGCCGGACATTGGCATCTTTTAAAAGAAATCTAAATTTATATTTGCTCTAAACTCGACTTCATTATTATCCAGTGTAAGATATATATATATATTAATTGGTGTTTCGCGTATAATGTATGATATTTATATTATTATTATTATTATTATTACTATTATTATTATTATTATCGTATCATTATTGTTATTACCCTATGAAATGTTGTTTGTACATGACATTTACATTGCTACATTTCTTGTATCTTTAACTGTTTATAATTAGTACAGTGTATATCTATATTTGTCGAATATTTATTTGTATTTGTGCTGGTTGAGTGGAAGAGAGGGCCTTATGGCCTTAACTCTGCCAGAATAAATAAAGTATTATTATTATTATTATTATTATTATTATTATTATTACAATAGTTACTAAGTAATTATTTTAAATACTAGGGAATTTGATAAGTAATGGCAACACTGTTGTAAATCAGCGATCCTAGTGGTGAGCAGTCTTGGTTGTTTAAATCTGTAACATTGTAAGTCTCGAAATAGCGATATTTTTAAATACATTCATCGTTTCTCATATTTAGTATGTAATACCATCCTAAAAATATTTTCACTAGACTATGTGTAGAAGGTGGAATTTCGAAGTACTCGAACATCCACCAAATTCAACAGAATGGAATTCTTGTGACTGTAACGTAGATCAAAGAACATCTACGAAGTTTTCAAATTATTGAATCAAGAGTTGATAAACAGAAAACTCTTAATCGATCAGGAGAATGATATCCAGACATGGTGCTGCAGATGGAATGGTCCGTACTCCAAGGATTTAGCTACGTACAGCTGACTTGGCAGGAGACTCTGAATGAAGTTCATAGAGTCTAAAGTAACCTAAATAATTTTTTTTATGATATTATAGTACTGTTGTCATTACTTATAGAATATCCTAGTAATAAAAATGTAATATAAATTATAAATCGTAAATATAAGTTTGTATATTAAAGATTTAATCACAAATATATATCTCAGTCCCTCTATGATCATGATAAATTTTCTAATAGAAACAAAGTGTTTAATAAATTGTATTTGTGTTAAATTGTAGATGTGTACTGTATTTGTAGAGGACCACAGCATTTAAAATGTGGGGAACCGCTGGTGTAAGGTAAATAAAAGATTTGCAGAAACACAAGCTCTTGTTAATATATATTTAAGTATAGCTGAGATTTTTTACTCTTTCGTTTACACCTGCGGTGTCCTTAAGGGGACACATATGTAGAAATGCACTTATATTATTACTGACTTGTCATAGCTACACTTTTTGTCTTCGAGAAATGAAATTTTGCACATATATTTATCATTTCATCTTATAACACTGTGCGTTGTTACAATTACTTTGACACATTATTTTTTTAGATGCATTACTTTTTTTATGCATTGTGATGACTATGTACGTTATTCTCAGAATCCCTTTGAAGAAAATGCATGAAGATTTGCTCATATATATATAGTATGAATAACAGTACAATTTCGTGCAACCGACTTTTTATACCTTTCTTCATTGACTTTTAAAGAATTTTTAATGCGAACAAATGTTTTTGCTTCAAAATACAGTACTTTTCACAGGACAAAATAAAAAAAATGGCTCTAGAAGAAAATCCCTTCACCAAAACAAGCTTCACGGTAGCATAAAGCTGTGTACCCAATTTCATTGAGATATCTCCACTAGTTTCTGAGAAAAAGGTACATAAAATCTGAAAATTAATAAACTGAGAAAACGAGAAAAGAAAATGAAATTTGTAGTTTAGTGGGCATAACTTACTTAAAATCTCCCTTAACTGAAGTCTTCATCCTCTTCCTGGTCTTCTGCAGCCGTCTTCTTCCCTCTGTTCCTCAGTCTGACCTGCTGGACAAATTTTTCAGTCCTATTTTCAGTGAAGGTGATGCAGTCTGTCGACCTGTCCCAAAATTTGCGTCCCGTAGTGAATCTTAAAATCTCAAGGACCCAAAGTCATTCTATATTTTCATCATTAAATACAGTTGCAGCATCAAAAGTTTCTAATCTAACAACTAAATTAGACTCAAATGTTGTTTTTAGGCGTCTCTCCCAAATGAGATAATTGAAACACTAATTTTGGTTCCGAGTTTTGCCATGTAGGCATTTTCTCACCAATTCTGAATCACAAAGTGCTTGATAAATTGGTTTGATTGTCAGCATTACCTCTTCTAGAAGGCTGTTCTAGTGGACACATTTTCCTCCAGTTTTTTGTTTTATTTTATATTATACAATGTTTCAGAGCAAATACCATGCTGAAGGCTGTCATCTGTTGATGAATAATGAAACCAAGTGGCCCATACAGCTTGTTTCATAGACTGAAGGTTATTCATATTGCATCTAATAGCATTGCCATAGCAATTCTGCAAGCTATAAATTATTTTCTTGGTCAGTCTGTTTTTTTCCCCCAATTGGCTTTTCATCTTTTAGAACTTTGGTCTTATTTTGTTCTACAAGTCTTTACAGTCTTCCATCCATTCATTTTTTAATGTGACCAATATAAAATGAGCACTGAACAAGCCAAGTTACTGCCTCAGACCGTAATGTCACATCTATAATTATATATCCACTGTTTATTTCATCAGCACTGCTTTGTACATTTTTATACATGAACCAATTTACTCTTAGAAGCACTTTGAGGTGTCTGTGACTGACCAACTCTGGCCTCTCCTACTGTTATGCTTTGTATTCAGAATTTCAGACTTTGTAATATTTTTGAATATTCTTCCAGACCTTCCCATTATTAATATAAATATTTACAGTGTAATGGAGAATCAAAATATACTACACAGAGTATTAAAATAGTGATACCTCAAACTAACAACAAAATGAAATATATACTAACCATATGCTACCATAAAGTATAAAAAACAGTCTTCGGCATAAGGTCTGATATGTCTTAGCTTTCTGCCTGTTCATAAATTACAAAATAGTGCCTTCTAGATAATGTACAGTTACATGCCTGCAAAATAAGCAGTAAAATAGAACACAGAACCAAAGATGACAGAAAGCAGGAAAAGAAGATGGGCGTGGCAGATGGCAGCAACTTGTAATTTTTTTTTAAAGTATAAGCAATTTGAATAGGATTATGCATCTTGGAGAAATTGTAGTTGAATGCCTAAACTATCAAAAGATCAAATTTAAAAAATCAGATTTTTAGGATTTTCTGCCTACGAGTCCCCTTAGAATCACTATAAACATCTAGTTAACAAATTTCTGGTGCCCGTTTGGAATGCTTCAGTTGTCCACATCACACGCTTCTACGGTTTAATGTAGGAGTGTATGTTACTTAAGGGGTGGTATAGTAGAACTTTATTAGACTAAAATTAAGACACATACAATGTTATTTACAAACATGGATTGCATCCGCTGTTAACAGTCCGCATTAATAACTTAATGACTATTAATAATCGAAAATGTACCAAAAAAACAATGGATACCGTGATTACTCGAATATCTGACCCCCTCGCGTAATTTCTCCCTTACGTTTTTCATATATATATTTATTTATTTTTAAACCCACCTCTCATACAATAAGAATTGCCTATAGTTTTTCCACGATGTGTACGGAGCATAAGTAAACAGTCGCCTAACTTTATGTGGTTGCATTCGGGCCTTTCGTTGGTTAAACGCACCAGCGTCTGATTCATACGCTGGCGCTGGTGCGTTTAACCAATGATAGGCCCGAATGCAACCACATAAAGTTAGGCGACTGTTTACTTATGCTCCGTACACATCGTGGAAGAACTATAGGCCAAAAATTACAGTTAAAACTTTGGACACTTATGAACGTTTCAAATAGGACTATAGCACATAGGAATTCATGAAAAACCCATGATCGAATCCATCTCCTTCTTCAAAGACCTAACGAAACCTGCAGTTCCTATCACTTGCGAAACTGTTGTCGTCAGTCTGAATATAGTTAGGTATCACTGTGCATTGGTAACACCATTATTCCGTCGCAGCGACAGTGTCGTTAGACTCAACTATGGCAAGAAAGCTACATTCAAAATTTTAAGTTACAAGTGATAAATTTCGCCAAGCAAAGCGGAGTGAAACATGCAGGAAGAATGTTCGATGTAGAATCGAAATTAGTGCGTTACTGGAGATCTAAAAAAAATAGAGTAAATAAAATCAACATGACGTTCAGTTAGTGACCCAAAGTGTGGTATCCCTTGGCAGGATGTCCTTTTGTTAACATTTATGAATAAATCAGAAATGAGTTTTGGGCTACAACTTCATTTGTGGTCCATTGAACTATTATATTTTCTACAGTTTGTGTGTCTGAAAGTGAAAAAAACATTATATCCAACTTACTCTTTCGTACCGAAATCATTTTTTCGGTAAGTGAAAACTACGTGAAAGTACGTAACAACTACGTCATCGTGTCTTCCTTCTACAGTGATGTTATAGAACAGTGCCAAATTCCTGTCTTCGTTGTCCTTTCTCCTACGTACCTCACTTTCCTTCTTCATGCGCTGCGTGTGTCTGCGCATCTTCCTCTCGTTATCGAAAGCCTCGAATAAGTTGTGCTAGTTAGTATTAGCCTCATCATCAACTTTGGGATTGTCGTGGTCAGGTCGACTGTAGCTCGAGGGAGCTGTTTGGTTTCTTCAGTCCCACAAGCCAGGGTAGGGCAACCAGGACTGTGAACGCTAGTCCTTAGCTGGACTGGATTGTGTGTGTATGTATGTATGAATATTTATTATTATTATTATTACTATTATTATTATTATTATTATTATTATTATAATTATTATTGACTTTTGAATTATTGATGACCGAGTTCTTAAATTTATATTATTTCATTCATATATTTTCTTTCAATGGTCAAAAATATAAATTTTTGTTATATTAATTCTATTTCAATTATCTCACTCATGATTCTCATTAAAAGTTACCTTTTTAGTTAACGTATGTTTACTAATTGTATAGCTAGTCATGTTTCGTATTGATATATATTCTAAAGCCATCTCAAGCCAAATTAATACCCCTTTTCCTTCTAGCTTCCACGATTACAATACTGTTTAGCATTCAGTACTATACGTTAAGTAATTTACAAAGGAAAGGTGGATTAAACTTTGCCTTCTATGGGCCCGGACAAAGGATCATTGACAATGTCACTCAAAAAACTTTCAAACACAATGTTATAAAAAATTTTGGTAGGATCGCGCGGCGCACTTTCAATTTGTCAAAAAGTCTTCAAGCGTAAAATCAATGACAATAATGGAATTACAGTAGATGTATAATTGATAGTGTTTTACATTCTGAAAGCATATTAATATTTTTATAGTAATCGCATATTTTCCCCCTCGAGTTTTCACTCGTAAATCTTGAAAAAGGATGCATTACTAGAGTAAATACGGTAACAACACAATTATTACATTAAATACCGTGATTCAAAATTGACTTTACAAATTTACAAGCTTATAGACATTTATTTAGAAGACCTACAGAATTTGTTTTAATGTCATGTGATAGCAGAACTCATCAAGTTTTCACCGACATAGTTTTATAGTACCTAGTTCTCTCACCGCGTGCGCTAACGTAGTTCATATCAAAATGGCTGCTTTCACAGGTGTCGAGCGTGCTCGTTGTGTGTTTTTGTTCGAAGAAACTAAATCTGCGATAATTGTTTAGCGTAGATTTCGTACCCAGTATGGTAAGGATCATCCTAGCAGGCCAACAATTTATTCTTGGCACCAAACATTTGTTAGGACTGGCTGTTCTGTTAGTCATTCCAAGCATACTGGCCGTCCACGTACGGCTGAAGCTGTGGTTGAACAAGTGAGGGATAGCTTTGTTCGGAGCCCTAGGAAATCAACGCGGCGTGCGTCACGTGAGACTGGCATTTCACAACCGACCATTTGGTGCATACTACGGAGACGTTTGCACTTGAAACCATACCGATTTTCGATGGTGCAACACATTACTGATAATGATAAGATGGTTCGACGTGATTTCTGTGCAGAAATGCTTGGTCGGATTGAGGAAGATGAAACGTATTTGAACCACGTAATCTTCAGCGACGAGTCTACATTCCACGTCAGTGGCAAAGTAAATACCCATAACTGCAGGATCTGGGACCCTGAACCTCCACATCTCCATCTGCAACACGTACGTGACAGCCCGAAAGTGAATGTGTTTTGTGCCCTAAGTAAAACTAAAGCGTACGGCCCCTTCATTTTCCAAGAAAAAACTATCAACGGTACGATTTATCTGAATATGCTAGAGGATCCTTACCATACTGGGTACGAAATCTACGCTGAACAATTGTCGCAGATTTAGTTTCTTCGAACAAAAACACACAACGAGCACGCTCGACACCTGTGAAAGCAGCCATTTTGATATGAACTACGTTAGCGCACGCGGTGAGAGAACTAGGTACTATAAAACTATGTTGGTGAAAACTTGAGTTGTGCTATACCCATAGCAAGGGATCCTGACGAATGGAATTTGTAACGGGAGCATAGATGCGAGTCTTGCACTCACCAGATAACTGCCTGGCCAGTAGAAATAAGACCATATGTCATTGCTAACACGCCCCTAGTGAAAATACAGTCACTGGTAAACATTTTTAAAATCACAGATTAATTATTAAATAATATACGCTCTTGTTTATCCGCGGACAAGTTACATTCACTATATATTTATGTACACGGTATATTTTATAAACGATGGCGGTCAGTTAAAGTTTTAAATAAGCACCAAGTTTCATATTTAATATAAATTTTTAACAGTCTTCGAATTCTACATCTGACCTGTCATCTCCATATTCCATTTGGTAAATTTCATGACAACTCTCATCATTACTTTTATTCTTCTCGATTATTATCCCCATGATTCCATCTGTCTCCCAGTAAGCGCGTTCGCTGTCTTTATTGAATATGGTTTCCTATTCATTTTACTAATATGTTCAAAGTTTACCGACCATTTTTTCAATATATATATGACATGGTAAGAAAAATAAATGCCTGGACGGGATTCAAACCCGGAACTCTGGGTATATATAATAACACCAATGCCACCGAGTTGTCTTTATGGCATTTCTGGCAAGGCGGAATTGTGATGTACTTCTTAATTTGGGGTGCCTGGAAGGCGGAGTTACGTTAGCCCGAAGATATGATAGGTGACAAATGAGAATGTAGCACCAGGAGGGCCTTTAAATCTAAATTTAACCTTAATCCAGACCATATGCGACCATTTGAAATAATTTCCTTTAAGAACAAAATCATGTGGTCTGACTGGGAATCGAACCCGGGACCCCATAAACCATAGTCAGAAGCTCTGACCACTTCCCAGTTAGGCTGGTCAAATATTTAAATTTAAAAATGGCATTTTTACTACCAACTCACTATCTTACATCTCCCCAAAATAATGACATGGGATTTAAATCGGGATGTAAGGTGAAAGTCTCAGAACTTTCTGCTAATATTGTGTACGTTTAGTGTGTTGGTTTATTAATGTATCATATAAATGCGTTTTAGTGATTTTTCTCGGTGAGTATATTTAGTTTAATTAACCCGGCTTTTTCAAGGAATTTGATGTTGGCGCTTTCTTTATTTATATGAAACATTGTCAACAACTAAGACGTTTTATTTTTCTTTCTCCTTTATTAATGTTCTTATATCCAATTAGTGACGTGAACATTAAAAATTATTTCCCAAATTTAACTGTGAACAGATTTTCCTTTTAACTTCGAAACTGTGAGAGACATTGAGTTACATAAAACAATATACTTCAAAATTATTAAATAATTTACATCCACGTCACATTACAATTTTAAAACTACAGGATGTAAAAGTACAAGATATTAAAATTAAGAACTATTGTTTATAATGTAACAGCAATACGTCACTTGTCACTAACATTTACAACTGACTGTACTCGTACGTAGTACAAGTGAGATTGTTTTGTTAGCACGTGTCTGGCAGAGAATTTACAATACTCAGCAATCTTGGTAGGCTCGTCCACTGGATTTACCGTCAAGGACATTCTTCTAAATCCATTGCGTGGCCTATATCATATGACATTAAAACCAATTCTGTAGGTCTTCTAAATAAATTTCTATAAGCTTGTAAAGTTGTAAAGTCAATTTTGAATCATATGAAGTTGCGTTTCGTTGTTAAAAGGAAAAGTGCATTACCTAGTTGAGAAATGTGGTACACTACACACAGAATCATTGCTGTGCAACGGAACCAGTGCAGTGTATTCCTGCTGGTTGCGTATAACATGCAGTGATAGCTTATTTGTTTACAGTAAAGTACAAAACATAAGCAAACGACACTTACATGATTGTTTCTTTATTGTTACCATTACAATGCACTACAATATACAATCTAAATCTTTCAAAGAAAAATGTCTTCCTATTGTTACGCAAGCAAGACTAAAGAAAAGATCTACCTAGTCGCTCGTGGATTCAGGAGGTACCACTGACAATGATTAGGAATAATCTGCTGCAATGTGATTGGGAAATATAAATTACAAGACGAAGGAAATTATATATGTAATTTTGGATACAGAAAGATGTATACAGTTTCATTTGTAAACCTAGAAAGAAACATTATTATTACTTTATATTACAATAATAATTATATCGTTTATATCCCGTTTGTGAAAGTGCAGTGTCATGTGCTTTCTAAATCCACAAAAGTTAAATGAACTCGTTGCTTGTTATTATTAGTCTTTTCAATCAATTGTTTTACCACAAATATGTGGTCAATTCTAGATCTGCTAAACGTAAAGCCTGCCTTTACATCATTCTCCTTGTGTAAAAAATTAATATTAATTATTTAATATATAAGATACAAGCAATTTAATCAGTATGGACATGTACGACGAATGCATGACGAAAGGTTACCCAGAAAAACATTGGAATGATGTCCACCTGGATGAAGAAAGAAAGGAAGACTTGGAAACTCGTGGATGCAAGAAATAAGAACTGAAATGAGAACAAGAGGACTGGAGGACATGGAGTTAATGGATAAAGACGAGTGAGAAGGAAAATAAACTTTAGGCACAGAGAGAAGTGTAAACATTGCAAATCTGTATATAATTTTTTTTTTCATTTCACCCACTTTGGGGTGCGTTGGATCAATTATTTTTCTGTGTGTTTTTACTTTCTTAGTGTCCAGTATTTTTTCACTATTTCTGATATTCTTTTCCTATCTTCTTCGTAGAGAATAGATTTGGATTTTTGTTTAGATTTATTTTGGAACCTTATATTTTCATTTTGAATGTTTAATTTAGCTATTCGATCGATAGTGAATTTTCTGAAATCTTAATTATATTAGGTCTTTTTCATTTTCTTTAAACCAGTTGGATTTTCTTTTGAGGTTAATAAAAGATCAAACATTTGTTTGGTTAATCTGTTAGATTTCTTTCTTAGAAGCTGACCGTAAAATTATTATTATTATTATTATTATTATTATTATTATCATCATTATTATTATTATCATTATTATTATTATTATTATTATTATTATTATTATTATTATTATTATTATTATTATTATTATTATTATTATTATTATTATTATTATTATTACAAGAACATGTACTTACTGAAATTTAGCATGAAAATATTTAAATATTTTGTATTTTTAATTCCTGCAGCAGAACAATGGCTCTAGTGATACATTTTAATTTTATTTTCAGGATGGAGCTGGACTCTGATAAATATGAATTACTTGTGTACAATTACAAAACAGATATCCTACTTCATACATAAAAACATTCTATTATGTACCGATTTGATAAAAGGGAAAGAAAAAAATAAGGAATAGTTTTTACAAAACAACAAATCTACGCTGTTCTTTCTTTTATAATTAATGTATTGTTAGGAAATGTACCATCCTTCCTTTCCTTTATACAGAAATCTCATATTATAGTTTTATCATCCCTTGGTTTATCTTTGTTATGTAAAGTTTTCAGTATCTTTTTCCCAGTGTGACGATACAATAAAAGCTCACAGATAAAAGTTCTCCGTGACAACGTCCGCCGCTACAAGATCGACTTTATCATTAAATTTGTTATGCTTTAATGAAGTATGAAATAAATACAGCCTGAATAAAAGATATATTTTTGCGCGATTGTGCGTTTTGTCGTACTTACAGCAATAGCGACCATGATTGAAAGTTGAACTTCCTACATTTGGGGATTGCCAACCTAAATAACTATACTGTAATAATACACTTATACCCACTTGCGGGAAGTAAAACCACTGCCCTCTATATATACTACGTACACGAAATTTGCAGTTTACGTCGTCCTGAAATGATCCAAATTCATATAAAATTCCACTGTTAGAAACGGTCGTACTAAGTTCTGTAATATATTTTAGAAAATGCGTATTTACACTTATTGGTATTTCCGTTCTTTGAAATCCCCAAATCTCACTACCATAGTGCATTACTGGCCTCAACATCGCTCCATACATTTTTCCATACATTTCTCCATACATTTCCATACTAACTGGAATATCAGGCACTCTACCCAAAATACTGAGAATGCTATTAAATTGTCCCCTCCCTTTGAATAATGCTAAATCAATGTTTTTTTTCCACTTTCCGTTAATTTTTAACGCCGTACAAAGATATTCATAATGTTTCACGTTTTGAAGTATTTGATCTCTCTATTTCCATTCCTCTGCTCTACCATAAACCGTCCCATTTTTTAACGTCATTGTTTTTTGTCTTGCTGATATTTACAGTCAATCCCCAATTCCTACAGTATATTTCCAGTCGGTCAAGACCTCTTTGCAATCCCTTGATTGTCTTCGAACAGAAAATTAAATCAGCTGCATACAACTGGGCTGGGACTTTACATTTGTTATCACCGGGGCCTCAGTGTCTCCTTCTAGCATTATGGCTGCTATATCATCAACGAATAGATTAAATAGCATTGGTGACAAAATGCAACCTTGTCTAACTACCCGCTTGGCTTGAATGCTCTCTGTGATGTGCCCTTGGTCTACTTTTATACAAAATTTAACATATTTATAAATTGACATAAAAGCATATATAATTTTATGTGACAATCCTTTCCGATTTAATTTTTCCAACAGTGCATTTCGGTCCAAAGCATCGAATGCCATAACGAATGCACAAAATAATTTACCCCTCTTGTTTTTTAGATTATCATGAATTAATGTTCTCAGAGGGAATATATTGTCCACTGTGTTGTATCTTTCTCTAAAACCTGCCTGATATTCTGAAATCCTATTCTTCACTTTAGCCCATTGTCTCAATCGTTCGTAAAGTACTTTACAATAGATTTTTCCGAACACTGACAACAGGCAAATTCCCCCATAACATTCTGGTTTATCAGCCTCACCTTTCCCTTCGTATAGCGGTTGGATTACACCTGTCGCCCAGGCTTCCGGATAATTTCCTCCATTAAATAGTTTGTTGAACGCAGTTTTCAGAACTTCTAATAATTTATTTGAAGAAATCATATTTTTCAATAATTCTCCTGGTAATCTGTCAATTCCACGTGCTTTACCGTTCTTTAAACTTATGATGGAAGAAATCACTTCATTTTTCGAGATATCCTGATCTAGTAATGGTATATGTATATATATATATATATATATATAGGCCTATATAATCTAGTAATAATGGGGAATATAATACATATATAAGAAAAATAAATGTTTGAATTGGATTCGCCTGGTGTTGTAATGGATATCACACTGAGGTACAGACTCAGAGATCCGGGTCGAATCCCGTCCAGGCATTTATTTTTCTTATCATACCATATTAAGCTTGCATTGCTCAATGTTAAATGTTTAATTATAACATCAATAAAGCGTCACTGCTATAAAGTAAAAATGTTCTCTTTAATTTGCTTACTTGTTATAGTCAGCTACTAGATGGCAGTGAAGACTGAGTTCTCGCGACATCTAGTAATAATGGGGAATATAATACATATATAAGAAAAATAAATGTTTGAATTGGATTCGCCTGGTGGTGTAATGGATATCACACTGAGGTACAGACTCAGAGATCCGGGTCGAATCCCGTCCAGGCATTTATTTTTCTTATCATACCATATATATATATATATATGTATATTGCGTCGGGGATCTCCACTATATTTCCTTGATTATATCTTAACCCCTCACCTGCCAGCAACCTATCAAAGTAGTGTTTCCATTCCTCGGCGATATTCTTGTCCGATTTATGGTATTTACTTTGAGTTCTCTTATCGCTTTCCACATGTCCGTATTGTTCCCACTTACAGTCGCGGTTTTCATTTCCTCCGATTTCTTATTTTGCAATTCTAGTTTTGTTTCACTTAATAATACTTTGTATTCCTTTCTTTGCTGCGCATACTTTTTTTTTGTTTTCATCTGTGCATTCCTTTATAAACTTTAAGAGACTATTTTCGACACACTTCTTCTTTCTACAAACCCCATTGTACCACACTTTGTCCTTCTGGTTCATTGTGCATTTAATCTTCAAGTTCTCCCCTGCTTTTTGAAAAGGTTCTGTCAATGTTTCAACAATTTCATCCCCACTAAGATCATTTATTTGCAAATCCTGTATTAGTGTCTCCATACACCCGATCCTCAATCCACCTTAAACGTGTAATTGACCGTAATGTTGTTGCCACCACATCCGTAACTGTCTCCCTTATATCTTTTCTTCTTTATGTAATTGTAATGTTATTGCTTTTTTTGTTGTTTAATTTTTTCTTTTCAGTAGTACCAATTATTACTTTATTGTAACGGACTGTCAACAGCACGTACGGCTTACTGCCCGTGCGACCCTGATTTGTAAATAATATTGTAAATATCTTACTTTTTGTCTAATAAAGTCCTACTACTACTACTACTACTACTACTACTACTACTACTACTACTACTATATTTAACATAAGTTTGTTTGGGAAATGGTGAGATTCGATTCTGGGAACTATACAGAAATTACTTAGGACTGGAATCATGTCTTGTGCGCATAATGTATAATCGATTATACTTCCCCCATTTTTGTTAATAAATGTCAGT
The DNA here is from genome assembly GCA_030220185.1 of Diploptera punctata. Classification (NCBI taxonomy): domain Eukaryota; kingdom Metazoa; phylum Arthropoda; class Insecta; order Blattodea; family Blaberidae; genus Diploptera; species Diploptera punctata. Next base: position 209,650 of record JASPKZ010005273.1, on the reverse strand, counting down.
TCTCCATTTTTTATCTTCCCCATATTTCCCGTTTAAAATTTCAAGTTCAAATGCATCGGAAAGAAGCTAACAATTGATTTCCTTCTGAATTTATAATTTTATCTTTACTTCTCCTATCCTCACCTCGTGTTTCATTACCATCTATTTTTAAAGTGATATTTTATCTCCCAATCTTACCGTTAAAGTCCCCTAAAATTAGTATTCCAACTTCCGGAAACCTATATTTTATCTCCGCCAACAGATCGGACAATTCAACGAAAAAAATTGGATTGGCATACCTAGAAGTTAGTGGCTGACGGTAAATAGACAACATACAAATGTCTGCTCCGCCTGTTTTCTAATAAACACAAATTGCCTCTTTTAAATGTGTATTTACCTCTTTAATATAGGGATCTACATGTTTCTTACATATAAGGGCAACACCTCCTGGATATCTGCCTTTATTTTCCTTCGTGCCACTGTGCGTAGCTGAAAAAAATGTTCGCATCTTCCGCTTTTCCAAAACTATTTTCTATTTAACAGGTTTAAATGTATACAAGATTTTCTTGTGCCCAGTATTAAGTTTTGATCCACTTCCCCCATTCATCTCTATCCTTTCAGTCATCATCCTACAGTCCCTGTCCTTTATCGATTTCTTATATCTCTCTATCCATATCTTCTTATGTCTGCCTCTTATTTTCAACCGATTTGGAATCCACTCCAAACTACTAACTGACAATCTATCTTCATTGATTCTCTTCACGTGTCAAAATCATTGTAATTGTTTATTTCCCACTAATTGTGTAATTGTTTCGTTATTGTTCCTAGTTCTCGGTTAATACTGTTTCTGATCCTGTCTAATTTTGAGCATCGTTACGATCTTCTTAACAAATCAATTTCTGTAGATTGCGGTGTGTTTACCGAATGCCATTCATGACATCTATGGGCAAATAAGGTTACTAAAAATTAACTTGGTCTAGTATCTTCTAACAAATGAGAAGCTATGGCTCAGCGGTGGGCTATGTCATTAATAATAATAATAATATAATAATAATAATAATAATAATTATTATTATTATTATTATTATTATTATTATTATTATTATTATTATTATTATTATTATTATTAAAGCTTTGGATTAGATTCCACCTAGGAATGGAAAAACAGGTCGACCTAGATTTAAATGGATGGATGACATAAGAAGAGGTATGAGGGAGATATGTCTGGAAGAATGGAAATGGAAAGATAGAGAAAAAATGGAGAAAGAGGATAAGAATTTAAAATGAATTGGGCACTGGAAGATGTTATTGTATTGTGAACCAGTTTATAAATATAAATTATTATAAAACCGCTCTATATAAAACCTTTAGATAACGATAACACAGCATGGCTCGTGACTGTATGGAAATTATATCCCCTATGATGCTATGAACACAATCAACAAATTATTAATATTCATTTTTTATTTATTTTGATTGTACTTTCACGTACATTTTGCACATTGTTACATACAATAAGACAAAATGAAACCACATTGACATTAATTATATAATTTTCAAGCGTATTTTTTTTTACACATGCATCACCTTCGTTATGGGCAACAAATAACATTTGTAAAGCTACTAGTTTCCATTAAAAAATGAATAGAATAGTATCAGGTGCGCAGGTATGTTCTTTTGGAACCACTGTAGCCAGCCAATAGCAAATTCAATTAATCATGTTTAATCAACATGTCATTTTCACAGAAATGAGTTGTATTTTGAATGGTTTCGCTGTATTGATTTCGGTTCATTTTATATAATTACAGAACTTGATTGAATAATTAAAGTGTGATATGCTGGGAGTTTTGCTGGCAACGAATCAACCGTCACTTTATATTTTTATTTAATTTTTAGTCTCGTTTCATTACTTTGCGCTTTTACATGGAAAGGGGAACATTACAGTACGATACACACGTACAGAAGAATTATATACAGCGCCACATTCTCGGTTCCATTATTCGCGGGGTTAATAGGGAAGGTGAAAGCCACCTATCTCAAAAAGGCTCTCTGTATGTCGAAATACACACTGTCATGCCTCGTATATGAACTGGCGAGGGAACCCTTCTATATTGAAGAGCTGCGACAAATCTATATCTGCAGTTCACAGACGTATATAGCATCACAATAGAGGAATTATGGTGGAAGAAATACCAAATCTGGGTGGAATTCTACTCCACGGGCGCTATGATAACGGATTGGAGACAAGTAGAATACGACCTCAGACATCTGATGGCGAGAATGGCAACATATGCGCTCCATCATAAGATCAGTAGGAACAAGAATCATCACGAACCAGACTGCTGGTTCTGTGAGCTGTGCGCTGAACACTGCGACCGTTACCATGTTGTGTCGTGTCTGAGGTGACACGTGTCCCTGAGGACTTTCTTGTGGTAGGGACTGAACGTTGGACGCTGGTGAATGAAAACTTAGCATTATGCACATTGTGCGCTCTTCATTATTATTATTATTATTATTATTATATTATTCGCGGGTTAAAAAATTGCGACACTATTCCTGTATTCGCGGCTAGAAATGTCTTTATTCGCGGATCCAGTTGGTATATTAGAAGGATTATATATCCTTTATTAATGCTCCGGGAACTTTTTTTACTGCAGGCATGTGCCAAGGCTGTTTTTAGAAAGTGTGATTCAAACCAAATGGACAAATATCTAAATAAAACAAATATTATTGTCAGTAAGCCTAAAGTTCGTTGTTAAAATCAGTCGCCGTATATCGCGTGCCGCTATGTCCTATAATATATGCTGTCCTCTCCATGATCGGTGTTATGTTATTTCAACTCCTCATTCGTTGCAATAATTTTGATTGAATAAAACGTGTCTCATCTGCTATGCTTATAATGTTGAGTAAATGGAAGAAAAAATAATTCCAAAGAAGGGGCTTCAACGAGCACTGAAAAGGCGACCTTTAACTTGAAAAAACCTGAGTGAAATATTACAGATGGCAAATGATATTTGTGATTTCTGCATGAAAATTGATCCGTTTGTGAAGAAAAATTGTTTATGCCACAGCTGAATAACAATGTGAATTGAGACCTTTTAAAAGCAGCAAAACATGACAAAATTACTGAGTTCTTTAAGCCTTTGCCCAAGCCTGACATTAATAATTAATAGAACGTGTTAAAAACCTCTCACTAATTCATGTTTTTAAATAATTTTTATTAAATTTTGTAACCTTGGAACGTATCCCCTATATAACCATACAAATTACCATTCTATATTCGCGGTTTCTGTATTCGCGGCATATTTGCGGAACATATCCTCCGCAAATAAGGATATGTTACTGTAAACAACGATATAGCCTAAGCCTAATATATTTCAGCTAAGTTGCCCTTTACTCCATTAAATAGATTGTTATTTAAAAAATATTCAAATACCGGTACGCTTTGAATTATATATATCAATTTAACACACTTGCCTATATCGTACGTAAAATAATATGTTTATCTGTAAAATGTTGATTGGTCAATCGCTGTGGTCTCGGTGTAGCGTCCTGTACACGTATGCCGCGTGCCTGGATTCGATATCTGTTCGGGACCAGTTTTCTGGATGAGGTTTTTCTGGGCTTTTCCTGACCTGTAAGACAAATATCGGAGAATTCTACGGTCCTGATAGTCCCACAATACCATTTGGCCAAGATAATCATCATCCTATCTTATACACATTATTTAGTAGAAATGTGAGAGTGGATTGTTTGTCTTGTCATATTTATTGTTTTTTTCGGAGGTGGCCCCAGCATTGAGCTCATCAGACATCCAGAGATGCCTTTCATATCCTGGTGAGGTCAAAAATGTGTTATGCTGAGTATACAATGGCAGGTTGTGTACCTATAAGGCCCGGGTGGCCCAGGGTAATATAAAAGTACATATAGCCTAAAGGAAAAGGTTAAATTAAACTAAAGCTAGAGTGAGAGAAAGAAAACTTCGCTGGGATTTCCAAAATATATTAAATGACGCCAAATATATATATATATATATATATATATATATATATATATATCTTTTGAAAATCTTAGAGTTTTCTCTTATCGTTCGAGATTTGTCACTTAGAATATGTTGAGGAGGGAAAATGAGAAGTTTTCAGAACGAAAAGGTTTAAAAGCGGAAAAATAGAACTCGAACACCTAACTCTGATACTAGGAATGGGAGTGTCACTTTACCCCGTTATGAAAAGTGACGCAAAGTCAATAACAGAAACACTTGGGAAAGATTTCAAGTACACCCGAAACAAAATCCCTGTTGCTCTTTAATATTCTTCTGCAGTATTGTATTTGTATTACATATATAAACATTTAAATTATATCTATCTCTAAAGCCAAAGCCCAATGTTAAACCTTAGCCTCTCCTTTATTTATTTACGCTTATTTGCACATAGATGCCATGAATGACCCTCTCTCAACATACCGATAAGTGAGACATCTGGAACGTAACAATGGTATTACTAGGACGTTAGGGTCGGGAAATGTTGATTAGCGGTCTTTTTATTCAGGCGTAAGGATCTTTTACGAGCCTGAAAATTTTCAGACTCGGGACCACAGCTTAAAGTCCCTCCCGGAGGACTTGCTCCTTAGATTTTCCCATCCTAAAAATATCCATCTATCCAGGCCGGGTTTGAACCCTCGACCCTCGGGACCACAGGGATGGACCATAACCACTAGTCCACCGCGACCGAATTTAAATTATATGGTGGGATATTATTTGTACCGTCCACTTGTATTTCCAAATGTATATACTTATTGCGGTTGTAGGCCCACTCAGGAACATGTTTTATTTACAAATCATGTCGATCCATTTTACTAGACTTCGAAAATGAACATTACGAACATTATATACAGTAGCAATTTTACCGTAGCGATCACTTCGTCGTTTAGTCGAAAATAATCACACAGATTAATGTGTAATATTTCACAATAACTTTATTCAACTCCACAAGCTATTAGTTAAACAACACTCACAACTAACATTGACAATTATTCTGGTTTTAGTGTTGTGTGTGGAGTGTAGCATTGTATGATGCACAGACGTGGATACTACGACGGGATGAGGAAAAGCGACTGGAAGCTTTTGAGATATGGATATGTAGAAGGATGGAACGTATAAAGTGGATAGACAAAATAACAAATAAAGATGTGCTAGGAAGAGCGGATGAAGGAAGAACAATGCTGGAACTCATAAAAGAGGAAAATAAATTGTATTGGCCACTGGCTAAGAAGAAACTGCCTGCTGACGGATGCCCCAGAAGGAATGATCAACGGAAAGAAGATTAGAGGCAGAAAATGATATCAGATGATAGTATTAAAATAAGTGGTTTGTATGCTGATACCGCTGCCAATTCACAACTGAACTCACTTCCTGCCTACGCCACAGATATATAAGTGAGGAGGAACTTTCTAGGCTTATCGTCGAGACACTCCTAAATAGAACCTTCTGGCCATCGATCGTTCCCGAAAGGGGAAGTAGAGACAAGAATAGATCTCTAGAATGTGGTCTCAGACAATTCGATGGTCTTCGCAAGCCTTTTGACTCAAGAATCTATTCCTACTAATGCGACGCCACTAGTCTTGCCATTGCCGGCGAAATTATTACGATACGTCACAACATATATATTTTTTCTTCACTGAATTAATTTACAGTCATTCCTTTGTTATGGTACTCCTAAATAGTTAGGGTATATTTATGACTACATTATCTGAACCCCTTCCGGAATAGAAAGTTCGATAGGACGATTATTCAGGAATCGAGGTGTGGACTCGCGCGAAATACAAACGCGTTATTACGATGCGGCATATATATATATATATATATATATATATATATATATATATATATATAATATATATTTTTCCCCTGATGAATAAATCTACAGTCATTCCTTCGTTATGGTACTCCTAAATGGTTAGGGGTAAATTTATTAATTTGTATTTCAATATCCTTTGTTATATTTTTATCCACAGAATTGGTGGTCAGCGCTCCAGTTGTTATATATGTGAAGACTATATAATCTGGAACCCTCCTGCATAGAAAGTTCGAGAGGACGATTATTCTAGAATCGAGGTGTGGACACATGCGAAATTCAAACGCGTTATTACCAGATGTCACGATATGTATATATATATATATATATATATAAATTAATGTTTGTTTGTTTGTTCCTATGTTTGTTTGTTTGTTCGTTCGTACTTTATGCGCGGCCATACCGTTGATCCGATTGTGATAGGAGATTACCGGGATGAACATAGGCTATAGGAGAGTTGCGATACTCAACTCCTACACCCTTAAAAATCCACACAATTAATGAACACAGAATTGAATATCTCAAAAAGCTCTAGAAAAACGTCCGCGACAGCATATGTTTATCTCTTACGGATAACTCACAATAACCATTTTTGTCTTTCATTGATACCAAGAGAATAATACACATTCGGGTGAACATTTCATCCTTATTATTGATACGAAGAGTCCGAAGCCGTAGCCGAATGGTAAGGGCAATACGTCTTGGTGTAGAACTACGGGACTTAACACTGGTTCGTGTCTCCATGGGGGGGATTTTTTTCTCATGGAATTTCGGCCAGTATGGGGCCGGTGCACAGTGGGTCAGAAATGAAATCTAGCTGTAAAAAAAACTATTTTCACTCACCCTCATCAATTTACCTTTTTTTTCTTCACTCTAATATAATTGTTATATGACGGCTCTTAACTTGTCTGCAAAGGTGGGTACAATTCTAATGTTTAAAAAGTAGCTCTTTGGAAGCTTAAATGGCTTACGCTGCATAAACCATAAGAAGTACGCAAAATTAATGTACACAGAATAGAATATCTCAAAACGCTCTACAGAAAAGTCCGGGACAGCATATGTTTATCTGTTACGGATAACTCACAATAAACATTTTTATTTTTCATTGGTATCTACATTCCCGCGCCGTAGCCGAGTGGTTAAGGCAAGGAGTCTTGACGGAGAACCACTCACCCTCATAAATTTATCTTTTATTTTTCTCTCTAATATAATTGTTATACGACGGTTCTTAACTTATCTGCAAAGGAGGGTACAATTCTAATGTGAAAACGTAGCTCTCTGGACGCTTAAATGACTTACGCTAAGAAATACACAAACTTAAAGTATAGAGAAATGAATATCACAAAGAGCTCTACAAAAACTTTCGCGACAGCATATGCTTATCTGTTACGGATAACTCACAATAACCACTTTATCTTTCATTAATACCAAGAGTCCCGCGCCGTAGCCGAGTGGTTAAGGCAGGAAGTCTTGGCGCAGAACTACGGGTCTTACGCTGTTTCGAGTTTCCATGGGGGAAGAAATTTTTCTCATGGAATTTCTGCCAGTATGAGACCGGTGCATAGTGGGCCAGAAATTAAATCTAGCTGGAAAATATATTGTTTCACTCACCCTCATCAATTCATCCTTTTTTTTCACTCTAACATAATTGTTATATGACGGTTCATATCTGCAAACGAGGGTACAATTCTATTGTTTATGAAAATAATATAAACATCGGAATTTGCCTATGGTTAAGAACTCATCTGGTCTCTATCCCAGTTGCATTATTAGCGTTGTGTGTTCAGTGAGCTTTTCTTCTTATTCTATATAGATACTTCACCTGAAGGTTTGTAATTTTATTGATATATGTAATGTTTTTCTATATAACCAGTTTTTTTGTTAAATACATGTGGAATCATACCTTCCATGCAAAAAAAAAAGAACAATAATCTTAGTTTAAATTGAGCTACAAAGAAAACAGTTCTGAATAGTAGTACAAATATTTGTTATAATATAGAGTGATTTATGGACTTTAATTTCCGCACAATAACATGTGTGTAAATTATTTTGTTTTTTTTTTAATTAGCTTTCTCATTACAGGAGGTAGCCAGCAACTGATACCTATCATTGCGGACAGAGAATAATTTATTGATTTAATATGGAAGAAAGATGTTAGATAGAGGCAATAAGTTTATTATTTAGTAAACAAATTAGGGGTATGAGGATTGTTAGCAAAATGTTTTAAATTATATTAAAAATGAATTTTCTTTTTAAAGTGATTTTCTCAAACGTATGAAGTTCTGCGCGAGAAAAAAATTCTAATGAAATATTCTGATTGGCTAGGAGTGGATGTTAACTTTCCCGTTATGAAGAATGAATTACAACAATGACAGTCGTTGGAAAATTCTGTTCCATCTGCTTATGTAATTGGAAGACCCAAAATAACTTTCGAAGAGGATGGAATTAAATAAATGTTCACTTAAGCAGGAATTCTCTCGCTATGAACTTGCTCTTTCAACAGAAATATCACGTTGGTCATATGGTAAACGGGATATTGCTGATGTTTTAAAGACATTACTAAAAAACACAAAAAATAGCTTCAAAATAATAATAAACATTACAAATCACCCCGCTGAACTCCCTTATCTTCTATGTTGGACGAAGCATTGTTTTTTTGACAATGAAATATCAATATGTCGATATATTAGCATGCGACATGGTGTCAAAAAGAGAGATTGCGATATTTTATCCACCCTATAATGCTTCTAGGGAAGCAAATTTGTTTTGTTACCTTCCCAAGACAGACTATTCAGCAGAAATAAGACTTTTTTGTTTTTTTTTCCCAACCTCTTCGAATGATATTTTGGGTCGTACAATTCCATAAGCTGATGGAACCGGATTATCCTACGACTATCAGTGTTCTAAATTCTTAATAACGAGAAAGTTTACATTTACTTTTAGCCAATCAGAATATGTCAGTAGAAATCTATTTTTTTTCTCTCGCTCAATTCCCTATGTTTTAGAAAATCGCTTTTAATTTTTTTTTATTTTTTCTTAAACATTTTCCGAACATCCCCTAACTGTAATTTATTAATAGAGGATCACTTATTGCCTCTATCGATCACTTTTCTTCATATATTAAATCAAATAATTCTCTGCGCGCGAAGAGAGGCCTCAGCTGCCGGTCCCCTCATCTAATAAAAAAGCTAATTACAAAAAAAACGCAATAATTTGCACACATTTTATTGTGCGGGAATTGAAGTCCATAAATCACTCTATACTCTAACTAAAATTTGTACTACTGTTCAGAACTTTTTTCGTAGCTCAATTTAAAGTAAAACGATTGTGTAAGTATTATAGTGTTTCGAAGGTATGATTCCACGTGTATTTAACACAATATCTGTTTGTATAGAAACATGTTAAATATACCAATGAAAAGTACAAACCTTGAGGTAAAGTATCCATGTAGAATAAGAAGAATAACTCACTGAACTTTAATGCAAAACGTATTTATTTCTACAGTTCGGTACACAACTGGGATGCAGACCAGGTGAGTTCTTAACTATCGGCAACTTCCGATGTTTATATTGTCTACATAAATTTTAGAATTCTACCCTCCTTTGCAGATAAGTGAGGATCAGTCATCTGGCAATAATTTTAGAGTGAAGAATGATGAATTGGCGAGAGTTAGTAAAATAAATTTTTCCAGCATCGTGAGGCATTTGGGTAGCTAAAATAAGTAGCGACTCCAGGTTGAGAATACCAGCTATTAGGGCTGGAGGATCCGACATGCTGACCACATGTCACCCTACACTGGCTAGATGATCGTCCACATCTGTGATTAACACATGTGGATATGAGGCCAAGAGCCGGCTGGTCAGCCAAAAGCCTTCTAGGCCTGTCGCGCTTTGAGTTCTTTTTTTGATACCAAGAAGATCGGGAAAAGTAGATTCCCGGGCAAGCATGCTCTGCCATACCGTTCATCCGATTGAGATGGGGCTTTTTGAAAAATGTTCAGGAGATTCCCGGAATGAACATAGGCTATAAGAGAGTTGTAATACTCAATCACTTCACCCCTAAAAATCACCCTTTGTACTGAAGAACGTGGAATAAAGTCCCTATTTTGACGCATAAATGGCTTACACTGCCTAAACCATAACAAATACATAAATTGATGTACACAGAATTGAACATCTAAAAAAACCTACAAAAAAGTAGAGTATAACAGCACACGTCTGGTGGTAAAAACACATTAACATTTATTTAGGAGTAGCAGCAGCGCACGCCGGATATTAGCTAGTATATATATTGCCAGATATATATTCTCCGCTGAATTACTATACAGTCATTACTTTGTTACGGTACTACTAAATAGTTAGGTGTATATTTATGAAGTTATGTAGGTAGGAAATAACTGTATGAGATTTAGCAAATCTGTTTATGGGTAACTTTGAATGTCAGGTAACCAAAGCATACCATTTGATTGTTAAATTTTGGAGTAGATATGTGGACTATATCATAGTAATAGTGAAAAAAAAAACAATTAGAAGATGCCGTTAAACTTTTAAATATTCATAACAGAACAATAAAATATACCATGGAATTAGAATATAACCAAGAAATACCATGTTTAGACTTTAAATTCATCAGGAATGAGGAACAAAGGAAAATAGAATTTGGAATCTACAGAAAATAAACTCACATTGATAATTATATTAAAGCAATCGGTATTTAACCATATTTCGCACAAACTGGCAGTGTTTAATAATATAACAGTGTGAACGTTCCCATGAGCAAAGACAATTTCAAGAAAGAGAAAAAACACATTATAAAAATTGCAAAAGATAATGGATTTCAAGAAAAGATGATTAGCAAGAAAATATATAAATTCAAGAAACGAAAAATGATAAATGAAAGTATCTTCAGACAGATAAATAAATTTATAAAAGTATAAAGAAATTTACATACCACCCCTTAGTATTTAACAAGTTTGAAAAAAAAAGATTCAACAAATTAAACATTAAATTAACACAGAAAGATGATTACAGTTTGAATAATTTAATCAAAACCAACAAAAATTAAAATATTGATAACTGCAACAAATGAGGAATTTATCAAATTGTTTGTAAACATTGTGAAAGATATACACTGGAAAAACAAAAAGAAATTTAAGTACAAGATTGAAATAACACTTTAGAAATGTTAAAAATGGAGAAAGAGAAAAATCTGCAAAAGCTGCACATGTTTGGTCAGAAAAACACAGAATTGAAACAAACGCAAAATTACTTAAACAGTTAGAAAAACCAAAGGAATTCACAATTTGGGAGAAAATTTACATATGCAAGAATAAAAAGAAAACTATGGATTTTCAAATACCCGGTGAAAATGAGAGGGGATTGCTTTGGAAGTTCATCGGTCAGCCATCAGAAAGCGCAGAATTAAATTTACAAAGGAGGAAACCGCTGGACGGCTGTTGAGAACGTGGTGTTGCATCGATAAAGCCACAATTGCAGTGACAAAAACTGAGTCCACATGGGTGTCAAGAAATATGAGGTGAGTCAAAACACAACTCAAAATTAAGTATGTTTATGAATTTGTATTTCAATAACATTTGTTATATTTTTTATCCACACAATTGGTGGTCAGCTCTCCAGTAGTTATATATACAAAGTCTATATAATCTAGACCCCACCCAGAATAGAAAGTTCGAGAGGACGATAATTCTAGAATCGAGTGCAGACTCATGCAAAATTCAAACGTTGCGCGTCGTTATTACGAGACGTCACAATATATATATATATATATATATATATATATATATATATATATATATATATATATATATGGAATGATAAGAAAAATAAATGCCTGGACGGGATTCGAACCCGGATCTCTGAGTCTGTACCTCAGCGTGATATCCATTACACTACCAGGCGAATCCAATTCAGACACTTATTTTTCTTATATATGTATTTTACTCTCCATTATTATATATATATATATATATATATATATATATATATATATATATATATATGTATACATACATATATATATGGTATGATAAGAAAAATAAATGCCTGGACGGGTTCCGAACCCGGATCTCTGAGTCTGTACCTCAGTGAGATATCCATTACACCACCAGGCGAATCCAATTCAAACATTTATTTTTTTATATATGTATTATATTCCCCATTATTACTAGATGTTGCGAGAACTCGATCTTCACTGCCATCTAGTAGCTGACTATAACAAGTAAGCAAATTAAAGAGAACATTTTTGCTTTATAGCAGTGACGCTTTATCGATGTTATAATTAAATATTTAACATTGAGCAATGCAAGCTTAATATGGTATGATAAGAAAAATAAATGCCTGGACGGGATTCGAACCCGGATCTCTGAGTCTGTACCTCAGTGTGATATCCATTACACCACGAGGGGAATCGAATTCAAACATTTATTTTTCTTATATATGTATTATATTCCCCATTATTACTAGATGTCGCGAGAACTCGGTCTTCACTGCCATCTAGTAGCTGATTATAACAAGTAAGCAAATTAAAGAGAACATTTATAATATTGTATATTATAATATTATAACATTTATAATATTGTATAATTATATTGTATATATAAATATATACTTTCTTTTCTCCGCTGAATTAATCTACAGTCATCCCTTTGTTATGGTACTCCTAAATAGTTAGGGGTAAATTTATGAATTTGTATATCAATATCCTTTGTTATATTTTTCTCCAATAATAACCAATTTAACATTTTTACTGTTGTTTTTCCTTTCCTCTGGATAAATAGTTTTATAAATTAGTAATTTATGATTAATGGAATTCTGATGCATGAGGCCCTATGCACAGAGCAAACAATTGTATCAATAAAAGTGAACAGGTTATTAAGTAAAACATTAGATGATATTTTAATAGTTGGTATTTTGATGAAATAATTAAATAGTTACTTAACGCTATTATATCGAAAAATGTTTTGCAAGTATTTTTAGTGATAACTGAAGATCCTTGTAGATTTTTCAATCCAAGATTTGATTTGGTTTTATGGTTTTCCCCATGGAGCACGTAGCTTTGCAGCTTGTGGTATCACCGCTGATGGTTTATAATACGAAACCAACCCGAATCCTATGGAGTGCCCAATTATGGCCCTTTATACCACGTCAATACTAAAGCGCTTCAAAGTCATATTGTTACATATTTCAACACATTTAATTCCCAAACTACATGATTCTTTCTTGTGTTCAATAATAAGCATAATTACTTATACGTGTGTGTATGTGTGTGTGTGCGCGCGTGTGTGTTTTAAATGGCATAAGAGGTTTCGGAAAGTAAACGCTCGCTAGAGTCCTAAAATACAATAAAATTTTGTTATATTTACAAAATCGACATTTTTTTATAATTCTAGTGCAGATGACTTTAAAACATAATTTGAAGATCATCATCTTCCGTACAAGTGTTAGTTCTGATATTCTCTAATGACCTCATGGCTAGATTTTGTATCCATCTCTCCTTCGTACTACCCAACGATCTCTTTTCATGTGAATGGTAGTGAAGTAAGAATTTTGCCATTCTGTTACCTGGACATACGTTGTAATTGAGTTTTACAGTTGTATATAATAGTTTTTAAAATTTTTTTCACTGAGAGTAATTAAAAATCATAATTACAAAGAAATAAACGTTATCTCAGTCAAAACTTAAATTCATTAAGTCGACGATTCAATCTCCTTATGTGAGATTGAATCGTCGACTTAATAAATTTATGTTTTGACAGAGATAACGTTTATTTCTTTGTAATTATGATTTTACAGTTGTATCAACTATTGGACTCAAACAGCAAGACTGAATACATTAATTTCAGTATCACGATCGTAAGTAGCTAATATGGCGCTTATATATAAGTTGTAAATATGGCTTTACTAATTTTGTTGTGGAACTCCTCAATATTGTTTTTCATCATCAGCAGCAGCATCAAAGATTAGACGTTAAAGTATGTTCCAATCTCATGCTAGAATTGGTCTGATTCTTTTACTGTGTCTTCCAACATTTCTTTGTCCTAGTGGTTTGTAATGAAGAATCTGTTTCGGAATTATATTGTTGTTTATTGTATTGATGTGATCCATCCATTCATCTCCGTATTGTGCAATTCTATCTAATAGTTTGAATATTTTTAGTTCACTTCGTATGTTTACATTTCGTTTCGATCTGTTATTGTGTAGCCAGTCACACTCCTCAGAAACCTAATTTCATATTGCTTTGTTTTCTAAATATCCATCTTTTTTTTTCCTTTTCAACCTTCTCTGATATGTCCACCGCTGTGGTCTCGAGGTAGCGTGCTGTCCTGTCAGGCAGCGGGCCCGGTTTTGATCCCCCGGTCGGGACAATTATCCTGGGTGAGGTATTTTAGGGATCTTTCCTCACCTCTAAGATAAATGTCAGGAAAACTTAAGGCCAAACGGTCACCGAACACCATCTGGCCATCATTATCATCAAAATCATATTCGCCAAATTGGATTATGTTTAGTTTGAGGCCTCTCGTGGCGCATCATTACCATCATCATCAACTCTCATATCATCGGGGTAGCGTAACCCAACCTTCCAGGCGCCCCAACCGCATAAGTGGATTACAAGTACGCCATGACAACCTAGAGCATTGTAAAAAAACGTATTTGATACAATTTTATTAATACTCTCTCATCATTCAAATTAGGTATAATTTTTATCTTGGCCATTTCTCGAATTTCTGTACGTTTTGAGTTATAACTCCTACCGTTCTAAATTGTCAAACTATTGGAAATAATATTGTTCCTATTAAGAGATGGCACTATTAAATCCAATTTTAAATCTTATATATTGTATTAATAACTAGCTAATACCCGGTGTGCGCTGCTACGCCTAAATAAATGTAAATAAATGTGATTTTATGTTTAGTTGAATAAGTAGAAGGAAAAATAATTATACATTTATATTTTTTAAACAGCTCGTGCTGATTACTTGGCGATACCCGGGAATTTACTAATCCCGATCTTCTTGATATAAATGAGCTGAAATACGAAAATTAATGTATTTTATGTTTAGTTAAAGAAGTGCGAAGAAAAATTTAAATCGTAATTATTTTTAGATATCCCGTGCTGTTTACGCGTTGTCCGGGAATCTGTTCATCCCGATCTTCTTGGCATAAATGAGGTGAAAGACGAAAATTAATGTACTTCGTATGATTCGTTCAATAAGTAAAATAAAAAAGAATTATAAATGCATATCATAATTATTTTAAGATTACTCGTGCTGAATACCCGGTGTTGCCTAGGAATCTACGTATCTCGAACTTCTTGGCATAAATGAGCTAAAAGACAAAATTTGTTATTGTGAGTTATCCGTAAAAGAATTCCCGCCATGGGCTTCTATGCCTGCACAGGTATCTACGTACTTCTCTCGATCCTCTTGGTATCAATGAAAGATAAAAATGGTTATTGTGAGTTATCGGTAAGCGATAAACATATACTGTCGCTTACCGTTTTGTAGAGCTTTTTGAGATATTCAATTCTGTGTACATTGACTTTGTTTATTTGTTATGGTATAGGCAGCGTAAGCCATTTAAGTGCCCAAAGAGCTACTTTTTTCACTTTTCCACTACAAATGGCGATTTTTAAGGGCGTAGGAGTTGTGTATCACAACTCTCTTATAGCCTATGTTCATCCCGGGAATGTCCTGAACATTTTGCAAAACGCCCCATCACAATCGCATCCCGCGCATAAAGTACGAACAAACATACAAAAACAAAAAAAAACATTCATTTTTATTTAACAGATGAGGTATTATGTTTAGATATTATGTACTTACTTACTTACTTACTTACTTATTATTTACTTACTTACTTACTTACTTCCTTACTTACTTACTCACTGGTACTATCGAACCCGTAGGTTCATGGCCGAGCGGACATAAGCTCTCCATACATCCATATCCTGAGCTAATGCTTTCCAATCATTCCCCGTATAATCTGCTTCCCTCAAATCATAGTTAATATTATTCTCCCAACTCATTCTTGGTCTACCAACTGGGTGTTTTCCCTCTGGCTTTCCTACAAGAAGCTTCCATGCAGTCTTTCATTCCCCATATGTGCAACATGTCCTGGCCATCGCAGTCTACGAGACTTATATGTTCTTATTATATCTGGCTTCCTACAAAGACCTTGTAGTTCATTGTTATGTAGACTTCTCCATTCACCTGTTTGTTCATCTCTCTTTGGTACAAAAATGTTCCTAAGTACTTTATTCTCAAATATTTGTAATCTCCTTTCCTCCCATAAAGTAAGAGACCATGTTTCGCATCCATATGGTATAATAATAATTTTATATATTTTCAGTTTAAAGTTTTCTGAAAGGAGTTGGTACATCAAGAGTCTCCGCAATGCATAATAGCACGCATTTCCAGAATTGAGCCTATGTTTAATTTCTTTGTGCATCTCATTCCTATTTGTGATTATTGTTCCTAGGTATTTGAATTCAGCCACTTCCTCAAAATTTCCCGCATTTGTATTTCTACGTGTAACCATATATTTAGTTTTATTGATATTTACTTCCAGTCCTAATTTCTTAGTGTTACTCAATAATGTGTGCGTGTTGTCCTTTGGCATCTCCTCGCTATCGGCCACAAGTACTACATCATCAGCAAAAACTAATAGTTTATTAATACCATTGAGCTGTAAGCCTTAATCATTCTCAAAAGATTTAATGGCATGCTCTAGTACAAAATTAAATAGTAGAGGAGATAGTGCATCTATTTGCTTCAACCCATTCTGGATTTCAAAAGTGTCCAAAAATTGTGTGCCTACACGCACCCTACTCTTTGTGCCATTTAGACACATTCGTATAAGTCTAACTAACTTTTTAGGAATTCCAAACTCCACCAGGACACTATATAACTTCTCCCTCTTAATTGAATCATATGCTTTTTTGAAGTCTACGTATAATTGATGTACAGTACCATTGACTTTCTTAAGCGACACATGCTCGAGGCGAGGAAGCAGGGCTGCCATGCAATCATGCAATTTAATAAATTGATTATAAATGGACGAATCTGGAGCAGGGAACAACTACAAAATGTGGACAACTCTGAAAATGAATTTGAAGAGGTCATTGACAGCGAGTCCCCAAAACATACAGGGGACGCTTCAACAGCAGGTGGTCTCCTTACAGCAGAGGAGGGAGAAAATTCTACACGAGAGAAAGAGAGAGGGACCACTACCTTAATAACTCCCAGAAATCCAATAAACATACAGCAAAAAACGGCCGAACGCAAACAGCATACCCCACCCCTAAGAGGTGAACGACCGGCGGACACAAGAACTCCAACAAGAAAATCACTAAGACTTCTGAATTTACCCGCATATTGAGAGGGGGAAGTTCGAAAAATACAGGTAAGACTAATGACAAGGGAACACAATAGGGTTTGTTGACAGTCGGTTCATGGAATATCGAAGGGTTAAAACAAAAACTTTCAATGGACAGATGTGTAGTGTTTATTGAGACTTTTGATGTATTAGCTTTATCAAAGACATGGTTAAGGGCTAATGAATGTGTAAATATAAATAATATGATAGGATATTTTAAAGGTAGTCAAACGAAAGGAAATAGAGGCAGATATCCACGAGGTGTTACCCTTTATATATTAGAAACATCTAGACCCCTATATTAAAGAGATAAATACTCATTCAAAAGAGGCAATTTGTGTTTATTACTAAGCAGGCGGAGCAGAAATTTGTATGTTGTCTATTTACCGCCAACCACTAACTTCGAGGTATGCCAATCCAATTTTTTCGTTGAATTGTCGGACTCTGTTGGCGGAAATAAAAGATAGGTTTCCCGGAAGCGGGAATAATAATTTTAGGGGACTTTAACTGTAGGATTGGGGAGAGAAAATATCACTTTGAAAACAGATGTTAATGAAACAGGAGGTGAGGATAGGAGAAGTAAAGATAAAATTATAAATTCAGAAGGAAATCAATTGTTAGCTTTTTGCGATGCATTAGAACTTGAAATTTTGAACGGGAAGTATGGGGACGATAAAAATGGAGAACAGACATTTATTAATAAAAATGGGGGGAGTGTAATCGATTATACATTAAGCACACAAGATATGATTCCAGTCCTAAGTAATTTCTGTATAGTTTCCAGAATCGAATCTCACCATTTCCCAGATAAACTTATTTTAAATATAAAATATATTAGGGAGACAGTTACTGATGGAATGGCAACAACATTACGGCCAATTACACGTTTCAAGTGGATTGAGGATCGGAGAGAAGAATTTATGGGGTGTCTGGAGACACTAACACAGGATTTGTAAATAAATGATCTTAGCGGGAACGGAATTATTGAAACTTTGACAGAATCTTTTCAAAAAGCTGGGGACAAATTCAAGGTTAAATGCACAATGAACCTGAAGGACAAAGGGTGGAACAATGAGTGTTTGTAGCAAGAAGAAGAAATGTGTCGAAAATAGTCTCTTAAAGTTTAGAAAAGAAAGCACAGATGAAAACAGAAAATGTTATGCGCAGCAGAGAAAGTAATACAAAGAATTATTAAGTGAAACAGAACTAGAATGGAAAAATAAGAAATCGGAGGAAATGAAAACCGCGACTGAAAGTGGGAACAGTATGGACATGTGGAAAGCGATAAGAGAACTCAAAGTAAATAACATAAGTAGGACAAGAATATCGCCCGGGGAATTGGAAAAAACTACTTTGATAGGGTGCTGGGAAATGAAAGGTTAAGATATAATCAAGGAAATATAGTTGAGATCCCTGACCCAATTCATATTCAACTACTGGATCAGGATATTTCGAAAAATGAAGTGGTTTCTTCCATTAAATGTGTAAAGAATGGTAAAGCACCTGGAAATGATGGAATACCAGGGGAATTCTTGAAAAATATGATATCATCCAATAAATTATTAGACGTTTTGAAAACTGCGTTCAACAAACTTTTTAATGGAGGAGATTATCCGGAAACCTGGGCGACAGGTGTCATCCAACCGCTATACAAAGGGAAAGGTGGGGCACAGATACCAGAAAGTTACAGGGGAATTTGTCTCTTGTCAGAGTTCGGAAATATATATTGTAAAGTACATTACGAACGAATAAGACAATGGGCTAAAGAGAACAATAGGCTCTCAAAATATCAGGCAGGTTTTAGAGAAGGGTACTCCACGGTGGACAACGTATTTGTTCTGAGAACATTAATTGATGACAATCTTAAAATGAAGGGGGGTAAATTATTTTGTGCATTCATTGATTTTAAAATGGAATTTGATACTGTGGACCGAAGCGCACTTTGGGAAAAATTAAATCGGAAAGGATTGTCTCATAAAATGATACATGCTTTAATGTCAATTTATAAATATGTTAAATTTTGTATAAAAGTAGACCAAGGGCACATAACAGAGAGCAGTGAAGCCAATCAGGGAGTGAGACAATGTTGCATTTTATCACCAATGCTATTTAATCTATTCGTTGATGATATTGTAGACGTAATGCTAGAAGGGGGAATTGAGGCTCCGGAGATAATAAATGTTAAAGTCCCAGTCCTGTTGTATGCAGATGATTTAATTATCTGTTCCAAGACAATCAAGGGTTTGCAAAGAGGTCTTGACCTACTAGAAATATACTGTAGGAATTGGGGATTCACTGTAAATGTTAGTAAGACAAAAACAATGACCTTTAAAATGGGACGGTTTATGTGGAGCAGAGGAATGGAAATACAGAGATCAAGTACTTCAAAACGTGAAATATTTTGAATATCTCGGTACGTCGTTGAAAATGAACGGAAAGTGGAAAAAACATATTGATATAGCATTATTTAAAGGGAGGGGACTACTTAACAGTGTACTCGGTATTCTGGGTCGAGTGCCTGATATTCCAGTCAGCACATTAGAAAAAATGTATGGAGCGATGGTCAGGCCAGTAATGCATTATGGTAGTGAGATTTGGGGTTTCCAAAGAACGGAAATACTAAATAAGGTATATACGCATTTTCTAAAATATATTACAGGACTTAGTAAGGCCGTTCCTAACTGTGGAATTTTATATGAATTCGGGTCATTCCAGGACGACATTAACTGTAAAATTCGTGTACTCAAATACTGGTGAACCGAAAGTGTATTTTTCGGCTCAGTATGGTATCTTCGTTCTCCTCCCTACACTGGAACATTTGTGAAATATGCCAATATCCTGTTCTCCTTGTAGCTACCCCTTCCCTCTTCATCCTTCCTGCCGCGCATGTCTACGGCGCATCTCCCCTCTACCTCAGAACCTTTATATACATGGTGCACTTACAGAACAGTATCATTCGATCATCCTAGCAGTCGGCGTTTTGTTGTTTCAACGGATTCAAGAGCGGAATCCGATTCCAGGTCACGATGCGACTGGAAGATTAAAATGGAACTTTACATAGACAAGTTGTCCTGAGGCCAAGAAGAGGCCTGTTTGAGTTAGTCCGGCAGTCTAGGGAAGAGGTGATCCCCGAAACTCGGACGCATGTATGAATGTTGCGTGATGTATGGTATGTTATTTATTTATTTATTTATCTGTATGGCTACTTTGATCGTTTAATCAAATACTATCATTTTTGTTGTTAATTTATTTTTACTCAGCCAACTTGTTTATATTAAAAGTTATCTTTTAAACAACGCCTCTCTTTCATTGTTCAAGTATAAGTAGTTGTTTACTATCCTGTAATGAAAATCACTCAAGTAAGAAACTATTCCGAGCTCCTCAACTATCATGCTGATTAGCATTCTTGAAACACAGTTATTATCCTGTTCACTCACTGTATGTATCTAACAATCAGTATCCTTATTATATATATATATATATATATATATATATCAGAGAAAGAAAGATGAATCAACGGCTACCTTCTATGGGCCCAAGGTAAGCCATTTCTTGATAGATATCCTCTTTGGAAATCAGATCCACATTAATAGAAACAGCAATTACAAAACCCGATCCCGGATTAAAGGGTAGCAGTAGTGTGGTCCACTTACCTACAAATGGTAGGCAGACCGTGGTTTTGTTATTTAAACGCCACAAATGGTAGCAGTCAGCGTGGTTTGGGTTTCGTAACCCCAAAACTGGTTGCGAGTAATCCAAGGTGAACAAACAATGCTTAGAGCAGTTTGTTACGACCACCAAATTTCAAAACATAGATGTTAAATTTTGGGCAGACGAGGTTAGGAGAGAACTCCAAAAGATTGGAATGGGCTGGATATGGGAAAAAGGGACTGAAAATCGCAAGAAGGTGTGGAGAAAAATAAAGAGAAGGTACTTAGATGTAAACCAACAAGATACTTTCGCCCAATGTGCAGGAAAACGCTCACTGTGTTTACAAAGAGGCCTAAAACACGTCTGGGGAAAAGAATCGTATATACTCAACCTAGGATTTAAAGAGATATCAGGGCTTGCTTGGTTTAGGCTAGGGGCATGGAAATTTCTAAAAATTAGCGACGATCACGATATGCGAATATGTCCAATGTGCGGGAACTTTGAAGATGAGATACATATATTAGGAAAATGTAATTATTTAGAATATTGGAGACGTCAGTTATTACCGGAAAGATTTCTAAATTCAAATCGGGTAAAAGATTGGCATGCTACGAGTTATTGGTAAATCCAGATAATCGGATAAACCTCGGTAAATATCTGGACAAAACGCGGAAAATAAGGACAACACTCATTCATGAATAAATATATGTTATCAAAATGCAATACCATTAATTATTAACAATTATATATAAATTAATTAGTGTATAATGCTATTGTGTTTTTATTGAATTGTAATATTAATGTGCTTTCTTTATGCAATTGTAATGTTAATGTTTTTTTTAGTGTATAATGCTATTGTGTTATTATTTAATTGACATATTATTGTGTTTTCTTTATGTAATTGTAATGTTAATGTTTTTAGTGTATAATGCTATTGTGTTATTATTTAATTGTAATATTATTATTGTGTTTTCTTTATGTAATTGTAATGTTATTGCTGTTTTTGTTGTTATTTTTCTTTACACTAGTACCAATTATTACTTTATTGTAACGGACTGTCATCAGCAGGTAAGGCTTACTGCCCGTGCGACCCATATTTGTAAATAATATTGTAAATATCTTACTTCTTGTCTAATAAAGTCTTACTACTACTACTACTACTACTACTACTACTACTATATTCCAATTTATTTTCTAAAATCTGTCTTATACTAAACATCTGATCTGTTGTAGACCTGTTTCTTCTAAAACCACATTGATGATCTCCTAGAATGTCATCAATATAGGGAGTAAGTCTGCTTACTAATATATTTCTTAGAATTTTGTACGACGTTGAAAGTAATGAGATGCCCCTGTAGTTGTTGCAATTAGTTTTATCTTCTTTCTTATAAATTGGTATGATAATTGATCCCTTCCATTCATCTGCAAGAGCTTATTTTTCCCAAATCTTACTAAGCAACCAGCGTATCTTGTCCATCAATTTTTCTCCCCCTGATTTTATCAGTTCTACTTGGATCTCATCTGAACCTGATGCTTTATACATCTTCAATTTTTTAATCGCCATTTCAACCTCTAATGTACTTGGTTCTGTGACTAGCATTTCTGCTGTCTGTAAATTATCCTCCTCAATGTCCTGTTGAGTATGTACATTTAATAGCTGATTAAAGTAACTTTTGCATGTATTTAATATACTCCTGGAATCTGCAATCATATCCCCATTTTCATTCCGAATTATGTTTGTTCTAGCCTGAAACCCTTTCTTCTCTATACTAATTCCCTGATATAATTCTCTAATGTTCCTATTTCTTGCGTTCATTTCAAGGTCATTAATTTTCTCCCTCAAATATTCCCTCTTTTTACTCTTTAGTAACTTGGTGGTTTCCCGTCTAATACTACCCCATTGCTCTAAATTTACCTCATTTGGCTCGTGTAACCATTTCATTTTTGCTAGCTTTCTTTTCTTTACAATATCGGCACATTCCTCATCAAACCATTATGTATTATATAAAATTGATATTATGATTATTCGAGATTGAAGGTCTTAGGAAAATATTTGGACCAAAGAGAGGTAAAGAGTCAGGCGAATTGTAAAGACTTATATATCAGTGAGCAACATGATCCTTATTGGATATCAGATGTAATAAGAAGATGTAAGTGTACTAGAGTGCAATGGGCGGAACATGGCACGAATGGGGAATGAAAGTGAGGCATGGATACTTGTGGTAGGAAACCCAGAAAAAAGCGCCCAGTTTGTATACCAAGAAGGAGGTTGGAGAATAACATTAACCACGGTTTAAGTGAGGTAGGTAATACGGGGATGGTTGGAAAATATTAGCTCAGTATAGCTATGTATGGAGAGCTCCTTTCGACCATGGACTAAGGATTCGAGACAGCTAATGTGTTCGTTAGTTAGATAGTTACTTATTAAGTATTCACAATTAGCAACATATTTTAAGAACTTTTTTAAATTCTTACCGCTATCTGACAAGGAAGCTCACTCACTCACTGGCATTATAGAACCTGCAAGATCATTGCCGCAAAAAAATAATCTCTCCATATATCCTTATCCTTATCAAAAATGTTCTATTCCTAGGCTGTGTAATTCACCTGATTAAGATCATGGTTAATATCATTCTCTCACCTCATTTTTGGTCTAACTACTAGTAGTTTTACTTCCAGAAATGTTTGTACCTCTCTTTAATTCTCCATTCCTGCCGCAGTACTGTACACAATTTTATAGTTATTTTTCATCGGGATTCCTTAATTAGTACATTACGATGCGAGATTGGGAAGTGGTTTTTACAGACGCGAGGATTTTTTTTAAAAACCGAGCAACAACTAGGTTTTTAATTTCCAAGATTCTGTAAAGCACTTCATAAACGTACGTTGTACATTACTTTTTTGAGCGATGGCGTTTTGAAAATAATAAATAATAATAAAATAATATCTTTGTTGGAAATATTTGCGTTCATTATAAACAATTGACTAGCGTAAATAGTGTGTGCAGTGATGATCTTGAAGAAGATTTTCGGGCTGTAGGCCGTGGTCGTGAGGCTTGTAGTTCCCCGACGTTTCGCCAGAGACTGCGTCTGGCATCCTCAAGGGTTGTCTTGAGACTGGCAATTCTGTCCGCTGTCTGTCTTATTTATACGTTCACAGCGATGTGTTCCTAAGTTGTATCTGCCTTCTGATTGGTCAGCGTTAGGGACTTCCATTTCTCCAATGAGGTTGCTGTTTGATGGTCTAGTCGACTGTACGTTATATCTGTCTTCTGATTGGTCAGCAGCAGGGACTACCATTGTTCCACTGAGATTGCTGTTTGATAGTCTAGTTGACTGTGCTCGTAGATGTTTACATTTTGCGTTTTTTAGAACCGGTATCCATACTTTGTTGACTTTTAGTGATTCTTCTTTTCTGTTGAAACTATTATTATGTTTGAATATTTCGATTGCTTCTCGTTGTAGACGGGTAAAATAGTGCGTGCAGTTAGATAATATGTCTGTATTCTGGTTTTGTACCCTGTGGCCATCAAATAGAGTGTGTTCTGCTACTGCCTACTTATCCATTTGTTTAAGACGACTGTATCTTTCATGCTCCTTAAGTCTGGTTGCGATGGTGCGTTTAGTGGTCCCTATATACACTTTTCCACAACTGCATGGAATCCTGTATATGCCTGCTGTCTGATGAGGATGGAGTTGATCCTTTATAGGTCTGGGAAGGTTCTTGATTTTCTTGGTAGGCCTGTAGACTGTCTTTATGTCTTCTTTCTTTAGCAGTTTTCCAATGCGGTCCGTTACATTCTTGATGAACGGTAAAAATGCCCTGGTTGAAGTTTTTTCCTCTGATTCCTTGCTGCTGTTGCTGTTGTATCGTCTGGGATGATTGGCTCGGTTGATTTCTTTCCTGGTGTATCTGTTGGCTGTGAATACCGTATGGAGGTGTTGAAGTTCCGTTTTTAATAAATCCGGATGACATGGTTTTTTGGCTCGATCTGTCAATGATTTGATGATTCAAAATTTTTTCTTAGGGTGATGATTCGAGGTTTTATGAAGATACCTGTCCGTGTGTGTAGGTTTTCTGTAGATAGTGTGGTAAATGTTGCTGTCTTCTTCCCTATTGATCAGGATGTCTAGGAATGCAATGCTGTTGTCTGTTTATTTTTCTATGGTGAATTGTATACTGGAGTTTATGTTGTTGATGTGTGTCAGAAATTCGTCTAATCTCTCTTCCCCGTGGTTCCAGATTACAAAGGTGTCGTCTACATAGCGAAGCCATATCTTGGGTTTGAGAGGTGTCGTCTCTAAGCATGTTTGCTCAAAGTTTTCCTTGAAGAAATTGGCAACTACTGGGCTCAAGGGACTGCCCATAGCTACTCCATCTATTTGCTCGTAGAAGTCGTTGTTGAATAGAAAATAGCTGGTGGTTAAGCAGTGTTCGAAAAGTTTTGTGATGTCTTGAGGAAACTTGGCAGCAATGAGGTGAATAGTCTCATTTATTGGAACTTTGGTGAATAGTGAGATCACGTCGAAACTCACCATTATATCTTCCGGTTGCAATGTTATCTCTTTTAGTTTTTCTAAGAAGTGCATTGAGTCCTTGACATAAGTGTCACTGTTGTTAGTATGTGGTTTCAATAAAGTAGAGAGATATCTAGCCAGGTTGTAAGTAGGTGATCCTATTTGGCTGACGATCGGTCTTAAAGGTGTATTTTCCTTATGAATTTTAGGCAATCCGTATAGTCTTGGTGGCTGGGCTTCGTTCTTCTGAAGTTCTTTCTTCACGTCGTCGGGAAGCGAGGAGGCCTTTATTAATTTGTTAGTTTCTCGTAGTATCCGTTTAGTTGGGTCGTCTGACAGCTTGCGGTAGTTACTAGGATCGAGTAACTCGGTGATTTTCCGGTTGTATTCTTCTTGTCTATAATAACTGTAGAATTTCCTTTGTCTGCCGGTAGAATAATAATGTTTCATCCGTTTTTAAGGTTTTGATAGCCTTCCTTTCTTCCGTGGAGAGATTGTGTTTAGGTTTCGGAGCTTTCCTTAGAATGCGAGAGACTTCGTTGCGGATTGTTTCGGCCTTTTCCACTGGTAACACTCCTATAGCAGATTCTACATTAGAAATTATTTCTTCGACAGGTATAGCTGAAGGTGTAACTGCGAAATTGCCCCCTTTAGTAAGAAGTGAAGTTTCTGCCTCTGAAAGTTGACGGTTGCTGATATTTACTACGGTGCGTGTGGTGTCTAATTTTGTGATGGGCTGTTGTCTGGCCGTAGACTCGAATTTGTTCTTCTGTGTATTGTTGGATTGGTCCCACGTTGATACCATGGACTGATAGGTTATCCCATCAATTTTGTTCCAGTGTTTTTCCGACAGTCTGTTGCTAAGTAGAAGGTGGATGTCTAGAAGTTCGGTGTCTGTGATGGCGAGGTTCTTGCGAGTTGTGTGAATGCGTT
This sequence comes from Diploptera punctata, assembly GCA_030220185.1. NCBI lineage: Eukaryota > Metazoa > Arthropoda > Insecta > Blattodea > Blaberidae > Diploptera > Diploptera punctata. The sequence continues at coordinate 183,326 of JASPKZ010005273.1, read as the reverse complement.
CTCTTAATAATGACATCTCAGTGCGTTGGTAAAACATTTGCGCTTGTGCAGATATTAATGTTCTTTTTATCCCGATGAATTTAGGGATCGTCGTGTTATCTCTGTGACGTAGAAGGAATGTAAGGGACGAGAGCAGTCGTGCCTTATTCTTGCGCAGTTTCTCAAATCGTATGTATCTGTGTATTTCCTCCCCGTAGAGGTGACTAATGTATTCACGTAGACTTTCACGGCCGGAGTTGCTATGATGATCTTGAAGAAGATTTTCGGGCTGTAGGCCGTGGTCGTGAGGCTTGTAGTTCCCCGACGTTTCGCAAGAGACTGCGTCTTGCATCCTCAAGGGTTGTCTTGAGACTGGCAATACTTGAGGTATGCTCGCTTCAGGTTCTCCAGGATACCGGTGTAATCACCTTGATCTCTTCTTTAGGAAGTGTTAAGTTCAATCAGTTATTTATAGTTTTATGGTAGGCCTAGGAGCATCTAACGTTCTAGGCCAGATAGAACTTTGGCATTTTATATTTCGTCCGTTCCTTTTCGTTGTATGCCCCTAGGCTATTAATAAGAGCATTTTCGCTCAGAGTCGCTTTTTGATATAAGTTTCTTGCCAATTTAGTCATCACTTCCTGAAGAAAGTCAATGTTTAAATCTTCATGAATTTTGGTGATTCTCGTCCTAATTGGATATTCTCCTGCACTTCGTAAACACTTGTTCTGAAGAACCTGAAGCAAGTTTATCTTATCCTTTGATAAGGTCAGCCATGCGGGACATGCATATATCATTTGGCTGCGTATACAAGCCCTGTACACCAACGTACGTGATTGAGGTGTCAGAGAGTGGGCTCTCAACATGGGCTTGAGTTGTGAAAAACGTTTATAAAAGTTATTTCGAATCTTCTCGACATGTTTAGCCCAAGTGAGACGACGATCTAGTATAACCCCGAGATACTGAACAGTGGGCTGATATCTGATTACAGTTCCGTCATATTCTAGTGTTTCTGCACCATTAATATTAGGTCGTTGCGTAAAAATTATTCCTTGGTTCTTCTCTTTACCAATTTTAATCCTCCATTTATCAGCCCACCGCTCAATATCTCGTAGGCCTCTCTGAACCTTTCTATTACACCTAATTAAGGATCTGTCTTTACTATATATCGCAATATCATCGGCATACAGGGCTAGTTGCGTATGTGTCCTCCCAGGAACATCGGCGGTATAAATATTATATAACAATGGTGAAAGTACGGATCCCTGAGGCACTCCAGCCAGAATAGTTCGTCTATCAGAGGTGGCACCCCCCTCGCTGACAACGAAACTCCTATCCGTTAAAAAGGACGAGATGATTCCCACCATCCCATCCGAAAAGCCCATTGAATCCATCTTCCATATCACGCCTTCATGCCAGGTCGTGTCGTAGGCTTTCTCGACATCCAAGAACACTGCAACTGTGCTCTCTCTATAATTGAAACCTGATGTTATATATTCCGTGAGTCTTACCAGTTGCAGTGTCGTGGAACGACCCGGCATGAACCCGAATTGCTCTTGTGGGATGACGCGCAGATCAGTAGTCATACCGATCAGTCTGCACAGCACAATTCTTTCAAATAATTTGCCAAGATTGCTTAGCAGACTGATCGGTCGTCTATTAGAAACAAAAATAGGATTTTTTCCTTCTTTAGGTAACGTTATAATTTTTGCTTCTTTCCATTTACGCGGAAACTAATTTAAATTTAAACATCTATTAAAGATAGTAACTAAATAGCGCGCCATCCCAGATGGGAGGTGCTGAATCATCTCGTTTGATACATAATCTGTACCAACAACTTTTCTCTTAGGAAGCGTCTTAATAATTTTCTTAACCTCAGCGAGGGAGGCCAACCGCAACCTCTGTAGAGGAGCTCTCTCAGAGATCCGCTCCGCCTCCGATTCCACCCCATCTATCCAGTCATCATTATATTGATCCTGGAGATGAGGTCTAAACCCATACTCTAGGGAGTCAGCAATAGTATTTACCTTGTCAGTTGCTTTATATTTTAGACCATTTGGTCCATGAATAAGTTTATTATTAATTACGTTACTTTTTAATTTTTTCAAAATGGGCCAAATATTATTTGATCTCTCAGCCTGTTCCAGATCTGCGTTAAATTTCCTTACCTTAAAATTTCTGAAAATATCGTGAATGCGATTAGTCAGATTAACTGGCAATTCTGTCCGCTGTCTGTCTTATTTATACGTTCACCGCGATGTGTTCGTAAGTTGTATCTGCCTTCTGATTGGTCAGCGTTAGGGACTTCCATTGCTCCAATGAGATTGCTACTACTACTACTACTATGGTGGCAATGCGAATTGCATTGCCCATTGTGCCACATACTGGAACCTCAATTGCGGCTCCTTGGTAGCCAAATTCCGTGAGTGCGTGTCTGTATGGAGCTGTAATTCACTTAGCTCAAGCGTATTGTACGGCATTGGTGTTTAGCCGCATTTGGACAGGATATGGTTTCGATGAGGAGTTATCCCCCTAGAGCAGGGCATCGTATGCCACTCACGCTGGACATGCAGAGAGTCCGAAAGCCAGCGGCGTGGCATGAGCCACGCTACTCTAGCTGTTTAACAGCACTCATCTTATATGGGCCATCAATTAACTTGGGGAAATATGCTTCGGTGGACATCACGTTGTTGTAGCATTTGTCCTATATTGCGAACAATTGGGTTTGTATGATTTGTGATAACATTATACATGTTGATCACATTTTGCTGAATTGTAGTCCCAATATAGGGCATCTCTGCATGGTTGTGTAGGTCTGCGATCCTCGTGTAAATTGGAGCCGAAAATATAATTTTGAGACATTTATTTTGTATGATCTGAACTTTTCTTTTGTGACAGGCAGCGAGGATACTCCAGGCCTCACAGCCATACAACAACATGCTGCGGATCACAGCTTTGTATAGTGTAAGCTTGATCCTGATGGTAAGCGTAGGAGACTTGAAAAATGGATATAAGATAGCAATTGCTGCATTAGATTTCTGAATTAGATGTTGAATATGAATTTGGAACGTAAGCTTGGAGTCAAGATGGACTCCAAGATACTTGACTGAATCTTCGCAGCGGAGTTGTTGTGCTCCTAGGGTGAGTTGGATGGGAGGACGTCTGTGGGTTTTCCGAAACAAAACTAATTTAGTCTTGTTAACATTAAGTTGGATATTCCACAGACGTAGCCAGGTAAGAGTGTTGTTAAGGGCTGTTTGGATGTAGTGGATGCGTAGACGCAGTCCACGGAAAGTTGACTGATGATACATACATGTATCATCAGCGAAGGATGCAATATGGACATGAGGATGGGATGGTAAGTCTGACACATATAATGTGTATAGGATAGGAGAGAGTACTGCACACTGAGGAACACCCGCTAGCAGAGGTTTGCAGTCTGAATTATACCCATTAACCGACACATAGAAGTGCCGGTTACTGAGGTATTTAGCAATTAGTTTAATTAAATTTGCCGAAATGTTAAATTTTATTAATTTGTAAATTAATCCATTTATCCAAGTCGTGTCAAAGGCCTTCGCAATGTCAAGGAAAATTGCCAAAGTACATTTCTTGGAGCTGAATCCCGTGACAATATGATCAATCAGTCTTGCTAACTGTAGCGGGGTACTGTGTGATTTTCTAAAGCCAAACTGGTAATTTGGAATAATAGCTTTTGCTGCAACTTCAATTTTGAGTCGTGCCAAAATTAGTTTCTCCATTATTTTACTCAGTATTGGTAGTAGACTGATTGGGCGCAAGTTGTCTGGGCGGGTAGGATCTTTTCCTGGTTTAGGGATAGTGATAACCTTTGCTTTCTTCCACACTTCGGGGAAGTACTGGAAATGAAAGCAAAGTCTCACTATTTGTAGGAGAAGGAGTAGAGCTTTGGTGGGTAGGTGCTTGACCGCGAGATTTGTGATGCGGTCGTGACCTGGTGCACGTTGGGTAGGAAGGTGATGAACAATATCTCTTAGTTCTGAGAGTTGAACATCAGGATGGGTGTAAGGGATGGGTGTATCCAGAAATGTACTTACAGTTTGGTGTATCTCAGCTTCATGGGCAGGGGTAGTAAGCTCATGAGGTTTGAACCTGTCTGCGAGATGTTCAGCTAGAACCTGTGCCTTCTCCCTAGGGAGATACGCCCAGGTTCCATTTGACTCGATTGCCGAAGTAGGAGGCGGAGCTCTACTCCTTCGGATCCTTTTTATAATCTCCCACGGAGGAGTTTTGCTTTCCGTAAATCGCTGAAGGGAAAGATCCCATTCAGCATTCTTTAATTCTCGCAGTCGGGCTCACGCCAGATGAACATATCTGTTGTATATATGTTTATGTAGGTAATGGCCGAAATCGCGGTAAAATTTGAGGTACCGGCTTTTGATAGTCAAATAATTTTGTAGTATCGGGTCGTTTAGACGTGTTTGTATAGTACGGTTGGTTTTCGTTGTGGCCATATTCATGGCAGTTTTTATTGTGGCTTGGAAGTTTAGGACTGCAGTTTCAAGTTGTTCTGTGTTCTGAACAGAGAGTGTAGGCTTAACCCATTCGTTAAGCATGCGTGTATAACTCTGCCAGTCTGTTTGTGTATTTTGTTTACTGAAGGGAGTAGATAGTAGAAAAGCTGGTGAGATTTGAAATAGTATGACTGTGTGGTCTGAATCTAGTACGTCTTTAACTGTAGTGACGTGTGGCGAGATGGGGACATTCTTCGAGAGAACTATGTCTAAAATATCGGTACGAATACCATAAGCTGTGTTTCGGAAGAATGTGTGTTCCCTTGGAGCAGAGATTTCTATGTTTTGATTTTGGCGGAAATTCTGTAAGGTTACACCAGACGCATTTTGTACACGACAATTCCAGAAATGATGTTTGGCATTAAAGTCTCCCGCTAGCAAATAGCTAGGGGAATTGGATGTTAGGACAGTTAGGTCGTGTATAGTGAGTAGTCTGGTAGGTGATTTGTAGATTGAAGCTATGAAAATTTGTTCCCGATGTGATACTGGAAGGAGGATGCCGGTGGCTTCAATAAATTGAAGCCTCGGAATGGGGACCATTCTATGGCCAATGGATCTTTTTATGCATATTGCTGTGCCTCCAAGGGGACCGTCTATGCGATCGGTTCTGTAAACTTGATATTTCGGAATTTTGAATTTGTCTCTCGGCTTTAAGTGAGTTTCATTTAGCAAAAGAATGTCTATATCTCGCTCTTGTATGAAAGTAGTTAGCTCATGAATCTGTCTAGATACACCATTGGCATTAAATGCCATGACACTAAAATGGCCTCCTCTTGTGAACCTACGGTCCATCGCCGAAGCACATATTCATCAGATTAGTCATGAACAGAAATCTATCCATGGGAGATTTTAGATCTACTAACATGGCCTCGACATTGTCGAGAATTTTCTGTCCATGACTAGACATAGGTATATTTTGGACAGCCCTAGCCTGTGCTTGAGCAGTGTTTAATCGAGGTTGGAGTTTCGAAGCAGTACCAGAATTAATAGCTTGGCTGTATGATATGTTAGGATTGATTGGTTTGGACTGAAAGGTTCTGGGTTTTTTTGACTGAAGTGCCTGTAGGTTGTTTGGGAGTGCGCGCTCTTATGTATGCCTCCTGAGCTGCCACATAAGCCGGGCACTTCCTGTAGGATGCTGGATGCCCTGTCGCACCGCAGTTGGCGCATAACAATTTACTTTTGTCAGTTAAGGCCGCAGTCTTAACTGGACAGTCCCTATGGTTATGCGCCTGTGCGCAGATGACACACCTCGGTGCGACATTGCATCCACCAAAGGTATGGTTAAAGTTCTGGCACCGGAAACACTGCTTCAGGCCAGATCTAGGTTTGTAAGGCTCTACTGACACTATTGTATAGAGGAGGCTTTTCATATTGTAGATGGCTTTACCTGCTTCAGTGTTTTCTAGCTCTATTATGAAGAGTGGTAGAGGTATTTCATGTTCATTCTCTTTCTTTGAAATTTGCTTGATTGACTTGATAGGGTATTTTAGGTGCAGAAGCTCTTCATGAATTTCTTTAGTGGGTGTGGAAGCAGGTAGTCTCCTTAACACTACTCTGAGTGGCAGATCTTGCTTTAGTTGGTAGGTATAATGCTGTTTCCCTTTTTGTTTAAAGAATTCTATTAAGATTTTGTGATCTGCCACATTGGATGTATAGTAACGGAGTCCCTCTCTAGTGTTTACGACTTTTAAGTCTCCTGTTAATTTTGGTTTGATCTCTTTATTCATGGCAAACAGACCCTCATGTCTAATTACTGTGACTGGTGGGGGACGAGGGTCTCTTTTAGGTTGTGGTTCAGTGGCCGTGGGTTTAGGGAACACACTAGGAGGGTTTCTCGCTACTGTGCCAGTAGAGCCAGCTGTCTTAGTTGATGGCCTGGGAGCCGGAGCACTAGAACTGGCAGTATCAGAGTTCAAATCTGGTTCAACAAGAACTGAGAACCTATTGTGCACAGGTACTGCCGGTACCGAGGCTCTTGTGACGTGTTTTCTATTTTTGGTTTCTTTCTGGGAACAGTGTATGGTTCCGGTAATGCCGCCTCGTCTCCAAAATAGCAACTAGTTTGAACCTCTACTGCTAAAGCTTTAATTTCAGCATATATATTTGCTAAGTACTGAGAAGCAGTAAGTGAGTAGTTTTGCATGTCTTTGATTCTTTCCACAATTTCGTTAACATAGTCATAAGCAGCCTGCGAACGTTCAAAATCTGGATAAGATTGCAAGTAGGTTTGTACGATAAAGTAATTTCCTCTGATTTGCTCGGCTACTTTGCCGGCTTTTGTGCCAGGTTTGAAACGATGAGGGTTTGCATATTTTTCGAAATTGCTCATTGCAATATCCCAGATTTCTAAAGTGCTGGGCTCCGAAGAGTCCATATCCGTGTCACAAATTTCACCTGCTTCTGCCATGGTGCTTGGTATAAGATCCAAGACTTAGTCCGTATAGCAGGGGGCTTTTCTTAGCTAAAACACTCACTTACCTGCAATTCACTTGGCTTAACGATAACACTTACAGTTAAAAAAGTTGTTACCGCAGTGATTACCACTTCACAGACACTACACTTAGCACGAATTTCGCGCAGAGCGCGAAGCTCGCGGAAACTTACACTACCTGAGCCTCACTCGATGGTAGATTTAGCACAATAAACAACACAATTCACTAAACCGCACACGTAGTAGTACACAATGATGAAAATACCACTAATCGCACAACAAGAGGCGTTGGTGAAGCACTACGTTGAGTACTGATGGTCACCCATGAAGGCTCGTACCAGGCTCAATGTTGCTGATGGTCACCAATGCAGACTCGTACCACTCTCGGAGCTATCAGAGGAGTTGATGGATGAGATTGCTGTCTGATGGTCTAGTCGACTGTACGTTATATCTGTCTTCTGATTGGTCAGCAGCAGGGACTTCCATTGTTCCACTGATATTGCTGTTTGATAGTCTAGTTGACTGTGCTTGTAGATGTTTACATTTTGCGTTTTTTAGAACCGGTATCCATACTTTGTTGACTTTTAGTGATTCTTCTTTTCTGTTGAAACTATTATTATGTTTGAATATTTCGATTGCTTCTCGTTGTAGACGGGTAAAATAGTGCGTGCAGTTAGATAATATGTCTGTATTCTGGTATTGTACCCTGTGGCCATCAAATAGAGAGTGTTCTGCTACTGCCGACTTATCCATTTGTTTAAGACGACTGTATCTTTCATGCTCCTTAAGTCTGGTTGCGATGGTGCGTTTAGTGGTCCCTATATACACTTTTCCACAACTGCATGGAATCCTGTATATGCCTGCTGTCTGATGAGGATGGAGTTGATCCTTTATAGGTCTGAGAAGGTTCTTAATCTTCTTCAAGATCATCATAGCAACTCCGGCCGTGAAAGTCTACGTGAATACATTAGTGTGTGCAATGTTTATTAGTTGAAACAACAAGAGGCCTTGAGAACAATTATTCATAACATGGCCGCAAATACATATTTATTGACAAAAAACACATGAGCGATTTGAATGGGATATTTACCATGATTTAGATACTTATTTTGGGCAATTAACATACATAACATTTTACCGTACATTAGCCCGGTCAAGTTAGCTCAAAAAATAGGGGTAGGCTTACAAAAATTCGCATAGAGCTCAAAATTAGTACAAATGTTGTGAACACCATTATAAATGAATTATGAAAATTCCCCATCGATTCCACATCTGCGAAAAAAAAAATATATATATTCAAGCTCAAGGTTTGCGAATATATGTTTTTTGCATTTTTCAGCCACACGGTAAGTAGTATCATAAACATAGGCCAGACAAAACTTATAGACCATGCAATTATCTACAAAAATTGTTTTTATACTTTTTTCATAAGAATCGCCATTCTTGAGATATCACCATTTGAAACATTGAAAACAATAATATGCAGGCTTTTCAACAGCAAGTTAACCTCCTATACATCATGGGATATTTAATATAATAAAAATATTGGTTGATTATTTTTATATATACAAATCATATGAGAATATACATAAAAAAAGAAACTCAGTCCCCAATTTAATTGGCCCGTATAACCTTAACTAACATCTGCCGACTATTCTATTGTTGTCCGAGTGGCGACAGTCATATACCTGTTTTTTTCTGGAAGGCATAAACGAAAGACTTTTAGTATAGTGTTGAACGTTCCTTTAAATGAATAAAAGTGCTTGTTAATAATATTTCTTAAATCAATATGTGCTGTTCAATAATTAAATCAATGTCGCAATTTTGCTTTGTTGTAGTAAAACTTCGACTGAAAATGAAACAGTTATTGTTGAACGTGGAATGAAAACTTCGATCGATTCAAGTGCTGAAAGTAATAATGGGTTTTCTGAATACTTGAAGGACAAGAAATCTGTGACAAATCATGTGCAGTGGCGTAAAATGTACATTCGGAAGAGTTCTATTGCTGCAGTTAAAAGAAAGCATGAGATGGAGCAAGCCAGTACATCTGAAATCAGTCCACCTCGTACTAGAGCACGCGTAAGTCAATCCGTTTCTTGTTAAAAAAAAAACTTATTTTATGGAGATGAAGCGAATGAAGAGGCTGAGAAGAAGAAGGCGCAAAATGTTAGGCGGAAAATTTATAAAGTTGCTACACTTGAATTTAAAGAATCCATTCTCAAGGTAGATCGGTCTCGTTCTTGTGACGTTGCGAAATATTTTACTGCACGTATTCAGTACGAATATGATTTAGTTGCTGCCGATGCTAAGTACAATAATAATTGTTATAATTCCTTCTTGAGACCCACCACTGGGGGCAAAATCGGTCGTTCTCAAGATGAATCTACTAATGTTGCGATGGAGAACAAAGTGATGACTGTCAGTTTTCATTGGAAGAATTACAAAACAATTGTAAAAATCCAGTTTTAAATAATATAACTATTAAGATTCGATTGAAGTTAAAGTATGATCATCACGATATTCTTCACCAAGCTTGGTATGAGAAAAAAAGTCAAAATGAAAAGGAAGAACAATTTAGGTTCATCAATGCTGCAGCAGGAATCATTCCAGAGAACATTCAATTTTTAGTATTTGATAATACTAATTACCGCCGGCCTATTCGAATGTTTGAAAATATTAACAGCGATATTCTGGAGCCATGGACTTATTTTTTGGAACAAGTACTTATTAAAAACAAACGATTTAAACTAGAACCATTAGAACTAGTATGCACTAATATCAGTCACAATATTATGACTGCTGTTTTCAAATCAAAATTGCAATTGGGTCAATTAATATATAATACGGTGGAACCAATTCAAACATTACTCCCACCTGCTTCACAAATATTCTTAACACCATTTTTGCAATTGCTAAAAGGGTTGTTCTATGAAGAATTAGAATGCTTATTTGATAGCCTTTCACGATATCATATGAAAATTGTCTTAGGAGATTTTAATGCAAAAGTGGGGCGGGAAGATATATTCAAACCAACAATAGGCAAATTCAGTCTTCATGAAGATAGTAACGACAACGGGGTTAGATTAGTCACATTTGCCACATCAAAGAATCTCATTGTTAAGAGAACAACATTTCAACATAAGGATATTCATAAATACACCTGGACGTCCCCAGATGGAGAAACTCGGAACCAGATAGATCATGTATTAGTGGTTAAACGCTGGCACAGTAGCATCATTGATGTTAGATCAGTTAGAGGGACAGACTCCAATTCGGATCATCATCTGGTCAGGGTGAAAATCAGACAACGGCTATCGCTTATGAGAGGAACAAACGCTAAAGATGATTCTGTAAAATATGAATTAAAAAACTTGAAAAATGATGAAATGCGGCAAGAATACCAAATCAAAATTGCTAATAGATTTGAAATACTGGAATCTTCAGATGACAATGTGGCAAACGAAGAGGAAACTGATATAATAAAGAATGGGAGGCTATGAGAGATACTATTAAATTGTCAGCATCAGAAAGCATTGGTTGTTTAAAAAGAGGCAAAACAAGAAATGGTTTGATGAGGAATGTGCCGACATTGTAAAGAAAAGAAAGCTAGCAAAAATGAAATGGTTACACGAGCCAAATGAAGTAAATTTAGAGCAATTGGGCACTATTAGACGGGAAACCACCAAGTTACTAAAGAGTAAAAAGAGGGAATATTTGAGAGAGAAGATTAATGATCTTGAAATGAATGCAAAAAATAGGAACATTAGAGAATTATATCAGGGAATTAGTATAGAGAAGAAAGGGTTTCAGGCTAGAACAAACATAATTCGGAATGAAAATGGGGATATGATTGCAGATTCCAAGAGTATATTAAATAGATGGAAAAGTTATTTTAATCAGCTATTAAATGTACATACAGAACAGGAAATTAGGAGGATAAGTTACAGACAGCAGAAATGCTAGTCGCAGAGCCAAGTGCATTAGAGGTTGAAATGGCAATTGAAAAATTGAAGATGTATAAAGCATCAGGTTCAGATGAGATCCCAGCAGAACTGATAAAATCAGGGGAGAAAAAATTGATGGACAAGATACGCTGTTTGCTTAGTTGATTTGGGAAAAAGAAGCTCTTCCAGATGAATGGAAGGAGTCAATTATCATACCAATTTATAAGAAAGGAGATAAAACTGATTGCAACAACTATAGGGGCATCTCATTACTTTCAACTTCGTACAAAATTCTAACAAATATATTAGTAAGCAGACTTACTCCCTATATTGATGACATTCTAGGAGATCATCAATGTGCATTTAGAAGAAACAGGTCTACAACAGATCAGATTTTTAGTATAACACAGATTTTAGAAAAGAAATGGGAATATAATGGTACTGTACATCAACTATACATAGACGTCCAAAAAGCATATGATTCAATTGAGAGGGAGAAGTTATATAGTATCCTGCTGGAGTTCGGAATTCCTAAAAAGTTAGTTAGACTTATACGAATGTGTCTAAATGGCTCAACGAGTAGGGTGCGTGTAGGCAAACAGTTTTCAGACACCTTTAAAATCCAGAATGGGTTGAAGCAAGGAGATGCACTATCGCCTCTACTATTTAATTTTGTACTAGAGCATGCCATTAAATCTTTAGAGAATGAGGAAGGCTTACAACTGAATGGTATTAATAAGCTGTTAGTTTATGCTGATGATGTAGTACTACTGGCCGATAGCGAGGAGATACTAAAGGCCAACACGCACACACTATTGAGTAACACTAAGAAATTAGGACTGGAAGTAAATATCAGTAAAAGTAATATATGGTCACACGTAGAAATACATTATATAATGGAAATGGACAGCTAATGACAAATGAGGGATATTTTGAGGAAGTGGGGCTGAATTCAAATACCTAGGAACAATAATCACAAATAGGAATGAGATGCACAAGGAAATTAAACATAGGCTCAATTCTGGAAATGCATGTTATTATGCATTACAGAGACTCTTGACTTCCCAACTCCTTTCAAAAAACGTCAAACTGAAAAAATATAAAACTACTATTCTACCAGTTATATTATATGGGTGCGAAAGATGGACTCTTACTTTAACGGAGGAAAGGACATTACGAGTATTCGAGAATAAAGTACTTAGGAAAATTTTTGGACCAAAGAAAGATGAACAGAGAGGTGAATGGAGAAGACTGCATCATAGTGAATTACATGGTCTTTATAGGAAGCCAGATATAATGAGAACAGTTAAGTCTCGTAGACTGCGATGGGCAGGATATGTGGCACGAATGGGGAATGAAAGACGTGGTTGGAAGCTCCTTGTAGGAAAACCAGAGGGAAAACGCCCAGTTGGTAGACGAAGAATGAGGTGGGAGAACAACATTAACTATGATTTGAGGGAAGTAGATTATACAGGGAATGATTGGAAAGCATTAGCTCAGGATAGGGATGTATGGAGAGCTTATGTCCGTGCGGCCATGAACCTACGGGTTCGATAGTGCCAGTGAGTAAGTAAGTAAAAGGGTTGTAGTGCAAAATGTGGCTGTAAAAAGGTCGGATTATTTTCAACATTAATAAGATTCAAATTAAGTTCCGTTTAGGTATTATTCAACATTCCTTATTTATAAACTTTATTTATAATAAAGTTGAGGAGATGAACCTTTTAGGTAAATATTTCATAATTTTATATTTTAATTTCGGATTATTTTGTTCGCCAGTATGTACCAATTGTCAAAGCCAGTCTTGCTCCAAAGTTGAATCAAATGGAACAGATGAACATTTATACGATTTCAATGAGGAAACAACTGAATCATCTTACTCGGAACAATTAACAAATATCCAGCAAAAAGAAGCTGATATCGAAGAAGACATTACTGTCGAAATCGAATTCGAAGACTATCAGTCAGATTAACATTACCAGGAATCAAGAATAATTTTTGTCACCTACATCATTCCCAATAGTACCATTTTTAATTAATATAATACCATTTAATAAAACTTAATCATAATAGATCGTGGAGTATGCCTATCGAAGAAACCACATTTTCCAAGTTCACTACCTCATAGGTGATGAGGAAATGTGTGCGATCTGTGTTATGTAGAATACGACTTCTTCAAAGTTTAGAATCACGATATCTCAAGAATGGTGATTCTTATGAAAAAAGTATAATAATACTTTTTGTAGACAATTACATGATCTACAGTCTGACCTATGTTTATGATGAAACTTACCGTTTGCTGAAAAGTGCAAAAAACCCATATTCGCGAACATCGACCTTGAATAACTTTTTTGCAGATGTGTAATCGATGGGGACTTTTCACATTTTTTTTATAATGGTGTTACCAACATTCGTACCAATTTTCAGCTCCATGCGAATTTTTGTAAATTGAAATGTCTATTTAACCAGACTACATACCATATGGCCGGAGTTAAAAATTATAATAATATAAAAAAAAACTTGCATCAGTGCGCTGAAAAGTTGTATGTTGTTCACTTAAATGGCTTACGCTGCCTAAACCATGAGAAATGCACTAAATTAATGTATACAGAATTAAATATATAAAAAAATCAACAGAAAAGTCCGCGAGAGCGTATGATTAACTTTTACGGATAACTCAAAATAACCATTATTGACATTGATCTCGTCGATGCCAAGAATATCGGGGTAAGTAGATTTCCGGTCAACGCCGGGTAATCAAAACGGGATATCTAAAAATATTTACTATATAAATTTATATATTTTTTACTTTTTTCCTATTGGACTAAACATACAAACACATTATTTTATTTAGACGTAGCAGCGCACGCCGAGTATTAACTAGTATGAAATAAAGGAGACAGACGCGAGAATAAAACATGTTCTGTCCTATTTAATCAATCTAAACAGAAAACAGTAGGACTAATGGAACTGATATTGCAACATTCTCTCGTGTTACCTTCTGTGAACAACATATTTGATTTAATGTTTTATTTATTTACTTTCTGTTCCTTAACACCTGAAAATGTGAGAAAGCCCCGCGCACACCTAATTTGCATTAGGGTTTTATATGGCAACATATACAAACACATGGTATGATGGTAATGGCAGTTAACACAAAGTGAGGAAATCTTAAAAATGTTGCAGAATTGAAATTGTTGGAAAAACTATTACAAACAGCATTGAGGTGCACAGAAATATTAAATATAGGCTATTTTGTAGCAGTAAAACACATGCCAATATGCTATATAGGGATTCGTGCCGTCACAAATTCTAAAAAATAATGGTAAATAATAAAACTGATACTATTCCAGTTATATTTTATGAATCATAAACATTTTCTTGTTTCAGTCTAGTGACTAGTATATGTGTCACTTAATGGAATTAAAATCCCGTATAGTGAAACAGTAAAAAATGTTAAAAATTTAATGTGAATAAACAAACAACATTTGCAAAACAATCTTCTCAATAATACACTCATTAAATCATATAAGATATAAGTGCCACATAGATTGGTTGGCAAATAAAACAAGAGAATTGGATAGAATACAATAGAACAAACACCAAAGTTAAAAGGGAAGTGATAGAAGAAGAAAAAATATGGAAAAACAAATGCAAAGAAATAGAAAGTTATATAGGAGGATCACAATCATCAGAAGTATGGAAGTTTTTAAAAACACTGACAACACCCCAAGGATCCAGCAAGATAAATGTCTTAGTAACATTTGACGCAGAAGAACATTATAAAGCATTACTGTCAGAAAGTAGAAAAGAGTTTATGGAAACTATAGAAAATCCAACTACAGAAATAAACGCAATGAAATTTGATACAATGGATATAGATTAAAAAATTCAAACTCTAAAGAATAAAAAGGCACCAGGGCCAGGAAACATACCCAATGAGTTAATTAAATATGGACCAAAAACTTTAATAGGTAGATTGAGGGACTTGTTTAATAAGTGCATTGAAATACAGAAGATTCCTGATGAATGGAAAATAAGCTATATGATACCTATAAACAAGAAGGGTGATAGAAAAGACACATATAGAGGACTAAGTACAAAGAACATTATATAGAATACTTACGAAATGATTAAAAACAAAGTTACAAAAAGATATTAAAGACAAAATAAAAGAAGATCAAAATGGATTCAGACCGGGAGTGTCATTTGTTGACAATATATTTGTAATCCAACTGTTAATTGAAAAGCGGACTGCAGTTGGAGAAGAAACCCATTTGACAATGATAGATTTAGAGAACGCGTATGACTCAATTTCGAGGAACAAGTTATGGAAAGTATTAGAGAAATACAATTTTGATAGAAACTTAATATAAATTGTTAAACAAATTTATAAATATAACTCGGCTTATGTTAAAATTGGAAATATACTATCTAATCCTATAAAAACCACAGAGGGATTGAAACAAGGGTGCAGTCTATCACCAATTTTATTTCATATTTATGTAGAATTTACATTAATGAAATGGAAACAAAGCTGCAAAGGTATCGATATCCGAATAAGTAAAAGATTTTTGCTTACATTGCTATTTGTTAATGATCAATTGGTTTTAACGCAAGACAAATTTGATATGGATTTAATGATAAAAAGGTTGAAAACCACATATGAATCATGGGGTCTCGCAGTAAATTTACAAAAAAAACAGAATATTTGGCAATAAATAGCAATGAAAGAGATAATTTAATATTGGAAGAAGGGATTCAAGTAAAGCAAATGAAACAAACTAAATTTTTGGGAATAATTATGGATAACATTTGCCTATTCATAGAGAACATGAAGCATAGAAATGAATTGAGCAGCAAAATTATATCATCGTTAAATTCCATACGGTGCGATAAGCATATTTGGAAAGAGACAAATAGTAATATATTGGCGAAACTTTGGTGGAATCTGTTGTAAAGTTTGGACGTGAGGTATTGACAATCGATAAGTACTACAAGAACAGACTAATAGCTGTATAAATTGATTATTTACGCAGAAGTGCCTGAAAGTCAAAATTAGAAAGTCACAAATAAGGAAATTAGAAAAATAATGGAAGCAGAAGAAAGCATAATTGAAAGAATTGAGGAGACGGAATTAAATCGGATAGGACATATTTGAAGAATGAAAGATGAGCGATGTCCGAAGCAACTATATCAATGACATTCGACCAGAAAGAAGAAAAGAGGGAGACCAAAGTTAACATGGAAGGAAAACATGAAGACAGTACTGCAAGAAAGAGGGCTAAGCAATGAAGATGCCCACGATCGTAGGCTTTGGAGGTTAGGCACGGAGACGGCAGCAGCTGTAAAAACCCGAATATAGATAGATAGAAATCGTATAAGAAATTGTTTACCATATGCTCTAAGGAAAACGTTGGAAGAAACTCCTCTACTTGCTCAATGGCCTCATGTTTAATACTCATGTCTAACTGCTTTGGTTTAGTTCCTATAAGATTGGCCTTCGTCTTATTTATATTTATCTTCATCCCATAAGAAAAACAGAGCAAGGCGTTAATTTGTTTGTTAAATGGAATTGCCTACTTGTTACGTAATAAGCATAATTATAAGAGATCTCAGTTGACTGGTAAATGAAAAGCTTCAAACAATCTGAAAATTAAAAATTCGAGACGAAAACACACAGAGTAAACGTAACTG
Source organism: Diploptera punctata (assembly GCA_030220185.1). Classification (NCBI taxonomy): domain Eukaryota; kingdom Metazoa; phylum Arthropoda; class Insecta; order Blattodea; family Blaberidae; genus Diploptera; species Diploptera punctata. The sequence goes on along the minus strand of JASPKZ010005273.1, from coordinate 166,722 downwards.
TTGACGCCAAATTTAGAATCGCAATTAAATTTTGATTTGGAAAATTCTACTCATCGATCTTGAGTGACGTTTCAACAGCTTTTCTGTCTCTCTCTATTCAGCATGAACATCATTTCGTTGCTTTGTATTTCCAACACAACTGCTTTTCACTTATCCGCGTATCGTGTTGTATGCCATTAAATATATTGGGCACAACTCCACGCATTTTTATTTCCGTATGATTAGATGAAGTTTTATATGCAACTAACTCATCCTTACTTGTTTCAGTCACCCGGCTCTGGAATTCCCTACTCTCGTATATTGAGGACTGCCCGACTCAAAAACAGTTAAAAAATTCACTACGTATATCCTTAGAAAATATAATATATAATCATGTTCCATTTATACTTCTATTACTCCTTTATATTTCAAACTTCCTTTACCAAGCTCATTATTTAATCAAATGATAAGTTATTATTAATGTTATTCTCATTAATGTTATTATTACTATTGATATTATTATTACTTTTCTTTCTTTATCTTGTCAACTCTATATTGTGTAGCCTATAACATATTATGTATCATTAATTAACTTGTAGATAATTCAAATTGTCATTATATGTGTCATTTAACCTGGTGAATGGGAAGAGAAGATCTTACGGTCTTAATTCCATGAGGTAAAATAAATAAATAAATAAATAAACAAAATAAATACGTCTATGAAAATATGACCTCACAGCATCCATTGGCACATTTATATCGCGACAAAGAGGGTACAAAAGGCTTCAGCAGAGAGATCTTTACTGTCGGAGATCCGCTGTATGTGTACCCCAGACACTATATCACAAAAAAAGACGTCGAGAATGGAGCCAACAACATGTCAATTGGACGGACGAAGAGTGAACTAATGCCATCTTTACCGATAAATCCAGATTCGCTCTTCAGAGCGATTCTCGACGGATTCATATTTGGAGAGAATCTGGAACATGATTTTGAGCATCAAACATTCTGGAGAGATATTCATATGGAAGTGGATCAATAATGGTGTGAGCAGGCATCATGATAACTGCTCGAACACCTCTACAGGAAGTTGTACGGTAAACCGACAAGGTTTAATCGCTGCCAGGTATCGTGACTAGATCTTGTTACCTCATGTACGCTTGTTTCGAGATACTTTGGTCCAGACTTACTGCTGATGGACGATAATGCTCGTCTACACACAGCAGCGGTGGTTTATGAATTCCAGTATATTGAAGACATTGCTCGAATGTATTGGCCTGCTTGGTCTCCCGACTTAAATCCGATAGAGCATGTTTGGGATATGATAAAAAGAGACGAGTTGCTTCACGTCATCATCCACCAATCACTCATGTGCACTTGAGAGTTCCTCTGCAGGAATAATGGACGTTCATACCTGAAAATCAGATTGGTGACCTCTTTTGCAGCATGCACCGTCGTTGTGAGACCTGTGTTGCTGCCAAAGGTGATACCACGCCATATTTAGCACTTGTAACCACATTTCTCGATACTGAGTGTGAACTTAAGATCACATTAAAAAGACGAAAATCATTTTTATTTCTGTTATTTGATGAAAAATGATGTTACAATGTTTACTGAGTTTAGTCCTTTTGTTTTAGTATGGGCCAGTAATATTTTGTGACACAATTAAGATAGAAAGCAAACATTTCAGTTTGTTGTTTTAATTTTGAACACTAGTGTATAAAAATTGTCCTGGGAGCGAGCCAGTTGTGTAGTAACAGCGATATAGTTACCTGTGAGAGGGAAGAAACGATACAATAATCGTATGATATATAAACATTAAATCAAGATTACTTATTACAGTAAATTATGAATGAACTGTCACTGATACTTCATAGAATTAAATAAAGTTACTATGGATATATTCGACGTCATCTTTATTTTATTACGATAAAATGGCGTAAAACTGAATCCACTGCATCCGGTGACAATATGCATACAATGTAGTACGATTTCGTCCTTCATAGAACTAAAATTTAGCCTGGAAAAACAAACCTAAAATAATTCATCCATCCATCTATCCAATGGCTGATTGGCTCAAATTCTAGCTTTGGCCTCCTTTAACTTCTGCCACTAATCGTTTCAATTTTGCACGGCAAGCCTCCTAATGAGACACTTAAGTAGCTTTGTAGCATCTTACTTAATAACAATCTCCCAATGTTTCCTTCCGTCTTCCAACTCGCCTATTAATCGTGAAGGGTTCTAACGTCCCACGTGTTAATTCCTAAGTCCATTTTCCTTTGCTTTAGTCGTCGTTGTTGTAGACCATCATTCCGAGGCATGTTGGGTTTGTGAACATATTTATCAATCCCACGCCCAACCTCTAGCAATTTTGAGGGGTCCATGATTTTCGTAGCTGGTTTGTCCCAATTTTTAAGCGTTGGGAAAACGCTTTTCGCCCCTGTACTTCTTAGTAGAATGTGCAACGGATCATAATATGCTGTCAACTAGGATATTATGCCCTATAAATAGGCAAAAGGTAAATAAAGATCAAAATATAGAAATGGAAAATTAATTAGAAAAATGTAGATATAATCTACATTTACTACAAGTGAGAGTATTAAAAATCTGTATGCCTAATGCCTCACCGAAAAATTAAAATTTGATGAAGATTGGAACTCTGTCGTTATTTATGAACATTTGAAAAAAATATACACATGAAGCAGCAAGAGAAGCACTTGGTCTGGAAAATGATAAACACCATAAAAGTCATTGGGTGAATAACGAAATACTTAATATCATAAAAGAAAATAAAAATTCATATCAAAAATATTTAAGTTCCAAGAAAGATGAAGATTGTCAAAATTATAACATACTTAAAAGAAAGGTTAAGGCAGAAGTCGGGAAACATAAAAAAGAATTGTGGAATAGGGTATGTGGAGAAATAGAGCATACAGTAGGCTATTCAAAGTCAGCCCAAGCATGGAGGACAATTACAAACATGCGAAATGATATTATTACAAAGAGTTTTAATTAGTACCAATGAAAACTTTTCAGGAATATTTTAAAATGCTTTTAACAGAAACTTGGAGAGATTTATAGACTCTGCTACCTTGGATAATGGAAAGGATGACTTAATAGAACATATAACAGAAGAGGAGGTAAGAAACGTGGTGATAACAGCAAAAAATGGAAAAGAAGCAGGTCCAGGAGGAATAACCATGGAACTAATTAAATATGGTGGTTCAGGAATTATAAGAATTTTAACTAGACTTTTAACCAAGTGATAGAAGGAGATCGTATTCCAGATGAGTGGAAGTTATCGTATATTAGTGCAATTTACAAAAATAAAGGGAATAAAAGAGATCCAGGAAACTATAGAGGGATCAGTGTTAAAGCAGCAATTAGTAGAATGTTAAGTACAATTATTAAAGTTAGATTGGAGGAACTAATACAAAATACAATATCAGAAGAACAAACAGGTTTCACAGCAGGTAAATCGTGCCTTCATAATATATTTGTGATTAGGCAGATTATACACTGCTCAAAAAAATTTTTGGAATAGCATTAGATGCAATCATTTTTTATTACTCCAAGATAATGTAAATAAGAGTTTGAAGTTGTTACGTAACCTCGGTACCACACCAGAGCGCAGTGTCTGTACTCTTGATGTGAAAGGGCGGTGTGGGGGTGAATGTTTTGTTGCTGTTTTTAAATCCAGTCCAGTTTTCAGTTAGTGAATGACTTGCCTTAGGGACAGTGATGCCTCGACAACGTGGTTTACCTGTACCAATGGCTTGGAGGGCCATAGGAAGGATGGAAGCTGGACAGACACAACAAGAGGTGGCACAAGCCATTGGGGTGTCTCAAAAAGCGTGATTTCCAGACTTTGGAATCATTTTCAAAGAACATACTGTTCACAGAAGAGCCGGAGAAGGTCGACCAAGGGCAACAACAGCAAGGGATGACCGTTACCTCTTGTTAACAGCCCGTCGGAACAGACAGCAGAATGCAACTCAACTGCGAAATACGCTTCAAACAGCAACAGGACGCAGGGTGTCAACTCAAACTGTCCCTAATCGACTGCATGGAAGTGGTCTCTATGCCCGTAGGCCCATGGTGTGTACCAGGTTAACTCCACAACACCGTAGAGATCGCAGAAACTGGGCGGAGGAACATCGTGGGTGGAGGCATGTTGAATGGAGATCAGTTCTTTTTTCTGATGAGTCGCGATTCAACGTGGAATGTGATAGTCGGCGTATATTCATCTGGAGAGAAAAAGGGACTCGAAACAATCCAGCTTTTGTACGTGAGATCCCTATATGGTGGCGGTGGATTGATGGTGTGGGCAGGAGTCAGTAGTGGTGGACATACGGACTTCTACGTCATCCAAGGTGGTTCTTTGACTGCGGTAAGGTATAGAGATGAGATTCTCCGACCTTTTGTCGTGCCTTATGCTGGTACCATAGGTGATTCTTTTCTTTTTATGGACGATAATGCACGACGCCACAGAGATATGGTGGACGACATGCTGGAAGTGGAGGGTATCGAGCGTATGCAATGGCCAGCTTCCTCCCCGGACTTAAATCCGATTGAGCATGTGTGGGATGCATTAGGCAGGCGCATTGCAGGCAGACCAGCACCTCCCACAACTGTTCCAGAGCTGCACATTGCTCTTATGGCCACGTATCCCCCAAGAACTCATTGCTAACCTCATTGTATCAATGCCACACAGGTGTGAGGCAGTGCTGGCCGTTCGAGGAGACCATACACCATACTAAAGAAACATTTTCACCCATGTTAATGTTACTTTGTTTGTTTGCCATATTCCTAATCAGGATCTCTTTGACATCTGGTGCGTACAGAGGTTACGTAAAGACTTCGAACTCTTGTTTACATTCTTTTGGAGTAATAGAAAGTGATTGCATCTAATACTGTTCCTAAAAACATAGTCTTAATAGGTTATTCTACAATATCCCCTAATTTTTTTGAGCAGTGTAGTTTGATGTCTCTTACGATATCGAAGTACATGCTGGTTCCATGGAACTTTAGACTCCTGTAGCTGAATTCTACTACTACGCTATCTTCGTCGGATAATTGGTTGATAGCAATAGCGTCTATACTGTCGTTCGTCAGTACTATTGCGGATCTCTTCCTACCATTGACATGACTGAAAATTTTGAAATATTTCGGAAATCCTGCTACGTTGTTTAGATGGGTATATGGTTCTTGTAGAAAAGATATATCGATATTATTTTCGTAAATTATCTGTGTTAAATTTGATGTCGCAGTCCTTGAATGATTGAGATTTAATTGTAGACAATTAATCCGGTTTTCTATCTGTTGTTGTATTATTGTGGTATCAGCCATTTTTAATATTCGATGTTTTGTTTATACTTAGTTAGAACTGCTATAAGACTGGGACAGGTTTTATCTAGAGAAGAATGGTTGACGTCTATTTTTTCATTTTTATTGTACGTGTTATATGTTATGCAGTTGATACTCGTACATTTGTGTTGGTTTTGGGGAGCTTTACAATCTCTTAATTTGTGTTCTCCGGTACATAGTGGGCTGGTTTCCTTTCCTCTGCCTTCTTGATGTCGATGGTTAAATCGGCTGCACTTGAAACATATTTTCGCCACCAGGTAATCTTCTGCTTTGCAGATGAGCCAGCCTAATTTTATTTTGCTTTGAAGTAGTTTCTTCCTTATTAGTGGTTTTACTTCCAGTACCATGTTATTAGAGTCCCTTTTAGACGTGAATTTAAATGTAGGTACTATGTCCCCTTCGTCCAAGTTCAGATCAGGATTTTGAGCCCTGATGGTGTCTTCAGTATTTTCAACTGTAATTTCTTTAGGTACGTTATATATGATCATTCTAGGTTTTCTTAATTCGGGTACATTTACACTTACTTGTTCTCCATATTTTTCGTTTATGTTGGCGCTTAGTATATTTGCTTCTTCCTTACTGCCTGTCTCAAACAATACTCTGCCATCTTTCAATGATTTAAAAGTCTTAATTCCTACTTTTATTTCGGTACGGTTTATTTTGGTCTTTAATAAGGATTTTATAGACTCTGGAGATTGATTCGCCTTCGGTCGGACAGTTAGCTTGTATATTTTATCTACTTCGCCATTCAGTGTTTGTGCATAGCTCTTCCCTGTGCCCACAGGGGGTAGCACGTCTTTGCTGTTGGCTGTGAGTAATTGCAGTGCCGCCCCGAGAGATGCGCAGGGTGCGCTGTTCTTTCTCTTATCCTGATAGCTTGCAGCTCCGCTTTGACTTCGGCAACGCTTTCTTCTAGTTTTTTTTCTTGGTCTGTTTTCACTTGCATGCGGGTTTTTAGATTACTTATTATAAATCTCAGAGTACTTACTGATTCAGCAATCTCCTGCTTCAAGTTTTTCCTCAGCTTACCGCTTCTATCTGTAACACTTATTAACTTATTGAGAGCTTCCTCTATGTGCGTTTCATCTTCATCCGCCATCTTGAAGGGCGTCAACCCTGTAACAGGATCCACTTGCCCACACCGGGACGTTATATTGATTCATTCTAATTCTAATTATTTCAGAGTCGATATGCTGATTAGTAGTAACATGTCTACGTACAATATTTCCTCATTTGCTTGTTGCCAAGAGATCGGAGTACTACAAATGCCACTCTTACAATACAAGACTATACTCAGGAGATATTAATTTTAGTAATCATGATTAAATCCATCCATCCATAGTAATTCTGCCCGAGGGCAGGTCTTTCACTGCGATCATAGCATTTTCATGTAAACCAGGACATTTATCCCCATATAAAAATAATAAGGTTTTTTTGTATATTTAATATTTAAATATAATTATATTTATATCTATTAAGAATGGACATAAGATTGATTTAGAGAATTCTATTTTTTATAAGTTATAAAAATCAAACTGGTCGATATAAACTGTTAATACAGTTATATGTTTTTATAACTGATTTAATATATGTAAAAATACTTTAAGTATTTCAAATGATATTTTTATAAACAAATAAATGGGATTGGACGAATTGGATGGGAGTCAGCCAGTAGTACTCCTTCCTTTTCAGTTGGACCAATCAGAACTTCCAGATTAAAACAGAACAACAAGATGGCTACTATACTTGCAGGAGTTCAGACATGTTGAGCAACGGCTCATCTAGAAATGAGAGAATTGTGGTTCATTTCTTGATATTAGTTGACAGAATGGTGTCGGGGTTATGGAGAATCATTTAGAAGTATAAATTATAATCATCTTGAATATAAATAATTCATAAAGTGGAAATGAAGTGTCAGTGAAATGTTGACCGTTGGAAACCATCATCCATTACATGTATGAAATAATAATCTTCTATAAGTGAAATTTATTAACCTAAACCGGATTTTTTAAAAAATTATTGATCTACACGATTCATCTAAACATAAGTGAAAACTATAATAAAATAACATTTAGTATAACTGTTGACAAAGTGTCGTTATTTGTTTATGTAAGAAATTTTCCTCATTCCCCTGACTGGAGTCATTAGTGCCGCGGCAAAATTACAGAGATCCAAATTATTATAATCATATATCTACAACGTGGGACATCACATCCAACAACCCATCTTCAAATGGCGTATCAACGCGGGACCTGAACATGAATCGAACGAGGGACCTGTGAATCTGAATCGAACCAAGGACCACGAGAGTGAGGAAAGTAATAAAAATCTTCAAAAGTGAGTACAGTTAAAGTTTATCTAAGTGAAATAGTGAAAAAAATGTATAATAATAATTAATGCTTTTGAGAAATGAGAAAATTTGTAAAATACCCAACAATGGCCAATAATGAAAATATAATTTGTCAAATTGTCAATGTTGAAAGTGAACAAATCATTAGAAATTTCTTACTTACTTACTCACTGGCACTATCGAACCCGTAGGTTCATGGCCGCGCGGACATAAGCTCTCCATACATCCCTATCCTGAGCTAATGCTTTCCAATCATTCCCTGTATAATCTACTTCCCTCAAATCATAGTTAATGTTGTTCTCCCACCTCATTCTTGGTCTACCAACTGGGCGTTTTCCCTCTGGCTTTCCTACAAGAAGCTTCCATGCAAGTCTTTCATTCCCCATACGTGCAACATGTCCTGCCCATCGCAGTCTACGAGACTTAACTGTTCTTATTATATCTGGCTTCCTATAAAGACCATGTAGTTCATTGTTATGTAGTCTTCTCCATTCACCTGTCTGTTCATCTCTCTTTGGTCCAAAAATTTTCCTAAGTACTTTATTCTCAAATACTTGTAATCTCCTTTCCTCCCTTAAAGTAAGAGTCCATGTTTCGCACCCATATAATATAACTGGTAGAATAATAGTTTTATATATTTTCAGTTTAACGTTTTTTGAAAGGAGTTGGGACATCAAGAGTCTCTGCAATGCATAATAGCATGCATTTCCAGAATTGAGCCTATGTTTAATTTCTTTGTGCATCTCATTCCTATTTGTGATTATTGTTCCTAGGTATTTGAATTCAGCCACTTCCTCAAAATTTCCCTCATTTGTCATTAGCTGTCCATTTCCATTATATAATGAATTTCTACGTGTGACCATATATTTAGTTTTACTGATATTTACTTCCAGTCCTAATTTCTTAGTGTTACTCAATAGTGTGTGCGTGTTGTCCTTTAGTATCTCCTCGCTATCGGCCAATAATACTACATCATCAGCATAAACTAACAGCTTATTAATACCATTGAGTTGTAAGCCTTCCTCATTCTCTAAAGATTTAATGGCATGCTCTAGTACAAAATTAAATAGTAGAGGAGATAGTGCATCTCCTTGCTTCAACCCATTCTGGATTTCAAAAGTGTCCGAAAACTGTTTGCCTACACGCACCCTACTCTTTGTGCCATTTAGACACATTCGTATAAGTCTAACTAACTTTTTAGGAATTCCGAACTCCAGCAGGATACTATATAACTTCTCCCTCTTAATTGAATCATATGCTTTTTTGAAGTCTACATATAGTTGATGTACAGTACCATTATATTCCCATTTCTTTTCTAAAATCTGTCTTATACTAAAAATCTGATCTGTTGTAGACCTGTTTCTTCTAAATGCACATTGATGATCTCCTAGAATGTCATCAATATAGGGAGTAAGTCTGCTTACTAATATATTTGTTAGAATTTTGTACGAAGTTGAAAGTAATGAGATGCCCCTGTAGTTGTTGCAATCAGTTTTATCTCCTTTCTTATAAATTGGTACGATAATTGATTCCTTCCATTCATCTGGAAGAGCTTCTTTTTCCCAAATCATACTAAGCAACCAGCGTATCTTGTCCATCAATTTTTCTCCCCCTGATTTTATCAGTTCTGCTGGGATCTCATCTGAACCTGATGCTTTATACATCTTCAATTTTTCAATCGCCATTTCAACCTCTAATGCACTTGGTTCTGCGACTAGCATTTCTGCTGTCTGTAAATTATCCTCCTCAATGTCCTGTTCTGTATGTACATTTAATAGCTGATTAAAGTAACTTTTCCATCTATTTAATATACTCCTGGAATCTGCAATCATATCCCCATTTTCATTCCGAATTATGTTTGTTCTAGCCTGAAACCCTTTCTTCTCTATACTAATTCCCTGATATAATTCTCTAATGTTCCTATTTTTTGCATTCATTTCAAGATCATTAATCTTCTCTCTCAAATATTCCCTCTTTTTACTCTTTAGTAACTTGGTGGTTTCCCGTCTAACACTACCCAATTGCTCTAAATTTACCTCATTTGGCTCGTGTAACCATTTCATTTTTGCTAGCTTTCTTTTCTTCACAATGTCGGCACATTCCTCATCAAACCATTTCTTGTTTTGCCTCTTTTTTAAACAACCAATGCTTTCTGATGCTGACAATTTAATAGTATCTCTTATAGCCTCCCATTCTTTATTTATATCAGTTTCTTCTTCGTTTGCCACATTGTCATCTGAAGATTCCAGTACTTCAAATCTATTAGCAATTTTGATTTGGTATTCTTGCCGCATTTCATCATTTTTCAAGTTTTTTAATTCAAATTTTACAGAATCATCTTTAGCGTTTGTTCCTCTCATAAGCGATAGCCGTTGTCTGATTTTCACTCTGACCAGATGATGATCCGAATTGCAGTCTGTCCCTCTAACTGATCTAACATCGATGATGCTACTGTGCCAGCGTTTATCCACTAATACATGATCTATCTGGTTCCGAGTTTCTCCATCTGGGGACGTCCAGGTGTATTTATGAATATCCTTATGCTGAAATGTTGTGCTCTTAACAATGAGATTCTTTGATGTGGCAAATGTGACTAATCTAACCCCGTTGTCGTTACTATCTTCATGAAGACTGAATTTGCCTATTGTTGGTTTGAATATATCTTCCCGCCCCACTTTTGCATTAAAATCTCCTAAGACAATTTTCATATGATATCGTGAAAGGCTATCAAATAAGCATTCTAATTCTTCATAGAACTCATCCTTGATCTTGTCATCTTTATCTTCTGTGGGGGCATGTACATTTACAATTATAAAATCATGTCGTTTACCCTTTAGAATTATGTATGATATCCTATCACTAACAAACTTAATATCTCGGATAGCGGATAGGATCCTCCTTCTGACTAAAAAACCCGTTCCAAATGCAGGTCTTTCTGCACCCCCGTAGTATAATGCAAAGCTTCCTGATTCCTGACTACCTTCTCCTGGCCACCTAACTTCCTGTAAAGCGACTATATCCAAGGGCGATTTATCTAATTCCCGCGTTAATATCTCTAGTGCCCCGCTATTGTATAAAGTCCTAACATTCCATGTTCCTAGGAACATGTCCCTGTGTTTGAGCCTTTGGCATGGGTTCCCTGAAGTAGTCCCCGCCCGGAGAACCGAATGGGGGACTATTTGACCTCCGGAAAATTTTACCCCAGTTGAACCCATGTCCGCATTTCTTGACGGTTGTATTTTTACGGTGAAAGATCGTCACTCTTTCGACCAAGGTACTTTTTTCGTCTGGCTTATCACCTTCGACCAGTCCGGCATGGGTAACCCTATCGGCAGCAATGCTACCGCCGGCATAGCTCTCAGGATCATTTAAGCACGCAAGCCACTCCACCACGACAAGGTAAAGATACCATGGAGGGCAGTAAAGAAATAAGATTGTTGAACTTGAAAAAAAAATGTGTCAAAAACTAGTGAGCATTATTCAAATCGTGAAAAGACGATTGAGGTTATGCCAGGAAATTCTAGTAATATTAATAATGATCCTCCTTCTAGTAATAGTAACAATGTATGTAAAATTCCTGCTAATCTTTTAGGGAAAATTAATTTACCTACTTTTGGTGATACTGTAGTCCAAAGTCCTACTGATTTCATTAGGGTAATTTAAGAATACTTCGAAATCAAAGGGATAGAAGACAAATTTAAAATGTTCTTCATAAGAAAAAGTTTAAAAGACAATGCAGAGTCTTGGTTTAAGATAGCTTGCCACGATCCAATAACTTATCAAACATTTAAAAATGCTTTCCTAGGTTTACTACTGAGGACCAGAAAGGCAAAATAAACTTAGGTTAGACCTAACTAGTGGAAAATTCTCCAACAATGGTAAACAAGGTTATCTAAATTATTTCTCGGAGAAAGGAAAAATGGCATCGTTGTTAAAACCTCCAATAAATGAGAAAACTTTAACTTCTATGTTATCGCATCACTTCCCAGATGAGATTAAATATTATTTGATAGTAGCCAGACCACAAAATGTGTCTGAAATGTTAGAGTTGTTAGCTCTACTTGAGAATAAAAGATAAGTAGATAAATGTAGTAAAAGAGTTTATTTGGGGAAGGGGCAGAGCCCTATAATAAGAACGGTAATTTTGTACTAAAAGAAATGATGAATATCATAATGTGAATGGAGAAAGAAATTTCAAACAGGGCAACAATTACAATAATAGTAGATTTGTCCAAAGAGAAAATGCCCGAATAAAAATAGGGTGACAAATAATTATAGTAACAATAACCAGAATGAATGGTTAAAATGTAATGAAAATAGGAATGAAAGACAAATTAATTATATGGATGTTAATAGAGTAGGAGATAATAGAGGTAGGTATTGGACATCTCCCTGTAGAGATAAAAGAAGAAGGAATACCTATGGTAATGAAAATAAAGGGTATTTCCAAAGACAACAAAATTGTCAAACTAATGAGAATAATGATAGGACAGAGCAAAATAGAATAGACTCTGTAACTATTCACAGCCAAAGTCAAGACCTACCTAATAATGAAAATGATCACGAAGTAAATCACAGGATACCTCATGCTTTAAACGCATAGAAGGTACATTAAAGACTCCGCAATGTACCTCGATCGTTATGAACTTAGGGGTCCAAAATAGATGCTTTGATAGATTTCAAAATTTAGAAATTGTACCAGGAAATATGAGAGGAGATAATAAGTTAATGTACCTCAAGACAGCGATATAACATAATATCGAATAATCATATGAATATTTCTAAGAATTAGGATACTATGCCTGTTGGAAATAAAGAACTAGATGTCATAGGACGCCGACGACCACCCAAAATTAAAGTAAATATTTTTAACAATGATGTTACTTGCATAGCGCATAGTGGCTGCTCGAACACAACAATAGATCAGAAATTTTATAATTTCTTAGTCAACAAAGGGAATAGGATAATGAATGTAAGAGCATGTGGAGTGTATTGTACTCTTGCGATAGGCAAGAAGAAACTACCAATTAAGCTTCAATGCGTTTTAGATTTAAATATCGGAGGATATTGCTTCAGTGCAATATGTTTAATTTCTCCATATTTGTCTTGTGATATGTTAATGGGCTGCGACATGTTGGAGCAATATAATGCATAATACATTTTGAGAGTAAGAATATTTCCTTGTGTAATGAAGATAATGAGAGAGTCGTCATCCCATTTGATAATGAATTTGAGGAGAATAAGAATTTAAGTAAAAATGAGAGTGACATTGCTGAAGAACATATTTTTAAAGAGAATATTGTTGTTCACGAGGAAAGTGAAATGGTAAATGGCCATGGATGCCAAACGCAAGATAATATTGCAGTTAATTGTACTTCCGACAATAGTGTCGAGGGCGAAGAAAGCCTTATTAATGAAAATGGTTGTGCTGACGATAATGTCGCATGTAAATGTTGTGATTTAGAATGTGTCTCTTGCAATACTGTTTACGATGAAATCTCTCTATTATATTGTGTGAATGACGAACTTGAAAAAAAACATATGTGAAATGATAAAGGAAAAATTTAGAGACATTCATGGCATAAACAATGAACAGATAGGCATATTGTATGACATCTTAATGAAAAATAAGAGTTATTTGTCTTCGAAGCCAGGATTATTCAACTGTTTTAAATATTCCTTTAAAGTGATGGAACATCCACCCATAAATATTAAGAGTAGATCCATCCCTATTGCCATCAGAGAGCAGGCAGATCAAATGATAGATGACATGTTAATGCAAAGAAATACTACAGAAATCTGATTCTCCTTACGCCAACCATATTTGCTGGCTGTTAAAACCTAATGGCAAAATTCGCCTTTGTTTAGATTGTCGTAGGACTAATTTGTTTACTGTCCGGGATAATTATAGGCCCGAGGCTATTGAAGCATCGATAGCAAATATGAAAACTGGTACACTTATTAGTTCTATTGATTTAATTTCTTAATTTTGACAGAGAGAACTAGACCCCAAAGTTCAACCTTTATACTTTTATATATCATTCTACGATTGAAGTATAGTACGAGAGATATAAATAATGATGACAAAAATAAAATTGACTGTGATAATAAAATCGGTATAAAGAATGATATTCTCTGGGAGAAATGTGAAAAAATGGAAAGTTATAATTCCTAATAATATGGAAGTTCCACTATTAAAACTTTTCATGTTGGCTTAAATCATGCAGGTTGTGAAAAATTAGCTCTCAACATAAGTGAATTTCCCTATATTAAACATTTGGATAAGAAGTTGATAAAGTTTACTTATTCATGCATAACTTGTCAAAAAGCCAAATGTATGAATGTGAAATATGATATAGTTCCACAAAACATATTAAGGAACAAGATAAATAGTCTAGTAGTAATGGATACTCATGGAGAAATGCCTACTACACAATTTGGTTACAACATATTCTTGTATTATCTGATGTATTCTCAAAATTTGTAAAGATATATCTATTAAGAAATGTAAATAGCAGAGCTTGCCTAGGTATAATAATGAGAGATTATTTACCTAATTATGGACCTATTGATGCACTACTTAGCAATAATGCTTCAGTATTCTCAAGTCCTAAGTTTAAAGAGAAACTGTCCATAATATGTGTATCAGATTCATATTAAATGTTCGAAAATACGATCACATTTCTCCATTATTCCACGAATTGTCATGGCTACATCTAAAAGAGAGAAGAAAATCGCACTGTCTAATTCTCCTATTTAAGATCCTACATACCTCGATTCCCAATTATTTATCATCCCGTTTCCAGTATCTATCCTCAAACCATAACTTAAACACAAGATCACAACATAGTCTCTTACTTAATATACCGCAACATAGGACATCACATCACTCCATGTCATATACCATCTCCACTTCTCGCAACTGGAATTCCCTACCACAAGAAATAAGGGGCTGCCGGACATTGGCATCTTTTAAAAGAAATCTAAATTTATATTTGCTCTAAACTCGACTTCATTATTATCCAGTGTAAGATATATATACTAATTGGTGTTTCCCGTATAATGTATCATATTTATATTATTATTATTATTTATTATTATTATTTCGTATCATTATTGTTATTACCCTATAAAATGTTGTTTGTACATGACATTTACATTGTTACATTTATTGTATCTTTAAGTGTTTATAATTAGTATAGTGTATATCTATATTTGTCGAATATTTATTTGTATTTGTACTGGTTGAGTGGAAGAGAGGGCCTTATGGCCTTAACTCTGCCAGAATAAATAAAGTATTATTATTATTATTATTATTATTATTATTACTGCGATGGGAATTAAATTGTACCATTGTAGTAAATAACACCCAAAAAGTAATCCCTGTGAAAAAGTTAATAGGGAAATTACTACAAGTTTAAGAAGTTTGACCCATCATAAACATTCAGACTGGTTTAAACGTATCAGTGTCATAGAGAATGTTATGAATTATTCAATTAATGTCAATACTGGGGAAGCACCCATATTCCTAATGACAGGTAAAGAACCTGACAAGTTAATTGCAAATTTACCATTACCTATTATTGATAAAAATGAAATTCCGGAGACATCCGAGGAAATATGTAAAAGAGTTATTGAAAGATTAGAATGTCGCGCGCTAAAGCGCAACAATAAAGTTAAATTACATAAATGGAAGTGGAATCCCAAAATTGGAGACAAAGTACTCATAAGGGATATTTCATTATCCAATGTTTTAAAGAAACAAAATCATAGGATGAACCTATTGTATAAAGGTCCCTATGAAATATCTGGAAACTTTAATGCTACTACATATGAATTGATCGAAATAGACACTAGGAAAGCAATTGGAAAATTTTCCAAAGAACGTTTGAAACAATTTCAGACTCCTATTAATTAGTCGTAGCTGGTGATTTCAAATTCTATTTAAAATATTGTGTGTAATTTTGTAAAATTAATAGTTTTATTTCATTATGTAACATGTATTTATTATAATTGTGATGTATTACGTTGTATTGGTTCTAATACAGATTAATCTTGTATAGAAAGAAACTTGATATTTGGAGAAAGTGATTTATTTTAATTTAGCGTCACACTTAGTTGTAGCTATGATTAAAATAAATCAGGGCAATATAAAACCGGATATTTATCCCCATTTAAAAATAATAAGGGTTTTTGTTGATTTAATATTTAAATATAATTATATTTATTTCTATTAAGAATGGGCATAAGATTGGTTTAGAGAATTCACATTTGTTATAGGTATATAAAAAATTCAAACTCTTCAATATAAACTGTTAATACAGTTAGATGTTTTTCTAACTGATTTAATATATGTAAAAATACTTGAAATATTTGAACTGATATTTTTTATAAACAAATAAATGGGATTGGACGAATTGGACTGGAGTCAGCCAGTAGTACTCCTTCCTTTTCAGTTGGACCAATCAGAACTTCCAGGTTATAACAGAACAACAAGATGGCTACTATACTTGCAGGAGTTCAGACATGTTGAGCAACGGCTCATCTAGAAATGAGAGAATTGTGGTTCATTTCATGATATTAGTTGACAGAATGGTGTCGGGGTTATGGAGAATCATATAGAAGTATAAATTATAATCATCTTGAATATAAATAATTCATAAAGTGGAAATGAAGTGTCAGTGAAAAGTTGACTGTTGGAAACCATCATCCATTACATATATGAAATAATAATCTTCTATAAGTGAAATTTATTAACCTAAGCCGGAATTTTTTTAAATTATTGATATACACGATTCATCTAAACATAAGTGAAAACTATAATAATATAACATTTAGTTTAACTGTTGACAAAGTGTCGTTATTTGTTTATGTAAGAAATTTTCCTCATTCCCCTGACTGGAGTCATCAGTGCCGCGGCAAAATTACAGATCCAAATTATTATAATCATATATCTACAACGTGGGACATCACATCCAACAACCCACCTTCACATGCTATGCTTTGCAGCTTTACTAGGGAATTATAGGTGTGGTAGTTTCCCGTTGCTTTCCACACAGGTGAAAAATGATGATGATAATGATAAGGATGATAATGATGTCCGAATGATTTTCGGGGACCTGACATTTGTCTTACAGGTGAGGAAAACGCCGAGAAAAACTCACCGAGGAGCCTGTCTTGACCAGGAAACGAACCCGGGCCCGCCGCGTGACAAAGCAGTACGCTACCTAGAGACCACAGCGGTGTACCATGATGATTAAATAACATTTTTAATAACGTACGAAGGGATATATTGAGGTTGTTCTCATGAAAAAAATTAAATATTTACAAATCTTCGTCCAAAGTAATTTTGTGTGTGCGTGCGTGTGTGTATGTGTGTGTGTGTGTGTACGTTCGTGCGTATTTGCTGTGCCTTTTAAAGCCTTAGCAATAGCATTTGTTTTCGGAACCAAACTTTGCTTATAGCAATCATTTAAAATGTAAGTCCGAGTTTGTTAACCAAAAATATCAAACAATTATGAGTGGAGATTAATCTGGAGCGAATAATTGAAAAGATCTTGTGTCGTCGTTTTTGTCTCTTTTTTCGTAACGAAACTGTGCCATTGAAATAAGCAGAGGAAGGTATTTTCCAAAATACAGCAAAATCCTACCATTACATTATTTGACATCCGAAATTTAAAAACCCCACTACTTTTTGCCAAGATTGTTTTATAAAGAGAATATTATTAAATGAGACATATATTCGATGAAACCAAAAAAAATCAAACTTTTTAAATGTTGAATTTTGTTCATACATAATTCTCCAAAATGAAAAAGTTTTAAGAAATTTTCGCCATCTAAACGTACTGCCTTGTCACGCAGCGGACCTGATCAATTCCCGGTCTGGACAGGTTCCTGGATAGGGGTTTTTCGGGGATTTTCCTCGCCTGTAAGACAAATGTCAGGAAGCTTAGGGCCCAACAGTCTCCGAAAATCATCCGGCCGTCATCATCATCATCAACCTTATCATTATCATCATCCTTCACCGGTGTGGAAAGCAACGGGTAGCTATCACACCTATTATTTCCTAATAAAGTTGCAAAGCATGACATGAAAATGCTATTATTGCAGTGAAAGACCTGCCATTGGGTAGAACACTATAGAATACAATAATAGATGTAGATAACATGCTTCCATACCAATAAATACATTTATTCCTATTATTCACTTATTACTACTTAAATATTTTCACTAAATAGTAAAATATATAAGAAAATTATAAATCGGACCCATATTGATTTTAAATTTTAGTTGAGAGTCCTTTCTTTTATATTTGTTTGGTTCAGTGGATAAATTAGACCTCGATAGAAATTCGATTAGTTTACCCAGTTCCCGCGTTATAAGCAGCCACTTCTCTATAAATATAGCAACCATTTTTTCGAAAACACAGTATACGACAGATTATTTTATAATTATGACCTTTACCGTCCTTCATATTATGGAATAGAAAAAATTGCATTTTGACCCTGTGCGAAGGAATGAATGAATGAATGAAAAGTAAGGAGATGAAAAAATAATGTGAAATACTCGTATTAAGGACAGGAGCTATGAAATAAGAAAGTAAGTGAACATAACTGCACTTGAAATTAAATTGGGACCATTAGCAGGAGTTAGAAGTAGACATTTTGTAATATTTTCCAGTTCCACCTCCTGCGTTTATTCAACTGTGTTGGTGGAACTCGGCCAGGCAATTAGCGAACAAATGCACGAACGCTAACTTTATAATGTTCAGAGCACTGAAAATTGAATCTCTACTCTACTCTTAAGTAATCGTTCCATCTATACTCTCTATAATTCAAGAAAATGTGGCTTGAGATAACCACAATTGCTAATTACCTGGGTGAATGTTATAAATTAAGGGCGAAAAGATTTGCGTTTTTTCTTACGTTTAGTGTCTTGTTTCTTTCTTTTTTAACGTGAATACGTCTTTAAATTTGCGTCCATTGTGGGTCGCAATTCAGAAAACTCGTATTAACAAAATAGGGGGATACAGTTTGGTATTGCAGCTACATATCTATCATCTATATCCAAAATTTAATTACACCACCCGATAGATAAATTATCAACGGATTCGTTTCGTTGAGTGTGAACTGCAACCCATTGCGAGCAATGGAGCAGAAAGCGCCACATTTTTGAGGTCTTTTCGCTGCGTCACATAATTTTCGTTTAGTATAAATTTTGACTGTGAGACTTTACGATGTTCGTTTGAGATTCAATTGTCAGCTCTCTTCTAGATCTACCGACTGAGTATATAAAACATTAATTTGAAATATTTAGAACGAATATATACGATGTTAAAGTAAAAAAATAAATAATGCAATTTCGGCCTATACTCGTCAAAAAAAACAAATCAAAATATAGGGATCGTATACGGTTGGAAAATAACTCTTACTCAAGAGCAATCCAGTGGTACCCAGAATACACCATATGGCAGAGTGAAGCGGTGCCGGTAAAGTAAAAGAATGAATGTGTCCGAGCGGATCAACAACGGCGCCAGTATTTCTGCAGCTGGGGCGACCACGTAGATATAGTACGCTCAAAGAAAATATTACCAGTTACGTAAACGTATTCACGTAAAACGCACGGCCGTGTCCACGACACATACACAATTTTTGTTTAACATAGTTTAAACTTTCGCCTTTGTAGGTAACATTACTCTTCTATCACTTACATAGATAAAATAAAAATAAAAATATACTATGAAATAACCTGGGAAAAAATGTATTTTAGTCCACGGTGGATAAATCCGATCACATTATTGAAAGCTAAAGAAAAAGCTGAAAAGCACAAAAATGCAGAAATTACCGCCTTTGCATTAAAAAATCGCGCACGTAATTCTATGCTGTGCAATATCCACTGCATTCTGCATGAATCTTCAGAATATGAAGTGGACCTGTGCCACAATTTGTTGTTCCAGCCTACATCACAATTGGTATGATTTATCAAGTGGTTAATTGCATTGTTCAAACTTTAATACTACTACTACTACTACTACTACTACTACTACTACTAATACCACTACTACTACTACTACTACTACTACTACTAATAATAATAATAATAATAATGAAAAAATCGAAACAATGCTGAGTCACGTTTACCACTCGGGGTAATGCCGATAAGTTAGCAGAATGTGCCATGTTGGAAATAATTTGGCACCATTTCGTATTGCAGTTATATGTTGAAACTGTAAGCAATTATGTCATTATTATTCACCCTGCTGTTACAATTTGGAAAATTAATACATTTAACCGATAAATACATAACTTATCTGGTATAAATCAACTTTGCGTCATTGTAAGAAAAGTATACGAAACACAAAATATCCATCACACTGCACAGATGCTTATTATCTAGCATTGATACCATACACAATGCTTGAAACACTTCGCAGAAGATGCTAACAATTTGCGGAACTGGAGAGATGCTGTTCAACTAGCATTGATACCATAAACAATGCTTAAAACCCTATGCTGAAGTTGCTAACAAATTTGCGGAACTGGAGAGATGCTGTTCAACTAGCAATTACATAATACACAGTATTTGAAACAGTTCCCAAAAGATGCTAACAATTTGCGGAACTGGAGAGATGCTGTTCAACTAACATTGACGTAATACACAGTACTTGAAACAGTTCGCAGAGGATGCCAACAATTTGCTGAACTGGAGAGATGCTGTTCAACTGGCAATGACACCATTCACAATACTTGAAACACTTTAGAGATGTTGCTAATAAAATTTGCGGAACTAAAGAGATGCTGTTCAACTAGCAATGACATAATACACAATGCTTGAAACACTTCGCAGAGGATGCTAACAATTTGCGAAACTGGAGAGATGCTGTTGAACTAGCATTGACATAATACACAATGCTTAAAACACTTTGCTGAAGTTGCTAACAATTTGCGGAATGGAGAGATGCTCTTCAACTATCAATGGCATAATACATAATGTTTGAAACAGTTCGCAGAAGATGCTAACAATTTGCGGAACTGGAGAGATGCTGTTCAACTAGCATTGACATAATACAGAATGCTTGCAACAGCACGCAGAAGATGCTAACAATTTGCGGAACTGGAGAGATGCTGTTCAACTAGCAATGACACCATTCACAATGCTTGAAACAGTTCGCAGAAGATGCTAACAATTTTCGGAACTGGAGAGATGCCGTTCAACTAGCATTGACAACATTCACAATGCTTGAAGCACTTTGCAGAAGTTGCTAACAAAATTTGCGGAACTGGAAAAATGCTGTTCAACTAGCAATGACATAATACACAATGTTTGAAACAGTTCGCAGTGGATGCTAACAATTTGCGGAACTGGAGAGATGCTGGTCAACTAGCATTGATGTAATACACAATGCTTGAAAGAGTTCGCAGAGGACGCTAACAATTTGCGGAACTGGAGAGATGCTGTTCAACTAGCATTGACATAATACACAATGCTTGCAACAGTTCGCAGAAGATGCTAACAATTTGCAGAACTGGAGAGATGCTGTTCAACTAGCATTGACATAATACACAATGCTTGAAACACTTCGTAGATGATGCTAACAATTTTCGGAACTCGATTTATAATTGTGGTTTCTGAATAAGATCGTGATCAAGATTACTTGGGCACATGATTTAAATATTTAATTTTTAATTTTTATATATTTTAATGTTTTAAATTTATTTTTATTTTTTATTGGATTTCCCCACTTTAACTCTTTCCACAAAATCTGTCTGGATCAGGGTTCTCGCATCACCACAGGAACATATTAAATAAAAGCAAATGGATGAAACCGGTATGCTGAAATCGTGGAATTGAGTAACGGTTAGGGAAAACAGAAGATACCCCGAGAAAAAGAGCTGTCCTCAATTCGTCCAATATGAACCCCTCATGAACCGATCAAAACGCCAACTAGGGATACAGTTATAGAGGGTTAGTAATCCAACCACTTTCCACACGGAATCTACAATATATTGCTCTTAATAGAATTATGTATTGTCACTCTAACACTTGTCCACCGGTGTAGTCTCAGGGTATGCAACGGTTTCGAGTTTGATTCCCGGTGGGGTAAAATTTCGTAGGTGATTTTATTCGGGTATTTACTCTCCTGTAAGACAAATGTCAGGAAACGTTAAGGTCCAAACGGTCCCCGAACATCATCTGGCCATAGCAATCATCAATATAATATTCGCTGTGTTCAATATGAATGTGTGTGTGAATAGCGTGTTTCACCTTAATGTTGTGTTGCTCGGAGGATACTCTGGCATTGAGCTGATCACTCATTCGAGGAGGTCCACAATGTCGTTTAGTGATTTAAAAATATGTGTAAACCATAGTTAAAATTCCTGTCAATGTAAGGGCAGGGTGGCGTGCGGTACCAATATCAATTTTTGGTGAAAGTCTTCAACGAAAAGGGGTATTAAAATGAGATAAAGAAGAATACTTCTAAAGCACCCTTAAGGCGAGAGATTAAACTGTGGCAATGGAATTTAATAATAAAATTTGCTTAATTAAGCAATACTTTATGTTCTAATTATAATCGAGGAGTAGTATTACTTCCCTGAGTTTAAGTGAGAGATTTGGCCTTGCAGTTGAAATCGGCAAATAATTTTTGGATATGCTTTTGGTATATCGTAACGCTTCTCTGGGAGAAACTTCAAGGTAGTTTCGGCATGCAGTGGTTGATAGTTTCTCTGTTACTATTGTTGTAATATTTTATAATTTGGAAAACTTGGAAAGTATTTTGAGTTATAATACAATCCTCTCTTACTGAGATCCATGTTGTCTCTCTTTTTCAGTTCTCTATTATCCAAGACACTCTAATTAAAACGGATTCTACATTTATGTAATTATAATAATTGTAATAATAATAATAATAATAATAATAATAATAATAATAATATTGTTTTGTTATTACTATTATTATTTTTTATTATCACTCTTATTATTATTATTATTATTTTTATTCTTATTTTGTTTTTCTTAAAGCTAAAACTTCCCTATCTGAGTCAATAACATTCTAGAATTTCCTGTAAATATTTCCTAGAACCAGTGATTTATTGGAACCACTATGCAATAACAGCATATCTGTTCTTAAAAAGCACCAAGCTGTTTTAACAATGTGGTATATTATCTTCTTACGTTTCATAGTTTCCAAAAAATACGTTTTGATATATATATTCATGCAGTGAATCATATTTTCACATTAAATTTAATGTAGTTAATAATTATATCAGCAAAATTATGTCTAAGTAATTAATTAATGACCCTCAATGAAATCAATAGTCATATTTCATATAATTGAAAAATAACTTAGATAATTTCCCACATTAAATATGTATCACCTTTTCAAAAATTTTGATTTATTATGTTTAATTTTGAAATCATTTTTTGTTTTTGTCAAGATTGTGCAATTATATTAACTTAATTTTAATTGTATATTTTTATCATAAGTAACGCCAAGAATGTTTTTCAATTTATCTAGAGAATTTGGATATCAAGAGTGGCATTTGTTAGAGTCCGTCCCCGTGGCGTAGTCG
The DNA here is from genome assembly GCA_030220185.1 of Diploptera punctata. NCBI lineage: Eukaryota > Metazoa > Arthropoda > Insecta > Blattodea > Blaberidae > Diploptera > Diploptera punctata. Next base: position 143,454 of record JASPKZ010005273.1, on the reverse strand, counting down.
GTAGAGCCCCTACCTTCCACTCCGGTGACCCGGGTTCGATTCCCGACGGGATAGGGGATTTTAAATTTCCACCTTGGGTCTGGGTGTATGTCCTGTCTTGTGTTTGTATGTTCGAATAGAGTAAAAAGGTTAACAAAGTTAAACAAAAAGGAACAACAGTGTAAACTAAAGAAAATATCAAGAAAAAGAAATAAAAAAAGTTAGGACTATTTAACGAATCATATTAAGTTGTTTACTCACAAATCATTATTTAAATGTAGTTATTTTAAAATATTTGTATATTTAATGTAAACAGTAATGTTTGAAAACAAATGAGAAACATTTTGTTATGCTTCATTTATGCATCATCGCAACCAGAACATATTAAGTATTGCCAAAGGATCGCAATATTATAAGAATGCACCCTAGTGGAGAAAAAAAGTGAAACACATTCAAACTGTTTATAATCAACATTTTAAGCGATTAATTAATTTCTGATGTCCTATGATGTAAATTATATTTTTCTGGAATAAACATTATTGGGAAATAATACGTTTAAGAAAGTGCAAACAGTGCTTTCTTTTTATTGTGGTATAATCAATTACTCCCTCCATGGTATTTTTACCTTGTCGTGGTGGAGTGGCTTGCGTGCTTAAAAGATCCCGCTATGCCGGTGGTAGCATTACTGCCAATAGGGTTACACATGCCGGACTGGCCGAAGGTGATAAGCCAGACGAAAAAAGTACCTTAGTCGAAGGAGTGACGACCTTTCACCGTAAAAATACAACCGTCAAGAAATGCGGACATGGTTCAACTGGGGTAAAATTTTCCGGAGGTCAAATAGTCCCCCTTTCGGTTCTCCGGGCGGGGACTACTTCAGGGAAACCATGCCTAAACCTCTAACATAGGGACATGTTCCTAGGAACATGGATGGTTAGGACTTCATACAATAGCGGGGCACCAGATATATTAACTCGAGAATTAGATAACTCGCCCTTGGATATAGTCGCTTTAGGGGAAGTAAGGTGACCACGAGAAGGTAGTCAGGAATCAGGAAGTTTTGCACTCTACTACGGGGGGTGCAGAAACACCTGAATTTGGAACGGGTTTTTAGTCAGAAGGAGGATCCTGTCCGCTGTCCGAGATAAAGGGTAAACTACATGATTTTATAAATGTAAATGGACATGCTCCCACAGAAGATAAACATGACAAGAACAAGGATGAGTTCTACGAAGAATTAGAATGCTTATTTAATAGACTTTCACGCTTTCATACGAAAATTGTCTTAGGTGATTTTAATGCAAAAGTGGGGCGGGAAGATATATTCAAACCAACAATAGGCAAATTCAATCTTCATAAAGATAGTAACGACACCTTTGCCACATCAAAGAATCTCATTGTTAAGAGCACAACATTTCAGCATAAGTACATTCATAAGTACACCTGGACGTCTCTAGGTGGAGAAATTCGTAACCTGACAGATCATGCACTAGTGGACATACGCTGGCACAATAGCATAATAGATATTAGATCAGTTAGAGGGACAGACTGCAATTCGGATCATCATATGGTCAGGGTGAAAAACAGACAACGGCTATCGCTTATCAGAGGAACAATGGCTAAAGCTGATACTGAAAAATTTTAATTGAAAAACCTGAAAAGTGATGAAATGCGGCAAGAATGCCAAATCAAAATTGCCAATAGATTTGAAGTACTGGAATCTTCCGATGACAATGAGGCAAACGGAGAAAAAAATGATATAAATGAAGAATGCGAGGTTATAAGAGACACTAATAAGCTGTCAGAATCAGAAAGCATTGGTTATTTAAAAAAGAGGAAAAAGAAGAAATTATTTGATGCGGAATGTGTTGACATTGTAAAGAAAAGAAAGCAAGCAAACATGAAATTGATACACAAGCCAAAAGAGGTACATTTAAAGCAATTGGGTAGTATTAGACGGGAAATCACCAGACTAATAAAGAGTAATAAGAGGGAATATTTGAGAGAGAAGATTAATGATCTTGAAATCAATGCAAAAAATAGGAACATTAGAGAATTATATCGGTGAATTAGGATAGTGAAAAAAGGGTTTCGGGCTAGGACAAACATAATTCGGAATGGAAATGGGGATATGATTGCAGACTACAGGAGTATATTAAATAGATGGAAAAGTTACTTTAATTAACTATTAATGTACATACAGAACAGGACTTGAGGAGGATAAGTTACAGACAGCAGAACTGCTAGTTGCAGAACCAAGTGCATTAGAGGTTGAAATGGTGATAGAAACATTGAAGATGTATAAAGCATCTGGTACAGCTGAAATCCCAGCAGAACTGATAAAATCAGGGGGAGAAAAATTGATGGACAAGATGCGCCGGTTTGCTTAATATGATTTGGGAAATGGAATCTATTCCAGATGAATGGAAAGAGTCGATTATCGTACCAATTTATAAGAAAGGAAATAAAACTGATTGCAACAACTACAGGGGCACTAATTTCTTTCATCTTCGTACAAAATTCTAAGAAATATATTAGTAAGCAGACATTCTAGGAGATCATCAATGTGCATTTAGAATAAATAGGTTTACAACAGATCAGATATTTAGTATAAGACAAATTTTAGAAAAGAAATGGAAATATAATGGTATTGTACATCAACTATGTGTAGACTTTAAAAAAGCATATGATTCAATTAAGAGGGAGAAGTTATATAGTATCCTGCTGGAGTTCGGAATTCCTAAAAAGTTAGTTAGACTTATACGAATATGTCTAAATGGCACAAATAGTTGGGTGCGTGTAGGCAAACAGTTTGCGGACACCTTTAAAATCCAGAACTTGTTGAAGCAAAGAGATGCACTATCTCTTCTACTATTTAATTGTGTACTAGGGCATGCCATAAAATCCTTAGATGATGAGGAAGGCCTACAACTCAATGGTATTAATAAGATGCTAGTGGTTATGCTGATGCTGTAGTACTATTGGCCGATAGCGAGGAGGTACTAATGGACAACATGAACACACTATTGAGTAAGACTAAGGAATTAGGACTGCAAGTAAATATCAATAAAGCTAAATATATGGTCACACGTATATAATCGAAATGGACAGCTAATGACAAATGAAGGAAATTTTGAGGAAGTTGCCGAATTCAAATACCTAGAAACATTAATCACAAATAGGAATGAGATGAACAAAGAAATTAAACATAGGCTCAAATCTGGAAATGCGTGCAATTATGCATTGCAGAGACTTTTGATGTCACAACTATTTTCAAAAAAGGTTAAACTGAAAATATATAAAACTATTATTCTACCAGTTATATTATATGGGTGCGAAACATGGACTCTTATTTTAAGGGAGTTTTTGAGAATAAAGTTCTTAGAAAAATTTTTGGACCAAATAGAGACGAACAGACAGGTGAATGGAGAAGACTACATAACAATGAACTACATGGTCTTTATAGGAAGCCAGATATAATTAGAACAGTAAAGTCTGATAGACTGCGATGGGCAGGACATCTTGCGCGTATGGGGAATGAAAGACGTGCATTGGAGTTTCCTGTAGGAAACCCAGAGGGAAAGCGCCCACTTGGTAGACCAAGAATGAGGTGGGAGAACAACATTAACTATATTTTGACGGAGGTGGATTATATATTGGGAATGTTTGGAAAGCATTAGCTCAGGGTAGGGATGTATGGTGAGCTTATGTCCGCGCGGTCATGAACCTACGGGTTCGATAGTGCCAGTGAGTAAGTAAGTAAGTAAGTAAGTAAGTAATTATGTAAGTGAGTAAGTAAGTATAATCAATTACTGGGAACGTTTTTCTGTTATATCCCTAAAGCAGTATCTGATTATATTCGTGCACTATATGTACAACCTGGTAGCCACATTTCTTAGAGAGACAGTCACTGCAAAATAATGCTCTGACCTATTCAGAATCTTAAAATGGAGGAGTTTGATTTTAATATGATAAATTTAAATTGATAAATTCGATGTGAAAAAAGAATGTGATTGGTTTTAAATAAAAAATTATTGACATGTGATTAGCCATTGACTCTCATTTAGGGCATGAGTTAAATAGTCAATGTTAAAGCGCGCCTTAAAACATGCCTTCGCAGATTTGATATTTTCGTTTTTTGTTGTGCGTGCCTCTTATTTACTAATGGTGTAATTTGGAAATAATTTTTGCTACATTTTGAAGTATTTACTCTCAAAGAGATTTGGATAATTCCCGAAATTGTCGATAAAGGTTTATGTGTTGCCAACCTATTGGAATTTAGAGTATTTCGGGTGAATAGGGACACTAATGTTCTGTTGAATAGGGACAATTTATTCCACAAATGTATTTGTAACTATTGCATTGTATTATCCGATAAAGTAATTTAGGTACCTCGTTCGTGTGTTCACCGTCACAGTAACAGTGGGTGTAATGATCCACTGAAAAAGAAATCAGTTGATAGCCTGGAAAAATTATTTCATTTTCTGCACGTGGATTTGAATTAGAATTCAAGAATGTACGGAACACAGCTTTTTGCTTCGCGAAGAAAAATTCCATAATCAAAATTTTATTGTCGCTTCGTCAGATTCTGAAGAAGTAGAAAATGATGATGATAATGGTATTGGAGATCTGAAAAAGAATAACACTATGGGTGGATTTTGTTTAAAAATACAGTGTTGTGATAAAGGACGTGAATGGTGTAATTAAAAGTGTGCTGGAGCTGAAGACCTAAAATGTTTGTAGGTCCAATGTAAATAAATAAATCTGATTCTGTGATAGTTTATATAGAATGTTATGTTATAAAAGTGTGTTTAAACTGTCTGAAATGTAAATATTTTACTGAAATAAGCCATTTGAAACTGTCCCGATTCACCCAGATGTCTGTCCCTATTTACCCTAAAGTACTAGGATTCACAGGGACATAAATGTCAATAATTCCTCGTGCATTCGATTGATGTAACTATAACATGTACATTATATTGATAAAAGATTGTATTAAATCATGAAATAAAAAAAGTCTTAACAATTTAATCAAACCGACATTACAGAATTCCTATTTTTGTCCCGATTCACCCCAGCTTTCTCTTACTAAATGTATTCCACTTTTATTCTTCTCCTATAGTTTGTCTCGTGCAATTACTTTTTTCTGTACCGTATTTATTTTCTTTACGAAAAGAATGCTTAAGAAAATAATTACCACACGAAAGACAAATTTTGAAAACCGTACAAATACGCACTATATTATTACAAATATGCTAATTTATTTAAAAAAATGTAAAATATGCTGTTACATGCAATTTCAAAATATGCAGTTACAGGCAATGCTAAGACAAATTTAATAGACGTTTCATAGACGTAATCCGATATAGATTTAAGAGTCATGAGGAAAATATGCAAATGCATGAAAATTCGTAACTTTCATTACTTTAATATGCGTAGTTGGCATACGGTACACCTTTCGTACTATACTACTGGGATCTATCTAACTAATAAACTAGTGCACTTGCATTATCGAAGTCGTAATTTCATGACCGCGCGTATATAAGCTCTCCATACGTCCCTATCCTTAGCTAATATTTTCCAATCATCTCCTATATTACAAAATGTATTTCATCATTTTCGAAAATTAATTGTCTGTATCACTACTTCCGTCAAATGATGGTCAATGTTTAACTCGCACCTCATCCTTGGCCTAACAACTGTCTTTTCCTACCATGCTCTTCTTCCATTTCTCATTCGTACCAAATGTCATGCCCATCATAGTCTACTAGACTTAAATTTTCCTTTTATATCTTATTTCCTACGAGGGATACACCTTTAACAATAGTTTATTTATATACTATTTTCAATGTTTACACATCTTTTTTTGTGCAAACTCGTACCTATCCACTCTATGTCCTCCAGTCCTCTTGTTCTCATCCGAGTTCATATGTCTTCAACCCGTAATAATAATAATAATAATAATAATATTAATAATAATAATAATAATAATAAAATATTATTATTATTATTATTATTATTATTATTATTATTATTATTATCATTATTACTGATATGAAACCAGGAAAAATAAGTTGAAATATATAATTCAAAAGTAATATGTACTGTGTCACATAGGAAGTGAAGTTTGGATATTCAACAAAAACTTAGAACAAAAAATTATGTCGACATAAATTGTTTTTTTGAAGACAGCAGCAAGGTGTTAAAATTTGAAAAAAAAATAATAAAGTACATTTATAATATACAGGAAATTAAATTAGTATGTACGACGAATGCAAAAAGAAAGGTTACTAAGAAAAAAATGGAATGACGTCCACCTGGAAGAAGAAAGGAAGGAAGACCTGGAACTTTCTGAATGCTAGAAATAATATCTGGAATGAGAACAAGATGACAGGAGGACGTGGATTGGATGGATAGGAACCAGTGGAGAAGGAAAATAAAATTTTAATCACAGAAAGATGTGTAAACATTGATATAATCCGTATATTAATATTATTATTATTATTATTATTATTATTATTATTAAATCTGTCATAAGTCCAGTTTTAACATATGGTTGCGAGTGCCGAACAGAAATTCAAAAATCAGAACAAATCAAGGAAACAACCGAAATAAAAGTTGTAAGGTAAATCGTAGGAAATCTACCGAGAGAGAAAATTCGCAGCTCTGGTATTAGAGAAGAATGTGAAATTGAGCATATAAACCTCTGAATAAATGATACATGACTAAATTGGAACTATCACATAAATAGAATGGAGAACAGTAGATTAGAGAATAAAGTACGTGATTGGACACCTCAGCAGAAAAGGCATTTATGAAGACTATAACTACGATGGAAGGACGTCACCTTTCACCGGACCTGAAGTGAATGAACAACGCAACAAGCTGCCAGCTTTCATTCATAGAGGAAGAAGAATTATTATTTGAATGTATCGTGTTATTAAGAAATGCTGTTGCAGAATATCACAAAGCAGGATGCATGCTACCTGTCAGATGGTTTGTCCCCACACGTTAATTTAGATGTAGTCATATGTTACATCCAACTCAAGCACATCCTCGCCTCGGAATTGAAAATTACATGTTGTGAACATATGTTCAATGCGAAACATTTTTATTTTCTACTATTCAATTTCATTATTCTAGATCCCACACTTAAATTTTGTTGAAAACTAATTTATCGTCTAACTTCTTGACGTTAATCAATGATTTGTAGTTGCAGTTGTCGTATCCGGATTAAGCTACTCTCATGTTTCATGTGACTGTGTCAAATTATAAGTAAAAGTATAGTACATCCTCTAAACGTGGATTCTGATGTAATTTGAATTTAGGTATGAGATGAAGCCCCAATTATTCAAGAATCCTGATATTAGAGTATGTCGGCTGACAGGCCTGGTGTACCATCACAGGGACAGATGAAATGAAATAAGACAAAATTGATTATATGTATTCATACACTCCTGATAATGGTCATACGACGGCTTAAATTTCCATCCGGAGAACTGTCCCTTGGAATTTTTCATCATAATAAAATCAGCTCCGGCCAGCTTTCATTCAGGAAACACTGAGGAAAAGGGGCAAGGAATTTAAACTGTAGGTCATCGATGTCGATAATACTATTATTATTAACAATAATAAAATATAATCATTAAACTTGATACATGTGCAATAAGATATCTGAAAGCAAGGCTGCTTTCTATGTCTCTTGCTAATATTCAAACTAAAGGCTATCCGCTCTTGAAGTGACCCTCATCAAAACAAAACCATGTAAACTGCTCACTTTTCAATGATTATGGACGTACTATTTGGAAGCAATAAGTATGCCAAAATTAGTTCCCTTCATTAAATTAAAAATATTTCCTCTCAATAAGTTATACTTGTTATAATATTCAAATATAGAAAATATTCTACAATATAATTAAGCAATAATTACAACTTAAAACAATTTCTTACATATGGATGACGCATTTGAGTCATGCTTCAGTCGATTCTCATGCAACTAAATGGCTGAAAGTGTCGTCTTCAATTACTGTGTCGCTGTCTAAATTTTAAAACAAAAACCTGTCAAACTTTTGATTGGTGGTCCAAAAAAAATTGAATGTATTTCACAAGTACAGTGAAAAATCTCACCAGATTTCTTGTTATTTTACCTAATTCCACGATCACATGCCTTATATTACACTTCGCACTTACTCCCTGTCATTGTGATAGTATTTGTGGTGCGAATGGCTGAAGGATACAATTGGCGATTCTTTATGTTAGGATCACACTAATAGCGGATAAGGTATAAATGTATCGGTTGCTTCACTACTAACAGCTCGTCGCAAAAAAACGTTTGCGAGTTATAATAGTACTAGTGACGCAGACGTGCGATGTGTGCGTATGAAGCATTCATCAGGGAGACCAAAACGCAAACGCTGAGTTTGGAACTGTGTGTCACTCTTTAAGTTGGCAATGCATAATGTCAAGTCGAAATCATACCGACTTCGTTTAAATAAGTGCAAAATTACGGTTCGCATATATATATATATATATATATATATATATATATATATATATATATATATGTATAATAATTTACGGGGTAACTAGTAGGGTATTGTTGAGTAGATTTAGCGAAAGGAGTCTCGGGTTCGAACCCCTGTTGACTAGCTTTGCAAGATGGCGGGTGGAGTGAAGGCTGGGTTTTGTAATTTGTAATTTTGTAATTTAGATTTATTTATCCTGGTGGAGTTAAGGCCATGTGGCCTTCTCTTCCACTCACCAGAACAAACATATGTTACATATGAATACAAAAAAATTACAATAATAGTCATATTAAACAGGACAAACATATGTTACATATGAATACAAAAAAAAATACAATAATAGTCATATTAAACAGGACAAACATATGTTACATATGAATACAAAAAAAATTACAATAATAGACATTGAACAATTAATTATCTGTCATATTGAATAATAATGAAAATAATGTCTAATAATACAATAAAATTAAATACAATTAAAATTAAATTAATGATACAATGAATAAAAAAAGGAATAACAGCTCGAACCTACTATACGTAAAAAGAAAAGAAAAAAATACGCAGAAAGTAATAAACTACAATGAATTAATCTACGTTTTTTATACAAGGCATTAGGTAAATATATTAACAAATTCTAAGTCTATTTTTATTAAATAATGCAAAAACGCATTATGAATTCTTAAAAAGTAATATTAGTGAGTTGTTTCTGTTAGTAATTTTATTTTCAATTTGTTTCTGAAAGATGGTAAAGTCTGGCAGTCTCTGACATAGGGTAGAAGTGAATTCCATGTTTTAGCAAGAGAAACTGTAAATGATTTGGAATAATAGGTAGTGTGATAAGGAGGGATATATAGGACACTGTGCTCAAGGGATCGGGTATCTAAGTTATGTGTATCAGAGAGTTTAGTGAAGCGGTGTGATAAATAATAAGGTAATGATGTGTGTAATATATTATAGAGAAGGCATAGGGAATGGATGGTTCTACGATCTTGTAGACGAAGCCATGACAATTGTTCCAGGGATGGTGTAACGTGATCAAATCTACGTACACCACAAATAAAACGTATGCAAGAATTGTGAACACGTTGAAGTCTTTGGGTAAGAACAGTATTTAGGTCAGTAAAAAGAGTATCACAATAATCAAAATGGGGCATTGCAAGTGTTTCTACAAACATTTTTCTTAGAGAAAACGGTAAACAATTTCTTATACGATTTAATGAGTGTATTATTGAGAAGATAGTTTTGCAAATGTTATTTATTTGTTTATTCCAAATTAAATGTTTATCCATAAACACTTCTAGATTTTTTACTGTCTCACTATAAGGGATCTAAACCCCATTAAGTGACACATGTAATATTGTATTTGTGTTAATTGAGGATAATAGTCTGTGATGGCCCATAATGATTGCTTGTGTCTTTCTAGGATTTAATTGAAGTCCATATTTCTCTGTCCACGCCGTTAGCGAGTCAAGGTCCTCATTAATTTTGGTTACCGCGTCATTTAAAGAATATTTGTCTGAGTGAAGGTAGATCTGCATGTCGTCCGCAAATAAATGATGTTTGCAATGTTTTAGGGAGTCTGATATGTCGTTTATATAGATTGAAAAAAGCAATGGGCCGAGCACCGAACCCTGTGGAACTCCAGCTTTACGGTAGGTCCTAGAAGAGCGTAATATAGAATTTCCTACAACATATTGCTGGCGCTCACGAAGGTAGGAGTTGAACCATTGCGTGACACTGTCAGAAAGTGAGAGGTTTTTTAGTTTAAGCAACAATAAGTCCAAGTCTACCGTGTCAAATGCTTTACTAAATACAAGTAGTGTAAGAATAGTAAGTTTTAGATTATCAGATGCTTCGCGTATGTCTTCACATATATTTAGTAGAGCAGTATTTGTATTGTGTCCTGTCTTAAAGCCTGATTGGTATTGATCTAAAAGGTCGTGTTCAGTTAGGTAGTCAGTCAGTTTTTTATGGACTAATCGTTCCAAAGCTTTTGAAAGGGTAGGTAAAATACTAATGGGTCGAAAATCGTTAGGAGTTAAGGGGGGGACGATATATAAAAAATAGAATTTTAACTGTCACCGCGAGCTTTATTATTCTACGATACACTAAGAGGGGAGTACTTAATTTTTTTTTTACAAGTACATTGACATTACCTTGGATTAAAGGTCAGAAATTCAGTAAATAAGTTTTCACATACTGTGACTACCAGATGTTTGTAAATTAGATCTTTGTCAGTTTAGAACGGTACACCAGGAGTGATCTCAAATTAGCTATAACACAAGTTTATTCCTAGCAGGAATGTTAAAAATATGTTGGGGGAATATTTAGCTTCAAATGTGTCCGTGGGTGAGGCTATCTAACCGTTTTTTTCAACTTTGGTCGGGTTGATAATGATATAGGAAATTTTCCACAACTTCAATGAGGGAGTTACACTTCGTATAAATCGCCCAATAACCCTGAAACTACGTATACATTTTACCGTTCATATAGATCAAATAACCAAAATCATAAAGAGTATAAAAAATGTAAATAGATTGATCTAGCAATACGTGTAATGTGTTGATTAGGATGTTGTCACTAGAAGTCTAGGATTCGAACCCAGGGTATGACTTCAGTATTTTGTTGCATTAGAAAGTGCATATGTGCGAGGCTACCACTCGGCTTAATCATTTAGTTAGGTGGATATTGACGTGGAAATTTTCCACAACTTTTATAACTAATTTAAATAAGAAAAATATAGAATTATGGAACTTAGCTTCCTTTACCGATTAAATAACTGACTTAAAATATAAAAGTGGCTTGCAGAACTAGCTTTCTTTTACGAAATAAATAGTTAACTTAGAATATAACTTTGTATTATTGGCCGATAGCGAGGAGATACTGAAGGACAACACGCTCACACTATTGAGTAACATTAAGACATTGGGACTGGATGTGAATATCAATAAAACTAAATATATGGTCACATGTAGAAATACGTTATATAATGCAAATGGACAGCTAATGACAAGAGAGAGAAGTTTTGAGGAAGTGGCTGAATTCAAATACCTAGGAACAATAATCACAAATAGGAATGAGATGCACAAAGAAATTAAACATAGGCTCAATTATGCAAATGCGTGCTATTATGCATTGCAGAGACTTTTGATGTCCTAATTCCTTTTGAAAAAACGTTAAGATGAAAATATATTTTACCTGTTATAATATATGGGTGCGAAACATGGACTCTTACTTTAAGGGAGGAAAGGAGATTACAAGTATTCGAGAATAAAGTACTTAGGAAAAGTTTTGGACCAAAGAGGGATGACCAGACAGGTGAATGGAGAAGACTACTTAACAACGTACTACATGGTCTTTATAGGTAGCCAGATATAATAATAACAGTTAAGTCTCGTAGACTGCGATGGACAGGACATGTTGTACGTATGGAGAATGAAAGACTTGCATGGAGGCTTCTTGTAGGAAAGCCAGAGGAAAAACGCCCAGTTGGTAGACCAAGAATGATGTGGGAGAATAACATAAACTATGATTTGAGGGAAGTAGATTATACAGGGAATGATTGGGAAGCATTAGCTCAGGATAGGGATGTATGGAGAGCTTATGTCCGCGCTGTCATGAACCTACGGGTTCGATAATGCCAGTTAGTAAGTAAGTAAGAATATAACTTTGCTTTTCAAGGGAGCTTATAAGTGTTAATCCTGATAATGACCGATACTGATTTTCAAAATCAAACATAATAACTTATTTAATGTGGCAAGGTAATGTAAAATAGTTGTTTATAATTAAGGAGGCATTAAACTAACTTATAAATACGGATCAGTCAAACTCATAAATAGTTTAAACAGATAGTAACAAAAAAAAAAGGGAAATCCAGTAAGCTTAATCTATCTTATCGAGCAGGTCGATTAACATGAATAAATATAAGCGTGGTGAATTTAATAAATAATGGTTTTGATACCGGATCGGATAGCATCTAGTTTATAAATTATATTGATTTAAATTATGTTGGTTCATAAGACGAGAGATAGTTAGTAATAATTAATAATATGAGAAACAATAGATTTAAGGATGGCGGGTAATATTGATGGGAATAAGGGCTAAATTCGTAATACTGAGATATCAGATAGGACTAGCAATAATCCTGATAGCAGTATTTGAATAATAATGATACTAGAAGTTAACGTGTAAGGGGAGGATGCTAGAGACTAGTTGTGATATCCACGTGAGATTAATAGGATGTAACAAGAAAGATCAAACTATTAATATTAATGACGACTCTAAAACTTAATAATAACGATAAAGAATAATAAACCACCTGAAACGTAAATAATAATAATAATAATAATAATAATAATAATAATAATAATAATAAATTGAATAATAACGATAAATAATAATAAACCACCTGAGACGTAAAAATTAACAATAATAATAATAATAATAAAAATGATAGCAAATCATTAGTACTAACAATAAATGTTAACAATCATAATAATAAAAGTAAAAAATGAAATTACCAGTAATGATAATGCATAATAATAATTATTATAATAATTCAAAGTAAATTAATAACTAACAATAATAATAATAATAATAATAAGTATACTCGTAATAACAATAATAATAATAATTCACAGTAAATTAATGAACAATAATAATTATAATAATAATAATAACAATAATGAAATAAGAGCGAGCTACCAGTAATAAGATGTATGCTTAGGAATAAAATCAAAGATAACGGAAAACCACAATCTCAATTTCAGTAAATAGGACTCATTTAAGAACGTATGAGTTCCTCGATAAGTAGTAGTTCCCGAGAGGATAACGTGAAAGCAGTCCAATAAAGGAACGTAGTATGTTAAGCCTATAGCGGAAAACGCATGATAGGTTCAATTAAACAGCAGCTATGCCAACACGGAGGATAGGAATTATTTTAACACCGCGAGAAATAAGGAGTGAGAACAGTTGCAGTTGAAGAAGGAAGGATGTGCATTATCCAACTTGGTTAATTATTGTATTAGTAAATGAGAAGAGAAGGGGGCATGGGGACTTATAAAAAAATTATAAACCTTTTGAAACGCAATGAAGAATAGGACAAGCGTTGAAAGAGTATTCCAGAATTACCCAGTACAAAGCATGCAGAAATGATCGGAAACAAATTAATTTATTCCCTTAGCCATTTAGAAGAAGGAGGTTAGGATACTTCACAGAGAGTTGGGTGTCTTAATCGATCTAGTCGAGAGGATTATTACAAATTTGGGATCTCAAGGGCTACACTGAATACTCGACTGATCATGACACTTGACTGAGATGCACAGGAGGGAACAGAGGAAAAATCTACGGCCGGGATCTGTCACCCTCTACAACTTGATAGCATATCAGTGGGGCTAGTGATCAGTTGAGAATACACTCACACACACATGGGATTTGGAACTTATTTAGGTTAGTAAATGACCGCTAGCTCGCTTTATGGCTCGCCAGACTTGGGCCCACAAATCACTCGGAACCATATCAAGATAAAAACTAGCGAATAGACTGCCACCTAGGTCAATCTTGGCTAAGTGATGTTAGGGAAATCACACAGAAACCCACAAGAAGTTAGAAGAGAAACAGAGAATCAGGGTAGGAAGCAAGGGAAGCATACTACCTCGAGGCCGGACTCGCATATACTAGAGCCACTGAGGACCTCCTCCCTATGGCGGCCTGGGATATGCTAGAGCCACTGGGGTAGAGATGTGAACAGCGACCCTTAGGAGGATACAGTGCACAGATGAGGCAGACAGAGGAATGGTGAGGAGCTAGGGAGTGTGCAAGTTGGAAGGTGGGACACCCCCGTAATGATACGATCTCGAGTCACAGACCTCCTCGGTGATCCAGGGGCACTGGCCAATAGCACCTTGCCGCCTTGGCACTGCCGTTAAAGACTATGGAACAACAGCAGATAGAGACTTAGGCATCGGAGAACGAATATTGAACGAGAACACGGATTCTCGAGGAAACCAACATTAGTCAAACACCCGGCTGATAAGAAGCAAGGTGAGCAAGATACGAACCCCATCACAGGAAATCGGATCAAATCTACCCCAATGACGCAACGGTGATTCTGTGAAGCCACCAGATATTAAGATCGAAAATTCTGAGGCAATAGAATTAGAGAGGGTGTGTCAGGAAGGACCAGGGCCACTGTTGGCGGGGATGGAAACGGCTCGTCTCTCCCTCTGAGGCAGAGCCCAGAGAAATCTGGGGCCACCATTGCGGATGACGGGATCCATTCCCCGCCTTAAAGTTCGCAGCACGGCCACTTCGCTGGCTCACCCGACACTTTTAGTGAGACAGAAATCGCGACTAATGGGGGCAGGCGTGACTAGGGCCACCATCGGCGTGGATGGAAACGTCGCAATATTCCATGCCTTCGAGGCCGCAGCTCAATCAGCGGTCTGAGGCTCCCCGAAAAGACGGATGCCAGAGAAAATTCCACCTGTGGTGAGGAAAGCGGAAAGTAATACCGCTAAGGGAAGGACGTACGCACAGGTACAATAGGGTCCTAGCGAATAGATAACAAATACTAACAAAATAACATCGGAAACACTACTGCACTTGAGGGAGCAGAACGATAATTGGGAAACGCACGTACGCACGATTGTGCAATTGACAGGTAGAGCCAAGAGGGACAGATTGACCTAGGATGGAAGGAAAGAAGACATAAAAACGAAGGGATTAAACACCTATGGTGGTGTCGATAAGTTTAAGCACATAAGTAGTGTAAAGTATATTAGAGCCCCCCTAGGATACAGAGCAGGTACAGTAAAGAGGAGGAGTTCCGAGCGGAAGAAGAAGTAAGGAAAGAACCCCCTGGAGTAGGACGTGGGTAAATTTTGAAAGTGAAAGGAGGGGAAAACGACCCCCCATAAAATTTATAATATGTATGTAATAAGAAATGAAGGAAACCCCGAGAGTAAGGGTAGAGAAAGAAAAATAGAAGTTTAAATATACATGTAGATAAAGAAACAATGAGGGAATAAATTATAAAAACGAAAAATAAATATATAAAATTTTAACAGATCAGCTATGAGAATTTGCCATTCACATTGACAGTTAGGTGAAGTCAGGGTGTAAAGTACACCGTATCAGGAGTTAGGGCAGCAGAAGGGAAAATGAGGACAAGGACTCAGGTTACATAACATCTGAAAACCTGAATCCCTGTTCAGACTCATGTAGCCTTAAAATCACGTCTCAATTCAAGTACAATTAAGCCTAAGAAAAGAGAGAGTTAATAAATAGATTCCAGCTAATTCAGAAGTGAGAAAAGTAAAGGAATTCTCTCAAACTCTGGACCCTAAGTCAACGATGACAGAAATTCAGGATGCGAGTATTTATGGCTAATTATAAGGTCTAATTCGGCATTGGTTATGTACCATTTACATGATAAGTACGTGTAGTATATAATGTCTTTCCACTGATGTGAAAACGAGCGCACCCTGTCGAATCCAGGGCTCCATTATAAAGAAGGGGACTAGAGAAAACCCTTAGAATTAGACAAAAATTTTGGGCTGCTAAATATAACAAAATATCAACCGATCTAATCATGGAAATCATGTGAATATATAAACCTCAAGTACTGTCAATGGAAGTTTAAGGGAAGTTTAAAAAGCTGATTTAGAAACTGATATTTCTTGATGATGAATATACAGAATGATAGGCATAAGAGCACTCTTTTCCATTCCCAGTTTAAAATATATCAACACCAAAGATAAAACGAGGATAGATTTTGTATATTAAAAAAGGTTGGCGGTTTTAAGATTAAAGCAAAATACAATTTGTTGGTTGCACCATTGAGATATGACTAACTAGGAGTAAATTTAGAGGAACTAAACCTAGGAAAAATTATAAAAAGTAAAGATGTACACGGTTGCTCAAAAAATTCGGGGCTTTAGCTTAAAAAGGGATACAATTAAGAAACGAGGATTTGTTTTTGAGACCTCAGGAGGTATTATTGATTTATTTCTAAAAGTCCATATGGAATTTGTTAAGAAAATGGTGGTGTAGACCCATAGTATTTAAATAAATAAAATAAAATAAATAAAAAACAAAACAAAAATAAAACATGAAGACAAGTAAACAACCACAGCACAAGAAGAACGACTATGCACATGCTCTAACACCACGAACACGACTGGGCTAACGATGAATGTTTAGTCATCTAGGACATTCCCCACACCACCTCAGCTAGAGAGAAACTTGGGCAGATCAGTTGCTACCGGAACAACGGAAGAAGCCAGGGCCAATGCGGGTACAACTTCACTACAACAGAGACGCAGTCATTGAACATGGAAAATGTTCACCAGTGAATACGGTGCGACATGAGAGACCTAGCAAATACCTTAACCATATCAAACCGAATCTCTGCTGGTCCTTGGATCGTATAAAATTCCTAACCTGTATTCTACAGTAGGGGTAATGTGGAGATACCGCCAGAATAATAAAACACAGATATCCTATTAAACCTATCCTCATGATAATCCATGGTTCCTAATAGCAAGAAACTTGTCACGAGAACTTCAAAGAAAGACCGAAGTACCCGGCATGGATCTCTCCCAACTGAATGAAGATACCATCACAGAACGTGGTTCCAACCATTGGATTCAACCAAGGATGCTGAAGAGAGAGATCAACCTGAGCAGCTGACATGGCGAGGCGACAATCAAGAACATAGTGTTTCAGAGTTTCTCTGTGGGCAGGCCTAGTGTGAAACCTTAGTGTTATGAAGAAAAGTGATAAGCTATAATTAAAGTTATAGAATTTTTTCAGTATGGCAGTATGGAAAATAAAGCGCATTGAAGACAATAGAACTATTGAACAATTTGGAAAAATAATAAGAATAGATAAATTGTGTTTTATGTATGTTTTATTATTTCAGATTCGGAGTGACAAGCTAATCAATTTTCCAGATATAATTTGAAAACCAGATAAATGTGGTATTGATATAAAATAAAAAATATTAAAACGTCTGTGTCCCATATAGAGGAAGGCAACTGCGGTTAATTGTGAAGAGAAAATGGATTAACTTGAACACAATAATTGATATGACTATGATTAAAGTGTTCCTGTTGAAACTCCTGTTTATGAATAGTATTTTGGAAAGGGTTAAGTAGCCATTAGGACCAGCAGATAGAGCAAATCTGTAGTATCAAATGTAACCAAAAACCAGATCATCTACAAAGCTTTGTGCATAGTTAGGTACACAACTTCAGCGGCCCCAAAAAGAGCCTTAAAAACACTTTCTTGGGTTTGAGAAGGGGGAATATGTTCTGAATACATTATGAATACATAGATTATTTTACGTATATATTTAATTATTTCATAGATTATTTTAGTTATTCAAATAAAACGTTGTTGAAATAAAGCTTTAGACATATATTTCAGGACAGAGTTTTGATTGTGGCCAAACAAGTTTTCAAGGCTAAATGTAAAATATCTGCATTTAGACTATGGTATGTTAGTACAGTTAAGTCAGTGGAGATGTAAGTCAAGTTCAGTATTTAACCCTGGCAAAGTAAGGTACTCGAGTCAATCAGTGGCTGCAGTAGTTATGGTAAGTCCACCGACCATTTTTCTTAACAAATGTGCTAGGACAATTAGAAAAAGAATTCGAGTATTTTAAATAGTTTATACTATGTGTCTATGTTAAAGAGTTAGTAGATAATTTTTAAAATGTAGATTAGGGTAGATTTATAAAACCCACATCTCCCCCTCTCAAACCCCAGAAATTTCGAATGTAGGTATTCTTAATATAAGCTTAGATTTGTTATTTCGGGTTAGAATACGCTAGGAATAAAATAGATAAAATTAAGAATCCATTTATTTATGTTCAGAAACACGTATGCGTTTATAACAAACACATCCCCATACTAACGCTCGGCTAGAACCTCATGCTACAAAAATTCCCAAGTCCCGAAGGTCCTTTAAGCCCTATGAAAACCAGCAGTTCGTAATACTTTTTATTTCCAAATCCTCTAGTTAAATTCACTCGTCACTTCATGAATTCGTGAATTTATCGATGTTTTGGAAATCAATCTACACATTACTTACGATAAATTACATTCGGGGACTATATTAGGCTTAACGTGTCTTACAATATAATGTTCAAATATTACAATAGGTATAGTTAATGGTTTATTTTAGGAAGTTATATTTTGAGGTTCTTTTAATCAAGTTTTTTTTTTTAAATCTGAAATAATCTTACCTCAATTTAATGTTGATTTGTTCTCGAGCATGATTCGATATATCTTCTATATTATCATCAGCTTTGGCCAGACTGATGAGTTTTATGTTGTGAACCCTGGCTCTCGATATCAGCTTCCTCTTCCGGCTGGTATCGACATCCAGGGTTCACAATATAAAACTCATCAGTCCGGCCAAAGCTGATGATGATATGGCAGATATATCGAAACGTGTTCGAGAAAAAATCAACATTAAATTGAGGTAAGATGTTTCCAGATTTTTAAAAAACCTTGATTAAAATACCTACCTGATTTAGCAGTCGTCCTCATCTAAATCAACTTCAGTTAAAGAAACTTTGTCAAAAGGTTAAAACAATGAAGGCTTTTCAATACCGAATTTCATCATGGTACCAAATAGAATCCAGATGATGAAACTTGATTTTGAAAGACCACTTTTTTAACAATTTGACGAAGTTTCTTTAAAGAAGTTAATTTAGTGGAGGACGACTGCTATAACAGGTACCACATTTAATATTCTAACATTAAATTGCATGACCTCAACGGTGTTTTACAATGAATTTTACAAGTATTGATATATCTTATATGCAAAGAATAACACTGAAAAAGCTCTTCAGGAAACGTCCAGATCTGGGAACAGACCATGGCCCGATTCGTATGAAGCAACGATATGTTACTCGGAGACCATAGCGGTATAGTAGAGTTCAACTTACACACTTAAAAAAACACTTTTTTTTTTGCTCAATCCCTGAGATAAAAATGAATTCATAGCGAAGCATTCGTCACAGGCTATCGAGTTTCCCCTTAGTGAAGTGCTGAGATATGTATTGTTTGGATATGAAGGGGGAAGAAGAGTCTTCACCGGTCTTATTTCAGTGGTTTATCCTCAGTGATGTGTTGATGTCCCTCTTCCCACTCCGAGCTGGACAGACTCTAGCTGGCGCCTCGACGTCGCGTTAGGGTGTGATCTCCTACTTCATGCCCTTTGTGCCTTTGACGCCTGTCCCAGCAAATCGTTCTCTGTATCACAGCTCCATCTCAAACCTGTGCAACTACGTTACTTTTTCCTACTGAGAGCTAAAGGAATAACAACAACAGTAATAATAATAATAATAATAATAATAATAATAATAATAATAATAAATGTATTTAAGGTGCCAGAGTTAAAGCTAAATGCTGGTTTCTCTGACCTAAAATATGTGTGATCTCTCGGAGGTTGGACGACATCTCTGACTTTATCGCTACTTCGAGTAATAAATGTAATTAGCGCGTCGGCTCCCTATCACCATGGCCAGTTGTTGGGTGTATTTTGAACCCATTTTTCGCCTATGTAGGGGGATATTTCAAGCAGTGCACTAGATGTTCAAAAAGACAAATAATCTTCTAAAAATAGTTACAGGTATTTTTACCTAAAAGATTGATATATCCTTGGAGCGGACTGTAATGAATTATTTAATACGTATAAATGATGAGTCTGCACTGTATGAATTTAACAACTATTTATTTCGAATAATAATAATAATAATAAAAACTTCTCTTCAGTTATCATATAATAGTTGCACATGTTTTAATAAATCATCACCGTAGTCCGTTCGCTGATTTAGGTAATATGTTGTCCTGTTTCGGCCTCAATAGAAACACCATCCTAATGGCTTTTGAGTGATTTACTGGTCTTCATCTTCCTGCAGGTTAATACTTTAACATCTGCTTGGGTATCCTGTGACCCTTCATTCGATAAACATGTTCCATCTATTTTGACTTATAATCAGAATTTTTTAATGTTTCTATGGTGTGTGATTCTTCTTGAATGATTTTTGACTAACTGTAGCTTAAAGATAGAATTTATTAACCTTAAAACATTTCAAAATGTTGATATATTTACATCAACTTCTTCTTGGTTAAATAAAACCATTTATTTTTTAATAAATGATTAGCTTACTGGTTACTTAGGTCAACAATCCTGGAAGCCTATAGCAATAACAACAGTTTGAAACGGTTAGGACTCTAACAGTAACTGCTAGTTTAGTACTCGAGAGCAGAATGAAAAAAAAAATTAAATGATTAGAAAATGTGGACTGGGATTTACGAAATCTTGAGTTCGGGGGAAAGAAGGTTCTTTTTTAATTGATCATTTTCTGCAGGCCCCCTTACATCTGTAACAGCTTAAATTAATGCTATTAATATTATATTATATTATATGACTTTATTTTCAGTAATTAACTAAAGTTGTATCTATAGATTAATTGTTTGAGCAAATTTATGAAAACTTCTCTAATGCCTGGTTATTAATTGCTGATTTGTGACTTTCTTCTTAATTTCCTTATTATTTTTAATCTTTGTCTTGTTTCTGGACATTCAGATATTTAATTGTTGAGAGTTTGTTCTCCTGTGTTGTATGTTCATGTTGGGTCGTCGATGATACGGAATCTATGTAAATACGATCTTGTTTTCCCATGACCTATTACTATCGCTGTGAAGGTTGGTGTTGCAGATAACTTTAACTATAGTACGTCCTTACTTATTCTCCCTTTTGTTGTCCTGAGCCCATCTGTTCTGCCATTTCTGAAGTCTCATTTCATTTTGTTCGGTGTTTTATTATAAACAATCAGTTTTTTCTTTAGCCAATTTGTAAGCCATCTCATTACCAGTAATTCCTACATGTGCTTTTCCCCAACTAAAGTAAATTTTCCACTCAGTTTCTTCAAGAACTTTGATTGTGTTGAATATTTTTTTCTATTAGCTGGATTGTGTTTGTATTGTGTTTGTAATTGTGTTTCGCCACTACATGTGTTCTTTGACTATCCTTTTATACCCCCATTTTTTTTTCTCCGCAAGTGCCCGTGTTTCAGATTTCAAATTCCTGTAGAGCTTTCAATATAGCATAGTTTTTTGTTTTTTGCCCCCCGCCTGCGTATTGGAGACTCCTACCTATCGATTTTATATTTGATTTTTAGTTTCTCGAACTACCTTTCCATTCTGAATGATTATTGTGGCAGCTCCGACTTTATCGAGAGCTATGCCTCCGGTAGCATTGCTACCCATGCCGGACTGGTCGAAGGTGATAAGCCAGACGAAAAAAGTACTTTGGTCGAAAGAGTGACGATCTTTCACCGTAAAAATTGCAACCGTCAAGAAATGCGGACATGAGTTCTACTGGGATAAATTTTTCCGGAGGTCAAATAGTCCCCCATTCGGTTCTCCGGGCGGGTACTACTTAAGGGAATCCATGCCAAAGGCTTAAACACAGGGACATGTTCCTAGAAACATGGAATGTTAGGACTTTATACAATAGCGGGGCTCTAGAGGTATTAACGCGGGAAGTAGATAAATCACCCATGGATATAGTCGCTTTACAGGACGTTAGATGGGTTATTTAAAAAAGAGACAAAACAAGAAATGGTTTGATGAAGAATGTGCTGACATTGTAAAGAAAAGAAAGCTAGCAAAAATGAAATGGTTGCACGAGCCAAGTGAGGTAAATTTAGAGCAACGGGAAACCACCAAATAACTAAAGAGTAAAAAGAGGCTTATGTCCGCGCGACCATGAATCTACGAGTTCTATAGTGCCAGTGAGTTAGTTAGTTACCTCCTACTTTATCTCTCTTTTTTGCTTCCATCAGTGTATTTTGTTATCATATGCTGTTTTAATATCTTTGCTTTTTTATATGTACAACCTTTCCGTTGGTCCAATTTCTTAATTCCAAGGGAGCATCGTAGTCGCTCTCTCTCTCTCTCTCTCTCTCTCTCTCTCTCTCTCTCTCTCTCTCTCTCTCTCTCTCTCTCTCTCTCTCTCCATGAATTGATTTATATGCATTCACTTTTCCAGAAATAGTCAAATCAATAGGCTGTATCGAGCAACAATGCAGGAAGCGTCGTAGGAAACAATCCTGTATGTCTTGGATACGAATAGAAATGGTTGGACAGAATGATATGGTTGACTGCTATTTGGGCGGCTAAGGCTAGTCTCAAAGGAATGCAAGAGAAGAAAATGCTCAATATACGGCGTATCTTGTACAAAATTCCTGGTGGTTCTGCTGATGTTGAGCTTAATGCATTAAATATTGTAGAATCCTGTAAGTTCATACGTTTTAGTGTTTTTTTTTTTATTTTGTTAGAAATAATATTGTTTATTGTTGATTTTGTAAATGATGTTTATATCTTTGTCATGCTTCCTAAGAGTTTTGTTCAGTTTTATAGTTTAATTTCTTGTATATGTGAAGGTTATCTAATTACGTTGATTTAGGCTTGAGGCATGGAAATTTCTAAAAATTACCGACAATAAAAATATGTCAATATGTTCAATGTGCGGGGGCTTTGAGTACCAAATACATATATTAGGAAAATGTAACGATTTGCAATATTCGAAACGTAGAAAAGATTCCAAAAATTCAAATTGTGATACTTTGGTATATTACGAGTTAATGGTAACCCCAGAACATTGGATAAGCGTGGGTAAATATCTGGAAAAAGACGCGGAAAATAAGAACAGAACTCATTCGTGAATAAATAAATATGTAAGCAAATGTAATATTATTAATATTTAATAACCATACGTAACTTAATTGATGAGTAATGTAATTGTATTTTCTGTTGTGTTGTCTTTTATTGTTTATTTTACATTATTTGTAGTCATTCGGACTATCAACAGCACGTACGGCTTGCTGTCCGTGCGATCTACATTTGTAAATAACATTACATGTATCTTACTTTTAGTCTAATAAAGTCCTAATACTATAACTTTTATTTTCGTTATTTTTTATCCAGTTTGGTTGTATTGTGTTACGCTGACCTTCATGTTTTAACTTTTTTTACTCCTTTCTTAATTACTTTTTGATAGTAAGTGCAGTATATTTATATAATTCAGTTCTTCATTATGACTTACTTAGTTTAGCCGTAACATTATATTTCTATCTGTGGACAAAAATATATTTAATGTAATCCCAGAAAGAACGAACAAAGTTGGAAGACCGAACATCAAATGGTAACATGGTGTTAGACAGGACATTATTATCATAAGTAATGCCACGATTGATTTCCAAATTATCGATAAATTCACGACTCACGAAGTGAGGAGTGAATTTATCTAGAGAATTTGGAAATCAAGAGTGGCATTTGTTAGGACTATTTAACGAATAAAATTAAGCTGTTTACTCACAAATCATTATTTAACTGTAGTTATTTCAAAATATTTATATATTTAATGCAAACGGCGATGTTTGAAAACAAATGAGAAACGATAGGTACGCTTCTACTGCTTCTTTTGTTTATCACTGCAACCAGATCATACTATTTATTGCCAAAGGAACGCAATATTGTAAGAATGCTCTCTAGTGGAGAAAAAATGAAACATCAATCTGTATATTAATTCATTTCTGATGTCGTATGATGTAAATATTACAATTATATTTTTCTGGATTATTACCTGGGAAAAAATACATTTAAGAAAGTCAAACAGTGGTTTCTTTTTTTGGTGGTATAATAAATTGCTACAAATGTTGACATGTATGCACTATATATACAATCTGGTAGCCGTATTTCTTATAGGCTCAGTCACTGCAAAATAACGGTCAGACCTGTTCAGAATATTAAAAACGAAGAGCTTTGTTTAATATATGGTAATTATAACACTGATAAATATTTCGTGAAACACGACTCTGATTGGTTGTTAAACAGAAATCATTGAAACGTGATTGGTCATTGACTCCCATTTGGGGCATGAGTTAAATAGTCTGTGTAATTAACTAATCACAGAACTGACAGTGTATACAAACCAAGTGCTACATCCAAGTCAACTTCTCACCACGGAGTAGCTCACCGGGTGACATTCACAATAGAGCTTAACCCCTGTACAGGGAGGGCTTTGCCATAAAGGGACATAACAGGCTTTATTTATTTATTTAATTAATTAAGAACTGAAAAAACAAAACACGGCACTGAACAGGGAAATATGGCGAAGATTTCTGATGAAGGTCAAGGTCCACAGTGGCTAGAGCCATTCATTGTGATGAATGTAATTTTAGGTTTAGAATCAGTTGAATAGCGTGTTATTTATATTATCATAAACACTCTGATAAACAGATCGATAATATAAAAATACATAAAATATTGAATCAAATGATTTCATCGAAACTTTTACAATTAGAACATTCCTAAGAAATTAATTTACTACTTGTAAAACAAGAAGCATTTATTTCAATTTAGTTTAGATTAGCTAATACCCGGCGTGCGCTGCTACGCTTAAATAAATGAAAATGAATGTGTTTTTATGTTTAGTTGAATAAGTGAAAGGAAAAATTATAATTTTTTATTCTTTAGATACCCTGTGCTAATTACCCGGCGTTGCCCGGGAATCTTCTTATCTCGATTTTCTTGACATAAATGAGCTGAAATACAAAAATTAATGTGTTATATATTTAGTTAAATAAGCGAAACGAAACATGTATATCGTTATTATTTTTAGATACCCGCGCTGTTTACCCGGCGTTGTCCGGGAATTTACTCATCCCGATCTTCTTGGCATAAATGAGCTGAAAGATAAAAATGAATGTACTTCTTATGATTAGTTGAATAAGTAAAATGAAAAATAATTCTAAATGTATATCTAATTATTTTAAGATTCCCCGTGCTGATTACCCAGTGTTGCCAGGAAATCTACGTATATCGAACTTCTTAGCATAAATGAACTATTCAACTTTTATAAGATTCATGATGTGTTCCGTTGAGGTATTATTCAACATTAAAATATAAAATTACGGAATATTCACCTCAAAGGTCCGTCTCCTCAACGTAATTAGTTATTTAACTGTAGCGCTTTCGGGATTCAATCGGCAGGATTCAATACTAGGGCTTCACTGAAGATCTGGTAGAGGGGGTTACATGTATTGGGTTCGTTTTCGTTTAACAGATGGTCGCTATTGTGAGCTGCTTTCATGATTTCCATCTCTTCGAGTACGTTTAGCTTCGCTGGAATATATTCTCTGTGCATTACTGTTAGGGTGTTTTCAATATTTAACATGCGATGTCCTTCATGGATAACGTGTTTTGCATAGCTTGATTTTCCTTCTGCGTGAATAAAGTCTCGAAAATTTTCGATTGTATCAGTCATTATTTTGTAACATATATACAATTTCATCGGTTAACCTTAATAGTTTCTTTCCTTTGGAGTTCGCTAAAAAGCGAGAAATAATAAAGCTGATAATGAATGTGAATATTGGACAGTATAAGCGTACTATATTTGTGCGGTAAGTTTCTTAATTTTCTGAAATATACATAGCTATGTTAAAATTATGGAAGTCAATGTGAACTTCATGAAGTGCTAAAAATGAGAAATACAATTAAAACAACAATCATTTCCCTATTTTTTAAGCGCAATTTTTTGTGAGCTGTGCAAGTGGCACGTCATTCTAGTAATTAACTAGGTGACTTAATTTACGTCTAGGAAAGTAGAATGGGACGAAAAAAAGAGAATATGATGAAAACATATTATTTCGAAGTTAAGATTGTTTTGTTAATGTGTTGTTTTGCATTCTGAGTATGAATTAACGCGGCTCCATGTTCAATTTTCATCCATGAAATTCATAGAATGTAGTACAGTCGTATAGTATAATCGATAACATTATCTAATATTGTTTCCATCTTGTGACCGTATAGTCCGTAACTTATGGTTCATGCTAATAAAGTATGCATACTGCACCATTATACTTAAAAGTATCCGAAAAAATCTTATTTTAATGGTTATGACATTTTTCAATCGAATTTAATATTCTCAAAATTATAATATTATATTATTAATAAAGTAATTCAACAATTGAACAAGTCAAAATGTCAGGATACACAATTTCTTGCATTAAGAATGGAGGTTACCTAAAGCGAAAATTTTAAAATGACTCTAGCAGCCGTAATTTTCTATTTTTACCAACGTAATCCGGTATATACTATTCAAATAAAACTAGAAAGGAATTCTCAAAGAATCAGCTACTTTCGATAATTAAAGATGGGATTTATTTGAAATCTAAAATATACAAATATCTCTTTGAGACTGTCATATTTTTGTTAGCAACAAAAATGGATGTTAAACTGGAATATGTAATTTCATTGAAGACATTTTTAACGTTGTGCCCGATGGAATATGCTTTTTTCCATAGTGAAATATTATTTCCTCATCATCCAGGGATTACGCCTATTGACTCGTTCCGGTTTCACGAAAGCTAGAACTGGTAAAATTGTTCAGACCATCTTTTGTGTGGTCGTCTAACATTTCTCCTTCTATGTGTTTTATAATGCCGCAATATTTTTGGAAATTTTCTTCTGGAATTCTATCAACATGTTATTTCCAGGCATTCCTATATTTAATTAATCGATATGTGTAAGTTTGAAAATATTTAGTTCCTATCTCATATCTTTATTTCTTTTCTTATCCAGCAGAAAATATCCTTCTATATTTCTTAAAGATCTCATCTCAATTGTTTCCAACCTTTTTTCTTCTCTTTTAGTGATCGTCCAACATTCTGATCCATACATCAACACAGGAACAGCCATAACTTTATAAAATTTCATCATTGTTTCATTACTTTTGTTTTTAAGGGTACTTTTAATAGTGCCACACATTAGATTAAATTTATTTATTTTATCATTAATATATTCAATTTTAACATATCATAGTGCCACACATTAGATTAAATTTATTTATTTTATCATTAATATCTTCAATTTTAACATATCATAGTTTTACACCCAGATATTTAAAACTATTCGTTTCCTCTAAAATTGTATCATCAATTGTTATTTTGCCCTTAAGGTATCATGTCCTTTAAATGCTAAACTTTTAGTTTTATTCTTTGAAATTTTAAAATTATAACTTACATTTTTTCCAAATTAAAAACAGCTCTTTTTAGATCATCTTCTAAACAGTAAATCACTATATGATCATCGGTAAATAATATCGTATCAACCAATTTATTATTTATTTTAAAATGTGTATTTAAATAATTAATCTGCCAGTTAAACATAACTTTGTTATACAAAAATGAAAATGAATAATATTTAATATCAAGAGAAAGACCTATTCCGTAAACTAGCAAAATCGAACTATAGAATCTATTAGCCCAGGAATTCGCTTAGTTTATGCAATTCCGTATGTCAGACTTTGTCCTGAGTGTATAGTGGAGTTAATGGAATTTAGTTAGAAAACTAATCGATAATTTGAGGTTTTAAGAGAGCGATAGTACTTTATGGCTGCAGGAGTGAAGAAGTTGGTCATCAGTTTGTGCAAACGAAGCCATTCATCAAGATTGACAGACCCCCAACTCTCTCTGGAATTAGTTGAAGGAGTTCCTGGCTGAAAACAACTGCAGTTCATATCCGTGTCCTTAGAGACCCACCTCTGTTCCTAACAGGTTCTGTAGAGTTTATTATATAACAGTTTTCCACGTCTGCTCTCTAAATAATCCAATCAAATCCGGAATGAAAATTTTTGCTCATCATATTCCGTGGTAGTTTAGTGGTTATGCTCCTTGCCTCTGGGCCAGACGATTGCGGGTTCAAACCCAGGGGGGTTCGATATTTTTTAGGATGGACAAATGCAAGGAGCAAGTCCTCCTCCGGGTGGGACTTCAAGCAGGGGGCCCCCCGTATGAAAATTTCAGGCTCATAAAATAGCCTTAAGCCTGAATAAAAAGACCTCTGAGAAAAATTTATCGATTTCAATGTCCTAGTAATACCTTAGTTGCCTGTTAGATGTCTCATTGAGTCGGTGTGTTGACCGCATGCCATTCACGATATCTACGTGCAGGTAAGATGACTAAAAATCATTAACTTGGTCTAGTAACTCCCAACAAAGGAGAGGCTATGGCTCTACAATGGGCTACGTCATTAATTAGAAGTATATTCTTGAAAAAGCTTTATTTTTATTTTTTAAGATTTGAAATATCATTATTTAAAAATACGATTTTTAGAAGAAAGATTTTGAGGTAATATTACGTACATTAATTTTAGTGATTCTCGGTTATAAGCTCATGGTACATAACTGGTGTTTCTCCCTCGACTATGGAGGGCATCTTCAGTGGCGAATTCCCAGGGAACAACAGCTTCCCACCAGGAAGCAACACCTAGAAGAACTCGCAACTGAAGTTGCACACCGTAGTCGAGGGAGAAACACAAGTTATGGGCTACTGTCTTATAACCTGGAATCTTCTAATACTGATACTATCCGCCGTGAAGGCCTGCATTCTACAATATTACATACATTTTATATTATAACCAGTATGCAGCCTAAAAGTCTATCAACACGGCCGGATTTGAACCAGTGAACCTCGGAAACAGAACAAGGAAATTTACTCCTGGATCACCGTGGCCGATAAAGCTAAAAGAATAATGTAGCAATAAGCGTTTCATATAACAACACTTTGAATTTATAACTTAATTCAGCTTTATATATAAAAATGAGTGTAAGTCTGTTTGTCCGTGCGTCGTTTATGGAGTCAAAAACTATTTGCCCGATTTGAATTGGGTTGTTTGCATCATTTAGAGACATTTTTTATTACTATTTGACTCTTGCCCCAAATGGAAGTCAATGACCAATCACGTTTCAATGAATTTTGTTTTAGAACCAATCACAGTCGTGCTTCACCCGGTATTTATCACTTATGTTTATCATATTAAAGAAAGCTCATCTTGTTTAATATTCGGAACAGATCATAGCATTATTTTGCAGTTACGGACTCTCTAAGAAATGCGTTGAATATAAAAATCCTATAATGCACGTGGCTCTCAGATTGTATATATATATATATATATATATATATATATATATATATATAGTGCGTATTATTTCCGAGGTATTTGCGTTCCAGAAAAATATAATTGACATATTTACATCATAGGACATCAAAAATTAATTAAAATCCTATAATGTTGGTTATAAACAGTTAGATGTGTTTCACTTATTCTCCACTGGGGTGCATTCTTACAATATTGCGATTCTATTTGGTAATAAATAATATAATCTGGTAGCAGTGATGAACAAATGAAACATAACAAACGTTCCTCATTTGTTTTCAAACATCGTCATTTACATTAAATATATAAATATTTTAAATTAACTATATTAAAATAATGATTTGTAAGTAAACAGCTTAATTTTATTAGTTAAATAGTCCTTTCAAATGCCACTCTTGATTTCCAAATTCTCTAGACAAATTATCGATAATTTGGAAATCACTCGTGGCATTACTTATGATAACTCACAACCATCATTTTTGTTTTTCAGCTCATTGATGCCAAGAAGTTTGGGATAAGTAGATTCCCTGGCAAAGTCAGGTAATGATGACGAGATATTAGAAATAATTACGATGTAAATTTATAATTATTTTTTTACTCATTTAATTAAACATAAAAACACATATACGGTACTTTATTTAGGTGTAACAAGCGCGTGCCGGGAATTAGCTAGTTTGAAATAAAACAGTGTTAAGAGCAGTTGTTCAGCATTAGTGTCGTCACGAAACAGAAAGCAGCAGTTATTAATGCACCAATACATTCCCATTGATATAGTGTTCTACAACGCGCTATTAAACACCCAATTTCCACAGAATTATGCTTCAATGTCAGCCACACTCGAACGCAGGACACATTAAATAATAGCTTGCTCTAACTCACGGGCCCTATCGATCTCTAAACTAGAATTACAATCTAAACTTGAACCAATAGAAAAGCAGTTGACGTAATAAGAGAAAACAAGGCTGTACATGAAGGGAAAATTTTATGAAAATTTACATTAATATAAAACTTAGATATTTAATTAAATAAAAATAAAACTTAAAATATTTATGTGTTTTTCATATTTATTAAAACATAAATTAGCTACAGCTGTTTCGGTACTTTGTACCTTCTTCAGACATGATAACAAATTAATGAATTTTGTTTCTATAGTACATAAGGACTGTAACTATGCAACAATTTTTTTTACAATTTCTATTATAAATTTAAAATTGGCGATTCATTCAAATCTAGTTGGGAATTTAACAGCTTATTACCACTATTCAGTTTTATTAATCTCTACAACTTCTAAAAGGTCCAACTCCTATCCTTTGTCACAAACATGTAACATTTTAAAATTTAGATCAAAACAGTGATCATATTGGAGTAGGTGGTCAGCATATTTTTCTTCTTCACTTCCTGGTTTAGGCAAGAGTTGCATATTTTTAATTATCTAAATGTCTGTTATATGCCCTCATATGTTCCTTTATACGAGTATTATTCAAAATATGCTAACCATCTACTCCAATATGATCATTGTTTTGATCCAAATTTTAAAATTTTACATGTTTGTGACAAAGGAAAGAAGATGGGCCTTTTAGAAGTTGTAGAGACAAATAAATTGAAAAGTGGTAATAAGCTGTTAAATTCCCAACTAGATTTGAATGAATCGCCTCTTTTAAATCTATAATAGAGATTGTAAAAAATGTTTTGCATAATTACAGTTGTTATGTACTATAATAAAAAAATTCATTAATTTGTTATCATGTCTGAAGAAGGTACAAAGTACCGAAACAGCTGTAACTAAATTACATTTTAATTGTATTGTATTGTAAGCTCATGTTTTCCCTTTACAGGGATTTAGGCGCTCTCCCCCTACAGGGAAGAATTTAAACCATACTAATTTAGTTACACTTGTTTTCGTATAGATGTCATTTTGAGTGGTCCGTGGTCAGCGTTCCGCCTCATACTGACATCTAGGAAACCAAGGTAGTACTAGGACGGGGAAATTCGGTAAATTTTGCTTAGAGACCTTTTCATTCAGGCTTAAGGATCTTTTACGAGCCTGAAAATCTTCAGACTCGTGACCCACGGCATAAAGTCCCTCCAGGAGGACTTGCTCCTTGGATTTTTCCGTCCTAAAAAATCCATCGACCTCGGCCGGGTTTGAACCCGCGACCCTCGGGAACAGAGGCAAGGAGCATAACCACTAGTCCACCGCGGCCGACATTTACATCTTAATAAATATGAAACTGTAAGTTTTTTTTATTTAATTAAATAAGTTATGGATTTTCATCAAGTAATCACCAATTCAATTAATTACTTAAAGTTCTGGTGTTGAAACGTACAAAAATTAGAGTAGGTCAGTTCCGACTAGTTTTAAAACATGACTACCTGGAAGAATACCTCCTAAGGATGAAATTGACAAGAGAGAGATGCTGCCCACAACTATAATGTAAATATAAACAAGGAGCGGCTTCTGAGCTGCAGAAAACTAAATAAAAATGAACACAAAACTGGAGACTTTGAAACTCTTTATTGGGAAGGTAGGGAAAAAATTACTAGGGTCTACATATCCAGGAGCTACTAACAACTAAAACATGTTTCGTAAACCAGGAATATCGAACCATAAATTCTACTTGTTCAGGAATTATCTTAATTTAAGCAGTTCCTGTGTGACGGAATCTTATATGTACGAAAATGTATTGTAACGTGTCATATAGCGACGTTAAAATTTTGCGGGCGAAGGTGAAAATAGTTGTCACGCATTGGTCGGAATCAATTTGCGAGTCGGCGATTCGCGAGTCAAAAGGCTCGCGCAAACCAACAAAATAAATGGGCCCTCATTCCAGATATTTCTACGTACCTCTAATATGATCGATGGTGAGAGGTTTCATGTTGAAGTCTCTCGAACCTGCGTCAATAAGTTTCCCTGTCCTGTCACATATATCTGTGTCGAATGCAGGAAGTAAGTCAGTCTTGTTCTGACAGCGAGTAACAACATGAAGTGTAAGAGAAATTATATTGAGCGGATTCATCAGAAACTGTTAAGTAATTGTATGTAAGATAAACTTTGAATGAAGATTAATTGGTGTTACTAATTGTGATTAACAGTTTACTGATAATATGTAGAAGTAAATAAAGTTTTTTGTGAGATTTTACTCGAAATTTGTGTGGATTATTTTCGACGTCAAGTAGGTGAACACGAACCCGGCTAGATCTGCTACAGTATTGTTCGGCTAAATATGTTTACATATTGACCTGTATAGTGAACATTGTCTTGCTTATGCGATTAATAGAGAGAGGAATTTGTTCCACGACGCCGATGATTTACTTATAGTTAGAGAGGGGTGGGATGAGGTATTACATGTCTGCATACCTATCGAGCGATTCTTTTGTAATATAGGCCTAAACATTAGTAAGAAGCAATATTTTATTCTGTTATATTCTATAATGTTCTACCCTAAGACAGATCTTTCACTGCAATCATAGCATTTACATGCTTTGCTATGCAGCTCTACTAGGGAATTATAGGTGTGGTAGCTTCCCTTTGCTTTCCGCGCCGGTGAAGGATGATAATATGATAATAATAATAATAATAATACTTTATTTATTCTGGCAGAGTTAAGGCCATAAGGACCTCTCTTTCACTCAACCAGCACAAACACAAATAAATATTTGACAAATATAGATATACACTATACTAATTATAAACAGTTAAAGCTACATTAAATATAGCAATGTAAATGTTATGTACAAACAACATTTTATAGGGTGATAACAATAATCATACGATAATAATAATAATAATAATAATAACAATAACAATGATAATTATAATAATATAAATATGATACATTATACGAGAAACACATATTAATATATATACCTTACACTGGGTAATAATGAAGTCGAGGTTAGAGCAAATATAAATTTAGATTTCTTTTAAAAGATGCCAATGTCCGGTAGCCCCTTATTTCTTGTGATAGGGAATTCCAGTTGCGAGAAGTGAAGATGGTATATGACATGGAGTGATGTGATGTCCTATGTTGCGGTATATTAAGCAAGAGACTATGTTTTGATCTTGTGTTTAAGTTATGGTTTGAGGATAGATACTGGAAACGGGATGATAATTAAATGGGAATCGAGGTATGTAGGCTCTTAAATAAGACAATTAGACAGTGCGATTTTCTTCTCTTTTAGATGTAGCCATGACAATTCGTGGAATAATGGAGAAATGTGATCGTATTTTCGAACATTAAATATGAATCTGATACACATATAATGGACACGCTGCAGTTTGTCCGACAATCCGTCACTTATGTCAGTTAGTAGAACGTCACAGTAGTCAAAATGCGGCATCACTAAAGTTTGGATTAAAATTCTTTAAGAGCTGTAGGAAGAAAATGTTTAAGTCGCTTTAGGGAATGCATTATGGAGAAGATCCTTTTAGATGCTTGTTTCACTTGCACATGCCAATTTAAATTAGAATCTAAGTAAAGTCTCAAGTTTTTAACGACGTCGGTATAAGGAATTTGTTCATTATCTAATATGACAGCCGGCATATTGCCATTGTTTATGGAGTGTAATAGCCTTCGATGTCCGATAATTATTGCTTGCGTTTTGTTTACATTTAGTTTCAGCCCATATTGTCCGGACCATAAAGATATATGCCTGAGGTCAGTGTTTACTTTGTGAATATATTCATTAATTTCGTCAGGCCTAAAGTGTGTGTAAATCTGTAGGTCGTCGGCGTAAAGATGATGCTTGCAGTTTTGTAGTTTCTTGGTCACGTCATTAATATAAATCGAGAAGAGAAGAGGAGCGAGGACGCCGCCTTGAGGTACCACTTTCCTCACCAAGCGCCAGGAAGAAATGCGATTATTAACAGAAACTGATTGCTGACGATTAGTGAGGTAAGATCTAAACCAATCAAGGCAGTTTTCCGACAGATGTAGTGTCTTTAGTCTCGCTAGCATTAAGTCTATACCTACTGTGTCAAAGGCTTTGCTGTAGTCGAGTAGGACTATTGCGGTGAGTTTGCTTTTGTCCATTGAGTCTCTTATGTCCTCTACAATGTCAAGTAGTGCAGTACTTGTATGATGTCCTGTTCTAAAACCAGACAGATGATCATCAAGTAAGTCGTGTGTGATGAAGTAGTCTGTTACCTGTGAGTGTATTATGTGTTCCAGTGCTTTAGATAAACAGGGAAGAATACTAATTGGTCTATAATCATCGAGTGTTGTGGGAGTGTTTGATTTCGGTGTAGGACGAACTAGAGCCATTTTCCAGAGTCTGGGTCATTATAGAGGCATTAAAAATGTGGGTTATTGTTGGGAGAATAATGTCAATTATTTTTTCAGGAGAGTTATTGTTATATTGTCTATTCCTTGTGCTTTAGATTTAATACGTAATACTGCTCTTTTGGCGTCATCAGGTTAGATATAGGAAAAAACGAATTTGTCTCGGGTAGGTTGGGAATATGACACTAGTTCATCTATTGTCTGTTGTTTGTGTTGTGAGTTGTTGTCAGTAGGGAGGCGGGTAAAATGGTCATTCATCTCATCTAGTGGTAGATCAGCTGTTTCTACCTGTAGTTTATTTTGACAGAGGCGTATTGATTTTAAATTTGTCCACATGTCAGATGTGTTGGACATAGATTGTGTAATAATAGTATGGGCATATCTTAGTTTTGCATTGATGATAGTGGCCGGATGATGTTAGGGGACAATTTGGGCTTTAAAGTTACATGATATTTGACTTACAGGTGAGGAAAAATACCGTGAAAAAACTTACACAGGAAGCTTGTCCCGACCGGGAATCGAACCAGGGCCCGCTGTGTGACAAGCCAGCGCGGTTCCCCGAGGCCACAGCATTGGACTAGGAAGCAATAAGAGGTGCATAATCCAATAAAATATACTTAGTTTATGCATTTTAACAAGGTAATTAAACGTTTTAAGACAAAAATTGTCATATCACATGCAGATTTGTTGTCGTTTTGGACGATATTTCACTAGACTTAAGACCTAGTAAGCGCAATATAAACTACCGACGTACTCTACAATAACTCCACTTCTTTATTAAATAAAACGTTGTTTACTGCGTCTCTATTTTTACATGATAGAACGCTCTTCATAGCCCGGTAGGCATACAGCTTTGTGTCACACCCCATCCCACACCCTCGCGCGCATTCTCGTATGGTCTATACTAATACAATTGTTTTGTAGCATTTTTTTAAATTGTTAATATACAAAATCACCTTTTCATGGATTAGCGTAGGTGTGTATTATTGTGTATGTGGCGTAAGCAGAGATTATATATCCATACATAGCAATTCTGCCCATGGGATGGTCCTTCACTGCAATAATTGCAGTTTCATGCTTGCTTTGCAGCTATACTAAGAAATTATAGGTATGGTAGCTTCCCGTTGATTTCCACACCACAGAAGGAAGATTATATATATATATATATATTGCTTTGATACATTTTTATGTAGGTGTGTAGCCATGAAGGTATTTGTTTATATTATAATTTTTTATTTTTTCTTCATGGAAAAATAAAGCACGTATGGCCAAGCAGGCTCGTGCACAATGTAAATGCAAATGTATTTCCTTTCATTTGAATATCCATCCATAGTAATTCTGCCCGAGAGCAGGTCCTTCACTGCAATCATAGCATTTTCATGCTATGCTTTGCAGCTTTACTAGGGAATTGTATTGTGGTAGCATCCCGTTGCTTTCCACACCGGTGAAGGATGATGATGATAATGATAAGGATAATGATGATGGCCGTATGATTTCGGAGACCGTTTGGGCCTTAACTTTTTCCTGACACTTGTCTTAAAGGTGAGGAAAAACTCCGATAAAACCTCACCCAGAAAAACTGTCCCGACCGGGGATCAAACCCGGGCCCGCGGCGTGAGAAGGCAGCACGCTACCTCGAGACCACAGCAGTGGAAATATATATATATATATATATATATATATATACAGCAGAAATGGTAGTCGCAGAGCCAAGTGCATTAGAGGTTGAAATGGCGATTGGAAAATTGAAGATGTATAAAGCATCAGGTTCAGATGAGATCCCAGCAGAACTGATAAAATCAGGGGGAGAAAAATTGATGGACAAGATACGCTGGTTGCTTAGTATGATTTGGGAAAAAGAAGTTGTTCCAGATAAATGGAAGGAATCAATTATCGTACCAATTTATAAGAAAGGAGGTAAAACTCACTGCAACAACTACAGGGGCATCTCATTACTTTCAACTTCGTACAAAATTCTAACACATATATTAGTAAGCAGACTTACTCCCTATATTGATGACATCCTAAGACATCATTAATGTGCATTTAGAAGAAATAGGTCTACAACAGATCAGATTTTTAGTATAAGACAGATTTTAGAAAAGAAATGGGAATATAAAATACTGTACATCAACTGTATGTAGACTTCAAAAAAGCATATGATTCAATTAAGAGGGAGAAGTTATATAGTATCCTGCTGGAGTTCGGAATTCCTAAAAAGTTAGTTAGACTTATACGAATGTGTCTAAATGGCACAAAGAGTAGGCTACGTGTAGGCAAACAGTTATCGGACTCTTTTGAAATCCAGAATGGGTTGAAGCAAGGAGATGTACTATCTCCTCTACTATTTAATTTTGTACTAGAACATGCCATTAAATCTTTAGAGAATGAGGATGGCTTACAACTCAATGGTATTAATAAGCTGTTAGTTTATGCTGATGATGTAGTATTGTTGGCCGATAGCGAGGAGATACTAAAGGACAACACGCACACACTATTGAGTAACACTAAGAAATTAAGACTGGAAGTAAATATCAATCAAACTAAATATATGGTCACACGTAGAAATTCATTAAATAATGGATATGGACAGCTAATGACAAATGAGGGAAATTATGAGGAAGTTGCTGAATTCAAATACCTAGGAACAATAATCACAAATAGGAATGAGATGCACAAAGAAATTAAACATAGGCTCAATTCTGGAAATGCATGCTATTATGCATTGCAGAGACTTTTGTTGTCCCAACTCCTTTCAAAAAACGTTAAACTGAAAATATATAAAACTGTTATTCTACCAGTTATATTGTATGGGTGCGAAAAGTGGACTCTTACTTTAAGAGAGGAAAAGAGATTACAAGCATTTGAGAATAAAGTACTTAGGAGAATTTTTGGACCAAAGAGAGATGAACCGACGGGTCAATGGAGAAGACTATATAACAATGAACTACATGGTCTTTATAGGAAGCCGGATATAATAAGAACAGTTAAGTCTCGTAGACTGCGATGGGCAGGACATGTTGCACGTATGGGAAATGAAAGACTTGCATGGAAGCTTCTTGTAGGAAAGCCTGAAGGAAAACGCCCAGTTGGTAGAACAAGAATGAGGTGGGAAAATACCATTAACTATGATTTGAGGAATGATTGAAAGCATTAGCTCAGGATAGGGATGTATGGAGAGCTTATGTCCGTACGGTTTATGAACCTACGGGTTCGATAGTGCCTGTGAGTAAGTAAGTCAGTATATAAATTGCTTTCATACATTTTTATGTAGGTTGTAGCATTAGTGATTCCTAGAATTAAAATTAATTTGGATATTATTTGGGACCACACAATAAGCTATTGTTATACAGTGGTTAACGGTAACTCTAGGGTTGGCAGGTACATGTACCTAGCGAAGCCAAACTAATGTTTATTATAAAAGTGTAAATTTGATTGACGTTTTGAATATGTTTAAATTTGCAAATCAATACATTTTATTAAATGGAATACTTGAGCCAATTTTAAAACTTCCTTGGGAAATTAATATAAAAGGCCAAGAAATTTTATTGTTAACAGGAGTGTGACTAGTAGCTCATACACACACAGAGTGTGACTAGCAACTCCCATACGAGTACAGTGTGTAGCAAGTTGCTCTCATACGAACAAGAGTGTGGCCAGTTGCTCTCGTACGATCATAGAGTGGGGCAAGTATCTTCCTGGCGAAAACAGAGTGGGCTAGTTTACCATATAATGAGTATTCAGAGGAGCCTGTTTCTCCCATATTATTACTTAAAAGTGTGTATAAATCTATCGTACGTGAATATACTAGGGAAATCTAGCTTTGCTCAAGAAGCTACCAGATATTAATTCATTATTAATATTGTGTTTCACAAATAGTCTAACAAAATAAACCCTCTTTCAAATTTACACTACCTCATCTATTTTACTAATGCTTGCTGCAATGGGTACAACCAACGGTGTGGCCGGAACTATAGGTTAATCGCCATGTGATAGACAAAAATAAATCAGTAACAGAGTGATCGAGAAAACCAGGTGACAGTGACCAACACGACGCCGGATAAAGTGTGGATGAAAGGTGAAGGAACGAGAATTAGCTGCTGACGCTGAGCTGCGTGGAACCAGACGCAGAATGAATCAACTGAAGGCAGCGACATCAGTGGCTGAATAAGTAAAAAATGGGAAATAATATAAATAAAACAAAAGTTTTTTATGAGTAATGTGCAATAAAATGTAGCGTATGTGTTTAAAATCTATAGATGAAGCAAATGTTGTAAGAAAATGTATGTATAATTGGACATTCCATAAAAGTAAATGATACTCAGAAATCATAAGAAGTTGATTAGCCAAAAGTCAAAAGTTAGCAATGTGGAAAATATTAATTTAAATGAGTTCGCGCAAGGACACGATAGTATGGAATCTCCAATTACAAATGATGTAAGTGTAAATGAGGTTCATTGTGGAAGCTCCTAATCGGTAAACCAAGAAAGTAATAAAAATATCCAGAGTAATATTAATATAACTCGAGAATCGCCAATGCTAAATAGTTCCCAGATACATTTCGAATATCTGATACAAGTAATACGAACGGCAAATAAGTCATTGAAAGATGAATTAATTGGATCGATTGAGTAAGTAAGGACCGAAATGCAGCAAAACAACAAGGTAATTAGCGAGAAATTAAACATAGTTGTATAGAACATGACACCAAAAAATTAGTCAAGGTTGATAATGTAGTTCAGAACCTCAGTACGACAGTTAATAATTTAAAACACGAAAACGAAACTGTCCAATTTGTACTGGCTAATGAGTCTAGGGAACGAACGGAACAAATTGAAAAAATGCGGGAGAAATTAACGAGCAAAATAAAGTATCAAGAAAATAAAATAAAGTCAATAGAAAATAACCAAAAGGAATCCGAAATAACGGCAACTAATCACATTGAGGAGATAAAAAGAACCGTGGAGGGAAATAATGAACAGGTAAATAAAACATTATCCTGTTTAGGAGACGTAATGGGACAGGTACATGGTCTAGACAAAAATACTTACTTACTTACTTACTCACTGGCACTATCGAACCCGTAGGTTCATGGCCGCGCGGACATACGCTCTCCATACATCCCTATCCAGAGCTAATGCTTTCCAATCATTCCCTGTATAATCTACTTCCTTCAAATCATAGTTAATGTTATTCTCCCACCTCATTCTTGGTCTACCAACTGGGCGTTTTCCCTCTGGCTTTCCTACAAGAAGCTTCCATGCACGTCTTTCATTCCCCATACGTGCAACATGTCCTGCCCATCGCAGTCTACGAGACTTAACTGTTCTTATTATATCTGGCTTCCTATAAAGACCATGTAGTTCATTGTTATGTAGTCTTCTCCATTCACCTGTCTGTTCATCTCTCTTTGGTCCAAAAATTTTCCTAAGAACTTTATTCTCAAATACTCGTAATCTCCTTTCCTCCCTTAAAGTAAGAGTCCATGTTTCGCACCCATATAATATAACTGGTAGAATAATAGTTTTATATATTTTCAGTTTAACGTTTTTTGAAAGGAGTTGGGACATCAAGAATCTCTGCAATGCATAATAGCACGCATTTCCAGAATTGAGCCTATGTTTAATTTCTTTGTGCATCTCATTCCTATTTGTGATTATTGTTCCTAGGTATTTGAATTCAGCCACTTCCTCAAAATTTCCCTCATTTGTCATTAGCTGTCCATTTCCATTATATAATGAATTTCTACGTGTGACCATATATTTAGTTTTATTGATATTTACTTCCAGTCCTAATTTCTTAGTGTTACTCAATAGTGTGTGCGTGTTGTCCTTTAGTATCTCCTCGCTATCGGCCAATAATACTACATCATCAGCATAAACTAACAGCTTATTAATACCATTGAGTTGTAAGCCTTCCTCATTCTCTAAAGATTTCATGGCATGCTCTAGTACAAAATTAAATAGTAGAGGAGATAGTGCATCTCCTTGCTTCAACCCATTCTGGATTTCAAAAGTGTCCGAAAACTGTTTGCCTACACGCACCCTACTCTTTGTGCCATTTAGACACATTCGTATAAGTCTAACTAACTTTTTAGGAATTCCGAACTCCAGCAGGATACTATATAACTTCTCCCTCTTAATTGAATCATATGCTTTTTTGAAGTCTACATATAGTTGATGTACAGTACCATTATATTCCCATTTCTTTTCTAAAATCTGTCTTATACTAAAAATCTGATCTGTTGTAGACCTGTTTCTTCTAAATGCACATTGATGATCTCCTAGAATGTCATCAATATAGGGAGTAAGTCTGCTTACTAATATATTTGTTAGAATTTTGTACGAAGTTGAAAGTAATGAGATGCCCCTGTAGTTGTTGCAATCAGTTTTATCTCCTTTCTTATAAATTGGTACGATAATTGATTCCTTCCATTCATCTGGAAGAGCTTCTTTTTCCCAAATCATACTAAGCAACCAGCGTATCTTGTCCATCAATTTTTCTCCCCCTGATTTTATCAGTTCTGCTGGGATCTCATCTGAACCTGATGCTTTATACATCTTCAATTTTTCAATCGCCATTTCAACCTCTAATGCACTTGGCTCTGCGACTAGCATTTCTGCTGTCTGTAAATTATCCTCCTCAATGTCCTGTTCTGTATGTACATTTAATAGCTGATTAAAGTAACTTTTCCATCTATTTAATATACTCCTGGAATCTGCAATCATATCCCCATTTTCATTCCGAATTATGTTTGTTCTAGCCTGAAACCCTTTCTTCTCTATACTAATTCCCTGATATAATTCTCTAATGTTCCTATTTTTTGCATTCATTTCAAGATCATTAATCTTCTCTCTCAAATATTCCCTCTTTTTACTCTTTAGTAACTTGGTGGTTTCCCGTCTAACACTACCCAATTGCTCTAAATTTACCTCATTTGGCTCGTGTAACCATTTCATTTTTGCTAGCTTTCTTTTCTTTACAATGTCGGCACATTCCTCATCAAACCATTTCTTGTTTTGCCTCTTTTTTAAACAACCAATGCTTTCTGATGCTGACAATTTAATAGTATCTCTTATAGCCTCCCATTCTTTATTTATATCAGTTTCTTCTTCGTTTGCCACATTGTCATCTGAAGATTCCAGTACTTCAAATCTATTAGCAATTTTGATTTGGTATTCTTGCCGCATTTCATCATTTTTCAAGTTTTTTAATTCAAATTTTACAGAATCATCTTTAGCGTTTGTTCCTCTCATAAGCGATAGCCGTTGTCTGATTTTCACTCTGACCAGATGATGATCCGAATTGCAGTCTGTCCCTCTAACTGATCTAACATCGATGATGCTACTGTGCCAGCGTTTATCCACTAATACATGATCTATCTGGTTCCGAGTTTCTCCATCTGGAGACGTCCAGGTGTATTTATGAATATCCTTATGCTGAAATGTTGTGCTCTTAACAATGAGATTCTTTGATGTGGCAAATGTGACTAATCTAACCCCATTGTCGTTACTATCTTCATGAAGACTGAATTTGCCTATTGTTGGTTTGAATATATCTTCCCGCCCCACTTTTGCATTAAAATCTCCTAAGACAATTTTCATATGATATCGTGAAAGGCTATCAAATAAGCATTCTAATTCTTCATAGAACTCATCCTTGATCTTGTCATCTTTATCTTCTGTGGGGGCATGTACATTTACAATTATAAAATCATGTCGTTTACCCTTTAGAATTATGTATGATATCCTATCACTAACAAACTTAATATCTCGGATAGCGGATAGGATCCTCCTTCTGACTAAAAAACCCGTTCCAAATGCAGGTCTTTCTGCACCCCCGTAGTATAATGCAAAGCTTCCTGATTCCTGACTACCTTCTCCTGGCCACCTAACTTCCTGTAAAGCGACTATATCCAAGGGCGATTTATCTAATTCCCGCGTTAATATCTCTAGTGCCCCGCTATTGTATAAAGTCCTAACATTCCATGTTCCTAGGAACATGTCCCTGTGTTTGAGCCTTTGGCATGAGTTCCCTGAAGTAGTCCCCGCCCGGAGATCCGAATGGGGGACTATTTGACCTCCGGAAAATTTTACCCCAGTTGAACCCATGTCCGCATTTCTTGACGGTTGTATATTACGGTGAAAGATCGTCACTCTTTCGCCCAAGGTACTTTTTTCGTCTGGCTTATCACCTTCGACCAGTCCGGCATGGGTAACCCTATCGGCAGCAATGCTACAGCCGGCATAGCTCTCAGGATCATTTAAGCACGCAAGCCACTCCACCACGACAAGGTAAAGATACCATGGAGGGAACCCCTAAGAATATACGAATGTTAAATCCGGCAGTTCAGTCCACTAGTGATATAGCAGAAAGAAGTGTAGGCCTATGTACAGGTCACACGATGGCCCAGTTCCAGTCATATCTGTTGGATATACCATTGCCCAAAGATGACCCCAAAGACGATGAAA
Organism: Diploptera punctata; assembly: GCA_030220185.1. Lineage (NCBI taxonomy): Eukaryota > Metazoa > Arthropoda > Insecta > Blattodea > Blaberidae > Diploptera > Diploptera punctata. The sequence goes on along the minus strand of JASPKZ010005273.1, from coordinate 100,174 downwards.
ACCCTATACAATTTTTAGAAGAGTTGGACAATTATTTGAAAATTAAAAGTATCCCGACTCACTATTATATGTATGTAATCCGTAAGTGTTTGGTAAATCATGCGCTTAGTTGGGGACAAGTGACCCTTACAAGTGACACAGATTATGAAACCTTTAAACACGCGTTCCGTAACAAATTTTTTAATGCACAACGGAAGATGAGAATTCGTAATGAATTGCGCAATGATATATTCAGAGGAGATAACGGCGTTACATTCTCGAGAATATCCTGACGCTAGCGAAAAAGGCAAAACTGTTATCGCCCCCACCATTAGAGGCTGAGTTAATACAGATGCGATAAATCATTACCCACCAAGCCTAATAATTTCAAGAATAAGTGACATAAATCATATGCTAGAGTTACTTCTAACTTTAGAACCTATATATGTAAATACGGGGGTAAATTATAGAGGAACGGAAGGAAATGGTACCGATGGGAAGAATTTTAGTGTAGATGGAACCCTAGTAAAAATTTAAAAGTGGACGTAGAGGCAGGTAGCTACGTCAAGGATAATTACAATTCCATGGAGAATAGATACGATTCTAGGAACGACAGGTATCATAAAATAAATGAAAACAGGAACTGTAACCAGAATAGACAAATTGAATAGAGACAGTCCAATAATAATGCAAATAGGGTAATACATATGTGTAGTATAGGCGGGGATGCTAAAGTATAGCATAGGCCCTTACTAAATGGTAGAATTTAAGAAATAGATATGTGCCTTATTGCGACACAGATCTAGAATGATCGGAGAAGTGACCATAGTTACGATAATTACGCAAGCATAAATAATCGTAATTCCCATTTTAATTCTCAAGGAACTAAGACATGACGAATTGATATCAATCTAATGACACACGGGGCAAAATTTGAATTCAGGATCCATTATAGAAAGACCCGGAAATAGTTATCGAGAAATATAGCACGCACAAATTCAAAATATTTATTTAAACAAAAGCCTGGGCGTATTCCACCTTCAAACACTACGTCCTTATAAAGAATTGGGATAAAAGTGCTCGGTTGGATACGTACTCGCAAAGAATCGCATTGTGTGAATGTAACAGCAAGATGTATGTTTTTAAGTGTCCAATGATACAGCAATTGAATAAAGTGTAAAAGAAAGTGTTGGAGACAGATTTTACTTTGTATGGGGTCCTTCCCATGAAATGCCATAATTTTAGTTTTGTTAATTGATATTTCCATATTAAATTTGGCACCTATTTTTTATAAATTATAAATTGATCGTTGCAAATCATTTTCTGGAAAGTGCCAGAAGAGCTAAATCGCCTGCAAAAAGAATAGCATCGAGTTGTGTTTTCCTCCATTCATTTATTAATTTATTCATGTATATAATGAAAAGCACCGGTGAAAGTCTTACTCCAGTGTTGATCTTTTCCCAAGAAGATGATTTGCCATCTTGTTTAACAGAGATTTCATTATCTTTATAGATGTTGAAGATATCAGTAATAAATTGTTGTGGAACGTTATCATCAGCTAAAATTTGTAGTAATATATTTCTGTCTACTTTGTCTCTATCTGGGATGAAAAGGATATCCCTGAAAAAGTTACTAGTTATAATAAAAGTTTAGGAATTATTAATCAAGTTATGAAACCATCCCTTGTACAAAAAAAAAACACCAGATTACGTTTATATAACACTTTGGCTAGACCAGTGTTGACGTATGGTAGTGAAGCACGTACACTAAAAAAACAACATGAAAGCGGAATAATGGCTTGTGAAATGAGATTCATGCGCAGAACAGCGGGTTATACCAGATGGGATCGGAAAAGGAACACTGATATCTTAAAAGAATTGAAGACTACGCCAATTTTGGAATATATTAAACAGTACCAACTAAATTGGAAACACCATCTTGAAAGAATGAGTTCAAATCGGATCCCCAAAGCTGTTTATAATTATATACCAAGAGGACGAAGATCACTGGGTCGTCCTATGAAACGCTGGAGGGAAAATTTTCTATAGGATCGTAACAGGCCTTGGCCTAATGCTTGGAAGGAAGAAGAAGAAGAAAAGAAGAAAGTGTTGGAATAAACGGTAATACGTGTGTCTAGAAACGTAAAGTGCAAAATTAAAATTTATACGCAGAAAAGGACTATTATGTATTATTACTATAAGGGTTTATAATAGGGCCTATGTATTTAAGCATTAAGAATTGTAAACGATTGTGAACAAAATATGTGCTTAAGTGTATTGAAAGTAGTATGTACCATGTTTTCAAACAATGATCAGAAAGTGGACGTTGAATTAAAATAAGAAAATATTCTCAATTTTATGTCTTTGGATTCAATAGGCATTATGTAGCATTAGTAATTCCTAGAATTAAAATTAATTTGGTTATTATTTGGGACCACACAATAAGCTATTGTTATACAGTGGTTAACGGCAACTCAAGTGTTGACAGGTACATGTACCTAGCGAAGCGAAACTAATATTTATTATAAAAGTATATATTTGATTGACGTGTTGAATATGTTCAAATTTGCAAAACAATAAATCAATAAATGTTGTTAAAAGGAATACTTTAGCCAATTTTTAAACTTCCTTGGGAAGTTAATATAAAAGGCCAAGAAATTTTATTGTTAACAGAGTGTGGCTAGTAGCTCATACACACACAGAGTGTGACTAGCAACTCCCATACGAGTACCTACAGTGTGTGGCCAGTTGCTCTCATACGAACAGGAGTGTGGCCTGTTGCTCTCGTACGATCATAGAGTGGGGCCAGTAGCTCCCTGACGAAAACAGAGTGGGCTAGTTTACCATATTACGAGTATTCAGAGGAGCCTGTTGCGTCCATATTATTACCTAAAAGTGTGAATCAATCTACCGTACGTAAAATATACTAGGGAAGTCTAGATTTGCTCAAGTAACCTTCAAGATATTATTAATTTGTTGTGTATTGTGTTGTTCATAAGGGTTTAGCAAAATAAACCCTTTTTAATTAACTACACAACTCATTGTTACTGATTATGGAATTCCTTGTCCTTCACACCAGTAGAACACAGAAAGAAGCTTAATCTAAAATACGCCCTGAAGAGACGCTCGTGCCTCACAATAGCTCGCTACAAGGTGTGTAGCCATGAAGGTATTTGTTTATATTATGATTATTTTTATTTTTATATTCATGTAAAAATAAAGTACGTACGACCAAGCAGACTCGTGCACAATGTAAATGCAAATGTATTTCCTTTCTTTTGAATATAAGGCAATAAATTTAATTTCATATATATATATATATATATATATATATATACACACACGAGTAAGCCATTGGCATCGTGGAACAGATTCCGCGCTCAGGTGATTAACGTAGTGGTGAAGTAGTTAAACTCTAAAGCATTAGTTGAACTAAAAGCGATCAAAGCAAATGGATCAGTTGAATAATAATGCATTGTATCAAGTTCACACGTGAAGTATCCGCATAGATCTTCAATTCACAGCTTCTCCTCTCATCAATTATAAGCAACCGCGGTTGGGCTTTACGGGAGAATATATTTACTTAGGCAATTGATGTCAAATTTAATGTAATTAATGTTGTTAGCGAATTATATTAAAACATTTATCCTTAAAATTAACCATTGTGAAATTTTTTTAACGTAATATGAAATAAATGAGCGGAAATATATATTTATGTTGTTGTTACCGTCTGCCATATTGAATTTCCATAGAAAAACTTATGGAAAGGTAACCGCACTATACGAACACATGAAAAAAGTTGAGAAACGGAAAAGGGACCCAAACTATTTAGGCCTAAGATAACTTAAAAACTAACCTAACATTATTAAAGTAATCTAACCTGACAACTAAATTGCGAAATTTGTAATGTAATTTATAACAATACATGTACAATAACCTAAAACTAACGTAACTTATTTAAATTACTCTAATCTGTAAAAGTAATAAACATAATGGCATTTGGACATTATTAAATGACAAGAATGTAAATAAATTATATTATAACTATAATAACATAAAGGCTAACCTAACCTTATTAAATTACTCTAATAATAATATAATAATAATAATAATAATAATAATAATAATACTTTATTTATTCTGGCAGAGTTAAGGCCATAAGGCCCTCTCTTCCACTCAACCAGCACAAATACAAATAAATATTCGACAAATATAGATATACACTATACTAATTATAAACAGTTAAAGATACATGATGTTGAGTGATTCCGGGTTCTGTGGCCGTGGTCCATAGTTGGTGTTGATACCAGACGTTTCGCCCTCAACTGCGGAGGGCATCTTCAGTGGCGAGTGCTTCTAGGCGTGTTTCCTGGTCGGAAGCTCTACTTAGAGTGAACGCTGCGGGTGTTGTATTGATACTAGTGGTGGGAGCAGGGTGAGCGGGCGTGGCTCTTGCTGATTGGCTAATGGTCGTCTCCTTGTTGTCCCTAGTGTTGATGCATTTATTTTCTAGTGTACGGTACCAGGCCTTAGACAGTTTAATACCTTCCTCTTTTCTGTTAATATTTTCCATAGAAATACACAAGCATAAGGAAAATATTAACAGAAAAGAGGAAGGTATTAAAACTGTCTAAGGCCTGGTACCGTACACTAGAAAATAAATGCATCAACACTAGGGACAACAAGGAGACGACCATTAGCCAATCAGCAAGAGCCACGCCCGCTCACCCTGCTCCCACCACTAGTATCAATACAACACCCGCAGCGTTCACTCTAAGTAGAGCTTCCGACCAGGAAACACGCCTAGAAGCACTCGCCACTGAAGATGCCCTCCGCAGTTGAGGGCGAAACGTCTGGTATCAACACCAACTATGGACCACGGCCACAGAACCCGGAATCACTCAACATCATGATTACCGGCCGTGAAAGCCTGCATTCAACAGTTAAAGATACAATAAATGTAGCAATGTAAATGTCATGTACAAACAACATTTTATAGGGTAATAACAATAATGATACGATAATAGTAATAATAATAATAATAATAATAATAATAATAATAATAATAATAAAAATAATAATAATAATATGATACATTAACATGTAAAAGTAATAAATAGTAAATATATACGTAAATCTTTGATCGAACGGTATTTATTTTTGTTTCATGCTGTTAAATTCGGACACAAATCTTTGTTACCGGCAGAAAAGCTCTGTTATCGATAGTGCTCGTTGTTGAAACCAGTCATTATCAACAGATATGCGCTTTAATCGACAGAGCTGTTATAACCATAGCTAGTAGTGTGGCCATGCCTTCTTTCTTCTTTAATTGCCGAGTTATTGCAGTGGTTCGGACAGGAAATGGTTACACTTTTATTTTCATATTTACGAGTGAAATGAGATAAAGGTAATTAAATTTCAGAGCTAAATACAATTAATGTAAAGTTTTATAGATATTTATTGCATTTAAGTTGTGTTTAAGTGGGTAAATAAATATATTGTAAGTTACCTCCACCCCGACACTCACTCTACATAAAGTGAATCAACTTCAAGACAATTACGTCTTGAGAGACTGTCAACAGATCATAGCGCCGAAGCAGAGGAATTTGATGTCGTCGCCATATTATAAAAAGATATCTTCTCATGAAATTTCGGTTTTATATAACTGTTAATTTATATGTACCTATATATATATATATAGCCTATATATATATATATATATATATATATATATTTATATTTTTTTTTTATTCCATACCTTCACTGTATTAATAACTGCATACGTAACTTCAATTACCCACGTTTTTTACAACCTAGAACTCTACATTTGCATCCGTAAAAATGTAACAAATATGTTTGTCTTTATTCTTCTCTGTAGGAGGGCACATTATTATTATTATTATTATTATTATTATTATTATTAACATTATTATTATTATGGAATTGTTTGGCCACGTAAAGAGAATGTCAGAAGACAAGATGCTTAAGATTATATAAATTTTGAAGCGATGGGCAACGGAAGAAAGGGAAAACATAAAGAACAGTGGGTAAAAGGACTGGATAGGGGTATAGTATCGAGAGATTAACAGAGAGTGAAGCAGAGAATACGGATGTATTGAGGAATAAAATTTACAATGGATTGAAGGAAAACTACGTATTGTATAGAAATTCCTAATACTTTATTATTATTATGATTATTATTATTTTGTATTTGTTAAGAAAAGCAACTTTTTGCACGATAGTGCGTTTACAGCAATGGTGACCATGATTGAATGTTCGACTTCCTACATTTCGGGATTGCCAACTATACTGTAATATAACATTTACACCCACGTGCGGGAAGTAAAACCACTTCCCTCTATGTATACCACGTACAATGTATATACAAACAATATCCAAAAGTTATTCTTAATTGACATTATACGAAGCAAATCACTGCATTTTAAATTAACTGAACTTTATTTGAAACAACATAAGACAATAAATACGTATGTTCGGCCATTTTATCAATAATAACGGTTTCCTCTACTTTCAACTAATAAACATTGCCCACACTGTTAATGTTACTAAATTGTTTATAATGAACGCACATATTTCCAACAAGTATGTTATTATTTTACTACTATTTATTATTTTCAAAATACCATCGCGCAAAACAAAATATAATATTCAACGCACGAAGTGTTTTACAGAATTTTGGAAATGAAAAACCTCGCTATATTTCGGTATTTATACATGCTCCTCTATTCTGTAAATACCAATTCCCAATATCGCATCGTGTGCATTCGCGAGTAAGCAAGAGCATCACTGGTCGAGAAGTGTGCAGCCGTAAATTCAGAGACAACTAGTCACTCTTAAGAAACATTAAACTGTTATTTGACATCGTTCAGTACCCTATGTTCTTGAATACTTATTCACTAGGTGTATTCTTACAATATTGCGATCCTTTGGCAATAAATAATAAGATCTGTTTGGAGTTATGAACAAATGAAACATAACAAATGTTTCTCATTTGTTTTCAAACATCGCCGTTTACATCATCATCATCATCTTCAAGGTATGGACCTGTTGGCCCGTTCCACTCCCCGGCGCACTACATGCCGCAGGCGCAGGTCGTCCTTCCAACGACGTTTTGGACTTCCTACATTTCTTCGGCCTAGAGGCCTATAATGAAGCAGCTGTTTTGATAAACGATTATTTGGCATTCTTTGTATATGTTCAAACCAATTACATTTGTTTGTGTGTATTTTCTCGTTTATATTATAGATTGGTAATTCATCTCTGATATCTTGACTTCTCGTTTGATCTCTTAGAGATACACCTGCAACTGTTCTGAGAAAACTCATTTCTATTGTCTCAATTTTATTTTTATCAGAGATCGTTAAAGGCCAAGTCTCAGACCCGTATGTTAATGTTGGAACGACTACTGTTTTGTAAGCCGTTTACATTAAATATATAAATATTTTAAAATAACTATATTTAAATATTGATTTGTGAGTAAACACCTTAAGTTTATTAATTAAATATTCCTAACAAATGCCACTCTTTATTTCCATATACTCTAGATAAATTCACTCCACTTCCAGACATCGTAAATTTATCGAAAATTTGGAAATCACTCTTGGCATTACTTATGATAATGTGTGATGGTAATAATTTGAACTAGTGCAAATAAATAAATAAATTTAAAAATAGCATAAGAGTAATGAAATAAATGTACATTATTTTGTGCAGTCACGGGTGAAAATTTTCGACCTCTTTTTTTGTGATCGGTTTCATTATAATTCGCATGGTATTTAGAATAACATCTCTGAATATTCAACTTTCTCACGTCAGTAAGATCTTTCAGACATACAAAATACGGAGGATTGTTTCCGATCTCTGAGAACGAATTGCCAAATAGATTGTCATGTTGGAGTGTGCGTCATCAGGAGAGGAGCGTGCGAGGAGATCAAACCAGTCAGTGCGCTGCACCTGTTACATTCGCATGAGGTTTGCTCTCATAATGCCTAAGAAGATAGACCCGTTTTGGGAAGGGTACATTACTGCCTTTTCCGACGCTAATTACAGTTATTCCGCAATTATTGAGGCATGCAAAAATGTAATTTTGTGGTGTCAAAGTGTGGAATTAGCTCAATGCTTAATAAAAAGAGAAAGGGTCGCTTGAGATTAATTCCAAAAGGAAAAAATGGGCAAATACACGACCTGCTACTACCCGCACCCCAGATGTAATCAGAAAGGTCAAGGTCCTTATCTCTGGTGGCAACCCTGCACACAAAGCGTGATTGGGAACAGATTGGGAATATCCCTTAATACTGTAAACACGATAATAAACAAAGATTTAAACATGGAGAAGCGACACAAAAGCAGGGTTCATCAATCGTTGCCATGTCACATTACCGAATGCCGCACCAACAGCAGGAAACTATGAAAAGCACCTGGCAGGAGAAAAATGGAAATTTTTGGTCCCACTTGATAAAGCATATGTGTATCTAGGAGACTGCAACGAACCCCTGCCAATTTACTGTAGAGATAGGAGTGAAAAAAATGTTCAAACGTGGTATGCCGAATGCAGAGAAAGTTTCTCCAAGGGATTTATGGTCATCGCGGGATATTGCTACAATGAAAAACTGATCATTCGTAGAGTAGCTAAAAAGGCCAAAATCAACTCCCAGTACTACCAGAAAGAAGTTCTCACCCCAATTTACCGGACTGAAATCCCAGCTCTCTATGGTACAGACAAAAACCAAGTATGCGTGCACCAAGACAAGACCTCCAGTCACACTTCGGGTTCAACCCTGACATTCCTGAAGAAATGGAGCAAAAAACTGGAATACATGCTATTCCATTCAACAACATCCCAGTGAAGCCTCCCGATGCATCACCGATGGACTTTGTGTCTTTGGACTCTTCAAAAGGCCACTGGGAAACAGGCGTCCTCGAACAATAGACGGTCTCTGGAAAGCATGTAAAGAGGAGTGGGAATATGTAGATATGCCTGTGCTGCGTAAGAGTCTTCTGCAGTGGAAACTCCGATGCCGAGCCATACCTCAGGTGAAGAGCCATCAAATAGAGCATGCTCGATGGTGGAGACACGGCTTACCTTAAGGTAAAACTTAAAAATCATTTGTTATCAGATATCAGAAATAACCCTCCGTACTTTGCCTTTCCTTCGTATTCAGTAAAGAAGTATACATATTCTTATTGCCGATTAAAGTAAACTATTAGGGATGAGGAACGCCGTTTTAAATTTGCTGCATGTTCCGGCATTATTACACCGAGAATCCTAGGAAACTGACCTTAGTTTGAACAACAAAGCCCAAACGTTAAGGTGCCTCCGCGTCCTAAACCTCCCTCCTCTTTATTCTTTATTGTGTATTTGAGTGTTCTGCTATTCCATCGTGCAAACGTGCAGAGAAGAGTGCTCTTGCGCAAACAGCATGAGTTCGTCACCGCTGAGCTAGTTAGGTTAACAAACGACGATAACTAGTATTGTGCAAAGACATTCTATATATTAATTTAACATTATAACAATTTTTACTCACTAACGTTTGGATATTATTTAGCCAGCGAACTTTAGCCCTTCTAAGTTTTGTGGGGATTTCTTACCAAAGTTGAGGTCGAGAGTGACATCGAACCCAATTCTCCGTGATCACTCCATTTATCCACTTCAATATATGCCCTGCACTCAAGTCTTTGAGAATACTGTAAGAAAACTATCCCGCTATAGTATTGTTATGTTATGGTAATAATAATATTATTAATAATAATAATATAATAATAATAATAATAATAATAATAACAATAACAATAACAATTCCTATTCAGATTTTCTCTAAAATAGAGTGGTTTTTCTACAGTCCATTTAAAATTATAGTCCTCCATACATCCCTATTCTCTGTATCACTTTCTGTTGATCCTCCCGACACCAGATTCCTAAGCACTCCTTGAACCCATTGAACTTTCGGTCTCAACTCTCTTCTGTTGCCATGTGATTCAAAATTTAATATTACCTCTAGATATCCTGTCATCTGATATCCTATATACGCGATCTAATCATTTCAGTCTTATTCCTTCAATAACTTGTAGATCATATTTTTGAACATCCATTGGTTTTAGTATCTGATTTTAGTATTCGTAATAATAAAATTATAATATATAATTATACACCTTGGGGGTCCATCTCCTTAACGTTTTAGACTATTAATAACTCTAGGCCTTTCGGAATTATCCCCATCATCAGCAGAAATATGCAGATACATTGTCATTGATGAAGGATGAAGTACTGCATTCCTAATTTTGTCTCTCCTTAAATTTCTGAGAATCCCTCCTCCAGAAGTTAATCACTATCACCGATAATTTATGTGCTTGCTTTCTGATTAATGCCCACTTCATTCAATAATATACTCTCCACCAACGAACTATAAATAAGTTCGTTAGTTTTGTTCAGAATGTTTCCACTCCACAGCACCGAATTCAACATTCCAGTTGTTTTCGTGTATTATTATTATTATTATTATTATTATTATTATTATTACTATTATTATTATTATTTCTTATTTTTCGTCAATATATAATTTTGCTAGTATATATTTATCATTCTGCAGCCCTTATGATGTGGGGACACGCTGTAGTGAAGTTGTTTAAGGCAATAGGGTACAGGTCAGAGATCGGCAATTCGAATCCTGGTGCATTCAGAATTTTTAATTTGACCTAAACTCTCATGCAGGATTATTCTCCTGGGATCGATTCAAACTCAAACGTAAATGATTACCGGACGCATATTCTGGTGGTAAGGGCTGCAGTTACACGGAGCTGATATCCGGGCTGATATGTCATACCTATTTTCAAATAGGTAGTAGTTTTTATATTCTGCTACTCCAAGGGTTTTCTTAAGTTACTAGTGGGATCACTTTATCTTCACTTCAGCTGCTAACATGCAGGCCTATTTTTCGACTTGTATATTTCAAATTAATAATTACATTAATGTGTGAAATTATTATTCATTGGTTTAATGATCATAATTACTTTATAAAAAGAAAATTTAAATTGACAAGGGAACCGTTAACCATTGCATGCCGAAACCCACCTTGAAATTTCTTCCAGCAAAGCGTTGTGATATACCAAGACACAATTCAAAATAAATTATCTGCCGCTTTAACTGCAAGACACTGAAATCAAAGCCAGAATTCAACAATGGTGAACCCATTATTCGAAACAGATAGACGGCACTGCTTGAATATAGTGGAAGGGTGTGAGGCGGGTGCGACGCGGACGGCAGGTTGTGAGGGGTATCCAATCCACGAATCCAGAATTTGGATAATATACAGACAGGGCTATTCAGAAAGAATGAACAGACTTCAAACATTTATTTCTTTCAAGCTACAAAATACAGAAACACAATTCCAACGTTCCTGGAAAGAGTAAAGTTTGAAGTTCCGATCACGGCCGCATTGCGCGCTGTTGCTTGTCATGTTGATTGTATCAAAATGGCGATACAATAGGACTTTGGATTGGAAGAGGCGAAGCAGAAAATCAACTTCATCGCCGGTGGCCTCCCAGGTCATCAGACCTAACACCGTGTGAATTTTATGTGTGGGAATACGTAAAGGACCGCGTTTTTATTCCCCCTTTGCTTGACACTCTTGAAAACCTTCGACATCGAATTGTTGAAGCTGTGAATTCGACAACTAGAGACCAACTGATCCGTGTATATCAAGTAATGAGCCACTGTTTTGATATTTGTCGTATAACACATGGTGCTCATATTGAATGCATAAAAGAGTGAAATTTTAACTTTTCTGTTTCCAGGAATGTTCGAATTATGTTTCTATATTTGTAATTTTGAATAAATAAATGTTTTGAAATATGTTCCTTCTTTCTGAATAGCCCTCTACCGGATTTGTAGTTTATATGATATATTTGGCGCTGGATTTTAATCCCTTGCAGTTAAAAGCGACAGATATTTTTTTGGACATATCCTTGATACAACAAAATTTTCCTCTGGGAGAAATATCAAGGTAGGTTTCAGCACAGAATGGTAGACATTTTTCTTGTGAATAGTCAATGTAGAATTACGAATTTATTTTATTTAATAGAGGTTCGCTATTTCTGTATGAAGGTTGGAAAAAATAAATCTGCCAGTGTGTGGAAAAACTGCCCCGAAAACAGATATACATGGTTTGAACATTTTATTAAAATTCACAGTTTGTTAAAAATAAAATCGAAGAAAAATAGTTTTATTATTGAGGATCAATCCCTTTCTTGTTACAGTTCGGCCGTTGTGGGTTCGCCTGAAGGGAGATAATCATCCTCTGTCTGCAGACAGTACATACGAACTGGATTGTGAGGCCGTGGGGGCGAGACCGCCGCCTGTCATGACCTGGTGGAAGGGCAGCATTCCCCTGCGCAATACGCGAGAGACGGTATGTAATATTTATATTTTTATATTTTTAAATTGCACGTTCATCTATGGTCTATCCATTAATTAAACAAATACAAATTTTAGTAAATTTCGAAAAAACGAAGCTATTGGTTGTGCTATAATGAAAATATTGTTTTACATAATTTTGTAAATCCTGTCCACTGGACACTGAAAATGATCATGACAGAACTTGTTATATGGATTATATAAAACCATATATTTCAATGTGTACTTTTTAAATACTTGTTTTGAGGTGAATATCTATTGTCCCATCACCATGGATATTGTGAAAATAAAACAGCAATTGGGTACATGGTTTACTAAGAATGGAAATATGGAAACACTTTTTCATTCCCACAATGTCACAATGTTCATATACGTGAGAATTCGCCTCATAATCAGAAATTTAAGAAACAGACTTCGTACAATATCCTTCTAAACTATCTATATAGTCTATATATTTTTTCTAGACGTAAAACCATATTTATAATAAGTGTGTGTATGTGTGGGCGTACTTGTGTATATGTACTATTATACATTACAGGAACTTTTGTCCTCCCAGCATCTCTAAAAACAAACGTTAAACTGAAGATATATAAAAGAGCAATTCCATATGTAACTGACTGACATTTATGTACACTTTTGCAGCAAAATGCTTACATAAATATTAAAATTGATTGAAATTAGGGGTGTTTTCTATTTGATATGATAGAGGAAAATGTGTGATTAAAACTGTAAATAAATATACATCTTCTGAACAAAACAATATTATTTACTATCTATCAAAATATGTGTGACTGACTGACTGACATAAAAGTCAACTCTTCATGCAGCTTAACATGTTCATGAACATCATTCCCTTAAATGTCAGTCCTAATTCAATTTTCCAAAATACCGTTTGGAGGGCACATTTCAAGTTATATTCTAAACAAAAAGCGAAACCTAATAACAATTAAGGCCGGAGTTATGACCTAATATGTGATGTGTGACTGACTGACTATATTCTGTGACTGACTGACATATCTGAATTTCATTTAGAATTTAAAAATGCAAATATTACACAAATGTAACAAAATACAATGAAATTAGACAAACAGCTTCGGTAATATATATTAATAAAGAACTACAAATAATTCATCAATTCTACAAAAAATGTTAAATTTAAATTTGCTGTAAAATTTATATTAATTTATATATATATATATATATATATATATTAATGTATGTATGTATGTATGTATGTATGTATGTATGTATGTATGTATGTATGTATGTATGTTGTATGTATGTATGTATGTATGTATGTATGTATGTATGTATGTATGTATGTATGTATGTATGTATGTATGTATGTATGTATGTATGTATGTATGTATGTATGTATGTATGTATGTATGTATGTATGTATGTATGTATGTATGTATGTATGTATGTATGTATGTATGTATGTATGTATGATGATGTATGATATGTCTGTATGTATGTATGTATGTATGTATGTAGGTACGTATGTATGTCTGTCATGTATGTAGGTATGTATGTATGTATTGATTTATGTAGGTATGTATGTATGTATGTAATTATGTATGTATGTATGTATGTATGTATGTATGTATGTTGTATGATATGTATGTATGTAGTATAGTATGTTGTATGTAGGTAGGATATGTGTATGCTATGTATGTGTGTATGTATGATATGGTACGGATGTATGTATGTATGTATGTATGTATGTATGTATGTATGTATGTCATGGATTGTATGTATCGGGTATGTACTGTATTTTTCGTATGTATGTATGTATGTATGCTATGTATGTCTGTATGTATGTATGTATGTATCTGTAGGTATGTATGTTGTATGTAGTATGTATGTATGTATGTATGTATGTATGTATGTATGTATGTATGTATGTATGTATGTATGTATGTCGAGTATGTATGTATGTATGTATGTATGTATGTATGGTATGTATGTATGTAGGTATGTAGGTATGTATGTATGTATGTATGGATGTATGTATGTATGTAATGTATGTATGTATGTATGATGTATGTAGGTATGTATGTCATGTATGTATGTAGGTATGATGTCTATGTATGTATAGGATGTATGTATGAGATGGATGTATGGATGTATGTATGTATGTATGATGTATGGATGTAGTATGTATGTATGTATGTATGTATGTATGGTTATGTATGATGTATGTATGTATGTAGTATGTATGTATGTATGTATGGATGTATGATATGTATGTAGGTATGTATGATATAGTATGTATGTATGTATGTATGTATTTTTGGTTTGAGTTTTTTTGGGGTATGTATGTATTGTATGTATGTATGTATGTTATGTGATGTATGTATGACTATGCACGTATGTATGTATGTATGTATGTATGTATGTATGTATGTATGTATGTATGTATGTATGTATGTTGTATGTATGTATGTATATAGTATGTATGTATGGTATGAGTATGTATGTATGTATGTATGTATGTATGTATGTATGTATGTATGTATGTATGTATGTATGTAGTGTATGTATGTATGTATGTATGTTGTATGTATGTATGTATGTATGTATGTATGTATGTATGTATGTATGTATGTATGTATGTATGCATGTATGTATGTATGGCATGTATGTATGTATGTAGTATGTATGTATGTATGTATGTATGTATGTATGTATGTATGTATTGTATGTATGTATGTATGTATGTATGTATGTATGTTATGTAGTGTATGTATGTATGTATGTATGCATGTATGTATGTATGTATGTATGTATGTATGTATGTATGTATGTATGCTATGTATGTAATGTATGTATGTATGTATGTATGTATGTATGTATGTGTATGTATGTATGTATGTATGTATGTATGTATGTATGTATGTATGTATGGTATGTATGTATGTATTCTATGTATGTATGTATGTATGTATGTGATGTATGTATGTATGCATGTATGCATGTATGCATGTATGCATGTATGTCATGTATGCATGTATGCATGTATGCATGTATGCATGTATGTCATGTATGCATGTATGCATGTATTATGCATAGTATGCATGTATGATGGTATGTATGTATGATATGTATGCATGTATGCATGTATGCATGTATGCATGTATGCATGTATGCATGTACGCATGTACGCATTTACGCATGTACGCATGTACGCATGTACGCATGTACGCATGTACGCATGTACGCATGTACGCATGTACGCATGTATGCATGTACGCATGTATGCATGTATGCATGTATGCATGTATGCATGTATGCATGTATGCATGTATGCAGGTATTGTATGCATGTATGACTGTATGCATGTATGCATGTATGCATGTATGTCCATGTATGCATGTATGCATGTATGTATGCATGTATGCATGTATGCATGGTATGCATGTATGCATGTATGCATGTATGCATGTATGCATGTATGCATGTATGCATGTATGCATGTATGCATGTATGCATGTGTATGCATGTATGCATGTATGCATGTATGCATGTATGCATGTATGCATGTATGCATGTATGCATGTATGCATGTATGCATGTATGCATGTATGCATGTATGCATGTATGCATGTATGCATGTATGCATGTATGCATGTATGCATGTATGCATGTATGCATGTATGCATGTATGCATGTATGCATGTATGCATGTATGCATGTATTGCATGTATGCATGTATCTGCATGTATGCATGTATGCATGTATGCATGTATGCATGTATGCATGTATGCATGTATGCATGTATGCATGTATGCATGTATGCATGTATGCATGTATGCATGTATGCATGTATGCATGTATGCATGTATGCATGTATGCAGGTATGCATGTATGCATGTATGCATGTATGCATGTATGCATGTATGCATGTATGCATGTATGCATGTATGCATGTATGCATGTATGCATGTATGCATGTATGCATGTATGCATGTATGCATGTATGCATGTATGCATGTATGCATGTATGCATGTATGCATGTATGCATGTATGCATGTATGCATGTATGCATGTATGCATGTATGCATGTATGCATGTATGCATGTATGCATGTATGCATGTATGCATGTATGCATGTATGCATGTATGCATGTATGCATGTATGCATGTATGCATGTATGCATGTATGCATGTATGCATGTATGCATGTATGCATGTATGCATGTATGCATGTATGGATGTAGAGCATGTATGCATGTATGCATGTATGCATGTATGCATGTATGCATGTATGCATGTATGCATGTATGCATGTATGCATGTATGCATGTATGCATGTATGCATGTATGCATGTGTGCATGTATGCATGTATGCATGTATGCATGTATGCATGTATGCATGTATGCATGTATGCATGTATGCATGTATGCATGTATGCATGTATGCATGTATGCATGTATGCATGTATGCATGTATGCATGTATGCATGTATGCATGTATGCATGTATGCATGTATGCATGTATGCATGTATGCATGTATGCATGTATGCATGTATGCATGTATGCATGTATGCATGTATGCATGTATGCATGTATGCATGTATGCATGTATGCATGTGTGCATGTATGCATGTGTGCATGTATGCATGTATGCATGTATGCATGTATGCATGTGATGCATGTATGCATGTATGCATGTATGCATGTATGCATGTATGCATGTATGCATGTATGCATGTATGCATGTATGCATGTATGCATGTGTGCATGTATGCATGTATGCATGTATGCATGTATGCATGTGTGCATGTATGCATGTATGCATGTATGCATGTATGCATGTATGCATGTATGCATGTATGCATGTATGCATGTATGCATGTATGCATGTATGCATGTATGCATGTATGCATGTGTGCATGTATGCATGTATGCATGTATGCATGTATGCATGTATGCATGTATGCATGTATGCATGTATGCATGTATGCATGTATGCATGTATGCATGTATGCATGTATGCATGTATGCATGTATGCATGTATGCATGTATGCATGTATGCATGTATGCATGTATGCATGTATGCATGTATGCATGTATGCATGTATGCATGTATGCATGTATGCATGTATGCATGTATGCATGTATGCATGTGTGCATGTGTGCATGTATGCATGTGTGCATGTGTGCATGTGTGCATGTGTGCATGTGTGCATGTGTGCATGTGTGCATGTGTGCATGTGTGCATGTGTGCATGTGTGCATGTGTGCATGTGTGCATGTGTGCATGTGTGCATGTGTGCATGTATGCATGTATGCATGTATGCATGTATGCATGTATGCATGTATGCATGTATGCATGTATGCATGTATGCATGTATGCATGTATGCATGTATGCATGTATGCATGTATGCATGTATGCATGTATGCATGTATGCATGTATGCATGTATGCATGTATGCATGTATGCATGTATGCATGTATGCATGTATGCATGTATGCATGTATGCATGTATGCATGTATGCATGTATGCATGTATGCATGTATGCATGTATGCATGTATGCATGTATGCATGTATGCATGTATGCATGTATGCATGTATGCATGTATGCATGTATGCATGTATGCATGTATGCATGTATGCATGTATGCATGTATGCATGTATGCATGTATGCATGTATGCATGTATGCATGTATGCATGTATGCATGTATGCATGTATGCATGTATGCATGTATGCATGTATGCATGTATGCATGTATGCATGTATGCATGTATGCATGTATGCATGTATGCATGTATGCATGTATGCATGTATGCATGTATGCATGTATGCATGTATGCATGTATGCATGTATGCATGTATGCATGTATGCATGTATGCATGTATGCATGTATGCATGTATGCATGTATGCATGTATGCATGTATGCATGTATGCATGTATGCATGTATGCATGTATGCATGTATGCATGTATGCATGTATGCATGTATGCATGTATGCATGTATGCATGTATGCATGTATGCATGTATGCATGTATGCATGTATGCATGTATGCATGTATGCATGTATGCATGTATGCATGTATGCATGTATGCATTTCTGTATGCATGTATGCATGTATGCATGTATGCATGTATGCATGTATGCATGTATGCATGTATGCATGTATGCATGTATGCATGTATGCATGTATGCATGTATGCATGTATGCATGTATGCATGTATGCATGTATGCATGTATGCATGTATGCATGTATGCATGTATGCATGTATGCATGTATGCATGTATGCATGTATGCATGTATGCATGTATGCATGTATGCATGTATGCATGTATGCATGTATGCATGTATGCATGTATGCATGTATGCATGTATGCATGTATGCATGTATGCATGTATGCATGTATGCATGTATGCATGTATGCATGTATGCATGTATGCATGTATGCATGTATGCATGTATGCATGTATGCATGTATGCATGTATGCATGTATGCATGTATGCATGTATGCATGTATGCATGTATGCATGTATGCATGTATGCATGTATGCATGTATGCATGTATGCATGTATGCATGTATGCATGTATGCATGTATGCATGTATGCATGTATGCATGTATGCATGTATGCATGTATGCATGTATGCATGTATGCATGTATGCATGTATGCATGTATGCATGTATGCATGTATGCATGTATGCATGTATGCATGTATGCATGTATGCATGTATGCATGTATGCATGTATGCATGTATGCATGTATGCATGTATGCATGTATGCATGTATGCATGTATGCATGTATGCATGTATGCATGTATGCATGTATGCATGTATGCATGTATGCATGTATGCATGTATGCATGTATGCATGTATGCATGTATGCATGTATGCATGTATGCATGTATGCATGTATGCATGTATGCATGTATGCATGTATGCATGTATGCATGTATGCATGTATGCATGTATGCATGTATGCATGTATGCATGTATGCATGTATGCATGTATGCATGTATGCATGTATGCATGTATGCATGTATGCATGTATGCATGTATGCATGTATGCATGTATGCATGTATGCATGTATGCATGTATGCATGTATGCATTTATGCATGTATGCATGTATGCATGTATGCATGTATGCATGTATGCATGTATGCATGTATGCATGTATGCATGTATGCATGTATGCATGTATGCATGTATGCATGTATGCATGTATGCATGTATGCATGTATGCATGTATGCATGTATGCATGTATGCATGTATGCATGTATGCATGTATGCATGTATGCATGTATGCATGTATGCATGTATGCATGTATGCATGTATGCATGTATGCATGTATGCATGTATGCATGTATGCATGTATGCATGTATGCATGTATGCATGTATGCATGTATGCATGTATGCATGTATGCATGTATGCATGTATGCATGTATGCATGTATGCATGTATGCATGTATGCATGTATGCATGTATGCATGTATGCATGTATGCATGTATGCATGTATGCATGTATGCATGTAACGCATGTATGCATGTATGCATGTATGCATGTATGCATGTATGCATGTATGCATGTATGCATGTATTGCATGTATGCATGTATGCATGTATGCATGTATGCATGTATGCATGTATGCATGTATGCATGTACGCATGTATGCATGTACGCATGTACGCATGTACGCATGTACGCATGTACGCATGTACGCATGTACGCATGTACGCATGTACGCATGCACGCATGCACGCACGCACGCACGCACGCACGCACGCACGCACGCACACGCACGCCGCACGCACGCACGCACGCACGCACGCACGCACGCACGCACGCACGCACGCACGCACGCACGCACGCACGCACGCACGCACGCACGCACGCACGCACGCACGCACGCACGCACGCACGCACGCACGCACGCACGCCACGCACGCACGCACGCACGCACGCACGCACGCACGCACGCACGCACGCACGCAGGCACGCGTGCGTGCGTGCGTGCGTGCGTGCGTGCGTGCATGCGTGCATGCGTGCATGCGTGCACGCGTGCACGTGTGCATGGATGGATGCATGGATGCATGTACGCATGCACGCATGTACGTATGTATGTATGGATGCAAGCATGCGTGTATGCGTGTATGCGTGCGTGCGTGCGTGACTGCGTGCGTGCGTGTTTGCGTGCCTGCGTGCGTTCGTGCCTGCGTGCGTGCGTGCGTGCTGAGTGCGTGTTTGCGTTCGTGCGTATGTGCGTGCGTGCGTATGTGCGTATGTGAGTATGTGCGTATGTGCGTATGTGTGTATGTGCGTATGTGTGTCTGTGTGTCTGTGTGTCTGTGTGTATGTGTGTATGTGTGTATGTGTGTATGTGTGTGTGTATGTATGTATGTATGTATGTATGTATGTATGTATGTATGTATGTATGTATGTATGTATGTATGTATGTATGTATGTATGTATGTATGTATGTATGTAGGTATGTATGTATGTATGTATGTATGTATGTATGTATGTTATGTATGTATGTATGTATGTATGTATGTATGTATGTATGTATGTATGTATGTATGTATGTATGTATGTATGTATGTATGTATGTATGTATGTATGTATGTATGTATGTATGTATGTATGTATGTATTTTTTTTATTTATTGAATCAACAGGATGCCCCATTGCAAAGTAATATTATATGCTTTTTAAAAGCTGATACAAATTGTCTTACATTACTTTTCATATAACAAGGTGTACATTTTCAAATATAAATTGTTGACTATCTCTAACTTAATAACTATTTTCTGTTCCTAATTACTTAGTTTACTTAATTCTAATACTAATCATTCTTTTATTTATACACTATATTACATATTTACATTATAATTTCTGACTATTTCTAAACTTAATAACTATTTTCTATTTCTAATTATATAATAACAATGTAACTTAATTTACGTAATTCTAAATATAATCAAAGATATTTGTTTAGATACTATAATATATGTTTACATTATCAATTTTATAGTTTCAGTAAACTCCCTAAGTGCTATTAAATGCTTATTAACTAATTCTTTGTTTGTAAAAGACCAAGAGTCTCCATTATTTTTTATACAATTTCTTAATGTAATTCTCTGGTGTTTTAGATCATCGCATTCATATATTAGATGATTTATTGTTTGTTCCGCTCTATTGCAAGTGCAGGTTGGATCTTCTATAATGCGGAATCTGTGAAGATAACTCCTGGTTTGACCATGTCCTGTGATCATAGCGGTGAACTCGGAGGTTGCGGGTAACTTGATCTTGAATCTGTCTGTGGCAGTAGGGAAGAAGGACCTGGTGATGTCTCCTTTTATTGAGTTGCTCCATCTGTGCTGCCATTCTGTTAATCCCGCTTCCTTTACTGCCGTTGTAATGGCCGATTTTGGGATCTTATTGTAAACGATCTCAATTCCTTCGTCTTGAGCAGCTTCTTTTGCCATTTTATCTGCCATTTCGTTACCGTCAATCCCGATATGTGCTTTAATCCAGGAGATGTAAATTTTCCAATTGTTTTCCTCTAAAGCTCTGATGATGTCCAGAATTTTTTCTATTGTTGGGTTGTATTTTGAATTGTTTTTAGCAATAATAACGTTATTTTGCTATCTGTGAATATAGCTATGGTTTTTTCTTCGGTATACAAACCTTGTATTGTTTGCATTTCCTGTAGTGATTTCTCAATGGCAATTTGCTCTGCCTGATTGTTAGAGCACTTGCCGTCTAACCTGTACTTTAGCTGACGTATGAGCAACCCATTTTGAATTATTGCAGCCGCTGCTCCTACTTTGTCTGCTGTTTTGCTTCCGTCAGTGTATATGTAGAAATCGTGTTCCTTGGTCTCATCTGTTTCTTTTATTTCTACCATTCTTGCTGGATGGGTCCAGTTGCATGGTTGCAAAAGGAGTTTCATACTCTCTTTCACCATGTATACCTTTATATATTTTTGCTTTTCCGGTAATTGTCAAATCAATAGGTTGTATCCCTGCTATGATGCAGGACCCGTCGTATGATACTATCCGATATGATCTTGAAATCCTGATATTAACACATTGGTGACCCACCGCTGCTAGACCGGACATTTGTCAGTAGCGTGGACTTTTAAATTTTAAACCGCGCTAGCACAGTGTGATTTTTACATCAATGTATTTACAGTCAATAACAATAATGCAAAAGTAAATCTTTATTAGTGTTCTCACCAGACCTTCTAGTAGAAATTGAGGGTTTGATAGCGTTGGAAACATTTCCTTTTATGTAAAGGCACAGGACAAAAGATCATATGTAGCGAGTTTCTTTTCCTGTGTTCACGGCAAAGTTTGAAGGTTTTTTTTTTCAAACACAGTTGGTGTTAATTTATGTTTCTTCATGTCTCAGCCTTCTTGGTGGGTCTTGACGTGGTGTCCTTTTCACTCTGTCTTCCCTCCTCTTCCCTGTCATCTGTTCCTAATTTCACGACCACCAAACAAGAGGCTGTTTCAAGCAATTAAACTGCTGTTTGACATATTGTTGTTATGATTTTGAAATTTATAGGCCTAAAAAAGCATTAAAGAGTGCACAATTCAGAAGCCACAATACAACTTTCTTGCTTCATTTCACTGTTTTTCTAAGGATGGAGTAATATGATAGGTACTGGTCAGCCCTGTCTACACCCTTCACATACTTGTTATATTGAAGTATTCAATAGGGCATTTTTACAACTTTACCCCTCCCACTCTCGTGTTGCCTGATGCAATGTGCTAACCATTCTTACGTCTCTTTTATCTTTCGATGTTTGTAGCAAAAGGTCCCCCTTACTACAAAATACACATTCTCCTGGTTTGAGTTTTTATTTCCTGCTTCCACATATGATTTTGGAAGCCCTCTGTTAATCCTTATTGTTCCACAAATTATCGTCTTTCTTTCAGCAAATTTTCAGCTATAGCCACACTGTTATAATAATTATCCTGGTAGACATAATGCCACATATATAAATTCGGCTCCAGAACGCAAAATAGTGTTTCTTCTAATTTTCCCCCTCTGCAACATATATTTACAGGTTACATACATATCCCGTAATCGCCTAACTATCGGCACTAAAATTCCATATTTCACCAGCCGTCTGTCTTAAAATTGTAAACAACTCTTTCTGTAAAGTTGGCAGTTTCATAAAAGAAAAGAGAGGGGTACAAAAACAACTAAAGTTTATTTCACAATGAGAAAATACTAAATTGCATGCTCCTTCAAAAGCGAAGAGGCTGGAAAACCATAGAAAACGTAAACACGGAAATCTCCGTGACCCGTCGTCTAGCGCTGGCCATTTAAACACGGAGATCTCCGTAACCCGTCACCAATGTGTTAATCATCCTTTGAACTCTTTGGATTTTCCTCAAGTTCTTTTTGTTTCGCAGGGCTTCTTCCCATACGGGTGAACCGTATGTCAGGATTGGTTCAATAGCGCCACTGTAAATGGTTTTTAGAGCTTTGTTGCCAAGTCCCCACTTAAGTTTTGCTGATTTTGATAAGGAATGAATTAATCTTATTGCTTTGTCATGAAGGTGGTCTATGTGTTTGGAAAGTTGAGTTTCCTATCAAAATATATACCAAGATATTTCAGTTCATCTACCTGTTGTAGCGTTTTATTGTTGAGGTAAATGCCTACTTCTGCGTTATGTGCGTTCCTCTTCCTGGATATTATCAATACTTTTGATTTTGCATCATTAAATTTAATTTTATTATTTTTAGCCCAGAGTTCGATCTTTTTTATGTCTTGATTTGCATAATTTTCAGCCTCCTTAGCACTGCTGCCCTTTGTCAGTACTAATAAATCATCTGCAAAAGCAATTACTTCCGTTCTGTTGGTAAAGTTGAGATTGAGCAATGAATTATATAGTATATTCCAGAAGCCTGGCCCACAGGAAGACCCTTGCGGACAGCCTTTCTCAACTTCTTTTACTGTTTTGAATTCATTGGTACAAAGAGTGGCCTTTCTGTTCTTGAAGTAATTCCGTGCTAGGTTATATAAATTCTTGGGACATTCTAGTTGACGTAGATTGCTGAGTATACTTGGCCACCAAGCAGCATCGAAGGCGCCTTGCACATCTAAGCTTGTGCAGACAATGTAGCCAAAGAATTGTAAATTTGTTTGTACGTAATGCTTCATTGCCATTGCCGCATCTATTGTACTTCTCTGGGGAGTGAATCCATATTGGTTTGTGTTTAATAATTTCCTGGAATTAAAGTTATGGAGAATTCTGTTGATCATTAGCTTTTCCAAGACTTTTCCCACGACATTAATTAGACTGATAGGTCTATATTTTGTCACACTGTCGCTTTCTTCTTTTCCAGGTTTAATTATTGGGATTATTAGCGAATGCTTCCATTGATTTGGAAATATGCTCATCTGTAAACATATATTATAGATTGTGGTAAAAAAGTGAGGAAAGTGTTGAAATGCTCTTAGGATTATGTCACTCGATACTCCGTCTTCTCCCGGTGATTTGTTCGGGTTAATTCTTCTCATCACTGCCAGGATTTCTGTTTGTGTAAAGTCTATGTCATTTGGAGTCTCTATGGGTTCGTCTACCATTTCCCTTATTTGTTTTTGCTCTTCACTGTCATCTCGATCATCGTCTTCCGGTATGAAAAAGTTCATCATATATTCTATTGTATTCGCTGTATCTGTGGTATATATCCCCGTCTTCCTTTTTTAATGTAGTGAGTGTGCTATTCCCTCTTAATTTATTGGATGCTATTTTATATACAGCATTCCATGGGTTAGAGCCTTCTGTGATGCTGCAGAACTTTTTCCATGAATTTAGTTTCTCAGTATTTAATTTTGTTTGGTACTGATGTCTCTCTTCCAGGTACATCGTTTTTCTTTCCTGGCGTAAGTTTTCGTCATTTTTAGTTCTTTGGAATAGCCTTCTCAGTGCATTTACCTTTTTTCGCATAATAGTTAGTTCTTGTGTCCACCATGGGACAGTTTTTCCTTTCAAGTTTATTCTTTTCTCCTTGCTTATTCGGAAGGAAGTTTTACAGGATACAGCTATGCACTTTTGCAAGTTCTCAAATAACAATTCCGTATTTTCGTGTTGTCTAACAGCGTTGGCTAGTTCTTGATCTAGATCAATTGCATTCTGATCGCACTTGAATGTTGTACTCAGGTGAGTCGCTAGTTGTGAGTTGAATTTTATAAATCCTTCCTCTGTGGTTATATATCTCAGTCTCTGTAAAGGTCTAGTCGATGTCGGGGTTATTTCGTCTATCTTGAAGTTTATTAACTTGTGATCGGAACAGCTTTCTTCATCTCCTATGCTCCAGTTGGTTATATGTCCTAGGAATATGTGGTTACAGACTGTTAAATCAATCCAGCTTCTGCCTCTAGCTGTCTCAAAAGAAGGTATTCCTGTGTTTTCGTTCCTTATATGTAGATTGTTGACTGTAAGGAATTCCTCCAGTTTCTTTCCTCGATCATTGTTTATTTCGTCATACCACAGCTTATTTCTTGCGTTCGTGTCAGCAAGTATCATAAGCCCGTGTCCTTTAGTGTTGTTAAGTATTGATTCAATTTTTTCAGGTCTTCCTCTATACTCGAATCTCCATCAAAATACATGCTAGCGGCATAGAATATTTTTTTCCTGTAATTGACTTGAACCACAGTGCAGTCCTCATCTGAAATTTGGCTTATTGTTGTTGCATCAATACTTGCTCAGGTAGCTCAGTTGGTAGAGCACTTGGTCTAGAGAACCAAGGGTCCTGGGTTCAAGTCCCGGTCTGAGCGTATATTTTTTCTCTTCAAATATGATTTATCCATCATTGAGATGTACGAAATCAATAATAAAAAACTTGGAAAAAGCCGTACTGGCTGTAATGTATAATTCCCAAATATGTCTTCTTAATAAAGGAGCCGCCATTTGCAAGAGAGAAGCATGGCTTCACAGCATTTGGTGGATGGGAATTACAATGTATATAGAGAAAGATTTGCGTTTAGATCGGTACTTGCTCATGTAGCTCAGTTGGTAGAGCACTTGGTCTAGAGAACCAAGGGTCCCGGGTTCAAGTCCCGGTCTGAGCGTATAATTTTTCTCTTCAAATATGATTTATCCATCATTGAGATGTACGAAATCAATAATAAAAACTTGGAAAAAGCCGTACTGGCTGTAATGTATAATTCCCAAATATGTCTTCTTAATAAAGGAGCCGCCATTTGCAAGATAGAAGCATGGCTTCACAGCATTTGGTGGATGGGAATTACAATGTATATAGAGAAAGATTTGCGTTTAGATCGGTACTTGCTCAGGTAGCTCAGTTGGTAGAGCACTTGGTCTAGAGAACCAAGGGTCCCGGGTTCAAGTCCCGGTCTGAGCGTATAATTTTTCTCTTCAAATATGATTTATCCATCATTGAGATGTACGAAATCAATAATAAAAAAATATCTTTATTGTTTACAATAATTGCATCCCTCTTTTTTCTATGACCGCCTGTATATATTCTCATTATATTAGGTATTATTGCTAACTTATTATTTAATGTGTATGGTTCCTGTATGAAGGCTATATCAATGTCGTGATTTTTGCATTGGATTGCTGGTCGCTGATCTTGAATGTTGTAAGTTAACTTGTATACATTTGAGTTTGAGTTTATCCATTTTAATAATCTGTGTTTAACTGGCTCCGTTTTATTGCTGCTTGATAGCAGGGGCAGTTTTTGTCTAATGCCGAATGGTTTTCATCAATGTTGTTGTCTTTATTGTATCTCTTGTAGTTGGCACAATTGATACATTTATAGTTTTCTTTCTGTGCTGTACACTCCGATAATGTGTGGTTTTCAGTACAGTTTGGACAGGTTTGATTTCCTTTGCAGTCTTGGGCGCGGTGGTTAAATTTTGAACACTTATAGCAACGGGTGATCATAATGTAATCATCCCAGTTCCACATACTCCATCCAAGTTTAATTTTCTTTCCTAGGATCGTGTTGCGTTGTTCAGAGCTGATTTCTATGATGATATTCTTTCTCTTTTTTCTATCTTGAAATTCACGTACTGCTCTCATGGCTTCTTTTCCAATTTCTAATTGTTCATTTTGTGTAACGAGAGATTCTACGGCATTTTCCATCGTTATTTCTTCTGGCGTATTAAATATGATAATCTTCGGATTTCTTTTCTTGCTTACGTTTGCTTGCAATTCACCTCCGCAGTTATTATTAATGTTCTGACAAATAATTTCTGCTTCGGTCTTACTGCCTGATTCCATTAACAAATTACCATTTTTCAAGCTTTTCAATGAGTTGATTCCTACCTTGAGTTCAATAGGATCCACTTTAGTTTTGAGAAGCGATCTCATATACTCCGTACTTTGATTGTTCTTGGTTTTGATTACTAGTTTGATTGACTTAGGTTGGTTTGTTTGTTGTGAACTTCCCACTACTGCCGAGAAATCCCTCTTTTGTGTGGCAGGTAGCGCCATAAACTGGTTGTCGGTTGTAGGACTGAAATATTTCCGGTGTCCATTGTGAGATGGCGCCGATAGCATCTGAGTTGACAATGTATTGGGTGGTTGCATGCAGCGTAGGTTTTCCAATTCTTTATTTTTGTCACACAGGTCATTTTTCAGTAAGGAGAATGATTTCCGTAATATCCTAACTGCATTAACGATATCTTTTTCAAATCCATGCGTAGATTTTTGCTCACCTCTGTCACATTCAATAACATTTCAAAAGCCTTTTCACTTTCCGTTTCCATTATGTAGTCTTGTTTATCAATAATTATATCTAATATAAATATTATTAGTTATTAATAACTCGGAACTTATTGTTACGTGGTGGCGATTAGTTTTCAAAATAGCTGCCGGCAGTTGTTTCCGCTAGTAGTCATGACTTAGTGTATGTGTGTATGTATGTGTGTGTGTGTTTGTGCGTGTGTGCGTATGTGTGCGTATGTGTGTGTTTATGTGTGCGTGTGTTTGCGTGTGTGTATTTGTGCGTGTGTTTGTGCATGTGTGCGTGCGTGCGCGTGCGGGCATATGTGTGTGTGTGCGTGGTGCACGCGCGTGCTTGCGCGTGCTGTGTGCGTGCGCGCATGTATGCATGCATTTATGTATTTATGTGCGTACGTACGCATGTACGCACGTACTTACGTACGCACTTATTAACCTATGCACGTTTGCACATATATACGTATGCACGTATGTAAGTATGTAGGTATGTACGTATATGTATATATATATATATATATATAAGGTATTTGGTAACTGATTACAATTTACCTATTGCAAGATTTAATATTTCGGATGTTTAGATTGAACCATTGCAATAAAAAATGTTCACAATATACCTTTCTGAACGTATGCACATTCTTAGTAAGTTAGTTATTTATCAATTTGCATGTAATTTTAAAACAAATGATTAATAGTCACTTTAGTAAGCGGTCCAATTGCTGACGTAGTGATTTCTATAAAAAAACAAAACTTTATTTTATTACTTATTACATTAACAATACATCACAATCTTCTGTGATTCACTTCATAAAATCGATGTATCACATTCGCTTATGCAGTTATAATTATTTCACTCTCATTAAGAAAAAATAATAATTCCTGTCTCACACGAAGTCGCATGCTGGAGCTGAATGGGTTAAGTCAATATCCTTTAATATTGAGCACTGGTTCGAGTCCCCATGAGAGAAGACATTTTCTCACGGAATTTCGGCCACAATGGGACTAATGCCTGCCGAGAATCGTGAAGAATTTGTTAAATCCAAATATGCAAGTAAGCAGTGTCATATTTCAGAATTTATAGGCCTATTTCTATTTAAAATACCTGCTGCTCCAACTAAATAATTGTATCACCTAAAGTTTTGGACGAAGTCTCCATAAGGCTTGTTCAAAATCACTTTTCTTAAGCAAACATCTATGGCACACTTGTCACATAACCTGACACTAGCCCTCAACTGATAGTTTGATATTTCTGTTACATATCTGGTATGTATGACCCTGATAATATAATAAAATAATGCATACAATTGGACTTTCTTATTTGACTATATCTGACATTATATATTAGCCAATTAAATTACAACCTCTTCACACCTAATTTGAACGAAGTACATCATGTCTAAATAACAGAATTTAACTTATTTTCTTGGAGTGCATAAAAAATATATTTTGAACATAGGTTGTACATTCAGACATATACATTGGCCGTATAATAAACAACATGTAGAAATTACTCTAATACAGTAAACCTAGTTCAATTACACATGTATAACAATATTAAATCTAATTAATTTGCATCATTTAGTAAGAAAACAGTAGAACAAAGAACTGGAATTTTGAAACTTTGTAAATCTCAATAAACACACTAGGACTATAAAAATAATTGTAATAAAGTATCCTATCACTCTCATCAAGAGACGTATAGTACTGTATCATAATTCCAACTGAGTAGTAACTCTATTCATCATATACCTAAATTGGCAATGTCATTCAAAACAGTCAGGACTGATTTTTTAGCACATCCTGCAAATAGCGGTTTCATACATATTTCACAATTTGTTCCACTTTTCCTATCCCGACCACGAGGACAGGAAGAACCTCTTATTCTTTTTCCTGGAGTCGCGGTAGGCCCTGCTTCCTTTTCTGTACTTGGGTCCGATATACCACCAACTTTCGCAATCATCTGCCGGAGTTCACAAGGCAATTCCTTGATGCTACTTCTGCGAAAAGTTCAGGATGCACAAGTGATTTTCCGAGAGCAATAATGAATTGACGCCTGGTAATGGATTTTGCATCTTTTCTGCTTGTCATAAGTATACGACCATTTACTGTAGCGATATCCATTGTGGCAAAAAAATATCATCATTGGACATCGTGTCGTCCTTCGAACAGTAGAATAGGTTGAAACTTCCTGATCCAAGGAATCAACTCCACCTTTGATCATGTTATGGAATTGTATTATTTCCGGCTTTTGTGAATCGCTAACGATACATTTGGTGTGATGCATTATGGAAATCAGAATGACAGCTTTGTTCTTTTTTTGAACATGCAATAGAAGGGTATTCTGTCTATTGAAGCTAAATACAAATGAATCTACAGTTCTCTTCCTCTATGGAAGAAATTCTGGAGGAATTTGTCTCTTATTTTTCTCTAACCGTTACCACATAGGTCAATCCTCTATTATTCAGTTCATCAGCCACTTGTATAGACGAAAACCAACTTTCCCATAATGTTTCTATTGGTTTTATCAACTGGTTTTACAAGACGTAATACGTGCTGGGTAGGTACGGAAAAATTCCTCATTTCCAGTGATACGTCCTCTTTCCCTACATACACTTGAGCAGTCACTAAATAATGTGTTTTGGCTTCAGCCAAAATCATTATCTTGAGCCTATACTTATTTGTGTTCGAAGGTATGTACATTTTGAAAACGCACTTGCCTCTGAATGCTGCTAGCATTTCATCGATTGTCATGTACTTAGTTGGGCTGTAATTGGCCTGGCAATCCATTACAAATTTCTCAAATACTTCTGAAATGGCTGCATGTCTATTTCTTTTCTTTCTTACTTCTCTCGTGTCAAATCTAAGACAGGTAAGTAGAAATAACAACCGCTTCAGTGTCATTGTAGCTGGAAATATGTCCCTCCCTGTACCATCACGTGCATACAAACCTTCCAAATCTTCATGAGCACTTTTGAAAGCCTCTGCTAAGTATAAAAGGCCAAATAATGCTTTCATTTCTTGGGGGTTCGTATTATTCAGAAAAGTAGTTTCTCCGAGGTTGCAACTATTGCTTCTTTTCCTCTGTATTTCTTCATTTGAATATGTAGAATATCTAGAATGTCATCTGTAAGAATAAAACTCCAGGCAATATCTGGTTCTAAAGTGGGGATTCCTTAGCACTTCCGCGAATTACAGGTAGATGTGTAATGATATTGTGTTGAGCAGTGTGTCCTCGTAAAACGGGATTATGACTCCACTTGTATTTATCTTTACCGTACATAAAAGCAGTATTGTCAACATCAAGATTACCATCTACATCATCATCATCAGAATTGCGACTTTGTTCACTAACAGTGTCGTGTTCACTCTGAATAACAAAATTTTCATCAACTACATTTTGATATTCATCATCTGATTCATTTAAAATTCGAGTTAACTCTTCACTAGTTAGGTTTTTGTAATCGTTCACTACAAAAAAATAAATTCAGAAATGAATACTAGCGGTACCTTAAAATAATAATGAAAACATTATTCTTCTGTTAAATGAAAAAATACTTACGTTTAAGGTAGGCTGAGTTCTAACTGACCCGAGAAGCGCAAGACGTTAAACAAATTGAAACAACACAAAAAATGCAAAAACACAATGGAACTTCCACTTCGCCCCAGGTTCGAGAACAGGCTGAGGATAGAGTAGACAAAGTTCCAGGTAGAAAATATTTTAGGTATTTGAGAAGTAGCGTTTCCAAATAATAGCCTGGGTCATTCTGACCCCACCCCACCACTTTAGGGCTAGAACAAAGCATTTCGTCTGAATTTCTTTAACACATTCCTTCTAAATTAGGCAATAGTAGTTAATATTGGTGTAATTATATATTGTTGTACTAATGAACTGCCTGGATCTCATTTTGTTCTTTGTAGGTACAATTTTCTGAAAAATCAACAAGTATGACTGCTTCATTTACTGCAACTTATTATATTTATATTTAAATGCTTCCGCTTACTGCCTTTTACCTCCCATTGACACAGGATAAGGGCCTGTAATTATTTTATGGAACAGCTGAGCCGAAGAGTCTACCAGATTTCCTAAACCATGTTTATGTTAATCCTCAGGGGAGTGCAGCAAGCAACTGACCGCGCCATGGCTGTTAGCAATATAAATTAGAGGACATAAAGTCAGTCAGTCACGGGACTATAGCTGGAAAAATAATGATTATGCGAGAAAATGTCATCAATACGTTTTTGGTGGTTTTGTACCGATAACGTAGAATCCAAGGGGGAATTTTAATCCTTCTATTATTATGTAATGTACAGTAATTTTTATTCGTTTTCCGTGACTGACTGACAATAACTTGCAGTTAACGATTATAGGACATGTTTAAGGTATATAGAGCCTTATAATGCAATTAATAGTATTACATGTACGACTACGAAGGGCC
Source organism: Diploptera punctata (assembly GCA_030220185.1). Taxonomy (NCBI): domain Eukaryota; kingdom Metazoa; phylum Arthropoda; class Insecta; order Blattodea; family Blaberidae; genus Diploptera; species Diploptera punctata. Next base: position 67,598 of record JASPKZ010005273.1, on the reverse strand, counting down.
AAAATATGGTTTAACAAAAGAGTTTGTAATTAAAAGGAATTAATACGACCATATCATTAAATAACAAATTGGTAAAATGTTGTGCGTTTTCACAGGTTTGGAATATGACAAGTTCTACCACTAATATTAGTTTAAAATAATACACATTTGAAAAATTATCTTATAGAAGCAACAGAATTATTTCTGCGTTAATTTCAAAATGTTCACATCGGTATAACATTTTCATGGAGTCGCTCAAAACTATTATTCTCCCCGTTACATCATATGGATGCGAATCATGGACGCTTACTTTAAGAGAGGAGAAAATATTACGAGTATTCGAGAATAAAGTTGTTAGGGAAAAAATTGGACCAAAGAGAAATGAATAATTTGGCGAATGGAGAAGACTTCATAACAGTGAGCTCCATGATCTTTATAGGAAATTAGATGTAGTTAAGTCTCGTAGACTGCAATGGGCAGGACATATGGCACGAATGGGGAATGGAAGAGGGACACCGAGACTTATAGGAACAGCAGAGGGAAAACCCCCAATTGGTAGACCAAGAATGAGGTGGGGAATAACATTAGCCATGATTTGAGGTGGATTTTGCAGGGGGTGATCAGGAAATATTAGTTCAGGATAATACATATATATATATATATATATATATATATATTGAGAGATTATGTCCGCGTGGCCATAAACCCACGTATAATAATAATAATAATAATAATAATAATAATAATAATAATAATAATAATAATAATAATAATATAATAATAATAATAATAATAATAATAATAGCTTTATTTTACCTGGCAGAGTTAAGGCCTTAAGGCCTTGTCTACCACTCAACCAGGTTTAAAAAAATACAAAAGAAAAGTCTTAAATCTAAATTACAATATATATTATATATATATATGATATGAAAAGAAAAATGAATGCTTGAGTCGGGATTCGAACTATATATATATATAATATATATATATATATATATAAACGATTACAAGTTATGAATACAATACAATTAATATTTATAATGTATTTTTATTTTCTGTAAATTTAACGAATTAAATATATAATATGTACAAGATATATAAAAAAACGAGGAAAAGATTAATGACATAGTATAAAATTAAATAAATAGAGAAAAATTAATTATTAGACAACAGGTATTGTTTCAACGCGTTCGATATAGCCAGTGAGGTATATGTAGTGAAAGCTACTTATTCGAAGTTCCCTTATTCGCGGGTTAAAAATTGCCACACAGATCCTGTATTCGCAGCTAAAAATGTATTTATTCGCGGATCAAATCGGTATATTAGAAGAATTAGTAACTTTCCTAACGTATCGGCAACATTTTTACTGCAGGCACGTGCCAAGGCGACTTTTACAAAGGGTGATTGAAACCAAATTGACAAGTAAATATCAAAGTATTACAAACCTTATTGTCACTAAGTCTAAAGTTTATTGTTAAAAGTCACCACCGGGGTATTTCACCTGCCGCTATATTCGTTATAAATGCTGCCTTCGCCATGGTCGATGTTTTATTGTTTCAACTTGTTATTCATATCAATAATTTTGATTGAATAACACGTGTCTCTTCGGCTTTGTTACCAATTTATAATGTCGAGTAAAAATAAAGAAAATTAGTTCAGAAGCTGAAAAATGTAGTGTTGCCGCTTAAAGTAAAAAACAAAAATGCTTGACCATTTACGCGTTGACGAGTTGTTTGCGTCTATATCTCGCTGTTTCAAAGTTAATGAATGAACTGTACGATTCATCAAGAAATCGGAAGACAAATGAGTAATTATATCGCTGAATTCGTAGCTAAATATCAATCTGAATTTAAAGACATTTTAAAAGCGGCAAAACAGGAAAAAATGTGTAAGTTCTTTAAGCCCTTACCTAAGTCTGACATTAATAATTAATATAATGTGTTCAAAATGTCTCATTAATTGATTTTATTTTGATAATTTTTATTTCATTTCGGAACCTTGGAACGTATCCCCTATATACCCATACAAGTTACCATTCCACATTCGCGGTTTCTGTATTCGCGGAACATATCCCCCGCGAATAAGGAACTTTTACTGTATATGCAAGAACAAGCAAGCTCCACAGAGACTATTTTTAAGGCTAATTAGGTTGGATAAAAATATAAATGTTGACATACGTGAAGGATTTACTAGAAAGTATAAAAAGATCACCGAAAGGAATATTATGAATACTATTGTAACTGAACATCCCCATAAATGCAACGAATTTGAAGATTATTCCAAAGTTTACGGTGGCAAGTGATGAACCAATAATATAAAAAACCAAGTCACGAGTTAAAGTTCTTTAAACTTAATTCTAAGAATTACTATTAAATTGACTCCACTTGGAGAACGTACGTCATGATATTTTTTATGTCTGAATTGAACGCATTTGGATAACTGGAAATTCCAAAAAGGTGGAGCTCACTCTCAGAGGGGGAAAATAATAATTAGTGATTAACCAATAAGATTATTTGTAACAAATTATTAACTAATGTAAGTGTCATCTGTTCGGAGCAATTATATTATTTCAGCCAACTCTATATGTTCTCCCACGTGGGGAAATAGTTCGAAGTAATCAATACTAGTAAAATTCATATCAAATTCCGTTGATGTGAAGTCATATGATGAAAGTTAAAAATTAAATTGTGCCTGTTGGTAGGTGCCGTCGTCGTCAACTTTATATACAATATATTAACAAGTTGAGGACGACGGTACCTACCAACAGGTACAATTTAATTTTTAAGTTTGAAGTAACTATTTCATTAAAAATATTCTTAAGAATTCATTTTTTATTTAATTTTATGTTATGGCTCTCAAATTACAAGTTCTATGTCAAAGGCAATCCACATTCTGGTATGTAATTGGCTTTTATGCTAGCATTCCAGTAAGTTTCAAAATAATGTTCTTTATTTAAAAGAAACTTTCTGAGAATACATGTTGGAGAGAATATGTTGTGGGATGAAGCTGCCCAGTGTATAATATTTCAGTGGAAAAATGGTATTAAATCAGTGTTTAACCATTCATTATATACGTACTAAAGTAATGAATAAATTAGTTTAAGGCTATAAAAAGTGTGAAACTAAAATAAGTTTGAAATGCAATACGTTTGCATATGAATATAATTTTATAGTCCACCGCAGTGGTCTCGAGGTAGCGTGCTGCCTTATCACGCAGCGGGCCCTGGTTCGATCCCCGGTCGGGACAGTTTTTCTGGGTGAGGTTTTTATCGGGGTTTTTCCTCACCTGTAAGACAAATGTCAGGAAAACTTTAAGGCCCAAACGATCCCCGAAATCATATGGCCATCGCATACATCATCATTCATATTCATCTAATCATCATCATCCTTCATCGGTGTGGGAAGCTACCACACCTATAATTCCCTAGTAAAGCTGCAAAGCATAGCATGAAAATGTTACGATTGCAGTGAAAGACCTGCCTTCGGGCAGAATTACTATGGATGGATAATTTTATAGACTGAATTTGTTTATGAGAAGATGATTTCTCTGTACATTTGTGAAAGGAAAGATTTAGTTGAGCTCTCGTCTAAAATAAATTAACTTTAAAAGGCTTGTAATTTGTTTCGTTGCATTTATTAACTATCCAGCTTGCTCTAAATGAAGTCACTACATAGTCATTGGTTCTTTTTTTGTATGTGCTACTAGAACAGTTATTCAAAAATTAATTCACAAATCATTGTCTAAGGACTCACTTATGGTACTGGAACTTGTCCCAATCATTTTCATATTTTCGACAGAAACGAAACGGTGCCGTGTTGGAAGTTTAAATGACATTTTTTCCCCCCTCACAGACTGGATTTTTAAGAAGAAAAGTGTCCAATGGAAGGTTAAACTGGCGAAGTCTCAAGATAATCTACCGCCAACCGGATCAACATAAATATGTAGTTAGGGACTTAAAATGTTTCATCGTCATAATTAAGTAAATATAGAATATATTCTGAGAAGAAAATTAAAACATAGAAAATATTACAATAAGTTTTATTCACTTCTAATCAGCAGCTTTGTCAACCAACCATTTTGTATATAAGTAAAACAGTTAATTTAATTGTAATAAATCTACAAAATATAACACCGAGTTGAAGAATTTTTACTTACGTTTCCTCATATATCTATACGTTCTTCTTAAAAGGGTTACAACCGCTGTTCGAACCTCTGCCCGGAGCCAGTAACAAGGTGGGCAACATGGATGAAGCTGTGATTTTCTGTAGTAAGCACTTCGAAGTTGTGAAGTCAGTGATGGACAGAATTTCTTCTCATCCTGCAGTATCTGTGAGTGAATCCTTGTCAGTATTAAACAGTTCTAAAGTGCTCAGTTCAGTTTTATACATCGCAAGTCACTTCAACTGGCTTCCCGGCAGTATAAAGAAACTGGAGACTTCAAGTATACCACTCCAAGAAGCTATGGGAATAATGGAAGATGCAGTTCAGAAGGTCAGTATAGTACCAGGTGAAGTGGTGGTGTGATATCCACTAAACAGTAATCTGTGCTGAATTGGAACCATGTATACTCTAATCTTGTTATTTTGTCTCGCTTAATTAATGGTTAAATTGTATAAACCCCTAGAATATTAATTCCTAGCACAATCTCTCTGTATAAATTTGCACCGTTGACTTTTTGCAAAGTTGAGCGATGTTTCTATATTTTATAAAAATACATTGTCAGACAGAGGTTTGTGCATGACAGTGGTTCATTTGGAAACGTTAATTACTATTTATTGTGCATACTGCTCCTATATGACTTAAGCACTTGAATGGGAGATGTGCATATTGTACTTCAGTGTTTTAAGAAGAAATTAACTGTTTGACAATTCACATACAGATTTGACTAGCCTAACTGTGAAATTGTATTTTGTAGTAAAGAATTGAAAATTATGAATTTAGATATAATTGTATCATTACATATTTATATAACCAATTTTGGTTACATATTTATATACATATTTATTAACTTATTATATAGAATCCTGGACCCAGTAATGTATATATTCATTTTAGACAGTAGTTTATTTCTCAATTTCTGTTTTCCTTCCACAAAAATATTCTTTTGGGAATGTCGTCTTTTCAACTCAGTAAACTTAAAGACCTGAGTGACTTTAATTCTCATAGAATCCGTAAACAAAATTCTTCCAGATACAAAATAATTTCTGCTAAGTATGTCCATATTTTAACAATCTAATAAATATAATGCTTAGTATAACCGACAGCTTACGTCAATCAGAGTAGATTGTTTTGACGTCATAAACTCACACTTTATTATGATGATCTTGAAGAACATTTTCGGGCTGTAGCCTTGACCCTTGAGGATGCCAGACGCAGTCTCTGGCGAAACGTCAGGGAACTACAAGCCTCGTGACCACGGCCTACAGCCCGAAAATCTTCTTCAAGATCATCATGGCAACTCCGGCCGTGAAAATCTATATCAATACATCACACTTTATTGATTCAATTTGACTGAATCTCTGAGAATATCTTTCTCATTTTATTTCAAGGGCACATACCGAGTTTCATAAGGAGGTTCAATGAAGATTTGGAAAACATAAATGAAAATATATAAATCAGAACAACATGTAAAGATTCATTCGTTCGGAATTTGCTAATACGAGGACTGTGAGCAAAATCATTCCTCTACATCTCCATTGTCATCATCATTAGATTTCAAGACATAGTTTATTCGTCATTCTAAGTTCTTTGTCCATCTTGTCTTCGATCTTCCTAATGTTCCCCATGGTTGGTAGTCTGTTGTCATTTTTGGACACGATTCTGAGACTTTCTCTGATTATTTTAGAATAATTATATGTTTTTCTTATTTTTAGTTTTTCTGATTTCTATATGTCGCCGTTTATCTCAAACTGTATTATCTGATACATATATCAGAAACTTCATTTCTGCTGAATCTCTTCTCCTTTCGACTGTTCTAATGTACCAGGTTTGACTGCTATGTATTAAATAAGGTAACGCCATTATTTTGCAGAATTTAAATTGTTTATCCTTCCTTTTTTTACGACATATTATTCTTCTAATAGTTCCACATATAGGGCCTATATTGAACGTCTTGTATTGTCGCACGGGTAGCAGTGCTTGGGTACAGACTGAGTTCATTTAATTCAACTTCACAAATGTTTACATTGAACTGTGTGTATGTATTACCCTTTTAAGGAGTAAGCGCAGTTGTTGACGGAGGGCACTGCAGTCGTGTTTATGCAGGAATAGAACACGTGACACTGCTACCTATGAGTGCAGAGGGGAATGGGACGTGGGACGCTGGCTGTGTACACTGCCGTATATGACGTCTCAGACAGAGCTTCGTAATTCTTCCGCCTGCAGAGATATTTTGAATGACTAATATGTGTTTCCACCAACAAGCACTTTGTAATCCCTATTATATTGTTTGCTTTATGCTCTCAACTCTGTCCATCACTTACCTTTCCTAATCTACTTCATTAAGCTCAGTTAAATATGAGCGAAGTGTATTTCTATCTAAGAGTTATATCAAGTTGGCTTGGGAGTTAAGCTTACTCCCAAAGCCTGTACTTCTGTTTATGTTGTAATTACTGTGAATGGATATTCTTAATTTGGAAGAATGTGTGTGCATGAAACAATGAGTGGTTATTACAAATATTCTTTTCTGCTTTTTTAAAAACTGTTAACCTATTGTTTTATATTGTTTATTTGTAATTATTAATATATTTCTCAAAGCATTTCCTTTATTATCATTCATATATATATATATATATATATATATACATACATATTCCACGGCTGTGGTCTCGAGGTAGCGTGCTGCCTTGTCTCGCAGCGGGCCCGGGTTCGATCCGCGGTCGGGGCAGTTTTTCTGGGTGAGGTTTTTATCGGGGTTTTTCTACAACCTGTAAGACAAATGTCAGGAAATTTTTAAGGTCCAAACGGTCCCCGAAATCATATGGCCATCATCACCATCATCAACCGTATCATCATCATCCTTCACCGGTGTAGAAAACAGCGGGAAACTACCACACCTAGAATTCCTTAGTAAAGTTGCAAGCATAGCATGAAAATGCTATGATTGCAGTGAAGGACCTGCACTCGGGCAGAATTAGTATGGATGGATATAGATATATATAACATGACGGAGCTCCAGCTCACTTCGATAACATTTGGATACTACGTATCCAGGTCGATGGATTGCCAGAACTGGACCAGTCTCATGGCCACTAAGATCACCTGATCTTAACCCTATCGACTACTTTTTGTGGGGCGACATGAAACAGTCTCTTTATCAGACTCCAATAGAGTCACGTATGAATCGTATAGTCCGAATCCACGCTCCTACACAAACAATTTATATGAGGCCAAGCATATTTGAATCACTACACCGCCGATGAACGCTGTGCAATGAGACGGGAAGTGGATATTTTGAAAATTTGATGTGACTGTGACAATATTGTCAAGTATTGAATCTTGAAATCCAACTGACGCAACTCTTGTGAAGTTAGCTACTCATTGTGTGAAAACGCATCATTTTCGGACATTGGTACCTTACTATAAATTATCAACATATCTCAATATACCACCTCACCTCCGTTGTCGGTGTTTTTTGCAATATATATGTGTGTGTGTGTGTGTGTGTATGTATATGTATAATCTTTAATTCTGCACTTTTGATTAATGTTGTAAATTCCCTTCTTCACCTGTCTTTAGCATTATGCATGTTTCAAAAGCTTCCCCATTTAGGATCTTCTATGATTACTCTGCAATCAAATTAAATTACATTAATATTATTAGGATTGGATGAAAAAAGTGTCTGTATGTATTGCATTTTGCGCTTGCTGTTTGTATGGAAGGAATAAATCATGATATATTTTATAGGTCATTATAAGTAATTGCTATAAAGCATAAGTGTGGTAAGCTTATCAATGGTATGTATAGAAATTGTGGATAATACGTTTTCTTGTACGAAAACTGATAAATGAAGGAAGGAAGGCAGGGTCGCGTATTCAAACCTGGATGGTGGCGAACATTTCTTAGGATCGAACATCCAAGGAAAAATTCCTCCGTGAGGGACTTTAAGCAGTAGGTCCTGAGTCTGAATATCGGGATAATATAATAACCTTAAGCCTGTAAATTCAGGTATCTAAGCAAAATTTAATGACTCTCAAGCATCTTGTCAATAACTTAGTTGGCTGATAAATGTCTTATTGAGTCGGTAGGCTGACCACATTCCACTCATGACATCTATAGGGAAATAAGTGTACCTAAATTTGCTTGGTGTACAAACTCCTAATAACGGAGAAGTATTCACTAGACTGAAAGGGCCGTAAAGCCAAGAAGTAAAGTAAATAAGGAAGGGCACATCACAAAATTTCCAAATCTCTTTTATTAGTTTCATAATGCTTCACTGTAATAACAGATACAATTTTATGCTACAAGAGACTCCTCTTTACAGTTTATTTTATAATTTAGTTCCTCATATTCGCAGATGGCTTCACTTACGAAACATCCTTGCTGGAGACCGCAATACACTTTCTTCTCCATTCATTGATCGTTTACTTATCTGTGAAGTCTCTCGCGACCAAGTTTCGCGATAGACTAAATAAAAACAATTGTACACAAGATCATCTTATTGAAAGTTATGATCTGGCAGTTTAAAATGTGTGATCAGTCTGCCCTATGCTTCATTACATGCTTGATATTTTCGCAACAATGACTATCCAATTCTGTCGAGATGGCAGGCTTTTATTCGATGTGGCGAATCCCTTCACTAATTGAGCAATCACCTGAACTCTGGTGGCAACTCTAGTTTCATATATTATACGTCATACAACTCGAAACCCTTTATATTATATGAATTTTAGAATTATGTTGACACCAGTCTGGACCCTGTGGAACAGAAAGTATGAGAAGTCGATTTTTCTAAAATCCCTGTATAACTAACTCTAACTAACTCACTGGCATTATGGAACCCATAAGTTCATGGCCGCGCGGACATAAGCTCTATTCATCCCTATCCTGAGCCAAAGTTTTCCAATCATCCCCTGTATAATCTACTTCCCTCAAATCATAGTTAATGTTATTCTCCCACCTCATTTTTATTCTACCAACTGGGCGTTTTTCCTCTGGTTTTCCTGTATAGATGCAAGTAAAAAATCCCAGCGGGTCCCTCAGACTCGTTAGTTACCATCTCACAAATCTCCCTCTAACATAAACGTTTGTCATCCGCGAACTTGAAAGGTCGATTCAAGAGAGCTTTCGCACTATTCTATAATTTTGGTCATGATCACTAATCTTCAGTGATATTTCGCAATGAAATATTCGATATTTAATATTTATTCTGTTATTGTGTAGTTTATTACAATCTTAGTTTTCATCATTTATTCTCCTCTTAAAATCCGCACCTTATTTCTTTCTGTGCTTATCCTCAATATATCTGTGAATTATGTTTTACGAAACAAGAATAAAATTATAAACAAGTCGTCGCGCCTGCAAAACCAGTTATGAGCACTTTCTGACGAAAATGAGTTATTTGCATCAAAAGAAGCAAGAAACAGGCTAGAATTGTCCCTCAAAATCGTGTATGTGAATCTTTCAAGGTCAAGATAGTATAGACGATGAAGCAAAGTTGGCCATGTGCTGCTACTGGAAACTGTTCCTGCGAGATCAGCTATGTGATTCAGGCCAGGAAAGTGACGCACATAGCCGAATTGACTTATTTATGCTGCTCTTTTTTGTACCCATAACTGATTATGCACGATCTTTTAAATCTTTATTATACTGCTGTACAGTGAAAGAAAACATTTTTTGTTCACGAAGCTCTAATTCAGTACACAATTGATAAGTTATATCATATATTTTTACCGCATTACAAATTATTAATAACTATACCAACACTAAATACATTATACTGTTACACATTAAAAGAAAACTATTTTACATAGCAATTCTAATACACAACATAATATTAGCCTATACATGAAAATGTATTATACTGTTCGAAAAATTACAGTTCAGTGATATTTTAGATCATCAAAGAGAAATGGTATTCCTTGTTCATAAACACTTTCAAAGCCTGAAGACTTAGAAATTTTGTTTTGTCTATTTTTAGAGATTCGTGATAGAGATTTTGAGGATCAGTCTCATTTATTCTCCGTCTTCGTTGTGGAAGTGGCTACCATCCATCCCGGTGGTTGACTTTGTAGGACACCTCCCCGTCTGTGTAGAGTAGTGCTCTTATGTCTGTGACGGTAGTATCACATGTTTTCTTTCCTGGTCTTTTATATGCAAAATTATGTGGAAGAGCTTCAACATTTTTGAAAAATAAATTATCCAAATGGTTTATTACATATGGATAGGCGCCTTTCTTCTTGTTTCTTGCTTCCTCCGTCCTACTTACATAGAGTGCAGAGGTTGGTGGGTTTAAACAGCCGCTCTAATGCTGATTGGACACTATCAACTTCCATCATTCAGTGTCCCTTCTCTAGGATAATTTGTCCAATTTCAATCACAAATTTTTGTGATGCGTCTGCCAACGCACTTAAGGTTTTATTTTTGTTCTGGTATGGACAACCAACAGACACCAGAGTAATCTTTTCGTATGTGAAATGTTTCCCTATGAAATCAACAATACAGGTTGTGAATTCGTTGACTGTTACTCTTTCTTCTCCCTCGTGTCACACATATATCTTTTGAATTAAAAACGTAAATTGTAAAATTGCGCACTTGTAATCTTTGACTGTAGTATTGTTTAGAAAACATTAACTTTGGGCACAATGGAACACTTACGTCCATTGTAGCCACAAGGCCACTATCAGATGCTGCAGAAACTGTTTCTTCTTTTGCCTAACGTGCATCATATTTCTTCTGGATATGCATGTTGTAATCTTCTTCTTCAAGGTTTCCTTTTTTTGTATGTAATGCAGCTGTCACACTGCTCTTTCCTAGGTTTGTAGATAGAGATTTTCTGACTTCCTAGAATTTCATTTTTTTTTCGCTCCACAGATGCATTTTCTGTTTCCTCACACCATTCCTTATAAATATGATGCATGTGATTATGAGATCTAAATTTAGAATCGATATATAGACGTGAACTACTTGCTCTGCAGTAATGACTGGGATCTTTCGGAATCAACTCTAACCATTAATTTACAAAGTCTGATTTTAACAATTTCCGCTTTTTTTATGACTATTCTAATATTTTCCTCTTCCCATTCGCCATAATCTCAATTTCGGATTCTTCACTGCTGTTGACTTCATCATTGTTTATTGTTTTATTGAAATATTTGGTCCAGTTGTTATAAACACTTTTTATCAGCCCTGTGGTAGACAGAAAAAAATCACGACAGACTCTAATGTTTTATCCATTTTCTAATAGTAGATAACAATCATTAACATAGTGCTTGATAGAGTTGTCTACTCCTTTACCTTTTCTTCTTCTAGTAACTGGCCGAAAGTTCACTATTCCATTAATATTCACTTTTTTTCTCTTCCCACGTGTTACAATTCCAAACTATTTTATGCACCATTCTTCGTACATTTTCGTCAAATTTATTACACGTGAAACTTTTTTCACCTGTTTTCCTTTCATTGTGACAGCAGGCATTGGGTGCAAATTTTGTAAGCATTGCCATCCTTTTTTCGCCCTTTATATTTCTTCCCATGTATTCTTAGCTCCCTATTTTCTGCTCTGATGTATTTTTCTTTCCAAAGGTAACTATAAGTTTCTTAGTTTACATTTTCACTACGGACATCCGTATAAATCTCATTGTTAAAGTATTCGATGTCCATATAATTTTCTGCTGTAGCTGGTAATGAATTTGGGGCCTCAGTGGAAATTAGAACGTCATTAAACTACGCCGACCGATTTTGTCTTAACTTGCATTGATGAAGTCGTATCAATTAGGGGGAGTTATTGCACTCACAATGTCTATTGCTATCTTATTTATTCTTCCTTTCTTTAATTCGAACTTCCGAGGAATCCAATTCACATTTTATACCTGACATCCCATTAACTAGGAAAGAAACCTTGCATAATAAATTAATTATAATTATACTTGTTTCATATCCTTAAATGTCAATGTCAATAAATGCTAATTAAACTCACAAATATACGCACAATTAATCACTACATTCTGAATAACATTATTTCACATCTACAAAATTGGCTATGTGTAAAATAGGCGCAATTCTAATAGGCTGTGCGAAGTGTCAGAAATTATTTCCTTTATTTTTCTTGTTTGATTTAAATTATATTGTGCAGTTTTGCTGAATATATAAGAAGTAAAATGGCATGACGTCTCAAGTCGTAGATAGAAAAATAATAATTTAGGAATGTTTTCTTGTTCCTCCTGTAAAATTACTTTCCCTTCACATAGCCAGTTTTTCAGGTGCAGCGACGAAATATTAAAATATTCCTGTAATTTATTTAGAAACATTATTCTATGAAAAGAGTCCTGAGATTGAATTAGAAACATTTTTGTGAGAAAGGAGCAATGCAATTGTATTATAAACATTTCTGTAAGAAAGGAGCCCTGAAATAGAATTCTAAATATTTTAGTAGGAAAAGATTCCTGATATTGAATTAGAAACACTTATGTAATAAGAGTCTTGAAATCGAATTAGAAACATTTATAGAAGGAAAGAGTCATGATACTGAATCAGAAACACTTTTGTACAAAACGAGTCCTGAAATTGTATTAGATACAAATTTGTAAAAAAAAAGGTCCTGGAATTGAATTGGAAATATTTATCTAAGGAGAATTAGAAAAATTGTTTTAAGAAAAGGGACCTGAAATTGAATTAGAAGCATTTTTGTAATAAAATAGCGCTGAAATTATCTTCGATATAATATGTTTGTGACAAAAAAAGTCCTAAAATTATACTAGAAAGAATTCGGATATATGAAATTATCAAACCAGAAACATAAAACTTAATTACGTCATTTTATAAACATTAATGCTTCAGCACAAGCAATTGTACGTGAATATTTGTTACGAGACTCGTGTTGTTATGGCAATGAGCAGAGCGTATTGTGGCCCTAATTATGCTCAGGGGTGTTATTACTGGATAATTGTAATACGAAAATCAAATATGCTGCAATGCAATTGCTCTGTATTATAGTCCTGCGATTTCAATAGCAGTTACAAGTAGCAGAACGTTACTTAAATTTAAATTCTCAGCCAGAAATATATTCATTATCTTGATGTGTAAATACGAGTAAAATATAAATGTAATCAATTCATCTATGACAAAGTATAGGGAACGTGAGGACAACTTGGATGAGAAAAAGTAAGAGAGTGAGAGAGAGAGAGAAAGAAGGAAGAAAATAAAGTGGTCTATGCGTACATTCGTAAGTTCGCGTGCATCTAAATACAGATACCGCATTAGGAGAAATGCAGAAGGACGATTTCAGTCCAAATATTTCGAGTGGATTTTTATAACGTACTTGCTAATACCCGGCGTGCGTTGCTACTCCTAAATAAATGTAAATATGTTTTTGCCACCAGCCGTGCGCTTTTATACTCTACCTTTTGGAGAGTTTTTTTAGATGTTCAATTCTGTGTACATCAACTTGTGTATTTGTTATAGTTTAGGCAGCATAAGCCATTTATGCGTTAAAATAGGGACTTTATTTCACGTTTTTCACTACAAAGTGTGATTTGTAGGGGTGAAGTGGTTTGAGTACTATAACTCTGTTATAGTATGTTCAATCCCGGAATCTCCTGAACATTTTTCAAAAAGCCCCATCTCAATCGGATGAACGGTATGTCAGAGCACGCTTGCCCGGGGATCTACTTATCCCGATTTTCTTGGAATAAAAAACTCAAAAGCGACAGGCCTAGAAGGCTTTTGGCTAACCTGCCGACTGTCGGCCTCACATCCATATGTGTTAATCACAGAAGTAGACGATCATCTAGGCAGTGTAGGGTGACATGTGGTCAGCACGTCGGATCCTCCAGCCGTTATAGCTGGTATTCTCAACCTGGAGTCGCTACTTATTGTAGCTACCCACAAATGCCCCACGATGCTTGGTGGGCACCGCACAGTGGGCCAGATACGAAATCTAGCTGGAAAAAAGTATTTTACTAACTCTCGCCAATTCATCTTTCTTCACTCTAAAATAATTGCCAGATTATTGTTCTTCACTTATCTGTAAAGGAGGGTACAATTATAAAATTTATGTAGATAATATAAATATCGGAATTTGCCGATAGTTAGGAACTCATCTGGTCCGCGTCCTAGTTGTGTACCGAGCTGTAGAAATAAATACGTTTTTCATTAAAGTTCAGTGAGTTATTCTTCATATTCTATTTGTATACTTTACCACAAGGTTTGTACTTTACATTCATATATTTAACATGTTTCTATACAACCAGATGTGTTAAATACACGTGGAATCATACCTTCGAAACACTAAATAATTTACACGATCGTTTTACTTTAAATTGAGGTACGAAAAAAGAAAAGTTCTGAACAGTAGAACAAATTTTAGTTAGAATATAGAGTGATTTATGGACTTCAATTCCCGCACAATAACATGTGCGCAAATTATTGCGTTTTTTGTAATTAGTTCTTTTCTTAGAGGAGGCGGCAGAGAATTGTTTGATTTAATATATGTAGAAAAGTGATCGATAGAGGCAATAAGTGATCGTCTATTAATAAATTACAGTTAGGGGATGTTCGGAGAATGTATTAAAAAATATTTTTAAAAACAGTTTTATAAAAGCGATTTTCGAAACATAGGAAGTTGTGCAAGAGGAAAGAAAAGTTAGATTTCTACTGAAATATTCTGATTGGCTAAAAGTAAATGTAAACTTTCCCGTTATTAAGAATTTAGAACACTGATAGTCGTCGGAAAATCCTGTTCCATCTGCTTATGGAATTGTAAGACCAAAGATATCTTTCGAAGAGGCTGGAATAAAAAAAAGTTTTATTTCTGCTAAAATGTCTGTCTTGGGAAAGGTAGCATAACAAATTTGCTACCCTAAAAGCATTATACGGTGTATAAAATATCACAACTTCCCTTTTTGAGGCCTAGTATCATGTTAATATATCGACATATTGATATTTTATTGTCAAAAATGACAATGTTTGGTCCGACATAGAAGATAGGGGAGTTGAGCGGGGTGATTTGTAATGTTTATTATAATTTTGAAGCAATTTTTTTGTGTTTTTTTGAGTAATGTATTTAAAAACATCATCAGTATCCCGTTTATCATATGACCACAGTGATATTTCATCGCGAGAGAATTCCTGCTTAAGTGAACATTTATTTTATTCCAGCCTCTTCGAAAGTTATTTTGGGTCTTCTAATTCCATAAGCTGATGGAACAGAATTTTCCAACGACTGTCATTTGTTTACTAAATGATAACTTATTACCTCTATCTAACATTTTTTTCCATATTATTGATTTGTAATATTTAAAACATTCTGCTGACATCCCCCTTCCCCTAATTTGTTTACTAAATGATAACTTATTGCCTCTATCTAACATTTTTTTCCATATTAAATCAAACAGTTTTTCTCTGCGCGCAACGGCAGGCCTCAGTTGCTGGCTACCTCCTGTAATGAGAAAGCAAATTTAAAAAACGCAATAACTTGCACACATGTCATTGTGCGTGATTTAGTCCATAAATCACTCTATATTATAGGTAAAATTTGTAGTACTGTTCAGAACTGTGTTATTTCTAGCTCATTTAAAATGAGATAATTTTGTATTTTTTTTTGCATGGAAGGTATGATTCTACATGTATTTAACATAATATCTGGTTATATAGAAAAACATTAAATATATCAACAAAATTACAAACCTTGAAGTGAAGTATCCATATGGAATAAGAATAATAGCTAACTGAACTTGAACACACAACGCTAATAACAACAACTGTGATATAGACCAGATGAGTTCTTAACCACCGGCAACTTCCGATGTTTATATTGTCTTCATAAACATTAGAATTGTACCCTCCTTTGCAGATAATTACCGTCATATAACAATTATATTAGAGTGAAGAAAAAAGATAAATTGATGAGGGTGAGTCAAAATAGCTTTTTGCAGCTAGATTTGATTTCTGGCCCACTATACACCTATATATCTCATACTGGCCGAAACTCCATGTGGAAGATTTCTTCCCCAGTGGTGACTCGAACCAGCTTAGGCTCCGTAGTTCTGCGCTAATTCTTCTTGCCTTAACCATTCGGCTACGGCGCGGGACTCCTGGTATCAATGAAAGATAAAAAAGGTTATTGTGAGTTATCCGTAACAGATAAACATTTGCTGTCGCGAATTTTGCAGAGCTTTTTGAGATATTCAATTCTGTGTATATTAATTTTGTGTATTTCTTATGGTTTACGCAGCGTAAGCCATTTAAGCGTCCAAAGAGCTACTTTTTCACACTAGAATTTTACCCTGCTTTTCAGATATGTTTGAGAACCGTCATATAAGAATTATATTAGAGTGAAAAAAAAGATAAATTGGTGTGGGTGAGTGAAAAGAGTAACTTACTTTTCCAGCTACATTTCGTATCTGGCCCACAGTGCACCGGTCCCATACTGGCCGAAATTCCATGAGAAAAAGGTTTTCCCCCATGGAGACTAGAACCAGCGCAAGTCCCGTATTTCTGCGTCAAGACTTCTTGCCCTAACCACTCGGCTGAGGCGCGGTACTCTTGGTATCAATAATAAAGATGAAAGTTTCACTCGAATGGGTATTATTCTCTTGGTATCAATGAAAGACAAAAATGGTCATTATGAGACTTTTTTGTAGACCTTTTCGAGATATTTAATTGTGTGTACATTAATTTTGTGTATTTCTTATGGTTTAGGCAGCGTAAGCTACTTAAGAGCCCAAACAGCAACTTCTTTCACGTTTTCCACTACAAAGGGCTATTTTTAAGGGTGTAGGAGTTGAGTATCACAACTCTCTTATAGACTATATTCATCCCGGGAATCTTCTCAAAATTTTTCAAAACCTCCATCACTATCGGATGAACGGTATGTCCGCGCATAAAGTACGAACAAATAAACAAGCATACACAAAAACAAACATTAATTTTTATATATAAGATTATACAGTGCGATCAGCATAGCACTGGACAGCAGACGCGGGGATTTTACTATACACTGCTGACGCCCTCACGGCGTACGATCGCCGTGATAAACCACACACATTTTCGTAACAGTTTACAAATTGTAGTACTTATCAATTTTATTGAAGCAGGTGCTGGAACTGTTCACCTTCGGTGTCCATACATTTTTTGACACCACTTTATAAAATTTGTTGTACAAACTATGGACTGTTCAACGTGACGAAATTTTTACACTCGCGAATCGTGTTTCAAAAAGTCTTCGTACTTGGCTGGCAGATGAGTTAACAAATACTGATCATAAATAAATACACGTTGTTCAAAAGAAAAATTATTAGTCATTATACAGTTTACACTTTACACTTCAGCACACGTCATTTAGTTTACAACTACACACGCCTGTTTTATAATATATAAATTTTAAAATTTAAATAACTTATAGCGGAAAAGATGGAAATTTGGGCTAGGATGGATTCAGTTTACACTTATACACGCCTGTTTTATAAGATATAAATTTTAAAATTGAAATAACTTATAGCGGAAAAGAAGGAAACATGGGCTACGATGAAAATATGGGCTACCACTAATTTTGGGTCCATATGGTGTCGCATCTGGTGGAAAACTCGCTGACTATGTCCTTATACTTCCACAACTATGAATCATATTTAGATATCTCATTGCTATCAATGCTGTGGTAGTGCAAAATAAAAGTACGCCTTTTGTCTTGTCAGCAAATATTAAAAAAAAATGCAGGTTTGCATATTTATATATATTATTAGAAAAGGATAAGAGTTTTAATTAAAGGATTGCATTCTGTGAGGAGAACAGGAATAATAGAATATCTATAAATGTAAAGCAAAGTATTTAAATGTTATTTATAAGATTTATAAACAAAAATATTTGGACTATATATTGCTGTAAATATGGGCTACCACTGGCGTGGCAAATATTGGCTATGTAGCCCGTATTTGAAACCATGTTATTAAAGAGAATTAAATGTGTGTATACGAAGAATAGAACATATCCCTTTATGGAATATTGAATTATAGCATATAACAGACAGAGAGTGAGTGAATCAGTGTGAACGACAGGTAATAAAAGTAAAAATAGACTACATTATACCATTACATACTTACTTACTTACTCACTGGCACTATCGAACCCGTAGGTTCATGGCAGCGCGGACATAAGCTCCTGAGCTAATGCTTCCCAATCATTCCCTGTATAATCTACTTCCCTCAAATCATAATTAATGTTGTTCACCCACCTCATTCTTGGTCTAGCAACTGGGCGTTTTCCTTCTGGCTTTCCTACAAGAAGTTTCCATGCACGTCTTTCATTCCCCATACGCGGAACATGTCATGCCCATCGCAGTCTACGGGACTTAACTGTTCTTATTATATCTGGCTTCCTGTAAAGACCATGTAGTTCATTGTTATATAGTCTTTTCCATTCACCTGTCTGTTTATCTCTCTTTGGTCCAAAAATTTTCCTAACAACTTTATTCTCAAATACTCGTAATCTCATTTCTCCCTTAAAGTAAGAGTTCATGTTTCGCACCCATATAATAGTCTATAACTGGTAGAATAATAGTTTTATATATTTTCAGTTTAACGTTTTTTGAAAGGAGTTGGGACATCAAAAGTCTTTCCAATGTATAGTAGCATGCATTTCCAGAATTTAGCATATGTTTAATTTCTTTGTGCATCTTATTCCTATTTGTGATTATTGTTCCTAGGTATTTGAATTCAGCCACATCCTCAAAATTTCCCTAATTTGTCATTGGCCGTCCATTTCCATTATTTAATGAATTTCTACGTGTGACCATATATTTAGTTTTACTGATATTTACTTCCAGTCCTAATTTCTTTGTGTTACTCAATAGTGTGTGCGTGTTGGCCTATAGTATCTCCTCGCTATCGGCTAGTAGTACTACATCATCAGCACGAACTAACAGCTTATTAATACCATTGAGTTGTAAGCCTTCCTCATTCTCTAAAGATTTAATGGCATGCTCTAGTACAAAATTAAATAGTAGAGGAGATAGTGCATCTCCTTGCTTCTACCCATTCTGGATTTCAAAAGTGTCTGAAAACTGTTTGCCTACACGCACCCTACACTTTGAGCAATTTAGACACATTGGTATAAGTCTAAATTACTTTTTAGGAATTCCGAACTCCAGCAGGATACTATATAACTTCTCCCTCTTAATTGAATCATATGCTTTTTTGAAGTCTACATATAGTTGATGTACAGTACCATTATATTCCCATTTCATTTCTAAAATCTGTCTTATAAAAAAAATCTAATCGGTTATAGACTTGTATCTTCTAAATGCACATTGATGATCTCCTAGAATGTCATCAACATAGGGAGTAAGTCTGCTTACTAATATATTTGTTAGAATTTTGTACGAAGTTGAAAGTAATGAGATGCCCCTGTAGTTGTGGCAATCAGTTTTATCTCCTTTCTTATAAATTGGTATGATAATTGATTCCTTCCATTCGTCTGGAAGAGATTCTTTTTCCCAAATCATATTAAGCAACTAGCGTATCTTTTTCATCAATTCTTCTCCCCCTGATTGTATCAGTTCTGCTGGATCTCATTTGAACTTGATGCTTTATACATCTTCATCTTTTCTATCGCAATTTCAACCTCTAACGCATTTGGTTCTGTGACTAGCATTTCTGCTATCTGTAAATTATCCTCCTCAATTTCCTGTTCTGTATGTACATTTAATAGCTGATTAAAGTAACTTTTCCATCTATTTAATATACTCCTAGAATCTACAATCATATCCCATTTTCATTCCTATTTATGTTTGCTCTAGCATAAAACCCTTTCTTCTCTATACCACTACCCTGATATAATTCTCTAATGTTCCTATTTTTTGCATTCGTTTCAAGATCATTACTCTTCTCTCTCAAATATTCCCTCGTTTTACTCTTTAGTAACTTCGTGCTTTCCCATCTAACACTACCCAATTGCTATAAATTTACCTCATTTGGCTCGTGTAACCATTTCATTTTTGCTAGCTTTATTTTCTTTTCAATGTTGGCACATTCCTCATGAAACCTTTTCTTGTTTTTCCTGTTTTTTAAACAACCAATGCTTTCTGATGCTGACAATTTAATAGTATCTGTTATTGCCTCCCATTCTTTATTTTTATCAGTTTCTTCTCGTTTCCACATTGTCATCTGAAGATTCCAGTACTTCAAATCTATTAGCAATTTTGATAAGGTGTCCTTGCCGCATTTCATCATTATTCAAGTTTTTTAATTCATATTTTACAGAATAATCTTTAGCGTTTATTCCTCTCATAAGCGATAGCCGATGTCTGATTTTCACTCTGACCAGATGATGATCCAAATTGCAGTCTGTCCCTCTAACAGATCTAACATCGACGATGCTACTGTCCCAGCGTTTATCCACTTATACATGATCTATCTGGTTCCGAGTTTCTCCATCTGGGGACGTCCAGGTGTATTTATGAATATCCTTATGCTGAAATGTTTTGCTCTTAACAATGAGATTCTTTGATGTGGCAAATGTGACTAATCTAACCCCGTTGTCGTTACTATCTTCATGGAGACTGAATTTGCCTATTGTTGGTTTGAATATATCTTCCCGCCCCACTTTTGCATTAAAATCTCCTAAGACAATTTTCATATGATATCGTGAAAGGCTATCAAATAAGCATTCTAGTTCTTCATAGAACTCATTCTTCATCTTGTCATCTTTATCTTCTGTGGGGATATGTACATTTACAATTATAAAATCATATCGTTTACCCTTTAGAATTATGTATGATAACCTATCACTAAGAAACTTAATATCTCGGATAGCGGATAGGATCCTCCTTCTGACTAAAAACCCCGTTCCAATTGCAGGTCTTTCTGCACCCCCATAGTATAATGCACAGCTCCCTGATTCCTGACTACCTACTCCTGGCCACCTAACTTCCTGTAAAGCGACTATATGCAAGGGCGATTTATCTAATTCCCGCGTTGATATATCTAGTGCCCCGCTATTGTATAAAGTCCTAACATTCCATGTTCCTAAGAACATGTCCCTGTGTTTGAGCCTTTGGCATGAGTTCCCTGAAGTATTCCCCGCCCGGAGAACCGAATGGGGGACTATTTATAATAATAATACTAATAATAATAATAATAATAATAATAATAGCTTTATTTTACCTGGCAGAGTTAAGGCCTTAAGGCCTTGTCTACCACTCAACCAGATGACCTCCGGAAAAGTTTATCCCAAGTGAACCCATGTCCGCAATTCTTGACGGTTGTATTTTTACCGTCAAAGATTATCACTCTATCGTCCAAGGTACGTTTTTCGTCTGGCGTATCACTTTCGACCAGTCCGGCATGGGTAACCCTATCGGCGGCAATGCTACCGCCGGCATAGCTCTCAGGATCATTTAAGCACGTCAAGCCACTCCACCACGACAAGGTAAAGATACCATGAAGAGACATTATACCATTAAATTAATTTTTAATTTTTATGTTCAGAATGCCTAGAAGTAATGTAAAATATATCAAAAGAAATATATGAAAACTGTGGAAAGATGAGTATACGATCAGAGCAATCGGCCCGAAATAAAAGTATGGGATCTCTCAAAGCTGCCAAATTCTTTGGAGTGCCCTGCACAACTCTATAGACATTATCGAAAAAAGAAGTGTCACCACAGGAAGCAGTCGGAACGAATCCCGGAATTAAATGCGTTTTGGGTGAAAAATTAGAGGAGGAATTAGTAAAATATTTATTAACAATGGAGGAGAAATTCTATGGCATGTCCATAGCTGATCTGCGTACAATGGCATTAAAGTTAGCACTAAGAAATCATATGAAATATCCATTTGGTTCGGAGATGGCTGGTCGAGCTTGGTTGAATCTTTTTCTAAAATGACACAAAACATTCTGACGATTCGACAACCTTGCGGCACTTTCTATAATCGTTCACTGGGATTCAATAAGAAGAATGTTGCACAATTTTTCAATATTTTAGAAAGTCAGTTTTTTGGAAATATCAGTTTGCTGCAGGCAGAGTTTTTAATGTGGATGAGACTGATCTTACAGTTCTCCAGAGCAAAAATTATTGAAGTCATGGCACGGAAATGATAAGGCAGATTGCATGTGTGACTTCTGCTGAAGGGGGATATTTAATTACTGTCATATTGGCCATGAATGTAGCAGAAAATTTCGTACCACCCGTGATAATCTTCCCCAGGAAAAACATGAACAGCCAGTAGATGAGATGTGCTCTACCTGGTGCAATCACTTCTCATTATTCCGGCTGATGTGCTCTACCTGGTGCAATCACTTCTCATTATTCCGGCTCGGTTCATACAAACCTCTTCACTCAGTGGTTTTCTAACTTCATACAAAAGACGGATATTATAGCCATACTCGCAACATGGATGTATTCTATGTGGTCAGGGGAATCATGTCTCGATGATTTCTCTGCTTCCTCATTCCACTCATAAACTTCAGCCACTGGATGAAACTTGTATGGGACGCTTACTTGAAGATACAATCAAGTCATATCGCCGTCAATGCATTCAAGACAACTAGCATCTTCCGTGTGAATAGTAACATATTTTTCGACGCTGACTTTGCAGCAGCGGAATCTGAAGCCGTCAAGACCAGCAGCTCAATAAATAAGTTATTCTCAGCACCTGTCATCGTCATCTCCACTCCCACCTTGAGCATCACCTCCAGATGTAGCAGGTCCTTCGGGACAGTGTACTACAGGAAGTCCTTCGAGTCAAATTAAGTCGAATGCATCTAGATTGGTTTCCCCATTTGATATTTCTCCTGTTCCATCAACCAGTGGAACATCAAAAACCAAACGAGGAAGAAAATCAACTCGTTCCACCCTCATAACATAATCACTAGAATTATAAAGCAGGACTTTCAGTATCTCAGTGCCATCAAAATGCTACCGGAAAAAAAGTAGTGGGACATCTGCGAGCCAAGTCCCAAAAGGATGTTAAATCTAGGACGAATTCTGATGATGACGTTTCAGATGTTCAACAAGCGGATTTGGAGGATAGTGATTTGGACTTGGGAATTGAAAGGCAGCCCGAAATTGATAAACGATGCTGTTTTTTTTGTGATATTCGTTTCAGTGATGATTGTGGAGGATAACTTTGGATATAATGTCTTGTTTGCTCGATGTGGGAACATAATGAGTGTTCAGGTGCTGTCAGAGGTTATTATGTCTGTGATTATTGCAATTAAAATTAATTAATCATAACATTTTAGTTGAAAATGTACAGAATATTATATTTATTGTTAATATATCTTTTTAATTTGTATGAGTGAATATTCACTATACTTTCAAAGTTCTTGATAACATATTTTTAGGTAGACCCACTCACAAAAGTATTCCAATATACACTCTGGCATAAACAATTAAATAATTAAGAAAATAAGTGTAATAAAATCCATCATATAAAAATAATTGCTCTAATATCATATAAAGTTCCGTAAAATAAAAATATACATGTATGCTCTTTAGAGCTTAAAAAATGGGAGCCCACATTTACCTCATTTCCTTTACGCACGTCATTCAGTTCACAAGGAAAAGCAACCGAGCACGTTATCTACTCGAAGCACACTATCAGACTATGACCGTGAATGTGTGGGATGTGCTTGTATACTGCTGAGTCAGCGCACATTTCAAGTACCGTGTCTGCATGTGTAAGCCTTCGTCGTCGCACAGCACAAACCCCGCGTCTGCTGTCCAATACTCTACTGATCTCACTGCATATTGCCGGAATTACCAGCACATACTAATTTTTTTAGTCAAAATGCCTATACAATGTGCCGTTCCAAATTCGGTATGTAATATGTAATTTGTTTTGGCCTATATCCTTCTTTATAGATGCCTCTATAGAGGTAAATCCTACATTTTTTTCAGTTAAAGCACTGTGACTAAATTCAAGATTTTCAATTGGCTTTATCTGTTTTTGTATACCTACATTCCCATGTGAGACAAGGGTCAGTTACTAAACCAAGTTTAATTTAGTTATTATTTTCTAACAGGTAATGACGAAGGGCCTGTTAGCTCATCGCCTCAAACGTACACCTACTAGGCAAATAACAATCAAATTTTTCTAATAGGCTCTAATTTAGATTTGAGATATTTTTATGAGCCCGAAAAGTCTTTCGAATCCTGGCTCACGGCTGATGGTCTCTCCCGGGAGACTTGCCCCTTGCATTTAATTATTCTTAAAAACGTTCATCGTCTCCGATCTGGAATTAAACCGCGAACTCTAGACCTGAGCAACAAATTGAAACCATAAACTTTCGAGGCGGATTATTTGTCTTTATAGCTTCACATAAAATCGTAATCAGCCCTGCAGGTTATAGTTGTAGAAGCATTGTTACGATATACAAAATCAATACTTCTAAAATTCATTTTAAAGTACAACAATTGACTATTACAAAGATAAATACCAACTAGATAGTATAACTGTCACAGGATTGATGATCGGGGCAAGAGGTACTGTACCAGGATTCTTAGCCAAATTTTGGAATTCCTTAGATTTGGACACGGTGTATCTTTCTAGAATTGCCATCGTTGCCATTAGAGGATCAATTTCAATTTTAAGAAACCATATTTACAAAATTACTTTATAGTATGTATACTTCAATTAGGCCTACAAGTTGAATTTTTAAAAATATATTTACAAAATGTATTTCATCAATTACAAAAATGAATTGTCTGTATGACTTTGTCCTTGAGGCAATCCTCTAATGAGGAAAGTTTTATATAATAAAATAAGGTTATACAATAAAATATAAAAATGCCAGTACCTAATAAATCACTCGTCCTCAACTAAATATCTGTTTGAAGAACTTCAAGTAGTTAAAACTATGAAGGCATTTCAAAACTATGATATATCTTCTGCATTTCAACTGATTTCAGAGTAGGCCTACCAGTTGACACGCAGAAGACCGAACATGGTTTTGAAAGTCCTTCATAGTATTAACTACTTGACGAAGTTTTACAAACAGCAATTTATTTTAGTTGAGGACGACTGATATATCAGGTACCGTATTTAATTTATATTTTTACATTTTGGCACACAAAATATTTTAATCCATCTTCTCATTAGATGTTCAATTGAACTGACACAAGGTTGGTAATACATGGATTTTTGTTCCGAACACAGCTTCACATGCTGTCACCAGTCATCTTGATAACTGGAGCGGATATTGGGAACGGCTGAGTGGTGTCGCACCTCCCAAACATTCATATTTACTGAAATAATTTAGTGAAGAACTTAATATTAATTTTTTTTATTTCCAGTCGTTTACTTAAAAAGAAGAAACTGTTATAAATACAGAATGGGAGGCTATAAGAGATGCTATTAAATTGTCTGCATCAGAAAACATTGGTTATTTAAAATGGAAGCTAAACAAGGAATAGTTTCATAAGTAATGTGCCGACATTGTAAAGAAAAGAAAGCTAGCAAAAATGAATAGGTTACATGAGCCAAATGAGGTAAATATAGAGCAATTGGGTAGTATTACATGGGAAACCGCAGGATTACTAAAGAGTAAAAAAAGGGAGCATTTGAGATCGAAGATTAATGATCTTGAAATTAATGCAAGATAGTAGGTAAATCAGATAACTATATCAGGGTATTGGGATAGAGAAGAATAATTTTCAGGCTAGGAATGAAAATTGTAATATGATTGGCGATTGCAGATTCCAGGATTATATTCAATAGATGCAAAGATTAATTTAATCAGCTACTAAATACACATGAAAAAAATATATTGAAGAGGATAATTTACAGAAAGTAGAAATGCTAGTCACAGAACTAAGTGCATTAGAGGTTAAAATGGCGATAGAAAAATATATAAAGCATCAGGTTCAGATGGGTTTTCAGCAGAACTGTTAACATCTGAGCAAGAAAAAAATTATGGACAAGATATGTCGGTTGCGTATTTATGATTTGGGAAAAAATAAGCTTTTCCAGATGATCGGAAAGAATCGATCATCGTATCTATCTGTAAGAAAGGAGGTAAAACTGATTACAACAACTATAGGGGCATCTCATTACATTCAACTTCGTAGAAATTTGTAACAAATTTGTAACATATTTACTCCCTATATTGATGACATTCTAGGAGACCATTAATATGGATTTGGAAGAAACAGGTCTACAACAGGTCAGATTTATAGCAGACATATTTGAGAAAAAATGGATATATGATGGTATAGTACGTCAACTTCAAAAAGGCATTCGACTCAATTAAGAGAAAAAAGTTATATAGTACCCTGCTGGAGTTCGGATATCCAAAAACATTAGACTTACACGAATGTGTCTAAATGACACAAAGAGTAAGTTGCGTGTAGGCAAACAGTTTTTGGATACTTTTGAATTTCACAATGGGTTAAATTAAGGAAATGCATTATCTCCTTTACCATTCAATTTAGTACTAGAGCTTGCCATCAAATCTTTAGAGGAAGAGGAAGGACTACAATTCGATGGTATTAATAAGCTGTTTATGCTGTTTATTATTATGCTATTAGTTTATTGTGTTACTATTGGGCGAAAGCAAGGAGATACGTAGTGCCGACATACATACTCTATTGAGTAACACTAGATATAGGGACTGGAAACGAACATCAATAAAACTAAATATGGTCAAGACTATATAGAAATAAATTATATAATGATAATGGACAACTAATAAAATATGAGGGAACTTATTAAGAAGTGGCTGAATTCAAATACCTAATAACAATAATCACAAATAGGAACGAGATGCACAAAGAAATGAAATATAGGCTAAATTCTGGAAACGTATCCTATTATACATTACAGAGACTGTTTCCGTCCCAAATTCTCTCAAAAAAACATTAAACTGTATATATATATATATATATATATATATATATATATATATATATATATACATAAGGACTTTATTAGACTAAAAGAAAGGTACCAACAAGAATGAAAAAATCATCTGAGAAGAAT
Source organism: Diploptera punctata (assembly GCA_030220185.1). Taxonomy (NCBI): domain Eukaryota; kingdom Metazoa; phylum Arthropoda; class Insecta; order Blattodea; family Blaberidae; genus Diploptera; species Diploptera punctata. The sequence goes on along the minus strand of JASPKZ010005273.1, from coordinate 40,491 downwards.
GGCAAGAAATAGACTTCCAAAATTGGCATTCCAATATACCCCAACTGGACATAGGGACCAAGGAAGACCAAAACATCGGTGGAAAGATCAAGACCATCTTCGCTAGGTTTACCGTACAGGCCACATGGCCTAAAACGAATTTGTTCATGGTGATGATGATGAAGAAAAGTACATACGATTTTATTTACATACATGGGTCCCACGGGCAGTAAGCCGTACGTACTGTTGACAGCAAGTTGCAATAAGTTGGTGTTTGGTAATAATATACTTAAAAAAAGAAAACACAATAATAATACAATTAGATAACAATGCAATTACATTACACATTAACTTAGTTATGTAGAATTATTAAGAATTAATGGTACTGCAATTTGTTAACATATTTATTTATTCATGAATGAGTGTTGTTCGTATATTCCGCGTTTTGTTGATACATCTACCCAAGTTTATCACATTTTCTTGGCTTACCAATAACTCGTAGCATGCCGATATTTCACGAATTGAATTTAGAAATCTTTCCGATAATAACTGACGCCTCCAATATTCCAAATCGTTACATTTTCCTAATATATATATCTCGTCTTCAAATCGCCCGCACATTGGACATATTCGCATGTTGTGATCGTCGCTAATTTTTAAAAACTTTCATGCCCCTAACCTGAACCAAGGAAGCCCTGATCACTTTTTAAATCCTAGATTGAGTACATAAGATTATTTTCCCCAAACTTTGTAAAAACAGTGATAGTTTTCCCGCACATTCGGCCAAAATATTTTGTCGGTTTATATCTAAGTAGGCCCTACTTCCTTCTCATTTTTCTCCACACATTCTTGCGATTTTCAGTCCCTTTTTCCCATACCCAACCCATCGCAATCTTTTGGAGTTCTCTCCTAACCTCGTCTGCCCAGAATTTCACATTTGCATTCCCAATTTGGCGGTCGTAACAAATTCTGTGAGAATTATTTGTCCACCTTGGATTAAGCGCAACCAGTACTTGAGTACATTCATTTGGCAGTTTATGCCGTCCTGAAATGACCCAAATTCATATAAAATTCCACAGTTAGAAACGGCTTTACTAAGTCCTGTAATATATTGAAAATGCGTATACACCTTATTTAGTATTTTCGTTCTTTGAAAACCCCAAATATCACAACCATAGTGCATTACTGGCCTCACCATCGCTCCATACATTTTTTCTAACGTACTAACTGGAATATCAGGTACGGTACCCAGAATACTGAGAATATTATTAAAATGTCCCCTCCCTTTGAATAATGCTATATCAATATGTTTCTTCCACTTTCCGTTCATTTTCAACGTCGTACGAAGATATTCAAAATGTTTCACGTTTAGAAGAATTTCATCCCTCTATTTCCATTCCTCTGCTCTACCATTAACCGTCCCATTTTTGAACGTAATTGCTTTTTACTTACTAATATTTACAGTCAATTCCCAAATTCGTACAATATATTTCCAGTCAGTAAAGACTTTTTGCAATTCCTTTATTGTCTTGGAACAGATAATTAAATCATCTGCATGCAACAGGGCTGGGACTTTGACATTTCTTATCTCCGGAGCCTCAATGTCTCTTTCTGGCATCATGGCTGCTATATCATCAAAGAATAGATTAAATAGCATGGGTGACAAAATGCAGCGTTGTCTCACTCCCCGATGGGCTTGACTGTTCTCTGTGATGTGCCCTTGGTCTATGTTTATACAAAATTTAACGTATTTATAAATGTATACAAAGGTATGTATCATTTTACGTAACAATCCTTTCCGATTTAACTTCACCTCACAGTGAACTTCGGTCCAGAGTATCGAATGCCATCTTAAAATCAACGAATGCACAAAATAATTTACCCCTCTTGTTTTTCAGATAATCATCAGTTAATGTTTTCACAACGAATACGTTGTCCACTGTGGAGTACCCTTCTCTAAAACCTGCCTGATATTCTGAAATCCTATTGTTCACTTTATCCCTTTGTCTCCTTCGTTAGTAAAGTACTTTACAAAGGACTTTTGCAAACACTGACAGGAGGCAAATTTCCCTATAACATTCTGGTTTACGAGCCGCACCTTTCCCTTTGTATAGCGGTTGGATTACACCTGTCGCCCAGGCTTCCGGATAATTTCCTCGAATAAATAGTTTGTTGAACGCAGTTTTCAAAACTTCTAATAATTTATTTGATGATATCACATGTTTCAAAAATTCTCCTGGTAATCAGTCAATTCCCGGTGCTTTACCATTCTTTAAACTTTTAATTGACGAAATCACTTCATTTTCCGAGATATCCTGATCTAGTAATGGTATATATATTGCGTCGGGGATCTCCACTATATTTCCTTGATTATATCTTAACCCCTCACTTCCCAGCACCAAATCAAAGTAGTTTTCCCATTCCCCAGGCGATATTCTTGTCCGATTTATGGACTTTAGTTTTAGTTCTCTTATCGCTTTCCACATGTCCGTAATGTTCCCACTTTCAGTCGCGATTTTCATTTCCTCCGATTTCTTATTTTGTCATTCTAGTTTTGTTTCACTTAATAATTCTTTGTGTTGCTTTCTCTGCTGTGCATACATTTTTCTGTTTTTCATCTGTGCTTTCTTTTCTAAACTTTAGGTAACTATTTTCGACACACTTCTTCTTTCTACAAACCTCATTGTATCACCCTTTGTCCTTCTGGTTCATTGTGAATTTAACCTTGAACTTTTCCGCTGCTTTTTGGAAAGATTCTGTCAATGTTTCAATAATTTCATATCCACTAAGGTCATTTATTTGCAAATCCTGTATTAAAGTCTCGAGACACCCGATAAATTCTTCTCTCCAATCCTAAATCCACCTGGAACGTGTAATTGGCCGCAATGTTGTTGCCACCCCATCAGTAACTGTCTCCTTAATACCTTTTATATTTAAAATAAGTTTGTTTGGGAAATGGTGAAATTCGAATCTGTAAAATATACAGAAATTACTTAGGACTGGAATCATGTCTTGTGTGCATAATGTATAATTGATTACACTCCCCCAATTTCTATTAATAAATGTCAGTTCTCCATTTTTATCTTCCCCATACTTCCCGTTCAAAATTTCAAGTTCGAATGCATTGCAAAAAGCTAACAATTGATTTCCTTCTGAATTTATAATTTGATCTTTACTTCTCCTATCCCCACCTCGTATTTCACTACCATCTGTTTTTAAGTTGATATTTTTCTCCCACTCTTTCTGCTAAAGTCTCGTAAAATTAGTATTCCAGCTTCCGGAAACCTATATTTTATTTCCGCGAACAGATCCGACAATTCAACGAAAAAAACTGGATTGGCATATCTAGAAGTTAGTGGCTGTCGGTAAATAGACAACATACAAATTTCTGCTCCGCCTGCTTTGTAATAAAGACAAATTGCCTCTTTTAAATGTGTATTTATCACTTTAATATAGGGGTCTAGATGTTCCTTATATACAAGGGCAAAACCTACTGGATATCTGCCTCTATTTACCTTCGATTCACTACTTTTGAAATATCCTTTCATATTACTTATATATTTACATTCATTACCCTTTAACCATGTCTCTGATAAAGCTAATACATCAAAAGTCTCAATAAACTCCACACATTTGTCCATTGAAAGTGTTTGTTTTAATCCTTCAATATTCCAAGTACCGACTGTCAACAAATCCAATTTTTTTCCCTTGACAGCGCTGCGTGAATTAGTCTTACCTGTATGTTTCGTGTCTGTCAAAATTTCCTCGTTAGCTGGCAAATTCTTTGGGATTTTCGTCTTACTGGTATAGTGTCCGGTCGTTGAACTCTTTGGGGTGGGTTAGTCATTATGGCCTTAGTTATTTTGTCCCGAATGTCAGCTGGAGCATCAGGAGTTAGTTTCGTATTACCTTCTCTCTCTTTCTGTCGTGTAGAATTTTCTCCCTCCTTCTCTGCTGCAAGCGGACCACCCTCCATAATAGCATTCATTGTAGGTTTCGGGGACCCGGTAGCACTGACCTCTTCTAATCCATTTTCAGGGTTGTCCATATTTTCCAGTTCCTCTCTGCTCCATATCCGTCCTTTTATAATAAATTTATTAAATTGTAGGATTGCATGGCAGCCCTGATTCCTCGCCTGGAGCATTTGTTGCTTAAGAAAGATTCTTCCGTGACGAATCTTCTCTCTGAAATTTTCAGCAATATTAATACCAGTTCCCTTAAGATACTTGCTGTGTCTAAAAATCAAACACTTGATATTATAGTGAGATAATTTGCATACAATCGTTCTCTTCCCACTATTCCAACCACCAACTCTGTGTGCCCTTTCGATTTCACTGTCCACCAAGTCAGTCGCGATTTGTGCCACTACACTTTTAACTACAAGTTCAGTTTCCTCCCAGCTCTACCTCTTTTCTTCATGCACTCCATATATTACATTATTATCACCGCGACTTTGATTTTCGAGATAGTCTAATTTAGATTAAATCTATGTAGTCTGTCCTCCATCCGATGCATGTTCGTCTCAATATCTCTTATTTTTTCAACTACGTTGCACTTTTCAAATCCCTCTTTCACTTAAGTTGACATTTTTTCAAACAGCTTTCCCACTTCTCCCATAATGCTTTAACTCCTGCACTCTTCCACCACACTAATAAAAAACACGTCCGCTCTCGTCGACTGTCTCGGCAGAACTCCACCACCGGAAATATATGAAACTGCTATTCTCCAAGTTACATTATATTGATGCGACAAATGAACTTTTACTATAAAGGAGGACAAAATATTATCATTTTTTCAGAATAAATGTCTTAGGAAGAATTTGAACGATAGTGACATGAATAAAGAGGTAAATGGAGAAGACTATGTAACAGTAGTAACATGACATTTATAGGAAACCAGATGTAATAAAAAGAATAAAGTCTCGTAGATACCGATGGGTAGGACATGTCATGAATGGTTAAGAAAATAGGTACATGGAAGCTTCTTGTAAGAAAACCAGAAGGAAAACGCTCAGTTCATTAAAAATGAAGTGGGTGAATAACATTAACCATGATTTGAGGGAAGAAGAATAGACTGGGGGTTATTGGAAACCATTAGCTGATGATAGAGATGGATGAAGACCTTATTTCCTCGAGGCCATGAACCTACGGTTTCGATATTGGCAATGAGTTATTTAGTTAGTTACTGATGTGTCGATACTAATGTTGTATCATGATACGTTATTTCGGGGATAAACATAACCAATATGGTGCCTATAATCCTATGAATTGGTATTGTGGGTGGCTTCAGTATTCGAACCTACACTCTAATTTCTGTAGAGTGTGAAGCGGATGAGCGGTTGCCATGGTAACATGTTACCCGCCGGATAGTAATGTCAGCTTAGAGCTTTGAGATTTCGGGCTGAGTGCCTCACGCACTAAAAATTTGCCATGAAAGTTTTTCGGTTCTTTTGTTCTTTTTATCGGAAATTCTGATAATATTCAAGCCAGACTTATAAAAGTTTGTATTATTTAATTACAAAGACTTTAAATTTATTCACTCAGTAATTGTAAGTTCGCGAGTAATTTTTTACCAAACATAATTTAATTATTTTCTTTCTTAATTTAAACGTTTATTTTTATATTACGTGTAAAATCGCCGTAGTGCAGAAGTTAAGGCACTGCGCTACAAGCCGGAAGGTCGAGGGTTCGAGTCCCATGGAGTCAGGGTTTTTAAACTGACCCAAACCTTCTGGCGGCACTATGGCCCTCCGGTCGACTCAGCCTCTAACGGAAAAAAGTACCAGACACTTGTTCCAGGGGCAAAGGCGGCCGGCAAGCTGGGCTGACAACCCGGCTGACATCACGTGCCGATTGTCCAGAAAACGTGGGAGGCTTAACCTCCTACTACCCCAAGGGCCTCCTGAGGCCTGTAGTGGGGTCACTTTGTTACGTGTAAAATAATCAATTATCTTTTGTGACCTCCAGATGTAATAATCTCTTCGTATGAGAATTTGATATGTTGAAACGCTGTTTATAACTAATTTCAGGCTATAATTAATAATCTAAGATTATATCGTTTAACTGAATTTTAAACTTATTTTGTACCACATATTTTATTTTTTTAATAAATATGAAGCAGTACCTGAAAACTGAGCCGTCTTCAACAATGAGCAGTATAGGTTTGTAGGAGGCCTTTCGAAAACTGAAGTTTTATCTTCTGCTTTCAGTTTGGTACTTAAAAAATTAACATAGTGACCTCAACGGGGGTTGGGTAATGTATTTTAAAAAAAATCTTTACCACATATTTGTTTCTAAATATGGCCACAATTTAAAATGTCCCTCTTATCATAATTTCTTCTACGTGAAAACAATTGTACAGAAAATAAATTTTATTGAAAGGCATTTTCTGACAGTTCACAATTTGTCTACAAATATTCTGCCCTGTGACTCACTAGATAATTGATCGCTTCTTAGCAATGGCAATCCAACTCTGTCTAGCAAGGCAGGATTCTGTTTAATGTGGTGAAATACGTAATATATTCTGATAATCAGCTGAAGCACTATAATTTTTTTGTGATGTCGAAGAAAAAACGCCATTGTTTTAAGTCAGGTAAATCTGCTGGTCCTAATCGTCCAAACTATAATACTCTACATAATTCAAATAAAGAAAAGAAAATATATTCCAGCGTTATACGAATGAATTTCATATACAATGCCTTGAATTCAGATGGCTATTTCCCTCTAGGAAACTTCACTTCGAGGATTTTGTAACGCTACACCTCAAGTTAATGTAGTATTTTTCACTGTTAATAACTTTTTTCCTATCCTAGTTGGACTTAAAAGTGGACATAAAAAATCTAATTTGTCCAGCTTTAGGACTAACTAGAATGGTACGTGATATGTAATTTATAATTTACGAGTAAATATATTTTAGTAAACTTAAGTCAAAAATGGGAATGTAATAGTACTGTACATCAACTATATGTAGACTTCAAAAAAGCATACAATTCAATTTAGTGGGAGAAGTTATATAGTATCCTCTGGAGTGAGGAATTCCTTAAAAAAAGATAGATTTATACGAATGTTTCTAAATGGCACATAGAGTAGGGTGAGTGTAGGCAAACAGTTTTCGGATACTTTCCAATTTCACAATGAGCTGAATCAAGGAGCTGATGCACCATCTACTCAACTATTAAAATTTTGTACTAGAGCACGCCATCAAAACTTTACAGGATGAAGAAGGCCTACTACTCAATGCTATTAATAAACTGTTAGTTTATGCTGATGATGTAGTACTATTGGTCGATAGCGAGGAGATTCTAAGGGCCAACACGCACACACTATTCAGTAACACTACGAAATTGGGACTGGAAGTAATTACCAATAAATTAAATATATAGTCACACGTAGAAATATATTTATTAGTTGAATGCAGGCTTTCACGGCCGGTAATCGTAATGTTGAGTGATTCCGGGTTATGTGGCCGTGGTCCATAGTTGGTGTTGATACCAGACGTTTCGCCCTCAACTGCGGAGGGCATCTTCAGTGGCGAGTGCTTCTATGCGTGTTTCCTGATCGGAAGATCTACTTAGAATGAACGCTGTGGACGTAGAGGACGTTGTATTAGTGGGGGTGCAGGGTGAGTGGGCGTGGCTCTTGCTGATTGGCTAATAGTCGTCTCCTTGTTGTCACTGGTGTTAATGCATTTATTTTCTAGTGTATGAAACCAGGCCTTAGACAGTTTGATACCTTCTTCTTTTCTGTTAATATTTCCCTTATGCTTGTGTATTTCTATAGCCTCTCGGTATAATCTAGGGAAATAATAGGAAGTTGTGGCTAAAACTTGTGTATCGTCGAATAGAATCTGATGTCCATTCGTAATGGCATGTTCTGCTACAGCTGATTTATCCATTTCTCCTTGTCTGCAGTTTCTTTATGTTCTGATAAACGGGTGGCTATACTTCTTTTCGTGGTCCCTATATATGATTTACCACACGAACAAGGAAGTCGATATACGCCGCAAGTGGAGAGAGGTGGCCGAGGATCCTTAGCTGAGCGAAGGCAGTCTTCTATTTTTCTTGTAGGTCTGTAAACTGTTTTATGTTGTATTTTTGTAGGAGTTTTCCGATACGATCTGTGACTCTTTGTGACATATGTTCAGTGGGCTATGCTTGTGTTGAGGGTGTGTTCTCCATTCTGACGTGCTGTCTTCGTGGATGTATGGTTTGTCTTATTTCCTTGGATGTGTAGCCATTTTTTCTGGAAACAATTGAACAGAGTGGTGTTGTTCTTGTTTGAGGTGTTGTGGTTGGCATAACTTAGTCGCTCTGTCGAACAGTGTCTTAATGACACCTCGCTTTTGTCTTGGATGGTGGTTCGAGTCTTTCTGCAGATATCGGTCTGTGTGTGTAGGTTTTCTGTAAACTGTATGTTGAATTTCCCATTGCCAGTCCTTATTATTTGAACATCCAGGAAGAGGAAGTCTTCCATTATCTTCTTTTTCCATTGTGAACTGTATTTTGTTGTGTTCTGCTGTTAAGGTGTTGAAGGAAACGTTCCAATTCTTCACTGCCATGTCTCCATACTACGAATGTGTCATCAAACATAGCGAAACCAATGTTCTGGAGACTTGGGAGCTGTTTTTATGTGCTTCTTCTTCGAATTTCTCCATGAAAAAATTCGCTACTACTGGGCTTAGAGGGACTGCCCATGGCTACTCCGTCGGTCTGTTCATAGTAGCTGTTGTTCCATTGGAAGTAAGTAGTGGTTAGTACATGCCTGAATAAATTGGAATTTTCTTCTGTGAAAATCTGTCTAATGTAGTCCATGGTCTCTTTTACCGGCACCATGGTGAAAAGGGAAACCACATCGAAGCTAACCAGTATATCTTGAGATGTTACGTTTATATTCCGTAGTCTCTCAATGAAATGTGTCGAGTCTCTGATGTAGCTGTCCGTTTTTCCAAGGAGTGGTTTCAGAAGTCCTGTAAGATGCTTTGCCAGTAAGTAGGTCGGGGAACCGATGGCACTGACAATTGGCCGGAGTGGAATGTTGTTTTTGTGTATTTTTGGAAGACCATAGAGTCTTGGAGGTTGAGCTTCGGATACGCGTAATTTCTTCTTAATTTCTTCTGGCAAGGACGATTGCTTGATAAGATTGTTGGTTTTTTCGAAGAATGCCGGATGTAGGGTCTCGCTTGATAGGTTTGTATGTTTCTGGTGTCAGAATCTCTATTATTTTCTCTTTGTATTCGTGTGTATTCATAACAACTGTAGAGTTTCCTTTATCGGCTGGTAAAATGGTGATATTATTATCATTATTTAAAGTTTTTAGCGCTAGTCTCTCCTTCTTAGTTAAATTGCTTTTCGGTGGTTGGGCGCGACGGAGTATTCTTGCAGCTTCATAACGAATTTCGTCAGTTGTTTGCAAGGGGAGATTCTTGATGCTTGCCTCGATGTTAGAGATAATATCCTCTACAGGTATTGATGTGGGTGTGATGGCGTAGTTGCCTCCTTTGATAGTACAGATGTTTCTTCAGTTGACAGCGAGCGTGATGACAGGTTTGTTACGGTATGTTGTAGACCGACTGATTGCTGTAAGGGTCGCGATTGCATTTTTAGAAAGTCGAATTTCTTCATCTGCGTTCTAGTAGACTTTAACATGGTTGCTTCACTTGAGTTGTATGTAATGCTGTCGATCTTGTTCCAATAATGGTAAGGAATGCTGTTACTGATTGTTAATACAACGTCCTCTACGTCCACAGCGTTCATTCTAAGTAGATCTTCCGACCAGGAAACACGCATAGAAGCACTCGCCACTGAAGATGCCCTCCGCAGTTGAGGGCGAAACGTCTGGTATCAACACCAACTATGGACCACGGCCACATAACCCGGAATCACTCAACATTAATATATTTATTATAGAAATGGACAGCTAATGACAAATGAGGGACATTTTTAATACGTGGCTGAATTAAAGGACCTAGGAACATTAATCACAAATAGGAATGAGATGCGCAAATGAATTAAACATAGGCTCAATTCTGGAAATGCGTGCTATTATGCATTATAAGGACTCTTGTCGTTCCAACTCCTTTCAAAAAGCGTTAAAACTGAAAATACACGTATATAAAATTACTATTTTACCAGTTATGTCCCTCATTGTGGAAAACAAGCCCTCGTACGCCCGCTGCCTAAAGTTAAAACGCCCTCAACTCCGAACGACTTTCGACCCATTAGCATTTTTCCTACCCTTTCAAAAGCTCTGGAACGATTAGTCCATAAACAACTGACTGACTACCTAAATGAATACAACCTTCTAGATCAGTTTCAGTCAGGCTTCAGGACAGGACACAATCCAAATACTGCTCTACCAAATATTTGCGAAGACATACGCGAAGCTACTGATAATCGACAACTTACCATTCTTACATTACTGGACTTTAGTAAAGCATTCGACACGGTAGACGTGGACTTATTGTTGCATAAACTTAATAACATCTTACGTAATGGTTCAATTCCTACTTTCATGAGCGCCAGCAATCTGTTGTAGGAAATCATACATTATATTCTTCTTGGTCCTTCCGTAAAGCTGGGGTTCCACAGGGTTCGGCACTTGGACCTTTGCTTTTTTCAATCTACATAAATGACATATCTAACTTCCTAAAGCATTGCAAACATAATTTATTTGCAGACGACATGCAAATCTACATCCACACAGACAAATATTCACTAAATAACGCTGTTGCCAAAATTAACGAGGATCTTGACTCACTAATGACTTGGACAGTTAAATATGGACTGCAATTTAATCCTAGAAAGTCACAATCAATCATTATGGGTCACCAGATACTATTATCTACAATTAACCTAAACACAGTTTCGCATGTGTCACTAAATGGAGTTCAAATCCCTTATAGTGAGACAGTAAAAATTCTAGGAGTATTTATTAACAACAACTTAAATTGGAATACACAAATAAACTATACATGCATAATAGTCTTCTCAGTAATATATTTATTAAATCGCGTAAGAAATTGTCTGCCATTCGCTCTTAGAAAAATGTGAGTAAAACACTTGCAATGCCCCATTTTGATTATTTTGACACTCTTTTTACAGCCTTAAATATTATTTTCGCTCAAAGACTTCAACGTGTTCATAATTCTTGCGCGCGTTTGACCATCCCTCAGGGGTCCTCATCTAGGGGATATGTGGATGGCGACCACAAAGTGCCCAAGCTGAGCAAAACATTTCTTCCACTTACTTGTGTTTTGCACTCTTTTACCTTTACTATCTAACCTCTCTTGGTTAACTCTTGTTTTTTTCGACCCCGACGCTATTAGGGCATCCGAGGGCTAGGGAGTCTTTCCTTTCTTCCATTTCTTCTTTCCTTTATTTTCTTTTCTTCTCCAGAATTGCCTGACCAGAGGCTATAAGATGGCAGCCCCATCACTGGTCTTGCCTTCCTTTGGGCAGCAACCAATCGAAGGGACTATTATTATGCTTTCAAGTCTTATACGAGAATTTCCCGGAAGGATCAAACTAATGACGACCAAAGCATGAAAAAGGACAACTCTTGGAAGAAAAAAAATATTTTGCTTTTTAGTACATGGCATGTACAAGGGATTATCATCTAATTAGATGATATATTGTGCAAAAAGGGGATTCCTTTAGCTGTAATATCAGAAACAAAAAAGAAATTACAAGGCACCAAAGAAACTCAAAATTACATTCAGTTTTATAGTGGTGTAAAAACCATATTCATGCACAAGCAGGAGTAGCCGTTATGATTCATAAACGATTTAAAAATTCAATACATAGCTATACTTTTTGGAATGAAAGAATAATTCAAATCCGAATAAAATTATCTCTAGGATACTTAACAGTGATAGGTATATATGCACCTGTAGAAGGAGAGATGAAGAAGAAAGTGAAAAATTTTATCATGACTTCCAGAAAGTTATCTGCACAATTAATAATAATGATATGATTATAATTTTGGGTGATTTAAATGCCAGAATTGGTAATACTAAATTTGATACATATATAGGACCATATGGAGAGCAAACCTGTAATAGAAATGGCTTACGGTTGATTGATTTTGTCATGTTTAATCAATTCACAATAATGAACTCAGTGTTTAACCACAAGGATAGTCACAAATATACATGGGAAGCCAGGGGTCTTAAATCAATAATTGACTATGCTATATGTAATAAAAAATTAGCATCTAAAGTTCTTGATACAAGAGTTTACAGAGGACCTGAAATCGAATCAGACCATTACTTACTTGTTTGTCCAATTCGTATGCCACCGAGATGGAAAAATAAAAATAAAATTAATAATGTAAAATTTGAAAAAGTGGACTATACTTTTAAAGTAAGTCTTTTCCGAGATCCCACTATTACCTGGCTATACAAATGCAGATTAGATCGTCTAGTTCACGAAACACCGGTTGGCGAAAATATTGAAGAAGAATGGCTTGCTCTACAAAGTATTTTGACACAAGCAGCAAATGAAAGCCTGGGTATCAAAACTAAATGGAATCGAAAAAAAGGACTACGGATATGGGATGAAAACATCAAAAAAGTAATTCATGATAAACGTGAAGCATACAAAATATTTCTGTCTACAAAAAAAGATGAAGATAAAGTAGAGTATCATAGCAAGAGAGCCATAGCTAAAATTGAAGTTCGCAAAAAACATAGATAAAGCTGGGAACAATTTGTCTCATTTTTGGAAAATGATATCACTAGGCCTCAACCAAAAATATATAAAGTTTTAAAAAATTTAAGTAATGATTCAAGAGAAAATGCACATTTAAATTGTATATCTAAAGAATCTTGGCTTAACTACTTTCATCATTTATGGACACAAAAGGAAGATTTATTACAAATACCAATCTCTAATAACACTGCTTTGGAACAAATTTCTATAGATGAATTAACTGATGTTGTTAAATCATTAAAAAGTAACAAAGCTCCCGGAAAGACCACATTAATCAAGAATTATTTAAATTTTCAATTAAAAATTTTTTAGACAGATTTCGTATTCTCCTTAATATGATATGGGAAGGACAAGACCCACCACAAAGCTGGAACAAATCCATTGTAATACCAATCTTCAAAAAAGGAAGTCGCCAAATCAAAGACAACTATCGTGGAATTAGCTTGTTGAACTCTGGATATAAAATGTATACTAATATAGTTAAGAATAAATTGAGGAAAATTCATGAAAATATAATAGGACAAGAGCAGAATGGATTCAGAAAGGGTAGATCTTGTACAGATGAATTCTTTACTCTAAAACTACTATTAGAAAAGCACAAGGAATTCAATATAGAAACTCGTATCGCCTTCGTTGACTTCATAAAGGCTTTTGACAAAAGTAGACAGAAATATATTACTACAAATTTTAGCTGATGATATCGTTCCACAACAATATATTACTAATATCTTCAACATCTATAAAGATAAAGAAATATCTGTTAAACAAGATGGCAAATTATCTTCTTGGGAAAAGATCAACACTGGAATAAGACAGGGATGTGGACTTTCACCGGTGCTTTTCATTATATACATGAATAAATTAATAAATGAATGGAGGAAAACACAACGAGGATATATACCCATCAATAGGAACCTCAAACTCGATGCTATTCTTTTGCAGACGATTTAGCTCTTCTGGCACTTTCCGAAAATGATTTGCAACGATCAATTTATAATTTACAAAAAATGGATGCCAAATTTAATATGGAAATATCAATTAACAAAACTAAAATTATGGCATTTCATGGGAAGGACCCCATACAAAGTAAAATCTCTCTCCAGAATAAAATTTTAGAGAGATCTAATCAATTTAAATATCTTGGATATTATCTCTCTATCTGGGATGAAAAGGATATCCCTGAAAAAGTTACTAGTTATAATAAAAGTTTAGGAATTATTAATCAAGTTATGAAACCATCCCTTGTACAAAAAAAACACCAGATTACGTTTATATAACACTTTGGCTAGACCAGTGTTGACCTATGGTAGTGAAGCATGGACACTAAAAAAACAACATGAAAACAGAATAACGGCTTGTGAAATGAGATTCATGCGCAGAACAGCGGGTTACACCAGATGGGATCGGAAAAGGAACACCGATATCTTAAAAGAATTGAAGACTACGCCAATTTTGGAATATATTAAACAGTACCAACTAAATTGGAAACACCATCTTGAAAGAATGAGTTCAAATCGGATCCCCAAAGCTGTTTATAATTATATACCAAGAGGACGAAGATCACTGGGCCGTCCTATGAAACGCTGGAGGGAAAATGTTCTATAGGATCGTAACAGGCCTCTGCCAAATACTTGGAAGGAAGAAGAAAGAAGAAGCAAATTTGACCATATTACACCGTTCCTGGAACAATTATCATGGCTTCGTTTAAGAGATCGTAGAACTGTCCATTTCCTATCACTTCTCTATAAAATACTTCACACATCACCGTCTAATTATTTATCACGCCGCTTCATGAGACTATCCGACATATATAATCTTGACACTCGATCCCAACAGCACACTGTCCTTTATATCCCTCCTCATCACACTGTATATTATTCATTATCTTTTACGGTCTCGCTTACCAAAACATGGAATTCCCTTCCGTCCTATGCCAGAGACTGTCAAACTATAAGTCTTCAAAAACAAACTAAAGAATTATTTATTAACAAACTTATACATCTCACTAATAGTATTCTTTTAACCATTAATAAATCCAATTATTTATGAAAATAATATTACGATTAACAAATATTTTCTTTTGCTTCGTTTTAAATATTGTATAATCGTAAAATTAGTTTTCTATATCTCATTATTTTTCTTTGTTTTTTATATACATTAGACTGGGACAATTTAATATGTCTTGTTTGTATACATTTTATTATTAGTTTTAGTCTTAATTTTAACTAACATTAACTGGTTGCATTATAGATCGTAATATAATAGATATTATCTTTTTGGTCAAATTTTTATTTAGTATTTAATATTAGAGTTAATTCAGATTGTTATACTCTGATGTAATATATGTTTGTCCTGGTGAGCGGAAGAGAAGTCCACAAGGCCTTAACTGCACCAAGCTAAATAAATCTAATCTAATCTAATCCAATTGGTGGATTTGTTAAAGAGCATCCCTGACTGAAACACTAACAATGATGGACTAATGCAGATAATCATGATTAGTATTACCTTCATAATACAGTGTCTCCCTGAAGCAAATCACTCTTTAATTATTTATAATTGGTTTTCAGAACCATAAGAGGCTTTTGTTTTATTTTTGCATTCTCTTCAATATGTGGTTTAAAGTGAAATTAAATTAAAGTCTTAATGTCCTGTGCATCTTATAAGCCATCAAACATTAGTTTTCAAACAACAGTGTTCGAGATATAAATTTATTAAATATGACTTTATTTACAGATACAGAATCCAGAAGTGAATCTTGTAACTACATTTATCAAAGAGTTCATGTTATGTTAAAAAAGGTAATGGAAATAAAGTTTAATTCTTGGTTTTTGGTTTAACATATTATATGGATGCGAAACGTAAACTCTTACTTAAGGGAGGAAAAGGAGATTACGAATATTCTGAAAAAAAGTTTTTTTTATGAAAATGTTTTGGACCAAAGACAGATGAACAGATAGGTGGACGGAGAAGACTACATAACAATGAACAACATAGTCTTTATAGGAAGCCAGCTATAACAAGAACAGTTAAGTCTCGTAGACTGTGGTTGACAGGACATATGCCACGAATGAGGAATGAAAGAGGTGCATGGAAGTTTCTTGTAGGAAAAGAACAGAGGGAAAACACAGTTGGTAGATCAAGAATGAGGTGGGAGAATAACATTAACCTTGATTCGATGGAATTCGATTGTACAGGGAATGATTGGAAATCATTAGTTCAGGATATGGTTGTATGGAGAGTTTATATCCGCGCTGCCATGAACCTACAGGTTAGATACTGCTCGGGACCCAGCTCCGTGTGTCTGAAAGGAGTTTGCTGACTCAGCTGTTAGTATGTGAGAAGCATAGAAGTGTACCTCCTCCCATTCCCCACACTTCTCCCCGCAAACACACAGTGCTTGGTCTCGAGCAGTAGTTAGGTAGGTCACTGACAGCTACCCCCCCACATTCTCAATCTACTGCTTGCTAGTGATATGTATTTCTGCTAGGATTAAATAAATCATAAGTCCTTATGTCTCTATTTCTATTAGGCTTGATTGTGAAGGTATTAAGACCCTTGCCTCTGATCCCAAGGGTCGCGAGTTCTAATCTGACCGGAATGGATGTATTTTGTAGAATGGAAGAATCCAACGGACATGTCCTTCCGCGAGACCCGAGTCTCAAGATATTCTGGCTCATAAAAGAACCTCAAGCAAAGAGTATTATCGAATGTCAGAACTATCTAATTCATCGTCTCAAAGAGACACTTAGTAGAAAATTAAATCTGACAACGTTTGCTCAGATATGATAGAAAAACCAGAGGAAAACACCCACTTCGTAGACAAAGAATGAGATGAAATAATAATACTAACCATGATTTGAGGGAAGTAGATTATACAGGGGTGATTGGAAAACATTATCTGAGGATTAAGGATGTGTGGAAAGATTATGTCCGCGCGGCCATTAACATGCGGGTTTGATAGTGCCACTGAGTTAGTTACTTACTTGCTCAGATCTTAGAGGAAAGCCAGTGGAAGAACGCTTCATTGGTAGACCAAAAATAAGATCGAAGAATAATATTAACCATGATTTGAGAGAAGTACATTATGCAGGGGATGATTGGAAAAGATTAGCTCAGGATAGGGATATATGGAAAGATTATGTCCGCGCGTCCATGAACCGACAGTTCGATATTGCCAGTGAGTTAGCTAGTTTGTTGAAGTTTATCTCAGAGATTCTAATTTAGACCTAGGTTTCTTATACTAGCCCGAAAAGTATCATACTCAAGACCCATGGATTGACCCCCCACAGAGGACTTGTTAGATGGATTATTCCACATTAAATATCCATCGACTTTTCAAAAAACAGTACTATCTAGGATTTAGAAATTCCATGAAGGAATATCTTCCCCCATGAGGACTGAACCAGTGCTCTTCATCAAGGAACAGCGCCTTAAACCTATCGCCTAACTCGAGGGTCATAGTAAGATTAGACTGTAGAAGAGTTCACGTTTCTTTAAATTCTGAAATTGGAAAAGAGTATTACTGTGATATAGCATTGCAAAAGAAACTAATTCAAGGATTTTAATTGAATGATTGAAAATCGATTTATATATAATACATTTTACCAATTTGTATCTGAGCGATTTAATGAGATTTTTTATGGCCGATACATTCGTTCAAATATATTTAATTATCGTCTGCTTTGAAGTCCACGCTTGGCACAAAGCATTGTGAATTAAATTTAATAACTCGCCAGCAAGTGCATTTCTGTGAATTATCGTGCAGGATTTTTATTACATTTTGCACGGGCAACCGTTAATCAATTTACTCACTTAAATCTTCAGGTTAATTATAAACTTTGTACTAATTGTATCATCTAAACAAAATTATATAATGTTCTTCTTCCTGTTCTTCTTCTTCTTCTTCTCAATCATAATTTGTAGGATTTCCATCCTGTTTAATTCGAAAAGTCACTCCTCGGAGGAAGACGTACTGTATTTGCATTCACTCTCTATCCATCTCTTGGCTGGTTTTTTTTTTGTTTAAATCTTTTCCCTGTTCTTCTCCGACGCGCTCGTCTATCTATTTAGTAGCCCCCTTTTTTGTCCAAGTCGATTGTCTTCCATTCTTTCTATGTGATCCTTCCCAAATTTTCGTCTATCTTATATAAAAATTAATGTTTGTTTGTATGTATGTTTGTTTGTTTGTTCGTACTTTATGCGCGGCCATACCGTTGATCCGATTGATGATGGGGTTTTTTGCAAAATGTTCAGGAGATTCCCGGGATGAACATAGGCTATAAGAGAGTTGTGATACTCAACTCCTACACCCTTAAAAATTGCCCTTTGTAGTGGAAAACGTGAAAAAAAGTAGCTCTTTGGACGCTTAAATGGCTTACGCTGCCTAAACCATAACAAATACACAAAATTAATGTACACAGAATTGAATATCTCAAAAAGCTCTACAAAAAAGTTCACGACAGCATATGTTTATCTCTTACGGATAACGCACAAAAACCATTAATGTCTTTCATTGATACAAAGAGTCCCTTATATCTTACGGATAACTCACAATAACCATTTTTGTCTTTCATTGATACCAAGAGTCTTGCGCCATAGCCGAGTGGTTAAGGCAAGAAGTCTTGGTGCAGAACTACAGGACTTACGCTGGTTCGAGTCTCTACGGGAGGAGAAGAAATTTTTCTCATGGAATTTCAGCCAGTATGGGACCGGTGCACAGTGGGTCACAAATGAAATCTAGCTGGGGGAAAAAAAAAAACTCTTTTGTCTCACTCTCATAAAATGTTTTTTTTTTCACTCTAATATAATTGTTATATGATGGTTCTTAACTTATCTGCAAAGAAGGGTACAATTTAGAAGTGGAGGTTTACTTGAAATCCGAAATTAAAAACTCCTGTATATCGACTGGACCGATTTGGATGATTTCTTTTTTCTGTGTGTTTGAGTGGGTCCCTGGATGGTTTAGATTCACAATTGGACTTGGTAGGTGGCGCGGCGATCAGGTTATAGGATTTTTTATGTCAGATGTGTAGTGATCTGCATTATCGTTATGTTTCGATATAACTATGTGATGTCATCATTCACACTTCTTGAGCCACAACAGAAGGCGTGTAAGAGGTTTTCTTGCGAACTTATTTAATAATATCTAACTATGTCCTAATTGCTGAATTTTATGGTAAAAAAGTAACATATTTTTATTGTCCACCCATGACATGAGAATTGAACTTTCGGGCAGGACAACATTTGCCAGGTACGCTAGTCTATAGTAAGTTCGGTTATGTCTTGAATATGACATTTGTCCCTAATTTGTATGTTATGTATTTTATCAAGTAATATTTTCCCCTCAATTGTTCTTAAGATCTTCATTTCACATGTGCTTATTATTTGTTTATTTTTTATGTATCAGCCCTAGTTTCTGCTGTATATACGATAATTGGTCGAACTATCGTTTTGTATATGTAGGTTAGCTTTCTATTGACATATGTATGTTGAGCCAAATTATATCCTTCATATATCCTGATATTTATGCTGCTTTATCACCCTGTTTCTTTACTTCTTTTATTACATTTTTAGTGTTTGTTATTAATACACCTAAATAATTAAATTCTGATACTTGATCTATAATTTTTCTTTCCACTTCTAATTTGCATCTTACTGGTTATTTTGATATTGTTAAGCATTTTGTCTTATTTGTATTAATTTCCATATAGTGTTTTCTGGCACATTGACTGTTGTGACACACAAATTGCTAATAAATATTGTAATAATAATAATAATAATAATAATAATAATAATAATATAATGTACAAAGCAACTCTCTCACTGGCACTATCGAAATTAGAGATTCATGTCTCTGAGGACACAAGTTCTCCGTAAATTCTTATCCTGAGCTTGTTTTATTATTATTCCCTGCAAAATTCACATCCTCAAATGATAGTTAATGATATTCTCCCAACTTAGTACGCGCTTTCCCCTAGTTTTCCTAAAAAACGTTTCCATGTCCCTCTTTCAGTTCCCCTTCGTGCCACATGTTCTGTCAATCGCAGTCTATGAGACTAAACTGTCATATTATGTCTGATTTTCTAAAAAGAGATCATATAGTATAGTTCAGTTCTGGCTTATGTAACCGCCTTTGCGGGGTCTATGGTATATGGTGTGGTATGAGGGGAGGGTGAGTTGCAGTTACTGCCAGCAACTAGACTCAGTTTTGAAAAAATAATAGTTACTACACGTTGATTTTTTTATCTACCAGTTCTGTATTAGTGAAAATTTATGGAATGTTTATTATAGAATAGTGTTGTTTTTATAACAATTTGTTTTATTATCATTAATAAGAAAAGGTATTTTGCATGGCTACAAGTTCCGTCTCTCACTCGGTAATGTTACTTACTGCCACTCGTCTTAGGATTCACCAAGACAGCTACAGTTACCAGAATGGAATATACTGCTAAGCAGTTTTCTCCATTCATCTGTCTGTTCGTCTCTCTATAGTCCAAATATGTTCCTAAGAACTTCGTACTCAAATAAGCTATCTTATAATATTTTGTCCTCCTTAAAGGCAAGAGTCCATGTTTCTTGATGGATATAATATAACTCGAATGATAACCTTTTCTAGATTTTTAGTTTAACGTTTTCAGAGACAAGTTGGAATGACAAAAGACTATACAGTCATGACCGCATGCATTTTCAGAGTTGCCCTGTTTAATTCACTTGTTCAGAAACTTAATACTGAGAAATAGAAATCTCGAATTATTAGTTAGGAAATTGACATTTAAACGCAAATATTTGCGATTCCATTTATTTCAATGAATAACTTCACAAACATGAAATTAGTAGGAACCTGATGTCACATTGTTACGTGAAATAAGTACAGAAACGAAATTATAGTTTGTTTAATATGACGAAAACGATTTATGGGACCACTCTATGTGGCAACATACAACACAAACACTAGGTGTATTGCTATATGAATTATTTACTTTAGTTTAAAATACCAGTTAAATTATTTTATATATAAATATATATAAATTATAAAATAATTAAACACCATAATTATGAAGTATTATTAAGTGGAAATGTTCTCTTAACAAATAACAATGGGGATTTTGAAGAAGTTGAATGCTAAAATAGCTTTCAATTTCGACCTACAAATTTAAGTAATGATTTAATTTGTTTTCTGTGAGTTATATGTATTTATAATTTAGGGAATTAGGATAGAGAGGAAATGGTTTGAGGCTAGAACAAACATAATTATGGATGAAAATGGGGATATGATTGGAGATTTAAGGAGTATTTTAAAAAGCTGGAAATTTTATTTTTTCATCTCTTAAATGTGCATTCAGAATAGGATATTGAAGAAGATGATTTACAGACAGCAGAAATATTAGTCACAGACCCAAATGCAGTAGAGTTTGAAGAATTTATAATACAGGGTGGACCGCTCGAATGGACCTAATTTCAATTGCTTGTTACTGGCAAACGGTTGAAGATAGAAACTTAAAACAACGTTCATAGTACAGAAAAACTCACCAAGTTTCGAATCCTGTCGGTAGATGGCACAAATATACGTTTCTCGTTCTTAGATTTAATTGTTTGTGAAAATGGCGACTCCGCAGATGAAAGCGCAAGCTGTTTTGTGGTATGCGGAGTTTAAATCAATCATTAGAGTTCAAAGGGAGTTCCGGCGTGTGTTTAAACCGTGATGCTCCAACTGCTAGAAGCATAAAGAAGTGGCGTGATACATTATTAGCTACAGGATCTGTGTTGAAGAAGCATGGTGGTGGTCGCAGAGCATCCGATGAAATGGTAGCAAATGTTCAAGCCGCATTTGAGCGAAGCCCCCGGAAGTCATTAAGAAGAGCTTCGCGGGAACTTCAAATACCAAAATCGACATTACAACGGATTGTCCATAAACGCCTCAAACTGCACGCATATAAAGTGCAGTTAGTGCAACGTCTGGAGCCGAATGACATGCCGAAACGAGTGGAATTCGCCAATACGATGCTGGACCGTCTCGGCGCTGATCCTGACTTCATGACCAAGATTTTCTTCTCGGACGAAGCCACTTTCCATTTGTCAGGCAAGGTAAACCGGCATAATGTGCGGATCTGGGGATCGGAGAATCCTCACGCTATTCAAGAGCATGTTCGTGATAGTCCGAAGATGAATGTTTGGTGCAGTTTGTCACATAATAAGGTCATTGGACCGTTTTTTCTTCGCCGAGAAAACTGTTCGTGGTACCACATATCTTGACATGCTGGAGCAGTTCTTCTTTCCACAAATTGAACAACTGCAGCCTAACATCGTTTTCCAGCAAGATGGTGCTCCTCCCCACTGGTCCAATGAAGTTCGTACGACTTTGGACAACATTTTCCCTGGCCGTTGGATTGGTAGGGGAGGACCAATCGCGTGGCCCCCGAGATCTCCCGATTTAACACCACTGGATTTCTTTCTCTGGGGCTATGTCAAAGATAAAGTTTACACCACCCCAGTCAAAGACCTTCGTGATCTTCGTGAGCGCATCATAGAGGCTATTGAGAACATTCCAGAAGACATACTCCAACGTACTTGGCAAGAAATTGTTCATCGCTTTGATATCGTCACAGTGACTGCTGGGGCTCATATAGAGATGTGGTGATCTGGATATCAAAACTTGGTGAGTTTTTCTGTAATATGAACGTTGTTTTAAGTTTCTATCTTCAACCGTTTGCCAGTAACAAGCAATTGAAATTAGGTCCATTCGAGCGGTCCACCCTGTATATAAAGCATCACATTCAGATAGGATCCCGGTAGAACTGATTAAATCAGGGGGCAGAAAAATTGATGGATGATATAAATCAGTTGCTTAGTATGATTTGGGAGAAATAAGCTTTTCCAAATGAAATGAAAACCAATTTATATGTAAGGAGATAACAACAGCTCTAGTGGCATCTAATTACTTTCAACTTAGTACAAAATTCTAATAAATATATTTATATCCAGACGTAATAGATTATCATCAATGTTGATTTAGAATAAACAGATCTACAATAGATCAGATTTTCAGAATAAACCAGATTCTAGAAAATAAATGGGAATATAATGGATATGTCACTACAATATGGATCGGAACATTGGATCTTAACAAAAAATCAAGAACGAAGAAAACTTTTATTCTCCCAATCATATGAATGCCAAACATGGGCACTTACTTTAAGAAAGAGAAAATATTACGAGTATTTGAGAATAAATTTATTTCGAAAATGTTTGGACCAAACCGGGAAAATCGTCACAAAGGAAACTTGTATTGACCGGGTTCGAACCTAGGACCTCTGCGTACGTGACAACGTCATTATCCGGAGACCACAGCCGTAGACATACTTTTAATGCTATAAAATTCATATCACGGTGGCATTGGGTATGAACGAAGGCGGGTCAATTCGGGTCTGACGAATCAAGGAAGTAGACAAAATATTTTGATCGATCAATGACAGAACTCATTTATAAATTCCGCCTCGTTTAACGTACAACAGTTGAATGCATACGATTGGCTCTCTGAAAGCATTAGGACGTAGATGCGTATAACTTACGTCAACACGAACACTATATTTCGTGCATTTCATTATAGTGTATAAACTGCATGAATTGGTAAGTGAATAAAACGAAATGGTGAACTTGTTGATAACTTGATTTCATGTTTACTGGAAAATTGATGATGTTTTTATTAAATAAATCTATCAAATTTTATATGATTTCAATAAATATTTATTTTATTTAAGGGGGGTGATGGGTGAAATTTCTATTTTATACATTTTTTAAGCTCCATACGTGAATGTTTGTAGACATATTCATGTCGTAATAAGTAATATTATACTGAAAAGTCATCCTTATAGGTTTAAACGTTTTTTTTTTAATTTATTAAACACAGTGTGTACATTAATTTTAAGTTAGCTTTTTACCAGTCTTTAATTACTGTGTTGAATGGTAGAGACCTGTTTTTACACTTCGCTACATGATATTTGGGACATGGATTGTTGCATAATTTTACAGATGCAGTCCTCCTTGGGTTCATGGTACATGTTGTTCAAGCATATATTCCCATGAAATCCAGGGGCTGCGAAGCGTGTGTACAAGTGTCGAAGTTCGAATTTCGGTTGCTTCCAGGTTTCTGTTTTCATTGCGTCTGTTTCCATAATTTCTGTCGGTATCTGAGCGGCTTTGTTCTGTCTGTCCTCGATGACAATTCTGTATGCTTGCGTTTCCGGTAGTCTGAAACAGTGTCTGATATCTTCGATGAAGAAGGATTCCTGGGCTATTGTATAGGCATAACTATTTCTAGTATATTTTGAAATTGACAGTGCTCTTTTGAGAAATCTTGATTTAACGTTCTCCAGTTTCTTAAGATTTTTCACCGTCAAGTAATGCCATATTAGCTGGATTCCGTATGTTGCGGCCGGCATTACTTTAAGATTGAAGAGTTTCATTGCAGTTGAGAGGGATAGACTTTGGAGTTTAGGGATATCGTACATGGCTTTCGTTGCAGCTGTTGCTCGATCCTGTATATGAAGTGAGAAAGCGGCTCCAGTTGTTTGTAAGGTGACCCCCAAGAATTTGTAGCTTGATACGAATTCTAGGGTTTCTCCTCCGCATATACGATGGTCCTTATTAGCCAGCCTTCCTCCTTTCCTGAATTTCATTGCCTTTGTCTTGGCGCTGTTTATTTCCATCGAGTTTTCAAGTGCCCATATCCTAATTTTCTCCATGGCTGTTTGGAGGTCTCCTTGATTCCTAGAGAATGATCATGTCGTCTGCGTACATGAGTAGCTTAACATTTCTTGTGTTTATAGTCTCTCCGATGTCTGACGTCATTACATTAAAGAGTACGGGACTCATCGGGTCTCCTTGTAGGACCCCCCTTGTTTGAGTAACACTTCTCGACATCGATATACCATCACTGATTGTCACATAGTTTGTGATTAGGATTGATTTAATTGTTCCTAATTCGCTGTTTGAGCTGCCTAGTATGTTCTCTAGCTTCTGGATGAGGATTTTCCTGTCAATACTGTCGAATGCCTTGGAATAATCTATGTATATCACATACAATGGTGTAGCAGGTTGTGATAAGGTCGTTATTACTTCTTGTATGAGTTCTTGGACAGCATACAGTGTAGATCTAGCCGGGGTGAAGCCATATTGATTCTGAGGTATACTGGCACGTAGTTTGTGTTCCACACGTCTTAGCAGGATCTTCGAGAAGAGTTAGAACATAACATTTTCCTGGGCAATTCCCCTTTAGGAGTTCGGGTTTTCTTTCCTTCCTTTCCCTTTGTAGATGACAGTTATAATCGAATTTCTCCATTGTTGTGGGATTGAATTATCTTTTAGACATTCATTGAACAGACATGTTAGCGGTTCTAACAAGTCTTCAAGTGTTTCCTTAAGATGTTCCGGACCGGCTGCTTTGTTATTTTTCTCGTTTCTTATGAGTTGGCTGACTTCTTCTGTTGTAATTGTGCTCATGTCATGTATATTTGCCGCATGCGGTGTGAAGCAGTTTGGCGTTTTGTCCTTTGAAGTATTGAAGAAAATCCTTTTAAAAATATGCATATTAAAATTTTTAATTTGTCCCATAATGTTTTAGTAATTATTTTTTCTACACGGCCACTGACTTATTAAGAACATCACTACGCAATAACTTTTCTATATCATTATAATTGTCTGCATATGATTTTTTTTAAAAATTACTATAAATATTTTATTTTGTATTTCAAACACTATCGACGTTATTTCACAATCCATGCATAGAATTATTAGGCACAGTGTGTGGGACATGCAGTGATAATTTCATGCTTCTATCATTAAATTGTCAATGCTATTTTGATTTGAATGTATTGAAATGCAATGAAAATAAAAATGTGGAAAAGCCAATTTGAAAGTTTTGATGCAGTTAAATTAGAATGTAGGATACAAGCGCCATAGGACACTGAAACTTCACCAACTTATACTTTAAGATACATAGTATGTTCTAACACAAAAAACCAAAAATGCTGAATTTGACCGAAAATGTAGTAAATTTAACCCATCACCTCCCTTAAAATTCATAACACATGTACCTCTTTCAGACAAATGTCATAAATACAAATACATTTTCTATTTTTGTGTATTTTGAACTACATAAGCAAGTATAACTAAGCAAAACAATGTAAACCAAAGAAAAATAAACCATGTCGGAACGTATAAATATAATTTCTTTACCTGTCGTTTATACTGTATTGGTTAGTTACATTTTTTTACACAGTTCAGTTTATAGGTAAAAACAAAACATTTTCTTCCCTGTTTTTCAATCGGTTTTCTTTTTATTTTTATTTATTCATTTACTTATTGCTTAGTAACTATTGACGCGTTTTAGTGTCATCAATAAAAAAATTGCCAAAGAGAGACGAATAGGTAGGTGAATGGAGAAGACTGCAACACAATGATTGTGGTCGAATTTCGACCACTTGGCGAACACTAGTACACTTAAATAGAAAATATATTTGTATTTCTAGCATTCACCTAAAGAAGTACAGTGTATTGAAACAGTTGTTACGAATGTTAAATAAATTAAATATTTGTGAAAGTCATATAAAACTTTGATAGTTTTACCAATTATACTAATTTTTAATGATAAAAATATGCACTTCCGTTGATGATATAACTCTGGTCTGAAATTAGAGCATCAGTTTAAAGACAAAACAGCACTTTTTTGTGCTGATGGGACAACGGTGTTTTTAAATGACATCCCCTTTTTCACTAGATCTGCTTTAGTAAGCGCTCATCCCATTTCTCGCCATGGGTTAAATTAATTTACACGCACGCATAGAAGAGAGGCCGGTGGTCACATCCACTACCTCATGCAGTCATGCTGATTCTGGTGAAGAACTTTATAGCTCAATCACATGCAGAGCAGCCGTTCCCCTCGTCTCAATGCGCGTTATGTTGCTACTTCTGATATCAGGGTTGTGAACTTTTTATAAGCAAAGAACAATGTATAAATTTTTCCACTCAATTTTAACGAATCCGAAACTGTTTATTTACGAAGATATACACTTTGTTAATAAAATTATAAAGTTTTATCTAAGAGTGAAGTCGATGAAGTTATTGGAGGTCCACAAGCTTGAATCAAATATTTTCAAAGTCCAAATGTTTTAACGGACTGAATCTTTATAAAGTTGTAGAGAACTTTAAATTTAACAAGTTCTCGGACTAATCAAATTTTTATTGGATCTGAGATCGCGGTCTGTAGATCTACGATGTTTTAACACTGAACACAGAGTGACCGAGAGTGAGTAAACTTTGATATATGTTCTCGCTTAAGAAGACAATAGCTCCTCCCACTTCTTTCGATTCCACTAGATAAAATTTGAATATACATATGTTACAATAAATCTAATTGGCTAGTCATGCGTCTCCTTAGAGGGGATGGTTTGAACCCTTGGAGTTCCTGGTATGTAAAATTGTCAACGCCGCTATGTATAGCTTGATAATTTACACGTGTGTTTTTTTTAAGTGTAAATGTTATCCTTATTTCTTGGAATTGCTGGTTAATATAGTTAGTTACAGTTTCTGGGTTAATTTCATTTTGATATCGTTAATAGATAACTGTTTTTATGTTTCTTTCAATTTTGTAAATTGTCATATCAATATACTGTTGTCTTTTCTAAAGGGGGGATAAATGTCTCTTGTTACCTGCATAGCCAGGTAGCATTTTAACAATACTTCTTTATTCTAGATATGTAGTGGGATTTCACCTGGATATATTTCTACTTTTCCACATAGGTCTTTTATAGCCATATTAATAATATATTTTATTTTGATTATTTCTTGATTAATTTAATTTTAATAAAAAATTTATATGAGTTCCGTAATCCTGTAATTTTCTGAATCTAATATATTATAAGATATGTTTATCTTATGGTATACTTTTATTATATTTTCGGACCATTTTAGTTTTAGGTCTATCTATATTAGAGTTTTTATTTTAGTTTATATATATAATAATATATATATATATATATATATATCTTATATTATGCTACTGATAGTTCTTTGATATATATATCACCACGAATTATAATTATATTTATCACACATCTACTAAAAGTAAATTGTTAAATTAATAAAACATTTCATCATTTTTATAATAAAATATTTTTTTTAATATACCGCAACAGGACCCAGTTAAAATTGTATAAATCACAAACATACACACACACACATACACACACACACACATATATATATATATATATATAATTATCATGAACAAGTTTGTTTTAGGCCATGTGGCCTGTACGGTAAACCTAGCGAAGATGGTCTTGATCTTTCCACCGATGTTTTGGTCTTCCTTGGTTCCTATGTCCAGTTGGGGTATATCGGAATGCCAATTTTGGAAGTCTATTTCTTGCCATTCTCCTCAGATGATTTTTCCATTTTTGTTGGTATCTTTGTATACCTTCATTTAAGCTAGTTACTCCACGTTTTCCTCTGATAATAGTGTTCCTTTGGTGATCCAGTCTATTAACTCCTCACAATGGCCGTAAGAAGCGCATTTGGCTTACTTGAAGTTTATGAGAGTTTCTTTTATTTAAAATCCAAATTTCACTTCCGTATTTTAGAGCAGCTTTTGATGTGATGTTATATAATCTTAGTTTTGTCTCTGTCCTCATCTGTTTACCAAAATGTCTTCGTATTACCACATTAATGTTATTATATTTTTGTAATTTTGAATCAATGTCACTCTTATACTCTGCAATTACACTTCCTAAGTAAGAGAAATCTCACACTTGGTTTATAATTTTTCCATCAATCTCAATTTTCACCCGTTGCATGTTTTTTCCACACATTGCCATTGTTTTGGATTTTGAAGTGGAAAGTTTCATATTATATTTGCTGGCAATTTTGAATAATTGATACGCTGCTATTTGTAAGCTATCTTCGGAATCTGATACTATTACTTTATCATCAGCATATAATATTGTTTGAATTATTTTATTCCTAGTTATTGAAATTCCACTATTTACTGTTTGTTTCCATTCTTGCACTATTCGTTATATATATATATATATATATATATATATATATAATAAATAAGAGTGGAGATAGTCCACATCCTTGTCGAACACCTTTGCTTGTGTTTATGTGTTCTGACACACACACACACACACACACACACACACACAACACATATATATATATATATATATATATATATATATATGCGTGTGTGTGTATGTGTTTGATTTATAGAATTTTAGCTGGGCCTTTTTGCGGTCTATTTAAAAAAATATTACAGAGAGATCAGGGCTTGCTTGGTTTAGGCTATGGACATGGACATTTGTAAAAATTAGCGACGATCACGATATGCGAATATGTCCAATGTGCTGGAGCTTTTAAGACGAGATACGTATATTAGGAAAATGTAAAGATTTAGAATATTGGGGGCGTCAGTTATTACCGGGAATATTTATAAATTCAAATCGCGAAAGATTTGTATGCTACGAGTTAATGGTAAATCCAGAAAATTGGATAAACGTGGGTAAATTTCTGGACAAAACGCGGGAAATAAGAACAACACTCATTCATGAATAAAGACATGTTATCAAAATGCAATAGCATTAATTCTTAATAATTATACATAATTAATATATAATTACCGTGTTATTATGCAATTCTAATATTATTGTGTTTATGTAACTGTAATATTATTGTTTTCTTTGTGTTTTTTTATACTATTACCAAATATTACTTTATTGTAACAGACTGTCAACCGCACGTAAGGCTTACTGCCCGTGCGACCCGTATTTGTAAATAACATTGTATGTATCTTACTTTTAGTCTAATAAAGTCCTATTACTATTATATATATATATATATATATATATATATATATATACATACTAGCGCACCCGCAAACGTCCTACAGAACAAACGTTGAATTCTCGTGTCATGACCATACAGTAAAAATATGTTACCTTTTTTACCATACATTTCACTAATTAAGACTTATTAAATGAGTTCGCAAGAAAACACCTAACGGCCATCTGTTAAGCGTGCATGATGTCACATTGTTGTCGGGTGCAATATGTCTATAATTCAGATGACTACTCATCTGACATAGTAACATTCCTATAACCCGATCGCAGCGCCACCTACCGAGTCCAATCGACAATATAAATCTTGCTGGGATCCATTCAAACACAAAGAAAACATTTCATCAAAATCGGTCAAGTCGTTCAGCAGCTTTTAATTTCGGATTTCAAGTAAATCTCCACTTCTAATTCTCGGATTTCGCTCATTTTCGGATAATACCCTCCTTGGTTTATTTGAATAGATATACGTAGGTTATTTGTGAAACATACAAAATTCTGGTCCCTAGACCGATTTTTAAATGTTTACTTCAGGTGAACTCCTACACCTAATGGTTTTAGAGTGTTCAATTGTGAATCTAATTCATCGAAGGAAACGATCAGACACATAAAAACTCATCTAAATCGATCCAGTCGTTGAGGAGGAGTTCATTGACAAACACACGTACAGAAGAATTATAAACAGGATGTTAATGAATAACACCGACAAACTTTAAGGTATTGTAGAGGAGTCTCAGATAAACAATTTGAGATATGCAACTTGTAGTCCCTACGTTAAAATTTGCACGTTATAATATGAAATATGTTAAGAGCCAGTACGCCACTGATAATATTTCGAAGATTTCGTTGATAAGCTGTTACACGTACAGCCTTCTTTTTCGGGTTGGCTTCCGGTGACTATTTAGCTCAGTGGTAACGTGCCAGGTATAAAATATCGTTCGTTCGGAAAGTGAGATTCAAGGTTCAAACCTCAGACATGTTGATATTTTATTTTTACTTGTTCATGTTTATTTTTTTCTTGTGTAAGATTTTGGAAATTTAGTATAGAATACTGGAGAATTAATTTTAATATGATGCATGAAAGGTAATAGACAACAATATTCTGTACTGTGTAAAACAAGGAATACTGTATAACACACTAGGATCTACAGTAAGTATTCGTAAGTGAAAATCACATGGTTCAGACGGACGAAATAACAAGGCTATTTATGCATTAGCGTAACCATCACTTCGGGTTAAAATAATACAGGGTGTCCCGTTCATACCTCCCACATTTTAATTAATCATAACCAACAAAGTGTGCGGAATTATGAAGTGAGCTCGGTATTAAACGAAACAGAAACTCAAAGAATTTTCATTGCCGCACGCTAAAACACCTATATTTGTGCACTATTAGTACCACGAACAATATCAAGTCTGTATTCCATTTCGTGCCACGTTCTGTCCAACATGTCCATTGGTACTCTTGCAATTGTGTCAAGGTAATGATTCGTAAATCGTGAAGATCTTGTACTGGAGTCGCAAACACACGGTATTTTACATACCAGAAAACAGTTTGTACTCGTTGCTGAGAAGTCGTCATTTTGTTTTATGTCATTATTGTCCAACATGCGACAGATGAATAAACTGCAGCAATGAAAACACATATTCTTTGAGTTTCTCTTTATTTTAATACCAACCTCAATTCATAATTCCGCATACTTTGTGAGTTATGATTAATTAAAATGTGGGAGGTTTGAATGTGACACAGTTTACTGTATGGATGTAGCACCAAGTCTTATGACGTGAAAATTAGTACAAACATGAAGGAAAGGCATAACAAAATAAATTAATAATTAAATTAAGACCTACTAATGTTTGACTTGACAGTGGAAGAATAACAAAGGAAATCAAAGTCGTTATTTATACCTCATTTTACAGTAAATATGTTAACTTTCAGGAATATTAATAAAACAAACTTGTTTTAATATATTACAGTACACTTAATAAAGAAGGCATGATTTAAAAAAATGCAGAAAAATAAAATATCTTTATTCATGTTTTCTTCAAAAACAGATCATATTATTATTCAAAATGTTGCCCTTGATGGGGTAAGCACTAATTGCATCTGCGTAGAAATTATGCTCCATTCGTTCTAAGATTCCTGGAGTATTTACGATTTCGACACAGGCAGCCAAATGTCTCGCCAGTAACTCCCCATCTCAGTCGACTGAAGTCTGATACACGGCGTTGTCATAGGAAGAAATCTGGAAGAATGAGATCAGGTGAACGTAGAGGAACACTACAGGACCGCCGCGATCAATCCAACGTCCAGAAAGACATTATCCAGATGGTTACTTCCATTCCTGTCAAAGTGAGAAAGAGCACGGTCTTGCTGGATCCATATATGACGTCGGATATCAAGATGGACTTCTTCCAGGAATTCAGGAAGCACGTGTATCAAAAACTGCTTGTACACATGACTATTTAACCGTGGGAGCAGAAGATAGGCTAAATATGACCACGAGACCGATAGCGAACAAGTAATCATGTAATTGCAAATTATACCAGCCCATATGCTAACGGCGAACCTGTGTTGATAGCCTCTCTCTACAATGGGAAATGGATGTTCATGCTCCAAAATATGGCTATTCCTCTGGTTTAGTAAAACCCCTTCCCTAGTAAATTAAGCCTCGTCGGTGAAAAGCACTTTTGAAAAGAAATCAGGCTGTTCAACCAGCCGCTCAGAGATCCAGTAACAAATCAGCACGTGAGGTATGAAGTCTAACGGTGTCAAGCAATTTACATTCAAAAAGTGGAAGGGGTGGGTCCTTCTTCCTGCAAGACCTGCCACACGCTGACGTGGTTTGAACCCATGGCACGTGCAATTGCCCGTGTACTGGTAGAAGGATTCTCTCGAATCCTGTCGAGGACCTCTTCTTCTAAATCCAGGGTACGAGTTCGTCTTGCGCCCGATTCCGGTTTATGCACAACAAGGGTTCAAATTTTCCCCTAGACACCGGTGGATGGTTTGGAAAGTTGAATGATGAGGATGTCGTCTGCCAGGATATATTTTTCTGTACATTGGGTGCGCTATATGCACATTTCCTCTTGCCTCACCAAAAACTTAACGGATATTTGCTAATTATTCATTGAATTCATAAACATTTGCTATAACGTTCACGTCAATGTAAACAATGTTGCTCCTACAAGATTCAAAGCAACAGTGAAACAGACTGGTATCACGGGCACGCGCATGAGCAGTTGGTATGAAGAGACTGAATGGACACTATTTTAAAAATAATTTTTACTGTGCATTCCATGTCATTAAATCACGCTATTAGTTTAATTCAAAAGAAATACTTATGCTTAAAGAGGATATTAGAATGTCAATTATTTAACTACATAAGCAATATCCTCCTCTGAATAAAAATAAAAAAAGAAATAAAAAATTAAAAAGAGAGATCCGAACCCGGTATTACAACATTCAGTATCAAGCATGCTACTTACTAAGCTATTAATGCGAATGAGATCTGAACTACCAGACATCTAATATCTATGATTGCATGCCAGGGCAGGGATTACAGACTGTCAGTGGCGCGCTGGTTCTTGCCGAAAGATAAAATGTCCATAAAAACAAGGCCCAAAATGTTGAAAATGCTGCAATATTTGCAATAAAAACCAGGGTTATCCTACTATTGGAGCATTAACTGCAGTATTCCCAAGACAAACCATATTCACAGTTTTCTTCATTGTTGAATAATGCGTACGAATGTCCAGATTAAAAAAAGTCATATAACTTCAAAATTTGGCTTCAGACACCCCAAGTTCCTTATCTCAAAATGTTCGTCAAACCCTCTTCTACAATGTATAAAAGTTTGTCGGTGTTTATTCATTAACACCCTGTATATAAATATATACTAGGGCATCGTTTCCAAACATGTGGTTCACGCACCCGCAGGGGATTCGCAAAATAGTACAAGGGATTTTCCTAAACTTTTCCGTAATTGCGGTTTTCGAGGTTACACTTTTTACTTTTCCTTAAATTCTACGGTATTACCTTAATAATAATAAAAATAATAATAATACTTATTATTATTACTATTATTATTTTTATTTTTATTGTAAATTCACCCTGTAATGCACCTTGTTGTATAGTGTAACATCGGGAATTTATCATATTATTTCCACAAGAAATTAATATTTACCGCGAATGCCAGATTTACAGCTATGTAACAACGGTAGGAATGCATTTGATTTTCGCTACAATGGAAATTTAGTCTACCAGTTTCCTTGTTGTTCTAACAATAGTAACAACAATACTGTGACCCGACTAAGGAACTGTTACTTTTATTTTAAATGTTAATTTGGAATTTTAACAAACTTATATTAAATTTATATTTGCAACAATATCCTACTTATATCCTTGTGAAAAATGCAGTAAGTTTTGAGTTGTGTATGAGAATCGTTTCCGTTCACATTAAAGTGGATAATTGGTTGAAAAGTGAAAGTTTGAAAGGTAAACAGGGTTTAACAAAATTGCAAGTTAGTGTTCTGTCAACAGGTAATTCAGCTTCTAGTGATGTGTGTCAATCCGACCAAAGTGAACGGTGGGTAAAGAAACGAAAGTACGATAATAATTACTTGAGTTTGGAATTTCATATATAGGTGGCAAGGACAGCCCAAGACCACAGTGTCTTGTTTTGTGGACATTCTTGCTAACAGTAGTCTGAAATCTTCCTGGTTACGGCGCAAAAAGTGGACAACTGAATTTCGTGATAATTTTGGTTTTAAAATGAAGCTTAGGATCACTAAACATGAAAACACAGAAAAAAATTGCGGACCATCCTGAAACAAAGCAGCAAAATAACATTTTATTCGCACTACAAAATACACATTTCACTAGTTTACTCTAGGAGACATCTCCATTTCGATATTAATTTAGTATTAAAATGAAGCTTGTGGCGTGCGCGGTGAGGGAACTAGTTTAACCTCTCTAATAAACAACGCTAACCACCATTTATCCGGGATCGGGTTTTGTTGCTGCTGCCTCTATTAACGTGGATCTGCTTTCTGCAAGGTTATCAATCACAAATGCTTGCCTTGGGCCCATAGAAGGCAGCAATCGATTCATCTTTCTCTCTCAGATATATTGACATAAATAAATAATAATTCTCAAATACATAGAGTGAGTGAAAATGATAATGATTGTCATTCAAGAAAGCTAAACAGCAAAATAGCAAGGGAGCTGGAAATAATTTCCTACGTGAGTGAATTTCCGTATAGGATTGTAAACAACTACGTGCACATCAATGAAGTAGCAGATAAATTGTATAAAAGATGACATTTAATAGAAACAAGTTGTCTGAAGTAAAAACAAATTAACAAAGACATTTCGATCATTCAATAAACAAAAATATAAACAAATAAATAACGATACTCTTACAATAGAAAGAACCACACCATACCTCACGCCACACTCATGCTAGCGTCCGAACCAGGGCGGCTTCTTCCCTGGTCTGCCGCTTCTCGGCTTCAGACGAGCTTGTCCATTAGAGCTCCAATCGCATCGCGGACTGGATGCTGATTTCAAACCTTGAATCTGCTTGAACAACTGAACGATGAATGCTTGAATGATTGAATGATAACGTTCTGCCAGTGCACCACGTATATGAAGGTTCCGAGGTAGAGGGGAGATGCGCCGTAGACATTGCGCAGCGGGAAGGGTAAAGAGTAGAGAGAGGGGGTAAATACAAGGAGAAAGGGATATTGGCATAGTTCATAAATATTCCAGTCTAGGGAGGAGAACGACGCTACAATAATGAGCCGAAAAACACACTTTCGGTTCAAGCTTAGAGACCAATAATGAAACTAGTTTATAGTAATTAAATTAAGTTAGGTTAGCTTTTAGTTTCTTATACATACATCCATACATCCATCCATCCATAGTAATTCTGCCCAGGGCAGGTCTTTCACTGTAATCATAGCATTTTCATGCTATGCTTTCAGCATTGCTAGGGAATTGTAGGTATGGTAGTTTCCCGTTGCTTTCCACACCGATGAAGGATGATGATGATACGGATGATAATGATGATTATGGCCATATGATTTCGGGGACCGTTTGGGTCTTAAAGTTTTCCTGACATTTGTCTTACAGGTGGGGAAAAACTCCGATTAAAACCTCATCCACAGAAACTGCCTCGACCAGGGATCGAACCCGGGCCCGCTGCGTGACAAGGCAGCACGCTAGTATAATTTATTTACATACCTGTTAATGTTGTTTAAATGTCATTCTGTTTATTACTTTCACAGGTTACAGTAATTGAAATAGGTTAGCATTTAGGTGTTTAGATATGTATTCTAATAAATTATAATAACAAATTTCGAAGATTTATTAGTGGATATTTTGTAAAGGCTAATTTGCCGTTGTTCATTTTCGAAAAATATGTACGATGGCGAATCGATTATTATGGAAAATCGATTCAGTTAAACCATTTTTCTTAAGAAACTCTGTGTGAGGACGTGATTTTTATTAAATTCCAAACTCTTTGCTATGTAATTTTGGAAATACAGCAGTGCAATTTTATTACAAAAAAGTATTTATTCTATTTTCGAATCTCTATTGAAGGAAACATGGATTAACTCAGAATATCGAAACTTACGTCACGACCAGAAAGGCAGCCACTTCCTTCAGGTAATATAGGAAGTAGTATTTTATAAATTATTTTACAGCTTTGTTTCTGGATGGCCCGCAATTTTTTTTTCATCTTTGACGTTCCTAAGCTTCATTTTAAAACCAAAATTATCTCGAATTCGGATGTCCACTTTTTGCGTCTTACCCATTTCTCTACTTAAACGCCATTTAGAAACTAAACAACCCACCCATGTAAACGAATCTGATGATTTTTATATGAAAAGCTAGCCAGTGGTAAAATGATTTAACTACTTTTGTATCCGCTGCAAACAGTGACAATGAAATTACTCTTGAAGCGTCTTATCGCGTTAGCTACAGAATTTCTAAAACTACAAATCTCATTCAATAGCTGAAAATTTAGTGCGGCCCTGTTAAATTATATAGTACAGTGCATCACAAAGGAGTCAATATGGTACCACTGTCCGACAACCGCCGGATTAAAATTATGGAAAATTTTTGTCGAAAGTGAAATTTTGGAAAGAGTACGTGTCAGTCTTCCTTTTGCGATCCAACTTACGAATCGACTGATGTTGCCAATTTAGTCATTTTGTTACTTTCCATCCGTTATATAAATGGGGAGTCTGTAGAAGAGGAGCAATTATTCTGCAGACCCTTAAAAGAGAGTACTAAGACAAATACTTTCGCGAAAATTCAAAAACTAGAATTGCTGTGTAGGTAATTGTTCCGATGATGCCAAATCTATGACAGGGTGTTATGCTAGGTTTATTTCCAAAGTGAAATCGATAGCGCAGAACGCTTCATGGATACATTGTTGCATTCATAGACAAGCTCTTGTTCCTAAACGAATGCCGGATGGATTGTAAAGCCGGAATATATACCCAGACATAATAATAATAATAATAATATAATAATAATAATATTTATATAAGGTTTATTTATCTACATATTATATTATATTAATATATATATATATATATATATATATATATATGTTAAATGTTTTTATTTTAATATTCAATGGAAATCAGCTGATATATTATTAGTATGAATGTTGAGAATTTCATATTTTTATGTGTATAAAAATGATAGCTGAATAGTTCATTGTTTAGAATCATTTTTGTGGTTCTGAGAATTTATAGAATCAGTTACGAATTTAAATGGGTCTTTGAAATATCAACTGAGATTTTTCTTTAGTTTAAAAGACATTGGCTAACTCGGATATGAGTCAACCAATAGTACTCATAATCCTGGTTATGTTGACCAATCAATTTTAAATGCCATAATTTGAAAGAAAGAATTGTGGGAGATATTTCCCAACCTTGAGAGTCTACTTCATGGAGGGAAGACCTACAGAGAAACGGTCACTCATGAATTTGTAAAAATTACCTTCAATATTATTTAAAATAATACAAAAAGAGGATCGTATTACTCCGAGTGCAGTTAAACTTATATGCTGTTAATTTCAGCTTGAAATACTGTATAAATAATTATGGGTCATTTTATATATGTGACTGATAGTCTTCAAAATGGTGATTTTAGTAAGTATCAATAACGGTCATTCTAGTAATTGACGGATTAAAAGTTTTTCTACAAGTTTCATTTATCATCGAAGGAATTGATATTCATGAATAAAATTCGTACGTTTTATTCAAAGTTAATAAGTGACTTATGATTTAAAGTGGAAACCTATTTTTCATATTCCCTGTGTTCCCCTGGCCGGAATTTCAAGCCGTGGCAGAGTTGAGGTCGAACCCAGGACTTCCTACTACAAGAATCTACTGCAAGAAACAACAATCTTCCTCCTTTATATGGCACCTTGATGCCATCATAGTATATTCTACTTTAATTGAAATGTGTGCTGGACGATGCAGTGAAAATAATTAATTTATTAGTGTTCACCATACAAATTCCTGCAATTTGTAGTAATTTGTGTGGAAATGGGAAGCATTTATAAGTGTTTATTGTCTCGCACTGGAGTTACTCGAGGTACAACTATTTCCAGACTGTAACCTTCGTAAACAACAAGCAAAAATAAGAAAAGGTATATCAGAATTAAAGAACAATGCTGGGAAAATACATGTCAAAAAATACAAAGGTACGTTGGAGGAAAAAGAAATGCGGAAGCATGGAAAACTTTAAAGAATGTAAGAAAGAATGACAAAGAAGGATTTAATAAATACATTAATTTCCAAACTTGGGATAAATACTTCAAAGAATTATTAACAGAAAACAGAGAGCAATATATAAACAATATAGAGGAAGAATTTGATGCAGAACTAAAATAAAATATACACCTAAACATAGAAACAGTGAAACAAGCAGTAAAGCCATTAAAGAATAGAACGTCACCAGGAAAAGGAAATATTCCGGCTGAATTAATATAACATGGAACATATACGT
Organism: Diploptera punctata; assembly: GCA_030220185.1. NCBI lineage: Eukaryota > Metazoa > Arthropoda > Insecta > Blattodea > Blaberidae > Diploptera > Diploptera punctata. The sequence continues at coordinate 1,886 of JASPKZ010005273.1, read as the reverse complement.
TGTTCGAATTATTGAGAAGTCTATTTGAAAATGCATAAATGGAGAAGATATACCATCAGATTGGAAAATAGGATATATTTCAACCATACATAAAAAAGGAAAAAAGATGAATGCAAAAACTATAGGGGAATTACAGTCAATAGTACACTAAGTAGACTATATGGAAAGATAATCAAGTATTTCCTAGAAATTGAATACAAAGAGATAGAACCAGAGGAACAGGCAGGATTTAGAGTGGGCAGACAACAATAGGCCACATTTTCAGCATACGACAGATTATAGAAAAGAAAACAATCAGAGCACAACCGCTACATCTAGTATTTATAGATATAGAAAAAGCCTACAATAACATTCCTACATCAAAATTATGGAAAGTCTTAAAACTAAAAAAAATAAATCCAACACTGATTGAAGCAATTCAAAAACTATATTCAGAATCATATGTGCAAGTAAAAATGGGAAAGTACTTGTCTAAAGGTTTTCAAACAAATAAAGGATTACGACAGGGATGCTGTATATCTCCACATTATATAAGATTTATGCTGAATAATAAAGCTATTGAAGAATGGAAAAACAAATATCAGCCGATGGGAATACCACTAGATGATAATTCAACAATATATACACTCTAGTTTGCAGAGGACCAATTGATATTGGTTCAAGAATTTGAAGATATAGAATACCTCACTAGAAAATTAATACAAGAATATAGTTTCTGGGGTTTAAAGAACAATATGGATAAATCTAGATATATGACAATAGGGGATCTTCCTCAAGATTTAATACTAGAAGAAAATTTAGGGACAATTAAATACACTGAAGAATATAAGTATTTGGGAATTAAAATTACTAACGATGGAAAACAAGAAACAGAGATAAGAAACAGGATCAATATAGGAAAGTATGCTATACCTGCCCTAAATGGAATAGTATGGGACAAACATATCTTCAAAGAAACAAAAAAATATTTTAATACAATAATCAGAAGCATATCACCTATGGAACTGATGTGTGGGCTTTAAATGCACAAATGAAAAAAAAAATTAATCGCCACTGAAATGGACTACTGGAGACGTGCTGCAAGAATATCCAGGAAGGATAAATTCAAAAATTCATATATAAAACAAAAAATGCAAGTACAATATTCAAGAAACAATTAAATTGGTACGGACACATTAGAAGAATGGAAGAAGGAAGACTACCTAAGATAATCATGGATTGGGAACCACAGGGAAGGAAAAAGAAGGGTGGACCAAATATTACGTGGATTCAGGGAATCAATGAAACTAAGAGGGAATGAGAAATAGAAGAAGATATATGGTTGAACAGACAAGAATGGAAAAATGTGTTGAAACAAATGTGTAGTTAACTGTGAACATGGATACCGGAAAAATGTATATTCATTGTAAAAGCCGGAATAATAATAATAATAAAAATAACTTAAATACTAAGTTTACGTTTTTCACATAAGCCATATATTTCACAAAGCAAAGTGCAAGAAGATGAAATCTGGCTTCAAACTTCAGCTTATTTGGCAGCTATTTTCTAAAGAATTAACACTTTAAACTTATATCTCCTGGGGTCAAATATAAACGTTTATATTGTGCAAGACCATGTCGAATCATTAATTTAAAAAATTAAAAATTGTGAAACGTGTTTTAAAAGCTGTCAAAACCGAGTTCTTTGATACCCTTCACGACTTCCTGAAGGAAAATCATGTTTATTTGGACGAAAATCTCAAGAAATGCATAAAGATGATTTAAAGGGACTTGGAAAACCCTTCAGAGAATATTTCCCTGCAATTAATATACTTTATAATAAACAGATGTTGGTAAAAGTAAGCTCTCTAAGAAGAAAATTAAAATCATAAAAATCACCCCACGCTT